>OX104065.1:75048651-75221072 GCA_944474145.2 Dicrocoelium dendriticum | reverse complement strand
CAGGTACTGGGCTTGGCTTTTGATTCCCTTCATTCATAGTGCATTCGGTCCGCCAAGCCCTGTAAAATAAGCGAAAGAGACATAAGTAATGACGGTCAATTTCAACAACGCATTGCAGTTTTAACTTTACTACAGAACATACGGTTGGAGGTCGAGTAGAGGGTATCGATAAAATCGACAATTAAAACAACTATACAATACCGAATCACACCAAGCTCTAGTGATAAAATATTTAAAATACTACAAAGGACTCACGAAGCATGCATGAGCATCTTCTCTGAGCCATCTAGGAACACACAGGAGATGAGGGTACAAGCTCTGTAGCCGTAGGAGGCTGCAGTGACTGCGAGCGTTAGCTCGGGATCAAATTGTTTTAGGAGGAGTTCGGAACATAATATAGTTTTCTATGGTTAAATGCGCGTTTCCGTTCTGGAGCAGTTTATTTACCGGTGCGCTGGCATGTTAGAGGCCGGGTAAGAAGGTGCCGTATTATGTCCCCAGCGTCGGAAAGGACCGTGCAGATGACACGGCCTAAACAGCGGACATCATTTGCATTATACGCACACTTTCAGGGTCAGGACGGCGACCATTTTTCTCGATGATGAAAGCAAGTAATTTGGTTTCACAAAGGAAGAACTGGCATTTGTCTCGTTGCAGCCGAAACCCGTATTCCTCAACTTGACATAAAAACCAAACATGTCCCTCCATGCGGCTATTCTTTGTGCGACCCATCATAATGATAGCAACCAGGTAGATTTAGTTGGAAGGCGTAGGTACCCAGCTACACGATGTTATCCAAACCAAGAAGCTTGAGAACAGAGTCCGAAATATAACATAAATCCTTGACTGTAGTGCCATCGTAGATGACAGAGCAATAATACTGACTGAAAAGGCGCAGCATAACATCACTGGCACTGATTAGTTCCTCAGGTGTAGCTTGTAGAGTGGGCTACATCCTGAAGTCCACAGCTCTTCCGAACTTATCATGAGGTCGGATGTGGTGCCTAGATGAAAGTTGGCGGCATGACCGTTAACTTTTACTGAAACAAATTTCCGACGAGATGCGACATCCAACTTGAAAGTAGCTAGAAGGCTACGGGAATGAACGGCTCGAGTAGGACGTCTTGATCGCTGCTTTGGCTTCACCGGCTTACTGAAACCCGCCCAGGTTTGACAAAAGCTATCTCTCTGGCCAACTTTATCCCACCGCTGACTTCGTTGACATCTGAAAGAGCAAAATTGAATTAAGTGCCATTCACCTAAATGCTAAACATGGGGATGGTGTGCCTTTCTACTTGCAAAATAAATAAATTAATTAATGGTATATTCTCGGTAAAACAAGACACACTTGTAAAGGCGCGATCAATAAGCATACAAGCATAGCTGCTTTGGAATATTAAACTATTTCGTATTAATGAAAGGTATAAACGAAAAGATGTAGTCCATACGAGTTAGCATTTTGTTAGGTAATAGTCAGATCATGAAACATGATGGCGCTGAGGCGCGTGAAAATCAGTCATAACTGTTACGTCAAGATACAAGTTGGGCGAAATTTCGCCAGGTAGTAATCCATGAGCACAGGAGCCCAAACAAGGTTTTGGTGCAATCAAAGACCATTACGAAATCGGAATGCTCTGTGCAACATCAAATTAGAACCTGTTGCACAGGTTGGATGTAGAAGGCTGAGGGTGGGTGCCCGGTGCTGACGTGGCGTTTGGATGCCACCACAAATTGAATGCAAGTGAAAGCGCGGTTAGGATGCTTTATCTTAGTCGTAGGGGTTTTTTAATGTTTGGGGGCGCTGGCGTTTAATATTGGCATTGTTTAACGTCATCCGGCTGGCTAGCCGAACAACCTCCTCGTGGTGCCAGCTGGTTGGTTCAGGTTTAACCGGTTCCAGCAAATAGTTCGGCGGCAGTGTTCCAGGATGTCGTGGGTTTTCGCCTGGCAAGCGTTCTCCCTATAAAAAGCCACAAATGTCTGTCTAACAACACTGCGACGTGGCGGATGTGACTCGCCACAAAATAAAGTCACTGGCCCGTAGCTATCCGGAAGTGCTATCCAACCCACAGACATCAATCGCTTTTGCTCACATTCCGGAGGATAACAAACAGTCAAAAATGCTCCGGCATATTCAAAGACACAAGCTTCATTCATACAAAATTACATACGTATATACACTCATACATTTACATACACTGTTGTGCCAACATGTACTTTTTGTACATTTTTGATCACACTATGTTAGTTAAGCATGATCATGCCTGTACAGGTGTGCCTCGCCTTGTCGAGAATAAAAGTTTATTTATTTATTTATTTATATCAGCATCCTTTGGCGCTTGTAGACCGCATATAAACAACTGGCACTTAAATTGATCATCTGTGAGAGAGCGTAGCTTTTAACCATAGTATTGTTGATTAACCACACTGGCATAAGTGACGAACTAGTCTGCGTCACGTTTCGTCAGTTTGAGACACTGGTGCCGAATATTGAAAAGTGATGATTGCTCACCGACTATTTGTGTAAGCTTTTGCACTGTTTTATCGAGGTCTGGATGTATTAACAGGAACCTACAGTATATCCCACCTGTCCTGTAAACCTGCGACCGAGTGAACTTACAAATCTGAACATGGATCATATCAGACATCCAATCCCTTTCCCCTTTCCTGGTCTACTGACACTGGTCAATTGTATCTGAGCCTTATGCAGATGGTTGAACTTGGCATGAGATGTCTACAATGCAGCCGTCAATTCTAAAGTTTACTATGGGATATCTGAATCAGTCCATAACTACCTACCTTTGTTTCCCGCTTATCAAGCGAGAGGAAACAGTTACCCCCACCCTCCACTCTCGTGGTATTAATATGAGCTGTCTCGGAACTGCATACAGGATAACAGCCTCCTGACGAATCATTTACCAACTGGTTCTAAATCTGGCAACAATGACCGCATGCTAACCGGCTCTGGCGATACTGAATTGTTACTTCGAGAGGTTTGCCTTTAGCAAACATGCTGGAGTCCCTCTAGGTGACTAGAGGTCAGTGAACGGTCGCATAAGGACAGTCCGACTTCCAAAGTCTATGGGGGTTACAAAGCACCGTAGGAAGACAAGTTGCCTTTCCATCGCTTCCGTTTATGAGCGTATAGATTGCAGTTCGGAAAATAGCAAAATCTTTTGTTATCGTGAACTCCCACACCCCTCGCATAAAGAAACATTTGATATCAAGCTGGTTGCTGGTGGCGTGAATGCCAGAGTGAATCGATGAGACAATGTAGACTAACTTGCAACGACTTGCCGACCACTATCCCCATATTAGCAGCACCGCTCTCTAGCCAAAGCTTTTACGTCGTATCACCTAGTGCCCACCAACTCCCGCGACTACCTGGATCCAAGTTAAACCATATGGCCATCAGGCACACATACGCAAATCTGAGCGTGCATGCCTGGCGCACATACTTACTGCTTCGACGAAACGCTTAACCCCTAAACAATTCACTTGTGGTTCAAACATGCCACTTAAAGTCCGCATTTCAACAATCTCAGGACGAAATGAGACAAAAATTACCGGTAATGCATGAGGTGGATAAAACAAAATGAATGACATTAGCGGTACGTCCGTTAGTAGAACCGGCGCGTTGTTGCCGTGCAACCGTCAACAATCACACGTATGCTAAGACTACTGCGATTGTCGTCTGATCCAAACGCAGGCTGGAACCCGCGCCCACAGCTTACAAGTCCGGCTTGTAGTCCTTAAGGCTACAGGGGGCTGAACGCTGAAAGTAACCGCCTCAAGTGCGACGTGATGATTGCTTTTAATGGCTGCTGTACGCCCAACTTGAGACATCCGAACTGCAAAGTAATTTGTAAAGTACCGATCGGTTTGATAGAAGCACGGAACCAGGTTCCTATGGATACAAAATCTCGACGTGTCCGTAACATCCTGAAAGGAGGGCTGATATGAGGTCTCCGAATTAACCGGAAAAGCTAGTGAGTGACGAGGGCCCGTCACATGAAATAAGCCAGCCACGGGCTGTTCCAGCACATCCGAAACCAGGGTCCAAGCACGACCTTAGTTAGGGCGACAATAGCTGATAAAGATAGACTATTGATCCATTCTGTGACGCTTCGCCTTGCACATTATGCAGAACATTTCTAAGTTCTGCGGGCCTGCCGCGACAATGCCGCACACTGAGTCGACTTGGGAGGTTGACGTCACCTCTCCTAATTTGGAAGATGCAACATAAACCCAGCAAGTTGAAAGGAAACAAGTCTGCTGCACCCGACGGCATTCTATCTTTGATGAAAGGTTAGGACAATTTATTGAATCGACTTGTTGCTCTATCAACAAAGTGTATGGACAAGAAGGAAGTTCCTCTAAACTGGCCAAGTCAACTATGGCGCCCTCCTCCAAACGGACTAACAGAACGTGCGAGCATCCAAACATGGCATCCTTTCCATTGCCTCTGAAACATTCACGACTGTCATTTGTTGAAGAAGTACTATATAGCTAAGATATATCTGCACCTGCATTTAATATAGACAACAGAAATACGAAAAGACATCATGAACAAAATAAAAATTCCAAATGTCAGAAACAGATAACCAACAATTTGGGCGTTATGGTTTTTTGTTCCTTCCCTATTTTCACATGTTGTTTTGTGCTTTTAGTATTGTAAACAGTAAAGCACTAAGCACATTGTTCAATACGTTTCGATATACAGTCCCTCCATTGATACCGCTTTGCGTCATAGCGCCTAGTGTGTAGAGCCATTTGCAGTTATCATCTTTTGACCCTAACCAAGAAGAGGTACAGGGCCGACGAGCGCGAGGCGCGAGGTCAGAGATTTCAGGGTTTGCCGCCAAGTGGTTGGCTGACCTAAAGGCCTTCTTTTCCAATTCAATCTCGTTCCAGCAAATAAGGCGCGGCACAACATGCTCTTGCATGACATACGTAGGACGTGGCCAAGCGACCACAATTGACCCAGTTCCAAAAGGCGATCAAGCGTAGGCGCATGTCTCTCAAGGTGCAACACCGGACTACATTATTGTGCACCCGGTGCTGACACCACATAGGCAATACCCCGCAAATATATGTAGCCAAGGCTGTAAGCGTACGATGTCTTCTTAACAAATCGTCCAGCACTCACTTCCGTAAAACGGCACTGCACAGACACGAGCGTTGCAGATCTTCCATTTTAAGTAGCGTGCTATTTTCCGGCGACACCAAATAATGATCCAGGTTGGTAAATGTCGACCGGGCTTTAGCGATGCAAAGCAATAACGTTTCCCAATAGTGCCATAAACTAAAATAAAGCTCCGGAGGTAGCCAAAGTGGGCTACAAGCTCTAGCTGTGTACCTTCAATGGAAAGTGAGGGGCAAGCGCCTTCCAGTCCTGGAGTAGCACTTTACACAGCAAGGGCAAAAGTGGATAACATACTTAGACGCTTCAATCGTCAGGCGGTTCAAAAAGTTGTACACTCTGTGAATGGTCACCGAGTAATGCGACATCAACAGCAAAGGCAAAGTTGGTTACACGATTGCCAATAAGAAGCTCAAAGCCAAGGATTTGTGAGCCTTCCAGAGCTGTTAACAGGACGTCTCCAATTACAAAACTGAAAAGGAATGGAGACAAGGGGCGCCCTTTTCGCACACCAATAGAGATGGCGTAGAGTGTGGAAAAATTACCATAGTCACTCACACTACTTGGCGTGTGGTAGGATGGCGCCAGAATGTTGGAAGTATACTTTTCGGGGCTGCATTATTTGGCAAATGGTGTCATTTATCAGGCCGATCAACCGAGTCAAATGCAGCTCCGTTGTCCAGGAAAAAGTCAATATTTGGCCTGTTGTAGAGATGGCGGTGTGCAAAAGTTTGGCGCATTGTACAATTATAGTCTACGCAATTTCGACCGGGACGGAAGCCAGCTTGTTTCTTTCGGTAGAAAACTCATAGAGCGGGGACAGGCTGTGTAGCGGAGTGAATGACATTATTTCAAAAGCAACTGGTATGACGCTGTTTTCCCTGTGATTATCACAGGAGGTGCGAGCAATGAGTTTGAAAATGGGGTCAAATACCAACTAACGCAAGTAAGACGGACTCTTCTCTATGTTCCATAGCTTGGAAAAGTGCGATATCAAGTGCCTGACAAGTTCTGGGTGGCCAAACTTAAACGTCTCTGGAGAAAGTTTGTCCGAGTCGAGGATTACATTTCTTGAGGTGTCGGATCTTGTCGAAAACCTCTGTTTCTTTTGCTGGCCCTACTGAAATGATCCGGAGCATGCAATTGGGTGTACTTCGCATGCAAGCGCACGATGGATGGGGATTGTATTTGGGGCAAAGATGTCCGACCCAACGCTTTACGCGTCTTCGCAGGTCAATGATTTATGACCCATCCGCTTCATCGGTTGTCTCGCTGACACCAGACCATCCAGCGCCGGTGAACCAAGTGAGCTGGAAAAGCTTGCGGATATCACCGGAGAGAACTGCCGTTTCCATCTCCGAGGCGCGCTGGGACCACAACGCTCGCAATCATTACGCAAACTTTGTTTTGTTGCCGATTGAGAGTCTAACACATAGAATTATCAGCTGGCTCTGGCGACACATTTCGACCGCGGTCAAGCAGTTCTGACGAGCGAGCAAAGATACAACTTTTCAAAGGTTGGTGGGTGAGGCCACAAACCTCTTATAAAGAAGAATGCGTCACTGAGCATATAGTCACAATGCTGCTCAACCTTCTGGGGTGGAGTACAGGTTGGGGCATGCGGCAGTGCAGATTGATAGCTCATTTAGACAGAGGAGTAATTTAATATGTTATTGTCAATCCAACAAGGTAGTTGTTTCCAGGCTCACCGAAGAGCACGCAGACGTCTGCATAAACCAGCGGGTGGTCTGAGTCCATGTGGGCTGACCAGAATGAGCTGCAGGCTCGTATACTACCTCGCCAACGGAGACTGACGGCGATGTGGTCGATAAAGGACCGGAACTCTGTTGACGACGGTGCACGCCAGGTGGCGGAACCTCATTTTATGCCTGAAATTGGTGCTGGAGACAAACCGGTGGTTGTCCTCGTACAATGTGAGAAGCCGGTCTCCATTACCTGCGCGTCTCATTAAGCGCGTGCTGAGCTCCAAAGTGGCGTTCATATGGAAGCAGGCAAACAAACCGTACAGTAAGCTTACTAGCAATTTTAACAGGGTCTGAGTTTCCCACTTTACTCAAAAGAAGGTGAAGTGCGCGGTAAAATCCTAGTTGACATTCAGTTGGAGCGTAGGCGGAAAAGACGAAGAAGTTGCGGGATCCTTTGCGAGGCCTATTGTTATCATATGATCCCTGAAGCCGAAAGTTCGCATAGCTGACTGTTAACTGGTAACTAATCTACTAACGCAGCTTTACCTTTCCTACCTATTGCGACGGCAGTGCCAGCGAAACCTGCTGCATCTATTTCTGCGTCAGTGGATGGACACAGGTTATATATGGTTTCGTGACCAGTAAGAGACGTCAGCCTGCGTGCGCTACTGGCATCCTGCAACCGTCACGGAAACGCACGAAATGTCAAGAGTGAGAGGCTCCAGGGTACGCGCCAGGTTGACCTGTTGACCAACCTGCATTAGCGCTCGTACGTTGAAGCAGTTCAATTGTAAAGCCAATCTGGGTTGTTTTCTAGCTGTCGCTTGAGCTTTTCGGGTGTCGGCAAAAAGGGAGCAGAGGCAGAATAAGCGGAGGTAGGATTGACAACAACTGTAGCGTTGGCGTGTGGTGCAACTTTACGAAGGTTGCAATTTGGTAGCCCCTGCTATTTAATTTACCCGCTCCGCAATTGGTTTGTAAACAGCTGTGGAGAATACGCAAAATTACTGAATTCCGTAGAAGCTCTCTAAAAGGTGATTCCTTCTTGCTCTGTTGCAAAGCAAGTTATTCAGTGCCACCTTTTGTTCCAAAGAACTAGCCTGGTTATCAGTGTGTAGCGCACGCTTAAACACAGCATTCTTACCGACAAGCTGTTGCCACCCAACACCAGCAATGCTTGGCAGAGAACGATGAAGACGCCTCAGAGCTCCGGACCGAAGGGGCAGTCTCACTCAACTATCGTTGGACGGCACACACTATGACCTTGTAAACAATACCTTTCAGACAAAGGGAAACAACTTTCTGTCGCAGATTCGGAAAGGCCGTTCTAGCTGTTTCCATGCGTGAAGTGACTTGAGTTGCTCTGCGCTCATCGATGCTGATGTAGCTGCCAAGGTAAGTGATCAACTACCTCGACACCAATGCTCAATGGGTAATCAATCCAGTGGCAGATGATGTTGCAACACTGAACATTGAAGGCATAAAGCGCAGGTCAGCTAATGGGACTGGTCTAGAGTTATTGTCCAGGGTTAACTAAATCAAATAAAATTTTTTTTCGACTACGCGAGGCACGCTTTCACAGCCATGATAATGATTAGAGTGCAAAAAGTGTGCAACGAGAAACGACAATGGAACAATAGGGTTGTCGCTTATTGTGATATATGAATGTAGGTATGTGGGCATGCAGAGGTGTGTAGCCGTGGTTATGGGATTTGTAAATGCTTTCCTGCATGGTTGCTTGAGTCGCAAGTGCCAAAGGGATGCTTGATATTTATAAACTTGAATCGGTTGTCCGGATGAGCAAGGTGGTGTATTCAGTCGTTGGCGATTCACAACCGCGACGTCACGGGGTTATAACGCAGACATTTGTGGCCTTCGATAGTGAGAAAGCTTGTCAGGCGAAAACACACCACGATTTGCTGTTATACCTTGGCATCCAAAACACGGGCGTTATTATATATATTTCATTACAGTGCAGGCCAGTGCCCTCGAGCCAATCTCTTATTGAAATTGATTCCCCTTTAACGGAGTATTGTGCGCGTTTTATGACGCGTGTATAGAATAGAAAAGATAGCGAGGGAGGCAGAAGCGTAAAAGAAGCTTAAGACTTATTATCCAAGACAGTAACTAAAAGGATTAAATAATTTATAAATGGTGGACTTAATACAGCAACGAACATTGCTGCTAAATTTTGTAAAATAAAAGGGCTTTCAGTGTTTCCTATTGATAGTTGACCCTGCGCACCACAAGGCTGAGCAAACAGATAAAATGGAAAAACCAACCTCGGCATAATTATAGGATATAATAGCAATCTAAAGCGCTAGGCTTGACACACCTTGAGCCCTTGATTTGAAAAAGAAATGTAACGGAAATATCCGGTCCTTTGGTTTATTTAGTGACTGCATGTGGCGTCATAATTTTTTCATGCTAACATTGGCGCATTTGTTGCGCTGGCCAATACAGCTTAAAAGAAAGAAAAGACTATATGGATTGGCAGTATCTCTTCGAAATAGGGTGGTGTACCTAAAAAGGTGCAACGTGACTCAAGCTTACCAATACTTACTCGGTGTGACATTGTTTGCCAAAATTGGGAATACCTTAGCGTACGCGATAATAAATGAATGACGTGAGAAAATTCGCTCTAAAACGCTGAAGCCATAAAAGGATGATACAGATACTCGAGACCTTTCGACCTAGTTTAATTAGTCTTAAGTCGAAAGGCATCTTGATGACGCTCGTGGATACTGAGCGTTGAAAGCACTGTAAAGCTAGCAACCACAAATTTGATTAACGCGGGGTGTTGGCGCATATAGCTGCGGAATTACAGTAGACAGACCTGTATGTATTAGTCAGGGCGGCTGGTGATTCAATCAGCTCATATCCGTCTGTCGACACTGCATCTTTTCAATCTAGGTAATGCGAGATAAATGACCGTACAATTTTTATATAACCATTGACTTTGGGCCATTTCTAATAACATACAGCAGGGATTGTCAGCCTAAATAGGCAAAGGAGTAACAAAAATAGGCGATTTATTACGATGCGTACAATTCCCTGCAGCTTGTATGTGTGGTGCTACAACCACTATGGTTATGAAAGCTAGAGTTTTAAAAAGCGAAGGGATTATTGTGTGTTGCATGTTAGGGCACAATATGCTAAACATCTTTTACCTTATTGAGGACCATCTCTCTTGTTAAGTAGGTTTGACGCAAGTGTTCCCAACGTAGGTCAGACCGACGGTATGGGATGTGGCTTTGGCAACAGACCAGCTAGCACACTAGTGCTTTATCTGAACGGAGCTGTTCCAGTACGTCAGAAAAGTGAATGAATGTTAATATAAGCCAGGAATATTATCGTGTATGCAAAAGGTAAGAGATGGCTGTCCACCCTCCATGATAGCTGGCACATGAAATTCACGGAGCCCGGTAAACGATTCATTTCGAATAGCTGGTCAAGGTAAGGTATAGTGGTAGTAAAAACGTTCTGGATTTTCAGCTAGCGATGGTGACGGGCTACTATGGCACGTGGCTAGCCTTCTTGCCAGTTTGAGTAAATGCAAAATAGTGGATGTTAAGATCGCCTAAAAGGCTATAGGAAAGGATCTGGTTCTTTATGCTGTTGGCTAACCAGTGTTTCCAGTATTGATTGGTGAAGGTTCAGCACAAATAAAGGCTGGGCACATTAGGCCAAGTGAGGAGGGAATGGACTGCAAGATGCCTGCGTCTGAAGATTATGGTTCTGACAGTGTCGGTTTAGACGACCCCATGGAATACATTACTCTGAAGAAGAAATTGTAATTAAAACATAGCGGCGGCTCAACAGACGGTAGTCAGGGGAATGAATAGTACCTCTTTGCTTTAACAGTCGGATGTCGGCTGTGAATGCACATAGACGTCCGCTCAGTCCGGTGGCTCCATAACAGAACGGTAGCCCCGTTTCAATGAGAGCTTTTACTAGATATCTGTGTGCTTCTAGTAACAATAGCCTCACGATTTCGACGTCTGAAACGTGGCCTTGAGCCAGGGGAACTACCTAGTAGTCAGCTCTAAAAGGTAGTGAGTATAAACAATGTTCGAAGCCGCACTGTCGAACTATTGGAGAAGCGTTACTGGAGATACTGATGTAAATAAATAACTAAATTTTATATTCTCGGTGTTGAGCTAGACACACCAACAAGGTATGATCAACTAGGTACAATCAAAGCTGTACCGATCAAAGGTGATCAACTTTGGTCTTGCCATTGGAAAGTGTGAAAAGTGATATACGGTTGTGCTAACTGTTCGACTTCATAGTTGAGACAGATTGTTAATGCAAATGTAGAAATTTGGTTACTCACGTTACGTGATACTGCAATTAGTTTCAAGTAAATGTTATGGCCTAAAGCACACCACGTGTGCCGTTAGTCACAGTCAGCTGTTTTCTGCATTCTACCCTGAAGTGTATGGTGCGTTCTGTGGACGCGTTGGGTTGCAGTCCTGGTCACTCAAGCGATGTTTTCTTTGCGAGGTAATAATCCTAGTTGCTAATTATGGACCATTCAGTCGTTGAGGGATTGTTACAGTCCAGTGGAAGTATCTGTGGGAAACTTGGAACGAGAAGCAACGGACAGGAGCAGGCCAAAGAGAATGCAATAAAAGTGCATGCGAGGAAACGAATGGAATGCAACAAAACGCTGTTACTTGGAAGGATATGAACACGTTAGATTTGTCGTTATGTGTCATATAAACGTGTTATACGTGCGAATAAAGGAGTAGAAAACGTAGTGATTTGAGGGGGTTGGTGACCCCTTTGCAGCTGTTTACCGCCATCGTGCTGAGTCGCACGAGTTATTTATTCTAACGTCATTGCGAGTTGTCAGTAGCACAGGCAGGTTAAGTAACAGAAGGTCAGTAGCGAGCTGGCTTGTGCATATGGGTAAATGTAGAGTGAACGTCTGTAGCACCACGGCTAGTGCCCTGCGTGGAAGCGTTGGGGAGCCAGTAGCAAGCGGAGCACCAATATAAGGCTGAGGCCAGAGGCGGTGGAGAAGGGTGAATAAAAAAATAAATAAATAGTTTATTCTCAAATTCATAGACACACCAAATCAGGCATGATCAAGGTTTAAAAGCAGTTGTGTATCACGACGATAGTTCGGGTTCAATCGTTTGTAGTTGAAACGGTCAAGGCATGGCATGTGTCGGGAAGAGTTGAAATATAAGTCTAGTCGACTTGCCAGTATGTAGTTGTGGGCAGTGACTTTATTCAGTGGCGAGTCACATCCGCCACGTCGCAGTATTGTTAAACAGACATTTGTAGCTTTTCATAGGGAGGACGCTTGCAAGGCGAAAACCCACCACGTCCTGCAACACTGCCGTAAAGCATTTTGAACATTAATGTTGAACTGGCAAAGCCGCTTGACGACTGGTTTCATATTCAGTTATTCGCAGACAAATGGCCCTAATTTCCTCTGTTAGTTGGACAGGTAATTTGATCGGGGTCGCCATGATTGTTGAGGTACGTTGAGGAGAGGAACATCGCGAATAGTCGTCTAGTTGTGTGTCCAGGTGACCAAAAGTTCAAATTTTCTGCTGTCTGAAGTTTTCAGATGTATAATGTATAGGAGTATGAAGATTTGTCCAGTTCTCCATACTGGACAAGGGTTGTGGTGATTTCAGCTGAGTCCCCTTGGTGTACAAGCATGCTCCATGTAAGTCCTTGTCGGTTGTTACGTTCGTCTTGGGCAAAAATTGTTCCTCAGTCCTATCCCAGATCACCAAGACGTTCCGGACCTCGGAGAAAAAGGAAAGTGAGGGACAACCGAGAGAAGACCGCAAGAACAGGCATGGAGTTAAACATTGTTAAAGCTTTATGTTATAACGTTTGGAGTTGAGACAAAAGCAGGTACACTGTGCAACAATAATTATGCTGAAAGTGCCTTTTGAATATCCTATAGAATCATAAGCCGTATGGATGGATTGCTAACGCCTGCGTAGAGACAAGAGCGTTGTACCAGTAAGTAAACTACTAAGTATCGGTTTATTATTATGAGCCAAAAATTGCGTGGGGAGAGAGCAAAGAGAGTTAGAATATAGGTGGTGATTGCAAGGTGCATGAACAGCAAGTAGCTAGCGTAATACGATAGGGAGCGCAGAATAAGTGAAAATAAGTAGGTTGCCGCAAGAGAGATCTAGTGGTCAATTGGCGGTAGGGCAGCGGAAAGTTTGGATGCAGATACTCTAAAGGAACACAGGTTATTGAGATAAGGAGTGGCTCCTAACAAGCACTGGATAATCGCATATGCATGGAGCCGATGACCACCAGCTATTTCTAAACAGAGGTGTCGAATTTAAGTCGACCGACAGATGGTGGCGCCAGGCAAGACTATCAGTGGCCAGATGTAGCCATTCCAGTCAGACGCTTGGTCACTAGTGTATGCTTATAGGGTCACTGAATGCATCAACAAGCCATCGGAGGTAAGTGATACAGACATTCCAGGAGAATGTATGATGGAGAGACAAGAAGTGTATCCTAGCAAGCTCAAGATCTGCGCAGAAGGGACATGGAGCATACGGCGAATTGCTGCGGTAGTGAGGAAGATAAGAAGAGTGACATATAGTGGAGCTAGGATAGAGAATATCAGTGGCCAGCAAAGGCATTCGGATTAAGCCTTCTAATTACCAGTGGATACCTACAGTGACAGAAGAAGTCAACAACCAGCGGAGGTGTGATGCAAACAATTCAGGAGAGTAAGTGTTGGAGAGATAAGGAGTGACTCCTGGCGCAAAGATCAACGCTACTTACAATGACTCGCTGCAGCTGAAGAGTGGTGACATGGTAATACGAAGAACTGATAATGGTACTAAGGAAGAGAGTATCGACACCTAGCAATGGCATTAGGGTGAAGCCTTCAAGTTGCTAGTGGATACCTAAAGTGTCCCAGAATAAGTCAGCAGACAGCAAATGTATGTGACGTACGCAGTCCCAGGGAGGAGTAGAACAGTGGCTTTTAGCAGGCTCCGGATAAGCGCAGAGATTGTTGGAGCCTGCGAAGAATGGCTATTGCTAGACAGAGGTAATACGAAGAACTGATAATGGTACTAAGGGTGAGTACCGACGGCTAGCAATGGCAATGGGGTGAAGCCTTCTAGTGTCCCAGAATAAGTCAACAGACAGCAGATGTATATGACGCAGGCAGTCTCAAAGGATGAAGGTTGGAGATAAATGAGAGTGGCTCTGAGCAAACTCCGGAAATGTTTGGGGTCTACGACCACTCTTGTTACTAAATAGAGATGCTGAGTTTAGGAGGATCGACAGATGGTGGCGCTATGAAAATCTTTCGGCGGTCAGATGTAACCATCCCATTAGGCAGATTGGTCACTAGTGGATTCCTACCGTGTCACAGAATATATCAGCAAGCCAGCGAAGGTAAGTGATACAGACATCCCAAAAGATTACAGGATGGAGAAACAAGGGATATCTCCTAGTAGCTCTGGATATGCGCAAGATGTATGGAGCCTACAACGAATCACTGAGGAAAACGTGACGGAGATAAGAGGAGGGAAGGATAATGGTGCTAAGAAAGAGAACTAGCGGACAGGAACTGAATTCGCATTAAGCCTTCTAGTTTATTAGTAGATACTGACAGTGACAGAAGAATTCAACAAACCTGCGAAGGTATGTGATGCAAACAATTTAAGTGAGTAAGTGTTGGAGAGATAATAAGTGGATCCTAGCGCAAAGAGGTATGCTACCTACAATGAATCGTTGCAGCTAAAATGTGATGACATAGGTAATACGAAGAACTGATAATGGTACTAAGGGAGAATATCGGCGGCTAGCAATGGCATTGGGGTGAGGCCTTCCAATGGATGCCTAAATTGTCCCAGGATACGTCAACAGACAGCAAATGTATGTGACGCAGACAATCGCAAAGGATAAAGTTTGGAGAAGAAAGAGAGCGGCTCTCAGCAAGCTCGGCTATCCGCAGAGATAATTGGAACCTACGACCATTAGCTGCTGCTAAAGAGAGTTGATGAGTTTAGGAGGATCGACAGATAATGGCGCTATGAAAAACTTTCGGTGGCCAGATGAGCCATTCCATTAAGCAGTTTGGTTACTAGTGGATTCATACCGTGTCACAGAATATATCAGCAAGCCAGCGAAGGTAAGTGATACAGACATCCCAAAAGATTACAGGATGGAGAAACAAGGGATGTCTTCTAGTAGCTCTGGATATGCGAAAAATGTATGGAGCCTACACTGAATCACTGAGGAAAATGTGACGGAGATAAGAGGAAGGAAGGATAATGGTGCTAAAAGAGAGAACCAGTGGGCAGCAACAGAATTCGCATTAAGCCTTCTAGTTATTAGTGTATATATAGTGTCAGAAGAGACAACAAACCAGTTAGGGTATGTGATGCAAACAATTCGGGTGAATAAGTGTTGGAGAGATAATGAGTGGCTCCTAGCCCTAAGAGGTACGTACCTACAATGACGCTGCAGCTACAATGTGATGACATAGGTAATAGGAAAGAACTGATAATGGTACCAAGGGAGAGAGTATTGAGGGCTAGCAATGGCAATGGGGTGAAGCATTCCAGTTGCTAGTAGATGCCTAAAGTGTCCCAGAATAAGTCTACAGACAGCAGATGTATGTGACGCAAGCATCTCAGAGAGAAACAATAGAGTGGCTCTTAGCAAGCTTCGGATATGCGCAGAGATGGTTGGAGCCTACGAAGAATGGCGCCTGCTAAGACAACAAACAGCAAACGTATGTGACGCAGACAGTCCTAGATATTAAAGGAGCGTTAACTGATGGGGCCTGTTTCCGATTTGTTGGGTTTTCGGATTTAGAGGCGCTCTATGCCATGTTCCCAAAGTTCATCCTCAGGTATATTGGTGTTAAAGAGCTCGCAGTTAGGCAGGGTAGCAAGGTGTCTATGAAGGGATGATCGGAACTGCGAAGTATTCTCGGCTGCCCTAACTTGTAATTGCAGCCTATTCCAGACGTGAGCGAATCCGTAATGAAAGAAGTTGTTACGCACGTTGGTGCGGGCTGTAGGCAGGGTATTGGTTGTAGGTCTATGGCGGAGTGGGTACCGAGAATCACCGTTTTGTTGAATAAGTCCTGCAAAGTTCGTATTTGGGTTGCTTATCGTCTGGAATATGAAGGTAAGGTTGAGTCTCACTCTTCGTAATCATAGAGGTTCAAGACCAAGAAGTTTACAGCGCTCGCGGTAGTTGAGAGTAGAGTGGCAAAGCAGGCGCTTTGTGAAAGTGAATTGTACTTTCTCAGTTGCTATTCAGTCATTCTTACTGGAGTTGGTAAGCATTATTGAGCAGTATTCCAGAAGATGTCTAGCGCTTACCTCGTATAAAGTGAGCCTGGATTCGTTTACGAACATTGCTTGCAGGAACAATTTTGGCCCAAGACGGACGTAACAACCCACAAGGACTGACATGGAGGATGGTAAAACTCCGCAAGGACCAACCTACAATCACCATAACCCTTGTCCAGTATGGAGAACTGGACATATCCTCATACTCCCATACATTATACACCTGAACAATCTGGACCGCGGAAAAATTGAAACCTTTGCTCACCTGGACATACAACAAGAAGTAAAATCGCGATGTTCCTCTCCTCAACTTACCTCAGCAATCATGGCGACCCAGATCAAAATACCCGTCCAACTAACAGCGGAAATTAGAAGCCATTACCCCGCGAAAAACCAAAGGTGAAACCAGTCGTCAAGCGTCTTTGCCAGTCCAACATTAAGGTTCAAAATGCTTTACGGCAGTGTTGCAGGACGTGGTGGGTTTTCGCCTGACAAGCGTTTTCCTATAAAAAGCCACAAATGTCTGTTTAACAACACTGCGAAGTGGCGGATGTGAATCGCCACTGAATAAAGTCACAGCCCACAACTACATACTGGCAAGTCGACTAGATTCACATATCAACTCTTCCCGACACCGTTTCAACTACACACGATTGAACCTGGAGTATCATCGTGCTACACAACAGTTTTTAAACCTTGATCATGCCTACGTTGGTGCGCCTCTATGAAACTTAGAATAAACTATCTATTTATTTATTTTATCATGGGCACACGACCAATTTTCTACTATTACTGTCACAGTTGCCATAAAATGTTTGTACAGTTGTACATATCTGATCATGCCTCCATGGGCGTGCCTCGCACAGTCGAGAATAAAGTATTTATTTATTTATTTATTTATTTATATGACCAATGAGGGATCTGGCTTTCGCTACACTATAGCTAACTTGTTTTGCGAAATCTACTGAGCTTAAATGGTGTACGCCAAAATCTCTTATGGTTTGACAGTTGGCTAGTGAGACGCCATTTAGGGTTAGCGCACTAGGCGGTACAGTGCATCTGTAGGACAGGGCGCTGCACTTTGCAGGAGAGAAGTCAAGCTTCCATGGGTTACATCAGGAGTCTAATGCTTTAAGGTCATTTTGAATATTGTGGAGACTGCTTTTGAGGTTCCCGGATCAAAGGAGAAAACCACTTTGATATCGTCAGCGAACAATTACGCCTTTCCATATTCAAAGACTCGAAATACGCCGTTGATGTAAAGTAAAAAGAGTATAGGGCCCAGTACACTTCCCTGGAACACACCACTCGTAACTGGTTTCGGTGATGATTCGAAATCTTCTAGTCTCACCGACTGTGTTCGATAGGAGAGATAGGAAGAGAACCAAGAATGCAAATGATCCAATATACCGTAAGAAGTCAAGTTAGTTATCAGCCCATTATGAGGGACTCGGTCGAACACTTCTTTCATATCCAAGAAAATGATGATCAAAGCTTTCCTGCAATCAACCGTGGCGATAACATTGTTCAGGAACTTCAGCTGGCATGTTTGACAGGATTTAGACGGGAGAAATCCATGCTGGGATTTGTTGATGAGGCTACGACGAGTCAAGCACCATAGGAGCTCATCTTTAACGATCCTCTCCATCACTCGTGAAGCGAACGGGGTGTGACTAATGGGCCTGTAGTTTGCAATGTTTTGACGGCTTCCCCTTCTGTGTCTTTACATGACTACTACATGTTTCCAAGCAGCGGGAAAGGTTCCATGTTTCATGGAAAGGGTAAAGATGTCAAGAAGAAGGACGGCGATATCCAGGCCACCTAGAATTAGCAGTGCCGATGAGAGTCCATCAGGTCCGGCATGGAAGGATAATTTGAGGGCTTGAATTTCCCGAGTAATGGTGCGCAGGTCAAATGGTACTGCGCGTAAAGTATCATTGGTGCAACTAGGAATATTACGAGACAGGGTCAGGTTAGCGGAGGTGAAAGAGTCGCAGAAGTAGCGGTTCATGACCTCACATATTTCAGCTTGGTTATTTGTAGCTGTGTTGTCAAGACGAATAATCGAGTTAATCGAATTCGAGGCGGGGTGGCTTCTGCGCCTCATCAGAGAATTGACGGTTTTGATACGGTTGATAGAGTTTAGGGCAGTGTGTTCTTCGGACAGATATGCGGTACTTAGTGAATTTCTCCACTCCATCAGGACTTCATTGACGCGAATAAGGAGGAAAAATGCTTAAGTCCTGCTGTACTTTGAACGTAGCTTGACGAGTAGTTTGCGAGGGGAACTGCATCATGCGGGGGCTGCGTTGCTTTTTGTTTCATTATAGGTGCAAGTATATTCAGGCAGTAAGTGTGAGTTCTATATGGTACAGAACAGGCAGTGCCCGCATCTGTAGCCAGAAAGAATACATCCCAGCTGATGAATCTCATACGTAGAGCAAAGTTTTTCCAATTGATGCGTTTGAAGGGCCGAACAGAACACGCTGTTCTAGCCACTGGAGGACGAGCGATGGGTAGTTGGAAAGAGAGTTTTACTATTTTGTGATCGCATCCAGGAAGGTTGTCAAGCACTCTAGCAAATGCATGAGCAACTCCGTTTGTAAATAGTAAATATAAGGCGTTACTGTGCATAGTGGGTTCATACACGTGCTGAGTCCACCCAAATGCATATGTGGTGTCCACAAAGGCACGGTAGTTTGTGTGGCGCAGATTGCGTTTGCCAGGCTACTTGTGGCATGTTGAAGTCACCACCAATTATCTTATAGTGGGTAGGCAATAGTGATACTTCTGTGAAGAGTTCCACCAGACTGCGTATACTGATTGTGTTAGTGTGTGGAGGGTTATACAGACAGCCAATTAAGATATCGTGCTGTCGCCTACTAGTGTGACTCCAAACTGAGTCTTCCAGAGGGCCGATTGAAAGTTCTTGAAACGATGACGTACCGAAATCGTCACGCACGTAAATGAGGCATCCGCCACCACGGTGGTTGGTACGTCCATTGCTGAAAGAGGTGTGGCCTGGGATCCGCAGCTGTGCATCGGGTGTGTTAGCATCATGCCACGTCTCTGTGATGAACACTACCTGGGGGCCGGATAGGATAATGACGGGGTTGATAAGGTGCATCTTATGTTTGATAGACCTTGCGTTAATGAGAAGTAGAGTGAGTGCCTCGTTTCATAAGTGATTATTTGCTGCTTTATCAGAGGCAGAAGTAATCTGAGTGGTTTGGTGGGAATAGCTGCTGTTGTCTCAGAGGGAGTGGTGAGAGTTATAAGGTTACAGAGGTCAGACAAAATCTTACTCTGCTCGTCATCATAGAGCAGGTCGGGTTGTAGGAGTATGACTGCTTGGTTACCATGCTGAAACGAAACAGAGGAGACAGGTTTGTGGGTGTGGGGAAGGTTATTGGCGATGACTAAGCTATTGGCAGGGATATGTTGTACGAAAGCAGTAGAAGGTGGAGTATAGTGAGTGTGCAGCCCTGAGGGGCTTATTTCTGCTAAATGTGGGCTTTTTTACTGCGGTGTCTGTATCGCATTCCAAGACTCGGAGAGGGTTGATGACATGTTTGCATGCAATGGTGAGTCTCCTGGTTAGGTTATCGGTTGGATGCGTGGAAGACAAGCTCGTAGGTGCGGCAATAAGTGTCTCAGGCGTGGCAAAATCAGGCGTTGCCTTTAAGCCGGGGCAGTTGAGTTGCGCAGCGGGGGCACTTTTGAGCAGGTTCTCCTGGGGTGGTAGGGACTGATAATGCATGCTATTTCTGGAGTTAGCTTTTAATGAGCCAGCGGCGACATGAGGTGTTGGAGGGGTGGGCAGCGATCTCTCAACGGCATCTGTGGGATGTTTAAGAGCATGTAAAGTTGGTAGAGTGCAGCCTCATTCAACAGTCTCGTGTGTTGTGGCGAGCCGTAGCCCGTTATAGTCCATAAAAAGGGAGCGGGGATGCGCACTGACGTGTTAGGCAGTTCAGTAATCATTGGGCTTGTAGGGCGCGGGCGGTTAATCATTGCAGGTGATGGTGGGGTGGTGTGCTTCGTTACTTCGCGAAGTGTTCTGTAAGAAGCAGGTTTGTAGCGGGGTACCTGCAATTGATTATAGTTGCTGTGAGCTTTCTTGTACCGCGGAAATTGCGGCCTTAGTGAGTAGGGTGTGGATTCGCCAGCGGACCGTGTTATATTAGACAGTCTAGGGTTAAAAGACTGGTTGGGCCGCCGATCCATTGATGGCACGTTGTAACCAGCTATGCTTTTTGTGGGGTTATTTGCTCCGTTAAGCGCAGTTAATCTGCGCCCCATGTTTCCATTGGCTGCTGCGTTAGGCGAGTGTTCAGTTCATTCCTGGGTCCTTTTCTATCATGACCGAAAGGATGGGTTTTGTTGGTAGGCCGTGAGTTGAATATTTTTGAAGGTGAGGTGTTGGCCGTCTTCAGAACCACGGAATTCTCCAAGGGATATCTAGTGAAGTATGTTGGAGTAGCGGTGAGGGGCTTAACGATAGGATTTTTCCCAGAAACAAATCAAAGATCCTTCCATAATAAGTTGTAAAATGGGTTGGAAATGTATGTATCCATGGCCAAATGAACGCGCAAAGCAGGGTAAAGAGCCTCGGATTGGCTGCAAACAATAAAAGGTAGCCCATAGAGAAAAATGGCCGAACTCAATTGTCTTAGCCTTGCATCGGCAGGAGAACGTGTCTTCCGAACTCTAAGGAGAACTCCAGGTAGGAAGTATGGGATATTTTAGGCGCACTGAATCCAATGTTGCAGGCCAATGGAAAATATTATCCTTGCAAAATATCGGATCATTTGCCCGGTCAGTACTTTGTAAAATTAGCGGTTAATCTTCCACCTCTTTTGCAGCTCGAGGAACGTAGGACCTGGTATTGTAGCATTGCGGCAGCTGTGAAGGATTCCTTGTGTGCTCGAGCCGTATCTGTGACAATATCGAGAAAAAGGGCAAAGAACACCGACAGCTACACAGACAGACGAAAGAAAGGCGTTTGAAACGCCGTCGATCGTTTTCAACAATGCCTAAACTGTTTTACCACCTTACCAGGTAATGGTTATTTAATTAGCTCATATGCACGTGTAGCATAAGTAAGCAAATATAACCAGAAGATAGCAGATCAAGAATCAGTAGAGAACGAAGAGCTTGAACCAAATTAGTAATACAGTGGCAAGGACAGTTTGTGGGGCCCTGAAGCGCACATGCCCAATCTTTGGGACACCAGTGGGTAACGGACGTGATGTGCTGAATATAGAAAAAGGATATCACTCAAATGGGGTGACAAGGACGCACTGCCTCAGGCGTAAAAGAGAAATAAATAAATGGTATTTTCTCGGTAAGTCGAAGTACGCCGGTGAAGGCGCAATCAAATTTGCATACCAGCATGGTTGCGATGAAGTTGTACTACATTTCGTTTCAATGGAAGGTATAACCGAAATGTTCGTGGGACATAGTGTAAGAATTCTGTTAGGTTATAGTCCGACCCAGGCACATGGTGGTGCCGGGGCGCGGAAAGGACGGTCATAACTGTTGTGTCTATATTCATGTTTAGTGCGATTTCACAATCTAGCAATCTATGAGCTCAAGCACCAAAGTAAGCTTTCGGTGCCATCACTGTCCATTATAAGATGGGAAAGTTCGGTGCTTCCAAAAAGCATTTTCCCTAGCAAACTCGGTTGCACTGTTTGGATGTAGAGGTTTGAAGCTTAAGGCAGTGTGAAATAATCAGCTGTGTATTATTCTGTGGTGATCCACGTTTTGCAACGTCCCAGTGCCGTTATGCGGACATTTTTGACTTTTCCTATGAAGGACACTTGCCAGGCAAAACCCACAAAGTTTTGGAACACTGCCGTAAGTTATTCTGAACACTGGTCCAAGTCGTTGATGCACCGTACGGACCGATTTTGCACCCTGTTTTTCGCAACTTGTTGATGACCAAATTTCTCCGCTAGTTGATCGACTGGTTTGGCAATAATCAAACAGCACGCGTTGCAACAGGTCAAAGATGCAAAAGAGTGGTATATTTGAGTGTTATGTGGCTCAGTTGAGTAAAATTGTTGTTAACAGTGTCTGACTCCTTTGTAGTATACTGGTCCTGGTTTTGCAGACCGTGTCCAGCTCTCCATGCTGGACTTGTCCTAGGGATGGCGAGTGCAATTTCCCTTCCCGCTGAATACTTTCGCAACCTGAAAAGTGCCACTCTTTTGTCCAATGCGCGCTTGTTATGAATTTCTTTGTCCGCAAAATAAGATCAAAATTCCTTTAATGGTTAGTAATAATTGAGTGAAACTGAGCGTAGGGTTGAGTGAAAACTCCCTGAAAGGCCATCAGCAAAGCTGCATGTAACTAGATTTGAGAACGATTTCGTGGAATTAAACGGGGCCGAATTCATTTTTCCAGCGGCATGAAGGAGGAGCAAAATCTCCATGTAATGACACCGAAAAATCTGCAGTGAAATAGAGCACCAGAATGTTCTTCCGCAAATGTGCACCAAAATCAATTGTTTGAACGTCAGTAAGAATAGCCAATGCTAACTACGGCAGTGCAAGAAATCACGACAGCATAACTGTCTTCCGTTATGGAACAAAGAATCCATGTAAACATAATATGCCAGGTGCTTAAACTGTGATACTGTGAATACAAGGCGAACTAAACCCATTTGTTTTGACCTCGTAAACCACGGCTTCAGAATGGTGAAAAGAATTTTCGGGGATAAGTTCCTGTTTAAGCCAGCTGGCTATGGAGAATAGGTCAGCCAATCCAAGGGGATAAACCTATTCTTTCCGGTGCGAGACACACCTTAGAAAGCACAAGCCTTATAATACAATGCGTAACATCATTAATAGTACAGAAGTGTTGGAAGCTAGGCAATACATACTATAACATTTCCGAGTCATGTTAGGCCATACAGGTAGCGACTTAAGCTAACCAGATATCAACTTAGTCTGGTACGCTAACAGGTTACTCCTTCCGATGAACTAAGTTGAGTCAGGCTACTGTGACATGCGCGCATCGTCGTGCGGGTGGTTCCTTAGGCAAGCGCTGTGGGCCAATAACATGTCGAATGCATAGTAGACATAGCAACGTGTACGCATGTGTAGGGTAGGTGGGTTAGGGGAATCACTTCAGCCCGGAGTTTGCTCGTGTGCGACTTGGTATATGTGCCATGACGGACTACATGACGGTGGATGGGGGTAGTACCTAGTTAACATCTGAGGTCACCCACGGCAGGCTTAGAGAAAACGGGGTCAGTGTACGATAAGGAATTGGAGTGCGATTCACAACACCATTATAACAGACCCAGTTATAGAATTGGGTCACTAACTACTCGCATTCTGCCACGGCCGACAATCCGTGTCACTATGCTAAACCCCCGGCGCTTGTCCGTACAATCTATCGCGTGCTGTGAACACATGGCGCGCACCGGGCACTAGGCACAATACGAGTGGCGCATTGAAGCGCGTAGACCACAGGTTGCTTTGGTCACTCCGTCAAATCGCATGTGCGTCGGTAGACATAGGCACATGCACTGGTAAGATAGTACCAGCGCGGAAATTTTCCTGGCGTCCTATACTTGCGATGGGTAATGTATCAAGGTGGACAATAAGATGGTAATGCACCTGACATATGAGCTGCATTAATAAATAAATAAATAAATAAATACTTTATTCTCGACTGTGCGAGGCACGCCCATGGAGGCATGATCAGATATGTACAACTGTACAAACATTTTATGGCAACTGTGACAGTAATAGTAGGAAATTGGTCGTATGTCCATGATAAAATAAATAAATAGATAGCTTACTCTCAGTTTCATAGAGGCGCACCAACGTAGGCATGAGCAAGGTTTAAAAACTGTTGTGTATCACGATGATACTCCGGGTTCAATCGTGTGTAGTTGAAATGTTAACGGGAAGAGTTGATATGTGAATCTAGTCGACTTGCCAGTATGTAGTTGTGGGCTGTGACTTTATTCAGTGGCGAGTCACATCCGCCACGTCGCAGTGTTGTTAAACAGACATTTGTGGCTTTTTATAGGGAAAACGCTTGCCAGGCGAAAACCCACCACGTCCTGCAACACTGCCGTAAAGCATTTTGAACATTAATGTTGAACTGGCAAAGCCGCTTGACGACTGGTTTCACCTTCGGTTTTTCGCGGGGTAATGGCTTCTAATTTCCTCTGTTAGTTGGACGGGTATTTTGATCTGGGTCGCCATGATGTTTGAGGTCGGTGGAGGAGAGGAACATCGCGATTTTTCTTCTTGTTGTATGTCCAGGTGAGCAAAGGTTTCAATTTTTCCGCTGTCCAGATTTTTCAGGTGTATAATGTATGGGAGTATGAGGATATGTCCAGTTCTCCATACTGGACAAGGGTTATGGTGATTGTAGGTTGGTCCTTGCGGAGTTTTACCATCCTCCATGTCAGTCCTTGTGGGTTGTTACGTCCGTCTTGGGCCAAAACTGTTCCTCAGTCCAATCCCAGATCTCCAAGAAGTCCCGGGCTTTAGGGAAACGGGAAAGTGAGCGACAACCGAGAGAAGACCGCAAGACCAGGCACGGAGTTGAATATTGTTAATGTCTTGTGTTATAACATTTGGGCTTGAGACAAAAGCATGTACAGTGTGCAACAATAATTATGCTGAAAATGTCTTTTGAGTATCCTATAGAATCATTAGCCGTGTAGGTTGATTGCTATCGCCTGCGTAGGGACAAGAGCGTTGCACCAGTAAGTAAAGTACGAGTATCCTTTTGATATGAGTCGATAGTTGCGTGGGGATAATGCAAAGAGAGTTAGAATGTTGGTAGTGATTGTCAGGTGCATGAAGAGCACGTAGTTAGTGTAATCCGAGAGGGGGCATAATAAGCGAAAATAAATAGGTTACTGCGAGAGAGTTTTAAAGATCAATTGGTGGCAGGGCAGCGGAGGGACTGGATGCAGATATTCTAAAGGAGTAAAGGTTATTGAGATACGGGGTGACTACTAACAAGCACTGGATCATCACATATGCATGGGGCCAATGGCGATTAGCTACTTCTGAAGAGAAACGCCGAATTTATGACGACCGACAGATGTTGGCGCTAGGGGTGACTCAGTCGCCAGATGCAGCTATTCCAATCAGACGCTTTGTCACTAGTGTATGCCTATAGGGTCGATGAGGGTATCTATAGGCCAGTGAAGGTAAGTGATAGATCAACAGATCAGCTAAGCCGTGACGCAAACAATCCAAGAGATGAACGTTGTAAGAGGGAGCAAACTCCGGATATCCGCAGAGATAAATGGGAGCTATGGCGACTAGCTGCTGCTAAGCAGAGATAGTGGCTCTAGGAAAGAATGAATCAGTGGCTGGTGCAGCCATAGTATTAAGACGTTTGTACACTATTGGATATCTACAGTTTCGATGAAGAAATCAACATACGAGCGAAGCTTATGAGAGACAGACGGCAAAAGAGAATGAAGGTTGGAGAGTCAGGGAGTGGCTACTTGTAAGCTACATGGAGCCAAAAATGACTAGCTGCTGTCAAGAGGAGTTGCTGCGAGTGGGACGAACGACACATAACGGCGCGTTAGGAGAGCAAAGAGTGACCAGCAATAGAGTTTGGGCTAAGCCTTTAGTAACTAGTGGATCCTACGGTGGCACTTAATAGGTCAACAAAACATCTGAGCTGTGACGCAGACATTCTAAGATAATGAACATTGTAAGAATGGAGCTACTACAGAGCTTTGGATATCCGCAGAGTTAAATAGAGGCTAGGACGACTAACTGCTGCTAAGCAGAGATAGTGGCTCTAGAAAAGAATAAATCAGTGGCTGGTGTAGCCATAGTATTAAGACGTTTGTCCACTATTGGATACCTACAGTTTCGATGAAGAGGTCAACATGCGAGTGAAGCTTAAGAGAGACAGACGGCAAAAGAAAATGAGGGTTGGAGAGTCAGGGAGTGGCTACTTGTAAGCTACATGAAGCCAACAATGACTAGCTGCTGTTAAAAGGAGTTGATGCGAGTGGGACGAACGACATATAACGGCGCGCTAGGAGAGAGAAGGGTGACCAGCAATAGAGTTTGGGCTAAGCCTTCTGTTACTAGTGGATCCTAGTTGGCTCATAATAGATCAACAAACCGGCTGAGCTGTGACGCAAGCAATCCAAGAGGATGAATATGGCAGAAAAGGAGCGACTCCTACGGAGCTTTGGATATCCGCAAAGTTAAGTTGAAGCTATGGCAACTAGCTGCTGCTAAGCAGAGATAGTCTCTTTTGAAAAGAATGAATCAGTGGCTGGTTTATCCATGTCATTAAGACGTTTGCCCAGTACTGGATACCACAGTTTCGATGAAGAGATCGGCATGCGAGCAAAGCTTTAGATGGACAGACGGCAGAAGAAAATGAAGGATGAAGAGACAGGGAGTGGCTACTTGTAAGCTACATGTAGTCAACAATGACTAGCTGCTGTCAAGAGGAGTTGCTGCGAGTGGGACGTACGACACATAACGGCGCGCAAAGAGAGAGAAGAGTGACCAGCAATAGAGTCGGGCTAAGCCTTCAGTTAACAGTGGATCCTACGGTGGCACTTATTAGGTCAACAAACCATCTGAGCTGTGACGCAAGCAATCTAAGAGAATGAACATGGTAAGAAAGGAGCGTTCACTAATGCACACCTTTTACGTTTTGCCGAGACCGTCGCAATAAGCCGAATTAGACCAGCTTTGTGTGTCCAAAAGCAATTAGTTGTCAACCTGCGGTTGCCGTGGACGTAATCTGATAACAATGACCACAACAATAAATTTGATTGGTTTGACTGTGTCCTGTAAGACATAGGAAAATAGTTCCCTGTTATTGTATTGGTACTGACGAGATAATACGAAATGCTAGCATCTGCCAATATTCGTCTTCTCATTTCGTTGTCCAAACTACTGAAGGGGACTAACTGTTTTAAATTTCTCAAACAAAAGTGTTTAGTTACCTCGCGACTGCACAATCGTATGCAGGCTTTTACTTCAATTGCACAGGATTAGTCGTTAACTAGAATCCAAACAAGTAGCCCTGCTTCTGCGCAAGCAGTAAACACAACTCGTACACCAGCCTAGTCCGCGGCTTCTTCAAATATGTCTCCCGATAACTGGCGTGCATGTATTCTGCAGAGGATCTGAGGATTAAGTAAATTCATGTGCAAATATGTTGTCTGCACATGGAATTTTTCAGTTACCCAGGTAAGAGAAGCGATTACCTATTCTGTGATCCGAACAAACACCATAGTTCTTAAAGCCGTTTATCTACTGGCACACACATACGAATTTCAGTTCTTAAAGTCGTCAAACCAACTCTGTGAGTCGCTCGCGGTTAAAAGATTGGTCTTCGAAAATTAAATGAAAAATGGCAATACATTTATTTAGAATGATATTTAAGTAGAATTACAAATTGTTAACGTTAATTTTATTCTAACCAATTTGCCCGAAACATGCCTTATATTCTGGCTAAATGTATTAAACCTACTATCATTTTTTCGCATCGCGGATAATGAAGTTACTTATTTTTGCGTTCGCTGTACTCTTGCTATCGTTAACCGTTTAACTGCGTCTAATTTTGTTGTTGTTTGGTTGCTAAGCAGCATGCTTATTTTCCGCATATATTAAGCCTGCGCAGAAATTATTGACTGCTCTTTCAATGTGCCAAGCAGTTGCAATGCAATGTCTTGGCGTCGAATGCGCAGTCAAGCGGCGATGACCCTCAGGCAGCCGTACCTTGCTTAACAGACTGTGCAGCTTCTACATCCAGCAGTATAGCAGACTCAGGTAATGTGCGAGACGTGCTGTGTGTAGTTGTCAGCCAATGGCAACTTTATTGTAAGTGTGATTATCTCAACATCAGGGGTGCCCGACTTATTTGCCTTTGGATGTACATCACAGGAACGTGAGCATATTTGGCTTACCTATATTTGTACAGCAGATGAGCCCTGCACAACAAATTGCCGTATTATTAAAATTGAAAAATGCATTAAGCTGAGTTTTACAACCGACGAACTTCGCGAGCATCTTCAACATTGGGTCATATGACGCCGCATGCCAGCTTCCTCTGTAAACTCTACTGTCAACACTTCACCAGTGTCATCCAAACTTGCCCAGTTATTGTCCTGCGCTGCTGAAAACCCCTATTTACGATAACGGAACGCATACTGCCCGGGCCCTACGGTCACCTAGTATAAGAGCGAAATTTGTTACAGACGATTCAGGGAAACAAGCTATCACGGGATCCAGTAGTGCGCATACAACTGCATGTAGATGGATTCACGCTATTGCGCTCGTTCCCAGTGCAGATATGGCCCCCTCTTTGCGACACCATTTCGCCAACTGCAAGCATCGTGTTCCCTGTAAGCTTGTACCAAATGCCAGGTAAAGTAGCCGAAGTTGACCACCATCTGGCAGCAATTTTGCTGGAATTAACGGTTTTGTGTGAGAAAAACTAGACCTTTCCTTGTAACGCTTTATCCAATACCGTGTCCCTAGCAGTAGTAATATGCAACGCTTCAGCCCGTGCATAAAGTAATAAGTGGATACATATTTTATTCTCGAATACTTAGTGGCACACCACATCTGGTGTGATCAAGACTTTGCAAGGGATGGTACAACAACAAGGTTTCTTTTTACTTACGGTCTTTAAGCTCGGAATGGCCAAGGTCCACCTCAAGTGAACCGAATCCTCAATAGAGGTTGCTTGTAGTAACCCAAGCACCAGCGGATTCTCCAACTCCACCTTTGAATTCGTTTCCACTGTATCAAGCGTTGCTCGCGGATCTCAGTGGCATAGTGCTCATGGTGTCAACCATGAGCCACTAAGGTCTGGGTTCCAGCCCAACTCAGGCTATCTCCAACTGATGAGTCCTAGCCAGGACAAAACCGAGTTCTGGGGGTGCCCGTGTTGGGATGAGCAACACTATAAAAGGTTTCTTTTTACTTACGGTCTTTAAGATCGAAATGGCCGAGGTCCACCTCAAGTGAACCGAAGCCTCAATAGAGGTTGCTTGTAGCAACCCAAGCACCAGCGGATTTTCCAAGTCCACCTTTGAACAGGGAGGTTGCTTTGCCTAAAATACGCTGTTTGCACAAAATACAGAAGCTACCGAAATGGCAAATGCACTGGTCAGTAACGGAGTCTTTAATGATTTGGCGAAAGTCTGGCTGCAAGGGTGTGTAACGAAGTATTGTATAGAGCGGAGACAGAGACAGAGTAGAGAGAGCGTGGAGACAGATTGGGAACTGGGAAGTGTCTTTTACGTGTACATACCAAAAATATACTTAAACAATGTGAAAGGTCAAGCTGGTTAACTTACCAGTGTGCGGTTTTAGGCAGGGACGTTATTCGGTTGCGTGTCGCAACCGCCATTTTGAGGTGTTGTTATATGGACATTTGTTTTTTTATAGGCATAAAGCTTGCCAGGCAAGAACCCACAGCTTCCTAAAAAACTGCTGCCAATCCGTTTGAATAGTAGTGCATAACTAGCAATGCATCTTACAGACCGATCGTACATTCGGCTATTCGCAGTAATTTGAGCTCCAATTCTCTGCGCTGGCTAGCCGAATTGCATAGGCCAGGTCAGCCGTTTGTCGTTGCAAATGGTCAAGAGCCAAAACGTCCGGGAAAGACTGGTGAAGGATTGCGCTAACGTGCATGGATTTCTAATTAATGGAACTTGACTTTCCTTTTGCGGCATGCTGGTCCTTGCATGAAGACTCCGTGTACAGGCATTCACATTGGACTTGTCAAGTGAGGAGCGCAGTGGCTCCTTGTGGCTAGGTCCGTTCCATCAGGAGGAACTCCGATTCCTCATACAATGCGGGAGCTACAGGAGGTTCACATTAATACTATTCAGATAATTGGTGGAATATCAGAGTACTAGAGTAGAACCATGAGTGTAGGCAGCGTAAAAGCACACGTTGCCTACAAAAGAGATCAGAATTCCTTCACACGTAAGTTATTGTTGAGAGAAATTGTCTTCATGTCCAGTAAAGGATCCATGATATGCCATCAGAAAAGCTCCAGATAACAGAAGTATTAAACAGTTCTTACGCAAATTTAAGACGCTGAACCCATTTGGTCGAACAACATTGGAATGCAGCAAAACTGTCGATGTCAACTAAATTATCATACTAAGAGTATCTGTTTCCATAGTGAAACCAGTGATCCATGTAAAGACAATAATAGTGAGTAAGTTGTAGCCGCGCGATTGCAAAACAAGGTAAACTCAATTGTTTAGACTCCGTGCGTGCGGCACCTCTCCATATTGCCAAAAGTATGATCCATTCGGAAGATAATTAGAATCATCGGAATGATAAATTGCTGTTGAGTTCCCGGAGATGATAACAATTGTTTCAAACTGCTGGCTGTTGTGGATAGAGCAGTCATTGCCAGATGATGAACTGTCATGCGCCGGCCGTCTTAGCTCTAGAAATATTAGAAAAAGTAATCAACGAACAAGAAGCAACCAAGCAGTCACACCAATTAGAACGCATCAATATGTAGTAGTAAATGGGTGCTTGCATACAGTGGTACCTTGGTCCTTGTACTATGTAATTTTGGTTCAGTATATATGATGCACAGGTGTCTTCTTACATAACTTCTTGCGTGTGGCTCAGACTACAACTACAGCACACGAAGGAGTTTCTGTAGAGAGCCTGGTCCAAAAGAAATAAGCGTGTTTACAACGTTTAATTAAAAATACTGGTATTGGAAAGGTGCATAGATAAAGTGGTAAAATGATGAACATAGATCTCAATTATGATTGGTGAAAGCCATCAGCAAACGAGCACCAGCTTAGGTGAAGCTGAGGCCAGCAAGATTACAATGCTTAACAAGAGCAGTCAGTTCATATAGCGGCGTACCAAATGGGGAGATAAATGCAAAGAATCGGTGATAAAGGGTGAAAAAGCCCACGAGGCTCTCCAACCAATGTAAACGGATAGTTGGGTCAGCAAAATCAACGAGATAATATGTCAGAAGTCTGAGTGAATTCGGACAGCAGGAGGACTATGTGTCGAGACTGGATAAGTCGGCGCGTTGGATTAGGACGTACAATAAGGGTGGGAAGAAGTCTCTAACACTACAGGGTGAACAAGTCTAGCAGCCTTTAGAAGTGCGGCAACCAGAGCATTGAGTCTGTACAGCCGCTACCATGTAAGTCTTGGTAGCACGGGAGCAGTCAAAGAGTAATAGTCTGGTCGCTGAGGCTAGGTCACCAAAGAGCAGTGAGAGCTGGCCATCCAGTTTAAGAAGGAAAGAAAACAGCGCGCGATAAGAATAGGTTAGGGCCGGGATGAGGAAGTATGGAATAGCGTACTTGAAGCATCCCATTCATAAATGGCCAGAAAATCAGATAATGGTTACCTGCAGGGTTTTTCTGGACTATCTGATCTTTAGGACCGAGGTATTAAATCAAGCTAGCTAAGCGTTTACACGGCTACTTGCGTTGATGGCAAACTACAAAGGGTAAAACTGGACGCCATATCATGCAAGTGCATAAGGCTTAAGGATGGGAACGCGAAGATGATCGTAACCCTTCAGCACACCTTTCGTGGGAAGAGAGGTCAGCCACCTATGTAATGTAGCCAAAATAGTGCCAGTGTTGGGAACGGCAAGACCCAAAAATATCCATGTAGCCGAGAGAGATTTATTGAAAGGAGATAAGGGGCAACTTTATCAGCGAAAAATAATCAAGGTAAGTCGATGCGTTACTTAAAGCACGTCGTTTACATTATATTGCTTCGGTGCAACTTCTGCCACTAAATATTTACCAGACAGTTAAACTAAAACCTACATGGCAGTGTCGTGCATACGCCAAGGAAGATCCGAAGACGTTGGTAACAGAAGCACGTAAATGAACCACGAACGGTGTACCGCTATAATACCGAACTTGCCTTCTGACCTATATTATGAGGCCTTGCGGCATCACCGCTCAGTGCCATCCGCGGACCGCAACTATTATGCCGAAGTATTCCGCCAAAAGTATTACGCCCATTGTGTAATTCTACCAACCTACCGTAAATAGCTTTGCTTACGTTTGCTAGTTGGAGCAGAACCCCCTGTGTGCTCCTTTCTATGATGACACGAAGGATAACGTCTGCATAGATACCACACGCAAACCAGTTGTGTAAGTACACATATTTCATATAACACAGTTTTGCAATTATGCAAGCCGCAGGCAACTGCATGTTGATGAGGAATAGTTGCAACCATAAGTGTGCATTCCCGCAGATGCTGAATATGCCGTTGCGCCACCTGTCAGTATATTTCAATTACCAACGTCTACACCCTTACACGTATCTAGTACGCAATGTACTTCTTCACCGAAAAGCATAGGTATGTGTACCAATACGGTTCGTATCACCCAACTTGTTCGCCGCAGGTCTGTGGCTGTGTATCCATGCACAGTCAGTGTGCACGACGATGGGTGTTACCCAAAACCGTCATCCAGGTGAGCGATATTTTAGACCCTTAATAGTCTGTTTTACAGACCAAATTCTTGCACAGTATACTCGTCCCGGTTTACCATCAGTCTCGTCTGCGGCGCAAAACTGTGTTTACTGTCGCTCGCATCTGAGCAGTATGCTCTCCAAAATACTTCACAACCAAAAGACAATTATAAGTATGTTACGTAATGTGCTTACCATCTTTTAGAAAAACAAACTGACAAGCAGCGGTTTGCGTCTAAGGAAATGAATTGCTTATCCGACACAATGTATGCTTTTGGAGAAGTGTCGTATCAAACGAGCACTGTTGTTCCAGTCGGTCGGCTTCTTCCGATAACATCGGTGGATGGATGGACTGCACTGGTCGCTTTCCTCAGAGACGGCGTCATACAGGACAAATTACTAAGTTACTGCCTAAGCATCAGCTATGCAGTGCACACGTACAATAGCTGCAACCGATTCCCGGCCAAACACTGTCCAATTTCACGGGGAGCATTTCTGAACGCATACTCACGCGTCACGTAGTCTTAAAGATTATTTTCTCAGGCTGTAGTAAAATGACGGCTTTCCGCCGGACTACTATTTCGTCCCTGATACATCGTAAGTGCAGCATACTCATCTCAAACTTTGCAAATACCGTTTAGAATCGCTTCCGTATGAGGCTCGCATGTGTGACGCAAGTCATCAAAATCCGGTTGCGCAACGTGCGTCCAAGAACAATTGCACATGTCGTCACTGGAACGCTTCCTAGCAGCCAACTAAGCTGCACGAACACCTTTAACCAAAAGCACATCCCTTTGCAGGCAACGGGTTTACATGCACTTGAACCCGTAGATGCGTCTTAACTCTCAAGCATTTTTATGCACCGCACCTGCTACTTTACCTTTAATACAGACTTCCTATTGCTTATTGCTCCGTTTTTACGCTTATGGTGATGTAGTCGTAGAGCTTTTTGGGTAGCGACTGGCCGAGGCGTGTTGCACTAGCCCCTAGGCGGAATGGAACCTGCGACGCATAGGTGCCAGCTGCGCAGCTGGATTACGCTTTCAGCGTAAGCGGAGCGGCGTGGTCCACTACTAAGCTGTACTCGAAGTAGTTGGGTCGGTGCAATCTGATTGGTTGCTGTCTAGGGACAAGTTTTCAACTGTCATTGGCTATCTATGGACCGCCTGCTTGCAGACCTGGCGACGATGGCGATGGCGCCATTCACTGAGTCGATTCCCTTACAGCATAGTTGGAAAGCGATTCAGAATCAGAAACAGTTCTTAGGAGCAAAAATGACAACTACTTGTGTGCACACCATCAAATTGAACCAGCCGTCATTCCAGGTACCCTCTGGGTATAGAGGTTAAGTAGTTGATGATTGGTTGTAATGCCGCTGAGACATCTTCATTATGGCACGGACAAGCAAACTACAAGACCAAGGCTCTGGTGACTTGATTTAGGGTTTTAGCTTGCACAATCGTCAATGGCAGGCGATCTTACTAAGGCAAGGCTTGTCGTTAAAAACAGTAAACATGCTTTACTTTGTCGTATCACGTTACTTCTAGCTTGCATTGTTGCCCCCTTATAATGCCGGTTTCATTGCTCTTAAAAGGAGGACGAATGAACGGTAACTGTCCCAGCCGTACCACACGAAAAACGGTTATGAGGTCAATGCTTAGTCGCCGGTATTCTAGAGTATTCAACCTAACTCGTCGACATCTGTCAGTGCAATCTAGTGTCCGAACAGAAGGAACCTTTTATGTAACCAGCCGCTGCACACTTTCAAGACTGCTAGATTTCCACCGTGTAACGGGATGGTAAGCTGGTACGCAGTAGTTCAAGACAGGACGTATCAGTGCTGGGTAACCCGTAAGAACTCGTTCCTCCGTCCATATATGGAAACTTCATTTTACTGCGTACAGTACCCTTAAGCCTGATAGGTACGCCTTTTTAGTATTATTACATGACTTGAGTTCTTCGTGTGACAAAACTCCCAAATCCCGAGCACTAGAAACCGCAGTTAGTTGGGTTCCAACCAAGTAGTATGAACGTCCATAGCTAGCTCTGTCGATTATCAGAAACTCGCACATCATGGAATTAATAAGCAGGTTCTGTTGGTGCGCCCGTGCAACGAGCTGATCCAAGTCTCGTGTGGGTATGACGTGGTTCTCTACTCCTCGGCTCTCGCGCTATGCTTTGAGGTCATCAACAAATAACACACGTGCTTTCAACGTTTTATTCTCATCATTGACATGTAGAAGAAACTGGACAGTTCCGAGCAAAGTACCTTGGGGTACTCCCATCGGGGAGACAAACCAATCAGTATAGTAATCATTTATGTTAAACCTCCAAGGACTATGCTCAACGAATGCTTTGCTCCACCAAAAAGAGCTCCACCGATCCCGTAAATCTAAGTCGGTTGAGCAGTTCAGCGTGATCAACCCTGTCGAAAGCTTGCCGAAATCAACTAGAATGCCGTCAATGCCGCACTTAACACTTAACGTCCTCACCCAGTGTTGCCGGGCCACAAGAAACTTCGTCACATAAGAAGGTTTGCTCAAAACTTTGCGATGACTTGCTTTGAGGCTTCCACCTGTCTCCACCATCTGCAGTAGGGTTTCCTTTACTATCCTCTCCAAGGCCTTTGCGATTATTGATGTCAGCAATATTGGCTGATACTTTTCATGCCTGTGGAGTACAGCTTTTAGGGAAGCGTTTCGAAACAAAACCCTTCAGTTCCCGAGGCAACAATCCTTGACCTAGCGATTTATTGAACGGAGCAGGGAGGGGGTAGCTATTAAAGGAGCTAGTGTTTTCGACATAAAGGGATGAAAACCGCCCGGTCCAGAAGCTTTAAACGTATTAATTGCTTCCAGCATACCAGTGACATTCACAGCCGTGCACATCAAGTCTTCTATTACTAAGTGTGGGCTAGATTCATGTAGAGTGGAGAGACTGGCACAAAGAGAAGTCGGAGGCAAACTGATAAGCCAGAAGTGACGCTCTCCCCTCATCTGAAGACCTTAGTTGACCGCAAGAATCTTCAATTGTGGATAGTGAATCCTTCGGTTTAAGACGACAGTTAATATACGCAACATCTTCGTCGGAGCCAATTTGGCAGGATTCACTAACCACAATGCATCAGCCGCGCGTTTCGTCGGCTTGGAGGCATTAAGTAGGTTACGTTGGGCTTTCTATGCCACGTAGTCACATGCATTCACGGCATTCCAATAGTTCTGTCATAACTTCTTACGAAGACGAGTTAACTGACGAAAATTTTAATAGTACTATGATGGTAACGTAGGTCTTTAGTGTTGTACCTGAGCGGAAGTAACTTCTCACCTAGAAATTTAAGGTTGTCGCTCAGACTTGAGCTTGATGATTTGACTGGAGCATCCTCCGGAAGCAACCAATCAAACGATTCGGCCACCCGGCGCATGCCCGCTAAATCAGCCTTTTAAACGTTACGACGTGCAGTCCAATCGGGGTCGCCTGCTTGCGGGAGATTCAGTCTGACCAAGACGATCAAACGATTGCTCTTTCCAATTGCCACATGTAACGTGATGCGACTCACAAGCTGTACTGAACTGGTCTATCTGAGCTCCAGGCAGGCTGGTTATTTCTTGTGGACAGTCCAGTAGGCTCTTAAACCTGCTGAACCAGAACCGCTTTGAGCACCACGTACAATAACATTTGCTCAACCAGGCAACTTCCTGGTAAACAGTCATAGGCATTCCAGTCAAGATGCGGGAAAATGAAGTCGCTCATTAAAATGAAATTGGTCCTCGAACGTGTGTACGAAGGGCTTCGATCCAATCGGCGATAACGTTCACGGGACTCCAAAACACAATTCTAACCTGAAGTATCCCTTGAGCTGTCTGTGTCCGACACCAGGTTAGTTCAGAGAGGCGGGCATAACATGGTTGGGAATCTCTAAAGCAATGGGGTAGTCGAACCCCGGACACACGGATTACCGGTCCGCTGCTCTACCAACTGAGCTACCAAGGACTGACGATCAGGTACGCAAGTTAATACATGTCTCCTGCTTGGTTCGCGACTATCGCCCCTAAGCTCACAGTATCTGTCCTGAGGTTGCAGATTGGCTCACTCACTCGTCACTTCCCAATGAACTGAAGTATTTGTCCTCCTGATGTTAAAATGGAGATGGTAAATGTAGATTATTGGTGGATTTCGTGAGAAGTGTAAGTGGTTGTGGAAAGTAGAAGCCACAATTAAACTTTGCACAATACTCTGCCCGCGGTAGATCGCGAACAAAGCAGTAGTCATGTATAAAATTGCGCACCTGATCGTCAGTCCTCGGTAGCTTAGTTGGTAGAGCAGCGGACCGGTAATCCGTATGTCCGGGGTGCGTTTCACCTTCGAAATGGATTATTGTGCAAAATTTAATCGTGGCTTCTACTTTCTACATCCACTTGCACTACTCACGTATTCCACCAAAAATAGCGTAGTCGTGAAACTCGATAAAAGCTGCAACGTGTGATTGAGTCGAACGTTATGTGGCTCAGGTGAGTAAAATTGTTGTTAATAGTGGCTGACTTCTGTAGTATACTTTTCCCGGTTGTGCATACCCTGTCCAGCTCTCCATGCTGGACTTGTCCTAGGGATGGCGAGTGCAATTTCCCTTCCCGCTGAATACTTCCGCTACATGAAACGTGCCACTCTTTTGTCTAATGCGCGCTTGTTATGAATTTCTTTGTCCGCAAGATAAGATCAAAATTCTTTTAAATGTTAGTAATAATTGGGTGAAACTGACCGTAGGGTTAAGTAAAAACTCCCTGAAAGGCCATCAGCAAAGCTGCATGTAACTAGATTTGCGAACGATTTTGTGGAATTAGAAGAGGCTGAACTCATTGTTGGAGCGTCATGAAGGGGAGCAAACCTGTCCAGGTAATGACATCAAAAAATCTGCAATGGAATGGAGCGTCAGAATGTTCTTCCGGAATTGTGTCACTAAAATCAACCGTTTGAACTTCAGTACGAATACGCAATGCTAACTACGGCAGTGCAAGAAATCACGACAGCATATCTGTCTTCCGTTATGGAACAAAGAATCCATGTAAACATAATATTCCAGGTGCGTAAGCTTTGATACGGTGAGTACGAGGCGAATTAAACTCATTTGTTTTGACCTCGTAAATCACGTCTTCAAAAGAGCAAACATAATTTTCGTAGCTATGAGTGTGTTCTTCATTTCCCGTGGAAGGGTTCTTGTTTAAGCCAGCTGGCTATGGAGAATAGGTCAGCCAGTCCCAAGGGTGCGACCATGTGTCCGGCAATGTAACTGTGGAAACCACGGGAAAACAGGCAACGGACAAGAGGTAGCAATACAGACAAGCAGCAATGAATTAAGAAGCACTATCGAAAGCTGCAGGGCTTGCAAAGCTGTCTATGATACTTTAAAACATATGTAACTTTGCTTAGTATGTATGCTTTGCAAGTCAGTTCTGTACATCATGTAACTGCAACTAACGCGCAGGAAGAAGAATATGCACGCGCAAGGTCAAGTGTCCGATATAACAAACAGGGTATACAAGGCTGAGTATATAATAGGGTTGTTGGAGTGAGGCATACATAAACCGATAATGATGACAGCCATCCGAATGCAATAGACAGGTTATGTGAACCTAAGGCCAACTCGACTGAGACCGAAAGTAGGAGCAACTAGTTCGTAAAGCAATATTCCTCGTGCAGAAAAATGTAGAGCATCGAAGAGGAACGGATGGATGCGGACGGCAATGCAAAGAGCAGCTAGTGAGGAAAATGGCGCTAAAGCACTCATAATTCGTTAGTCAGAAGGCTATCAGAATCTAGAGCAGATGGTTACAGGGGACCAAACCTGCCACGCATTGTTAGTCGTTAGCCCAGGTACGGTCGGACCGATAGGCAAGTGCGAACCTGAGATAAAGAGCAGATGCATAGGAAGGGAGGTAAAGTGCTGATACTACTAAATGTGGTAGCCAAGGAACACTTAACAATGTTCGAAATTCTGCCCGAAATCAAAAGCAAGGTGGGAGCCCATAAGACCATACACACGGAGATAAACTCGTGCGGCACATTGAGAGTAATCCGTATGATAGATGAGAAAGAAAACGGAGCGCAGTAACAGAGATAGCCGTGGATAAGAGGAAAACAAGGGCAACAGGAATATCTATGTAAGTGAAAGGAAGCAAAGCTGCTGCCAAGACATGATCGGAAAATTCACTGACGTCTGAGCGTAGTAGGAGGTTAGAAGAACTTTCAGGTAAGAATCATTTAGTCGACGCACTGAGCTTTGGTCGTACAATAGTGATGAGAAAATTCGTGGGGAGCGGAAATAGACGGGTGAAATATCAAAGAGGCTATATTATATAAAGGTTAATCGGCAACGCTCACAAATTGAGGAAGACCGCTAGGACGACGGTTGATCCGTTGGTACATTGCAATGAGTCCTACAGTTAAGATGGACAGGAGCTAGGTAGGTGCAGCAGTAACGTATAGGAAAGAGGGATGTAGCTGCATTACTAAGGGATGAGCAAGTCCAGCCTACTCTCGGGATGGTAACAACCTAGCACCGAGTCCGCCGGGTCTAGGCCGTTAACATCCCGGTAGTCCGGAAAAAGTCACAGTGCAGCCCACTGTGCAGAGGAGACTGGGTTAGCGCAGGGCACTGTGCGTTGGCTGTCCGCTTGAAGAATGCTAGAAAACAGAGAGCGCAGCAAGGGAATGACAGGGTCTGGTTGTAAAAAAGTTTACTGCTAAGCTGTGGAGAAGCAAACGAGGCTCTTGGGTTTACAGAAAGAGCGCGATAAGGAGTGGTATAGCGGTAGGTTAGACTGAGTTTTGCTGTTATGCTGTGAAAATGTCAGGATTGCTCACGAGGTAACGAGGACAGACCGCTCGGTCTTTCGCACAATGGCCAGTAACCTCACAATAGCCTGAGAGAATGAGACTGATCCGACAAGACTGGATTACTCGGCGCATCGTGGTTGCGTCTTACAGTTAAGATGAGAAGATAACGGGAGTGAGTCAGAAAAATGGACAGGTTTGAGATGGAAGCGACTGTATTAATATAGAGTAAGCAAGTCCCGCAGACGCGCGACATAAGGAAAGTTGTGGGTTGGTTATGCTGTGCTTAATAAACTTGCACTTCGATAGTCTGGAAGCAGTCTAAGAGAAGACTGGACTAGGCCAATGAGACCTGGCTCTTCGATTGTGGAAGAAATAATGTGAGCGCAACGTGGAAATGACGGGGTTAGGTAGGACGAGTGTTGTAGATAAAGAACGCAAATATCGGCGTGGCTGTCGGGGGCCATGAGGACAAAGCGTTTAGCCTGCTGAACGATAGCCGATAACGGCACAATAGGCTGAGAGCCGAAGACCTATCATACGAGACTGGTTTAGTCGGCGCGTTAAGATTGAGTCGTACAGTTAAGATGAGAGGACAAATAGGCAGGGTCAGGGACAGGTTATGTATATGATGGGTCCTTTGATGAGGGAGAACAAGTGATGCTGGCTTGCGATGTAAGGGAACTTTTACTTTGATCATGCCTGGTTTGGTGTGTCTCGACAAATTCGAGAATAAACTATTTATTTATTTATTTAGTACGTTTACAGTTCCGCAGTCTGGAAGCATTCGGGGAGGATACTTGACAGATGAGACAAAGGCAGGACACTGAGAGCTGCTTCTCCGTTTGTGGCAAAATTAAAACGGAGAGCGAAAGGAAATGGCCATGGTCGGGATAGAAAATGGTTTACGGATAAAGAGAGCAAATGTCACCTTGGCTGTCAAGTAAAGTAGACAGAGCGCTCAGTCTTCTAAGGATTGGCCAATAACGTCCCAATAGTCTGTAAGTAGTTGGAGAACAGAATACCGATTAGCTGAGTCTAGCTTAGCTGGCGCGTTCAAATGAAATCTTACAACGAAAGTGGGCAGAAAAATAGAGTGGGTCAGCAGAAATGGAAAGCTTAGAACTGAGAAACTATATTATTAAAGGGTGAGCAAGTTAAGAAAAACTAGAACGTGTACATCTCTGTAGCCTGCATGCAGTCCTTTAAGAAGACTGGTCAGATGCGACTAGGTTAGAGCAAGGCACTGATAGCTGGCTGTCCGATTGAAGAAGGATTGAAACCCTTGCGCGCACCCAGGAAATGACACTTTCAGTATGGTAATAGGTTTACTGTTTAGGTGGGGGAAAGAAAACTGTGTACTCGTGTTAAAGTGTGTTAAGTGTTCCGTATTCCGAATATTGGCCATCAAAATCACAGTAGTCTGAGAGAAATCAGAGCGCAAGAGACCAATCAAACTAGACTGAGTTAGTCAGCGCATTGTTGTTGAGTTGTCTAGCTTAGGTGGGAAGACTAATGAGGACAGTCAACCGAAATGGACAGGAAATGACCACATTAATAACGTGTAAACAATTCCAGGAGGCTGTCTATATGTGGGAAACGGCATTGTGGCTGCAGATCCTGGACAGTTTGCATTTCGGTAGTCATGTACGTAGTCAAATAGGTGACCGGCCGAATGTTACTAAGCATGCAGGACACCGAGTTTGCCCTCCGATTGCAGAAGAGATAAAAACAAAGAGCGCCATAAGGAGAGGACAATTTCGGGATGTAGGGCACTTTATTCATAGTGGTTGAGAAAGCTGACATGGCTGTAGGCACCTTGAGAGTACTCCGCACAATAAGGTGGCTTTGTATGAAATACTATATATAATCAGGGCCATTCACCCAGACCTCGTCCTCTGGGATGCAGGTGCCTAGGCTTTCTGCTGCTTTGGGGACACTTAGTGGCTTAGTTAAAGTCGTGGAGGATTACGTGTCGTCATCAGACGCATTGACGGCTTCCGATCGCGTATCCCATCCGTGTGCACATCTATAGAGGAAGAAAGTAAAACGTATGGAGCAACGTGTTTTGGGTGGTAAGAAGGAGTGTGCCTTTTGCGTAGTGGATAACGTGTATCGTCAACCGGTTGACAAAAACCATCAACACCTGAGTCCCATGTTTTGTTTAGCTTATATGGGAAACCAAGGTTGGTTTTAAGTCATCGCAGTCGAAGTGGTTCCAGACCAAGCTGCTTGCAGCAGGATTTGATATTTGAGTGCGGATTATCTTAGAAGGCGCTTAGTGAACGAACGCTAAAATTTTTCAATAGCCATCCTGTTACTTTTACGTGAGTTAGTAACAATAATTGAGCAGTACTCTACCATAGGTCGGACACCCAACTTACAACCATGAGGCAAGACTCTAGAAAGTGCATGGACTTCAGTATTTAGCCAATGATAGACTAGTTTTGGCGGAGCTACAGCTCGCTTCTTCCACAAAATTTACTGCGACTTAATTGTGTACTCCAAGGTCGCGCGGTGAAGCTCTTGTCTAGTGCTAGACCCTTAAGCGTTAATAGGTTTGGGGTATAGAACACTGTTAGGAAAGGACGTTGCGTTTAGTTAGTGAGAACACTAGTTTCCATAGGTCACACCATCTTTTAATAGCGCCGAGTTTGATTTAAATGCTAGAGAAGCTATTATGAAGACAGTTGAGCTCAAATGAAGATATAATGTTATGTCATTGGCAAAAAGGTACGGGGTGCTGTGTTCAAAGACTTGGAATACTTTTTTGATGTACAGTATAAACAGTAGAGGACCCGGGGCGCTGCCTAGAAAGACTTCGCTGGTTACGAATGCCTTTTTGAAGAAGCTATCGGCCAGTAGCACTGACCGCATTTGGTTGGTAAATTAAGAAGAAAACCATGAAAGAAGGTGGGTGGAGACACCGCATGCGGCTGCTTTAGCCCATAAACCATTATGTGGGACCAGGCCAAACGCTTTTTTCATTTCCAGGAATATAATGACCAGTGCATGACCAAGTTCAATGGAGTGTGTCAAGTGGTTTATGAATTCAAACTGGCAGGTTTGACCGGATTTAGTTGGTAGAAATCCGTGCTGTGACCTATTGCTAGGATTGCGTTGCAGTAGAAAGTGAATCAGCCCGTCTTTTATTATACTTTTCATGAGTCCAGGCGCAATGGGTGTGTGACTAATAGAACGATAAGTGTCAATATTTTGGCGACGGCCTCGTTTGGGTCATGGTATAACGGTTGCGAGCATCCAATTGTACGAGTATTGACCGCTCATACTTGTGATGTCCTTAACCCTGAGGCGAAGGGCTGAAATGTCCGGGCCTCCGAGTATTAATACGGAAGAATTGACCCCATCAGGACCTAGGCAGTGTGTCGGTTTCAACGAGCCAATTGCTCGCTTGATATTGTGTAATTCAAAGTCAGTATTATGTATTTGATCCTCAGTAACATTTGGGATCGTATTTGACAATACCAAGTCATTGCTGGTGAAGGATTTCCAGAAGTGTTTGTTAATGAACTCGCAAATATCGACTTCACCAGTGACTATCCTTTTATCAGGAAGCACGAGGGTATTAATCGATATATCAATGCGTCCACCTCGCTACTTCATTAGTCGAATAAGTGCCTGCCATGTTTCCAGTACAAAGCGCTGCGTGCTCCACTGCGGTAAGCGCATTGCTTTGTGAACTTCTCCAATCGGCCATTACTTCCTTTAGGTAGATGAGTTTATGCAAATGTCTGGTCTTGGTGTAGCGGGAGCGCATTGTATCAAACCTGCAGGTCAGTTTGCATGTGAAGGCAGCATCAAATGTCTGACGCTTTCTGATCTTCCTCTGCCTTGAAGTAAGGACGTCTAAGCAGTTGGTAAAAGTGTATTAAAGCACGCTGATTGCGGTAGCTATATTGTTGGAGAGGATGAAGTCATCCCAGAGTGCTGCTAGGAGGAGTAAGGAAACGAGTTCCCAGTTGATGCGTTAGAGGAGCCAAAGTACGTCATATGTTTTGGCTGCATGTTGATGGGATCTAGGGAGCGCAAAAGACAGCTTCACCACCTGGTGGTCCCTAGACGGTAGGTTGTCTATCATGCTGGTGCGTGCGTGGGAGTTACCGTTAGTGAATATAAGGTCCAGTGTGCTAGATTGTCTGGTCGGTACATGCACATTCTGTGTCCGTTCAAGCGTGAACATAGTGTCAGCAAAGGCCTTACGCTTCGGTGAGGCTGACTGCCTGAGCCACGAAACATGTGGCATATTGCAGTCTCAAGATATGGTTTTAAAGCGTGCATGGAGGAATGAGACCTCCTGGAGAAGCCCGCCTATTTTGGCAACGCTAGCACAAGAGGAGCGCGCTGGGTTGTATAAACAGGCTAACAGGAGGTCAAGAAGATCTCTAACAGCTTAAATACACAATGGGTCTTCAGAATTGCCAATACAATTGGTTTGGAAAGGCGATGAGTAAAACTCGTTTTTTGACTTATAGGAGGCATCTGCCACCAAGATTATTGGCACCTCCGTTACCGAAAGTGGTGTACCTTAGGATGTGGATTGGTGTATCAGAAACCTCTGCCGAGTGCCAGATTTCTGTTGGCAGCAACAACTGCTGGCTTGACGGAAGTATGAAGGGACTAGAAGGTGCATTTTAATTTCGTTTGATGGTGCACTGATGAGGAAGGAAGTATAGGGCTAGTATTTGCAGCGTCCCCCTCGGGTCGCAGGCGTCTGCGGTAGCGTAGTAACAAGGCAATGGCGCATGCGCTACCAGAACGCTATTATCTGCAGTTGCCATGTTGCATACTTCAGACGAGGTAGCAGCAAGTAATGGTGCTACCGGTATGGGTATAACTCCAACAGGTGTAAGAGTCAGCGGAGGTTGGCGAAGGAGATAGTGTGTGCTTGACGAATGGGACGTGGCAAGCCTTGCCCCCAGCAGTCCCATAAGAAAGGGGTTGTAACAAGTTAAAGAGCTTTAGGCAGCTCTAGCTAGATTGGCAATGAGTAACATGGTGCCCAGGATGTGGGGTAAAAAAGGCGCGGTGTAGTGTGGATATAGGAGTTGTCCCTTAAGTGTGATCACGGCAGGAGCTGGAGCAGGAGTGAAGGTGCGGTGTGAATAAACAGCACCAAGGCTAGAATAAGGTGGTTGGGTGTAGGTTACTTCCCCGGCGACCTGATAAAGTACTTGCTTGAGTGGGAGTCTGTAACTGGCAAGGCATACTGTCTGCATTACAGTGAGGTTGGATTCGTCAGGAAAACGTTCGTAGGTAGAATGTTTGGTTAGCAAACGTGAGTCCATAGAAGGCTGCCATGAAATTGAGGCTGGCTGTATACAGTGGTATGTAGAAGGTGTAAATGTTTTGCCACATAAACCTGCCTTGGTAGACATGTATAAGGCGGGCCGTGTCTCGCATTGCCCCATAAAAGAGAAGAAGAATTCGTGGGGGCCAAGTTACACCGCCTTGGATGAGGTGAATATTTAGTCTGGTTTGTACGGTCATCTTGCGTAGGAGACGGTGGTAGAGGTAGGTAACAAGCCAGGTTAGAAAACCCCTCCGCTGCGTCCGACTAGGCTTCGTCCGCGATATCTGAAGTTCATGTAGTCGCAAGTAAACGTTGTCGCGACCGGAAGTGACTTGTTTTGGAGGTTGTTTTGATGGCAAGATTAATGTATGTAAACTGGTATGAAAATAGGTCGAAGATGCTCTGCTTACCATGGTGAGCTTGCGGCTGCGATTGTGCTTTGTAATGTGTCGTTTTCAAGTAGATAAGGTTTGCATGGGGAGAAGATGCTTTCAGGCATTGCCACATTCCTAAACCAAAGTGAGTTCTGCGGCGATCTGCGCTTCTGTTCGGCTTTAATTCTGAGTATTGGATTCGGCTGTGTTATGTTCTTTCATTAGCTTTGCTAGCCTGCTTTGTGGCGTTTACTGTTAGGTTGGCGTGAGATGTTCAAGGTTCTCGGAGTTGAAAGCTAATTGCAACTCTTGGATAAATTGTTGTCATAAAGCAAATAAACAGCAGAATCGAGCTTTCCAAGTAGGCATGGTTTTCAGGTTGATAAGATGCGTTTGAGCGTTACCACATTTATAAATAAAGGTGATGGCTGAGGAGACCAGCGCTCCAGTGCTTCTGCGCCGGGAAAATTAGAATCTGCATTGGTACTGTACCATGCTGGCGTTAAAAGTCATGCTTTAGAGCGTTTCTTGTTGATGGGTTGGCGAGAGTTGTTCAAGTTTCTATTGGTTCTAGGCCAATTGCTACTATTAAGCCGATCGATGTCAGCAGGCAAGTAAACAACAGTATCAGGCCTACTGGTCTGGCTTACAAGGTCAGTAGTTGAGTTAACACGTGTGGCTATGCGACTTATCACTTGCAGTAGCAACGTGAGGGTGAAAAAGACTTGCTTAGAGAAGCCTGGAAGTAGCGTCCTGTTGTCGTGGGTTTCGCAGTAAGAGGGCGTTTCTGCTTAGGACCGGTGACCGTAAGCAGTAGAGTAGCTCATTTAAGTACCCAGTTACGAATGCGGTTAGATGCTTGCCGGGGTTCAGCGACCGCGTCAGCTTTATGCATGTCGGCCTAGCTATACGTCACACCGTCAGCAAAATCGATGGTCAAAGCAACCAGTGTTGACTAAGGTCTTTCGTTAACCTCCGTCCTAAACAAGGTTTGCCCGGTTGTAGATTTCGCATTCGGTGTGTGTGCTAGTTTTGGAGACAAGTAGAGGTTCACCGCTGGCAGAATGGTCGGATGGACCAGTGATTTTGCATTGGAGTCAATAAGTGCATTGCGCTTGCCTTTGGCTTGTTTGACGAAATTATTGATCTTTGAAGAGGGGTTTTGGCAAGCCTAATGATTATGAATCCAAGGTTTCCCCACCTGAACATAGTTAGTCTACGGTCCACAAATGCTTTAGCAAGTTGTGGAGTATGGAAAGTTGAAGCTATAGAGCGAGCTCGACTGTTATCAAGCATACGTAGACGCTTGCACGCACAGCAATCTGGTGGTGTGTTGCATGCACTCAGAAGAGAACGCTTCACCTTTCTAAGTGGCAAGCGAGTAGGTACATGGAATAAGACGACGTTTTGAGAAGGAGGTACACCCCAGTTACTTCGTTTTTAAGTACTGCTAATAATTCCTCAGTTAGGTTTAGTTCATGTGCATTATCAGTTTTCATTAAACCCGGCAGAAGCGATGGCGGTTTGAGGGAGTCCAAAGTTGCATTCGTCGAGAGCAGCTCATTTTTAATTATGCTAAACTTATATTTTTACTCACATACTTTGTCTTGAGCTGCACTATGTGAGTCAGTAAGAAGGATCCTGTAATCCTTAACTACAGATGCATGTGCTGAAGCTACTAACTTTACTGTTGTCCGCACTACTTTCTTTGCAGAAAGTGAGGGATTACAACGTTTAGCTTGCATTGCTGGGGAGAAAACAAAGAATAACAAAGCGATAAAAAGGGTGAGAACCGTAGACTGTTGGTACGACACAAAAACGATTGAGACTTGCGAAAACGCTGATGGAGTTAGTATAGAATATATTGTTGCTAATTAGCAAGGCAAAAAGACTAACAAAATATTTATACTCAGTTTCAAACATCTTAATAGCCAAGCGAAAAATCCGCACCGTTGCAACGTTACGCTCATTTACGAAGGACGTTGAACGGCAACATTTAAACAGTTCAGGAACCGCTTTGTTATCAAAAATTTTCTTACTAGGACGGCTAGGGTCACTACTTGGTTACTTGCGTTTGCACCATTTGCAAGATCACTGTCCATAAACTACTTGATGGTTAATTCGGATTGTTAGCGTGGTACTATAACATTTAATGATTTGGCTAGACTTATTATCCTAGTAACCTTCAGCTTTTTCAGATATATTTTTAAGCAACCGAAAGCACAACTATAAGGGATGGTTGCTTTCCTTCTACACCAACGGGGTCCACACAAATACAGCATTAGGAAGACGGATGTATCTATTCAACTGCTGCTTTTAAAGTGTTTATGAATGAGCTGCACCCCGAATTTAAATTTCCGCACCATTTAAGCTTACAAACGATCACCAGCGTTGAACAACCTTATGTATATCAAACTGTCAGCCGCCAATTTTTCGAGTAAAAGTGGTTGCTAATCAGACATAAAGGAAGCACTGTCACACACACCCCACTTGCATATATATATATATATAGCGGGAGAGCTTATGGTGCTTTGAGGCATGCAGTGGTTAGATCCTGGCAGCGGGGAGACCCCACTGCTGCAACTGTTGTGCTATGGGTTTATGTCCTGGAAGCCTTCAAGTGATGGCTGGGGGTAAGAGTTAGCTTGCGCCCTTCCTCTAGCCAAGGGCCAGGAGACCAACCCGCATAAGTCGGTGAACGAGCCGCGTGCTAGACCCGCTGCCCTTCGGGTGTGTATTTATTCGGAGGCTGGCTAAAGAGCTGGGTCGTTTTCCCGTGGGTTGTGGACGTTCTGCCAGTAGCCCAGACCAAAAACCCTATCCTCTTCGCAAGTTATGACGTGGTTGATTGCGCTTAGCCCTATAACCTAGCTATGGGAGACAACTGGTCTACGGTTTGTAAGCTCACCGCTCGATCGGCGTAAAGCAAGAGTGCTAAGCATTGTGTCTGACAGTGGTAGGATACATCTGGGTGCTGATTTGTTTGCTACAGCCATCCTCAATCCAGGCAGCCCACGTCTAGTTGGTGCAAACCCGCCACCCACGTGCGTCTGACCGTCTTCGAAGGTGCACACCCTAGTACGGTCGTAAAACCCAAATGAATCGTTCCAGCACTTTAAAGGCTGCGTGTGACGGACCTCAAGTAGATCCCACTCTGGCTCTACAATCACGTTCCCGAGATGTAGCTGCACCAATACTTCGTTTTGGTCAGGCTATTGAGTCAGAGGTTCCGAGTGAGGTTCCTTAAACTTACAACGAGATCACCCAATACCTTGCTTGTTAGCAATTTTAGCCAAGGACTCCGTGTGGAATCCTTCAAGCAAATCTCAGATGCACAATCGCATCCTAGCGCGAGATGGTCCACCAATGCAATAGTATGCCTGCGCGCAACGCACTCAGCATCGAGTGCTGAAACTTGCTCACAACACTGGATCAGAAGACGAATGAGCACCCCGAGCGACGAACTGCACTGTTGGCGATGGAATTAGAGCGGTACAACGTCAATATTGCATGGCTCAGTGAGCCCCGGCTCGTTGAGCGAGGTAAGTTGCATGAAACAGGTGCCGGCTACATGTTCTGCTGGGTGGGCAAGGCCAACTCAGCACTAAGTAAACTTGGGGTCAAAAATGCAATGTCCCATCCATTAAAGCTCCAGGTGCTGGGTGAACAAAGAAGCAACAGCGCGCTACTGATGACTACTTACCCATGACTCGGAAGAGGCAATTTTGCCACGTTTATAGGCACATACCTTCCGACCATGAGTTATCCTGATGACACGCGCCATCAATCCTGCAGGCAGATGTTTCCCCTGCTACAGCCTGCGCTGAGGAGCTAAAGACTATTTCAGACTGACCATTTTAACGAGCGCGTTGTGCGTAATGAATTGGTGTGAACAAATTAGTCGGTCCGCATGTCATTGGTTCAGCGAATGCGAATGGTGCCATGCTGCTCCACTGTGTGCTACCCAAGAAGTAACGTCCACGATCGGTCGGTTTGTACTGAGTGCAACTGATATAGTTACTTAAACGCACCCATGGAGTTGTCATGCTCACCTTCTCGACGGTGTCATCTTAGGTCAGCGTGACATGCGTTGAGTTTGCAAGATACGGTACTGCTTAGAGCTCAATGTGGCTCTGAGCACAAATTTCTGCAGACCAAACTGTACATATATTGTTGTTAACCTATGTACTGCATCCCTGCCTTGTACCGGCATAAATTTACTTTGCTCTCCCTCGGTACCATGGTGAAACGTATGGTGCTGGAGAAAGCGCTTGCTGCACGCTTGTGTGATGTGCGTTGTATAATTACAGTGAGCGGCCTGTAGCACGACATTCGCGACCAGGTGAAGCCGCTGCCACAAAGACCATCGGGTACGACAACTGCAAGCGGCTTGATTGGATCACTGAGAAGAATGCAGCATTTGCTGCACGAGTGGCGGACCCCAGTGAATTGGGAAATAAGAGTGTAACGCAAAATTCGACGGCGACTGACTCGGGAGCTCCTTCGCATTACTCATGCATGCTAGACCTATAAGCCATAGCAAATGGAATGCTACGCCGAACGCCGCCAACACGAGGTATTCGTTGATTCCTTGTGGACGGTGTATAAACCGATGTTAGAACCGCTGTAGACACTGATCGATGGCAGCTCAGGCGTTACCTGCAGCCATAAGGTAGAGCTGGCGAAAGCAATTTGACTGTCTCTTGAACAACCTTTCAGAGATTGACTGGCCTATATTGAACAGCCTGAAGCAGCACGATGTAAACGTGAGCATGGCGGACACGCCGACAATGGTCAAGACGTAGAAAGCACATGCTCAGCTTCGAAACGGAGGGTGCGCCGGTGCCGACGGGATCCGCCCATCGAACCTGCGTTGTTGACTGCACTGCACCACTTGGTGCAATACATGTGGAATGATGTTGAACTGCTCCTGAGCTGAAGGATACCATTGTACTACCACTGCACAAGGGCAAAGGGCGCATGCAATGTGTCCCTTCCCCTATTCTGCTTTTGCGTTTATTCCTATTTTTCACTTATTGTGGCCTGAGCCCTATAGATAGTCTCTTATAGTCGACCGCGGATTCATGCACCGTGCACATATTCACTCACACATCTCAAATATGAATTCTCCATCGCTGCACATCGACGGAGTAACAAACAACATTCCACAACCAACAATGACAACCTCCGCCATACTTTCGACTTCTCACACTGTGTTGCAAAATTATACCTGTAATATCTGTCACGCTCTTTTCTCGACGGCTACTGGTCTTACTCGGCATACCGGATACCACAAACGACATCCCAATGATCTACGTATGCGCGGTGCTCCGGTGATGTCATGCCAACAATACAATCGTCAATTCGCCTCAGCAAGAGCGCTTATCACTCACTGCCGCCAGGCACACCCCCACTATTTACCAAGGTATGCTGTCATCCCGAGCGGCTATATCCTCAGTACACTGGACTGCGGAGGAAGGTGCTCAGTTATTACTGAACGCAGCTCATTTAGGCGAAGCTGTATCTTCACTAACGCAGCTTCTGCCACTTTTATGAACTGAACGCCCCTTCCGAACGATGACAGCAATAAGGAAACGGCTCCAATTTCTAAAATGGAAACGCCCTCCAGGCCGCCGCCTTCATCGCCACCAACCTCAACAGTCGTTAACACCCACGTCGGGTGCAACCGATAATATTACCGAGGACACAATCAGTAACCACAGTCCGGAGCAAAACACACCCAGCTTTCCTGTGATATCCCTAGCATCCAAAGAGACCGCGTCACCCACTCCAGAGAATCGAGTACATCGCCCCTCTGCTCCTGTTGCGCCTTCCACCAGCTCAGCATCCTCTCGTACATCATCCAGCTTATCGTCTGCCCCTGACAGCTACAAAGAATTGGAAGTACGTTATACTTAGAAATATTTTAATCGCCGCCAGCCGGCTTTTTCGCACCTCCGCTGTAGTACCGGATCGCCCAACAACCATTTTATCACCAATGCCCCAGATTTTAACCGCTCCAGTTACCCGAATGCCAATTTATACAAGTCCAACTCGATGCACCACCATCACCCCAGCCGCGAATAGGTGCCTATGAACGGCCCGCGGCGCAGGCTCCCACCTGTTTCCCTTCATTCCCTGCCCTGCAGCGTCAGAGCAGTGCAGTTGCTGGTTGCTCTTTCAACAAATCAAACGGACCGGCCTCTGTCGACTCCATAGCCAGCTCTCGGAACCGCGTCCACCCGTCCCCCACACACTCACCCTTAGCACCCACAGCCCTACCATCTGGATCACGACAACCAGGTGTACAACTTGATCGCCTCACTCAGTTGCTGCCATCACCACGACTAAGAGCTTCTCCTGCCGAATCTACTTTAACAACATCCGAATCTCCCGCCTCCGAGCTGGCGAAGATCTCTGACGTACTCCAGCCTCCCTCTTGTTCGCTGTGCTCGAGGATGTCTAAATCTAGGAGCGGCCTGCGACGCGTGTGGCGGCCCATCTCAGGAAGCCTACGAGTTTACTTACCACAGCCGCTGCCAGGAGTACTTCCAATTTCGAATGCCCAACATGTCACTGTACGTTTTCGACTAAAAGTGGCCTGTCTCAGCATTGGAAACATCAGCATCCTGTCAATTACAATGCAGACTGTCTAGCCCGACTACCGAGGCAATCTTACAACTGGTCAGCCAGGGATGACAAATCCCTACTTTTAGCAGCCTCACGTTTTGTGGTTCCGTCTCCTTCCTTAAATATACTTTTAGAACGACTGAGGCGCGTCTTCTCCTTTCGCACCAGGGACGGTATCAGAAAACGCTTGCAACGACTTAGGTGGTTCTTTCATCGACACCACACCACGTCCACTTCCAGTGCATTTCCGCAACCATCGACTGAAACTAAACATCCAACCACGCCTCCAGATGGAACCGTACGAGCGTCACCCTTCTCAACTACAACTTCCGATGAATTCCATCAACCTCAGCTCATATGAACTCCTAACTTGGGTGTGTCTACACAAGCCCCTCGAGAATCGTACGAAGTTAATCCTGTGGCGACCACCGCCTCCTCCGACGCTGATTTGCTTTTCAATGTACCACCCCCCACTGCCTCGATAGCTTATTCAACCTCGCCTCACTCAGCTGCAGCGTCAGTTCCAGAGGCACCAGTATGCCCTCAGGAGCAGTCGTCTACCATAAGTTTCTCTAGCGAAACTTCAGCTGGTATTATGGCACCACCGTCCACTTCGTGCCCCACGGCCATTGCGGTCCAGGATCAACCAGAAGCTTCCAATTCTAATTACGAAGCTTCGATTGCGTCCGCGCCAACACCAGTATTCCGCACTCTGCTGCTAGCTGCCCAACAGCTTCTTTGCAACTGCGCTTCTCCTGCCAAGGAGGAACATGGCATACTTCGGAATCTGGTGAACTCATTCGCTACTGATGGATCGAGGATAGCCTTTAGTGAGGCCCTAAGGTATGTGTGTGCTACTCTCTTTCCACACAGATGGAGGCCTTCAAAAAACCTGTACATACCGTTAAGCTTCCAAACAATCAGCACCGGTGGCGCCTACAATATGGCCATATTTAACGTCTTTATCATACCCACCGGAAGGACGCTGCAAGTACGGTGGTTGAGGGAAGATGTCGCACTGCCTTTCTTAATGTGGACGAGAACATTCCAGGTTTCACGAAATATTGGAAGAAGGTCCTCTCCAGACCTTCTGCTAATGATGAGCGCGCACCGCGTTGATTCCTTTTAGCTAATGATGACTTGGTGAAGCCAATTGTCCTGGAGGAGATGCAAAGTGTTCGCAAACAGATGCGGATTTCGGCTCCCGGTGTAGACCGCAGCAAGCCAGCTGATATTTCAAGGATGGATCCCTAATTTTTAACCTCTTTTCTCAATGGTCTTCTTGCTTCCTACTCATTTCCCATCCACACGAACACTGCTTGGATCACCTTCGTACCAAAAGTTTCCCAGCCCATCTCCCCTGACCAATTCCGTCCAATCACAGTTTCATCTGTCTTCACACGCTTTATTCATCATATCCCCTTTGATCGTTGGGTTCCGACTTTTCCTACTGACCGCCTTCAATTACGTTTTCTTCGTAAACACGGCGCTTTTGAAACCCCGTCCATACTCCATGCTGCTCTTTGCCATTCTCATTCTTCTCGTACCCCTTTCATTTGCGGCAGTAGCTACATCGAAGGCGTTCAGTTCCATTTCTCATCACTCCTAACTTTGAGCAGCAGCAGCTTTCGGAGCCCCCGATATTAGTAGATTACTTGGCATAGTATTACAGCTCCGCGTCCTCAATCTTTAATGATGTCGAGCTTCATCCTGATAGAGGGGTCCGGCAAGGAGATCCGCTTTCGCCTTTGCTCTTCATAACGTCCCTAGATGAAGTTTTTCACGGGGTCGCCACTTCTCCTTGGATGTCAGCGGCGGGCCGGATTGAGCACCTCGCTTACGCGGACGACGTGATTATATTTGCTCAAGACCGCATTTCTCTGGGAGCTCACCTTCAGCGATTCCATCAACGACTGCAGTGCGTCGGCCTCAACGTCAACCATCTAAAATCTTTCTCGGTAAATATAATTGCTGATGGCGCTCGCAAACGAACCATACTGGATACGAATGCATTGGACTATGGTCCTATGTTTATTCCCTCCATTCAGCCCGAAGATAAGCTCAAGATGTTGGGCCTGCCTTTTAACTGGAAGGGTAGGCTCCCTCTAACAGTAATCGACGATATTACTGTGCAACTTAACGAAGTTACCAAGGCACCGCTTAAACCACAACAACGACTTGAGATTCTGAGGAACTATCTGCTCCCCAAGCAGGTTCAACAGTTAGCTCTGGCAGTGGCTTACCGGAATACATTGAAGCGGTTGGATCGCATTGTCAGATCACACGTCAGAAAATGGCTGCGCTTGCTGTCAGACACCTCCATTGCATATCATCACGCTCCCATTGCGAGCTTTGGTTTGGATATTCCTTGTCTGCCAACGAGTATTTCCCTGCTACGGAAGGAGAGGCTGGAACGACACCTAGCCAACTGCCATCCAATGACCAGTTGGGCGATCCGGGACCCTGCAGCCGCTGCCATCCATCGTCTAGCGCGCTCCACTGTTACCATAGGTAATCGCGTCGTCACGGATAAAAGCTCAGCTGCGGAAGCCTGGAGAGATGCTTTATTGCTTCAGTAGGTGGCTCTCTTTTGAGAAATGTGGTCACGTCACCTTCCGCTTACCACTGGCTGAGGGAATTCACCAGGATTTTTTCACGTCTTTTCATACGGGTTGTTTAACTACGGGGGTATTCTTTCTACCAAACCGCGACGGAGCAGAGGCAGATCTACAAATGACCCGGCTTCTCTCAACTGCCGCGGGAGTTGCGGACAAAAAGAGACTCTGTCACATGTTCTTCAGGCGTGCTGCATCACGCATGATGTCCGCTGTTAACGTCACAATAAAGTTGCCCAACAGGCTGCCAGGCAATTGCGGCGCCGAAGCATTGACATTGTTATGGAGCCGGGGATGCCGGCAGCCACCTCCTTCATCAGGCCAGACCTGCTTGCGGTTAGAAATTCTACGGTTCAAATTGTGGACGTGGCCATCTGCGACTCGTACTGAATGGATTGTGCTTATAAACTGAAAGTGGATAAATACGGATCATGGGAGAATTGCGCAGCCATATCGCCATACATACGTGAACAGTTTCCTGAGACGACGAATATCGTTCACCACCCCGTCGTTATCAATAATTGAGGGATGATATATTCCACCTCAGCCAAACAACTTACCGCACACGGGTTGACATCACTTAATATTTCTGACCTCTCTGTTTCTACTCTTCGTCTGACTCTGAAGGTCTACGGCACCTACATGCGTGGTGCATCAACTCGCCTTACATAACAGGCACTCAATCCCACACGGTGACAATTGACGCGGTTCCGACCACTGTTTGAAGTTTTTTTATTTCCATCAGTGTTTCCTATTCTGCCGGGACATTAATCCTCTCTTGGCCTAATGCTGTACAGCTTAACCCTCGAGCCATGCAGGCGAATGTCAAAAATAAATGTTAATAGCAACGACAAGCAGTGTTGTGTGGTCAGGGCGATTGCCCGAATCCTGCTCAACCGCCTCCTTATTTAGTTTGTGGTACCGAACGTGGTAGAAAAGCAGTGTGGATTGCGTTTGTAAGGTGGTACCATAAATATGGTGTTTGCGGCTTGTCAGCTGCAGTGGGCTCAGAGCGACACCAGTCGTTGTACATGATGTTAGTTGATTTCACCGAAGCATTTGATATGGTGGACCGCGTGGCTTTGTGGCATACTTTGAGTAAGTTTGGCTAACCGAGTAATCTTTTAGGTTTAATTGAATGTGTGCACAGTGGTATGCAGGTGTGGGTGTAGATGATTGAAGAGACCTCGAACGACTGTGCAGTTGTCTAGTGTGGAGCAATTCTGAGTCCTAGCATCCGTCTTATTTAATCTTTATCTTCATGCCATGATGTTTTCTGCTTTTGATGCTGATTGTGCTTACCGTGTTTGTGTGGAGCACCAGAATGGGTTGCTGAACATCCTCCGTTTCTTTGCGAGAACTCAAGTCGGTGAGACAACTAGCTGTATGTTACTTTTTCTTGATGTTTGTGCGCTATTTGCACACATGGCGGAGGATTTGCAGCAAAACTGCGGCAAAATTCGTGTTCACCATCAACAGAAACAACGGCCTGTCCCGTTCAAATTTCACCGGAGGTGCAACCTGCATTTGTGCCGCTTCTGCTGTTTCTGAGTGTGTTGTTCCGTCTGTCCAGCAGATGCACGGTGAGCTGCGTATCCGCGTATAAAAAACGGCAGCGTTAGGAAGTGTGAGCACCCAGTGTGGAACAACTATTAGAGTATCGTTGGCACGAAGTGGCCAGTGGAAAAATCCATGGAGTTGTCTGTTCTTTTATACAGCCGAGAAACTTGGGAGACTTTCTGGCGAGACGAGCGGTTTCCTCAACAATGCCTGTAATGGATTCTGCGCACTGGTTTGTGCGGCAACGCTGCAGACATGAAAGTGTGTCGCCGAAATTGAAGGTATGCAGTAGACTGCATAAGTCTGCTGAGGCTTTAAATGTTGTGCGCTCAAATGTATCGTATGGTTTCAACCTGGATACCGAAACACCTAATGCACGGTCAACTGAGTGCAGGAAAACAGCTCGTGGGAAAACCGTGGTTAGATTACCTGAACATGATCCAAGTAATCCTATCTAATTATAATATTTATCATCCGGTGGAACTCAAAAGTGGTAGATCAACGTGCACGGCGCGATCTACGAACGCAGGCAGCTACCGAGGTGCTAGTGAAGGTCCTCGTGCATGCATTAATGAAGCTAAAGGTGCGGAAGCGGCAGGCACGGATTGGCTATATTCCATTGGCTTTGAGCACATGATGCTGTAGCAAAGGTAATCGCCATTGCATGAGTCAGGCAGGCTCGGTAAGTCCCAAGCAGTGCCACTTAGGATCAGCCTCGAATCGACAATGGGTACTGCTAAAAACGTAGGCAACACGGGTGCACCGTTTGCAGGTGTGTTGCATTCAATGTACTAAAGACGTTCTTTTGCGCTGCGTTTTAGTTCAGGTGATTACTTTGCTATCATTTGATAATGCTTACTTTGCTAACTCATGTAAATGTCTGTCTTTATAAGCTTCCGTTTTATTACGCATGTCACTTATGCAGATTGTGGTTATATTCTTTAGCGCTTTGCGCTTTTAGCATTAAAATAGTTTTCTGATACCTTGAACTTATTGCGGATTGTTGCTAAGCAATATATTACATATACCCATTTAACAAAGGGTTTAGTCAGGATAGCTGCATGCTTTATTCGTTAACTATTATTTGATTTTGTCATTTCAAGTGCTTGGCTGTTTTTGAGATCCCTGGTGTAGCTGCGCTTGATGTACATGTTGACAAGATAACTACCTGTTTAATAACATCCAGCTTGATTATTGTCTACAGGAGACTTCTGCTCCTTGCTTGTTGACGGAATGCCGGTCCTCGTGGCGGCGGTATGCACAAAGAGTGGTTTCATCCATTGTAGAGCAGACTATGGTCCAGCCCACGCTGTGCGTGCGATTGATTACCAAATACAGCGTGCCTGTATGTGCTTATAAAAGTGTGTGCCGGCGCGCAGTCTTATCCGTACAGGTTTACACTGGATATGAGTTGGGTGGATAGACGTGCGAAAGATGCAGCACAAACGGAGGGCCCATGTTTCTCAAGACGCGGCACCGGACTCCGTCATTTCGAACCCGGTGCTAGCAACACGCAGACTAACTGCCGCAACTATATGTTTTCGAAGGCAGTGAGCCTACGCAGGTCATCCACACAAACCAGCCAAGACTCACTTTGGTACAAGAGCGCCGTATAAACAAAAGAGTTGTAGACCTTCTCGACGACGCCACACATGACGATTTGGTACCTGTCGACCGGGCTTTGGCGATGCGAAAAGGTAAATTTTCTCAATAGTGCTATCAACAGAAACACAGCACACCAGGTAGACAAAGTTGTCCACAAGGTCTAGCTGTGTTCCTTAAATAATAGGTGAGGGGCGAACGACTTCCAGTCCTGGAGTGGCACCTTACACTGCAACGGCAAAAGTGAATAACATACTTAGATGCTTCAGTCGCCAGGCAGTTCAAAAAGCTGTACACCCTATGAATAGTCACCGAGTAGCGCGACATCAGCAGCATAATCGAAATCCGTCACGCCATTTCCAGGAAGAAGTTCAGCCAAATGATACAAGATAGCGAGCAAACATAGATGCTCCATTAATTTGTACAGATCCATAAAAAGTTTGTGTAACATCACGGCAGGTCATGGCACGTTACTTTCTAGTAAGAAAGTAAGCCTACCTAACTGAAGTGTTGTATTTTGTTCTAACTATCAAACCAGGGCTGCCCAGAGTGCAATGTTGATGTTACTCGACTTGCCTCCGCATTTGGTGGATCGTGAACAGGCGTAACTTCTGCAAGTTCTTTACTAACATCCTACGTAGCACAGCGAGAATTTTCAATTTATTTCCACTATTTCCGTAAAAATATCGGTCAACCATTATCTAGGTATTTTTGTAAGTTTCTACAGTAGGAATTTGCAATAAGTCGAAGGCTTGTCACAACCACGAACTAGACGATTTGCGAAAACGTATGCCAAAATTTCCAATTTAGACATCTGGTGGTTAAGTTTGTGTTCATGCCACGCAAGTGTTCGGAAATTACTAGTAATAACATTTAGAAAGCTTAACCACTTAATAACCTTAAACGTATCTATCAAGTCCCTTCGCAATCAGCGCCGTTCTTTGGAAATCCATCTAGAACCTTTAGGCGTTCACCATACTACCATTCACATCGGCCCAGTCGCCCTAGTTGTACTTTCACTGATATTTTCTACGCACCTAACGTCCTTCTGTCGATAATGCACCTAAGTCTATACACAGTGTCATAAGTAATCTTTCAACGTAATCTTATATGAGGGAAGGGAAACAAAACTAGCGTTGCGTAACCTCCCTGATACAAAGTGTATCCTATTGTGCCTAATTGGTGGCTTGTTGATACCGTACTGGCGGTTTGACTTTAGTTGCCATGCGATTTACAGCACGAATTTCCTCCGTACTCCGTGGCATCAGGGGACTTGCAGGCCTTTGAGCTGCTGTGCCATCGCTACTGGAAGAAAATTGTGGACATTTACTTTCATCAGGAGACGATCCATGCAAGGACGACCAACCCGCTGCAATGCAATCTTCTGAGACCGCTTTCCGATCACTCTTAATAAAGCTATGTACACCGTTCGCAAAAATACAACAAAACTTCTCAAGGACAGTAGCCGGGCCATTGATATACATAACGATGACGCGCATAAAACAACTTGCTGAACACCACCGTTAGCAGTACCTGTGTTTAAGCTAGAGTCGCTAACTAACACAAATGGATTTCTCGCACAAACCTGCCATCCAATTTAATAGTTTGAATGTAATCCCTCTAGGTTTTTTCAGCAATAAACGATATTTATGGTTGAAATTGTCTTACTGAAGTCGAGGTAGCAAGCATCTAATCAAATACCAACCTCAAGACAGGGAGTTTAGTTTTCTAAACTTCACAAAAGAGTGGTGAGTAGCGACATCTTCTTAATGTCGAGTATTGCTTAGCAAATTAAGTGAAACCGGGGTTGAAAAATCCGGTTCCTAATGAGCTTTTCATGGCTTTTGGCACTACGCTGGTAAGGCTGACAGGCTTATATTTGACCGGGATCGTGTTCGAACCCGCTTTATGTTCCGCCACAACAGCTTCTTCATTTCAGTATATCAGCAGCTTACTTCCTCGTAGTGACAGGTTAAGTTGACCCAACGCATGCTGTTAGCTGCTAGCATCAAGGATTTTAACAATGGTAGTATGCACATCATCAGGTTTGGTTGATTTTAATAGATTCAAACATGCTAAGATGCCATAGACACCTGAGGAGGTTTACGTAGCGCATGGCACAATCTTCCCAATAAGTTAACCTAATAAGTTAGCCTCCAAACTCTTTACTTATTACAGTATACAAAAGTAATGCTCCCTCGCTTTGGTGGTAAATCGGCACGCTTATGGACACGTCCAAGTTGGACGATGCATTTCAAGATAAACCGCTCCCGTTCATCCGTTGAAAGTAGCAGTCCCGTTTTCTACGATACGTCCACTGGACTGGACCATTTCCTCAGCGACTGAATAGTCCATGGTTAACAACTCCAATAACAACCTTTGCAAGGAACACATCGCTTGACTGAATAGGATAGAAACCCAACCCGGCCACAGGAGAACGCACCATACGCTCGAGGATGGAAAGCAGATAACAGATGACTGCGAGTAACAGCACACGCGTTCTGCCTCAAGTCATTACATCTACTTGGAACAAATTCCAGTATCATCCGACGTGCTTGTCAACAATTTTACATTTGCATTAACCATTTGTTTTAATTGTGAGGTCGACCAGTTATTACAAACTTAGATACCACTTCTTACCCTCTACATTGTCAAGATCATTCTTGAGGACATTTAAGCGTTGTAGATTTCATCGTACCTATTTGATCATTCCTTGTTGGCGTGTCTCGTTCAAAACCGAGAATATAAAATGTATTTATTATCCCCGCCATGCACGTTATGACAGAATAGCCACAGCATTTGTGCATTATCTCCATATGTAACATGGCTGTGGTTCCTTGTCATTAGGCAAAGAATTTTCTCTCGCAGGAAAGTCTTCGACTGAACCTAACTATGATACAGCGAAACGCAGTTTGCGTTCGACGCGTAATGCAGCAAGTTCCTCATCTCTGCAATAATACTGTCGGTTTACAGCATATAGTATAATGTAACCAACGCGTAAAGTTAATGAAACCTAGAAACATTTTCCAAGAATCGTCGCGTCTCCTGGTTGCCTCATAACTTCGCCGAAACCAGCAGCCGTCCTAATAAATAAATAAATATTTTATTTTCGATTATGCGAGGCACGCCTATAGAGACATGATCAGGTAGGTGCAGCTGTAAAGACAAATAATGGCAATCGTAACCACGACAGTAGAAAAGTGCACAAAGTTTAGGATTGGAACTATACAATGGTAGAAATGTGAAACGATAAGTGGGCCATCGTTACATCTGAACTCATTTGTTAAGACATCATCGGTCTGCCAGATATTGCAGTTATACTTCAGCTGCTAATAGCTTGAGCCACCGGAATGACCCACTGGAAGTTAATTGAAGGGCCAGAATGAGAGTTGTGTGAAAAAATACTGAGTCCTTGTGTACGTACCGCAAAGATCAAAGGTGACATCGTAGTACGAAAAGAGACGACAGTACTTGAGTGTAATCGTAGAAAGAGGAGACGACAGTATAAGCAGATGTAAAGTGCCCGTATACGGAAGTTAGCAAGAATGGTGACGCTAGTTGACCTGCCAGTTGGAAGTTATGCACTGTTGCTTTATTCGGTGGCGAGTCAAATAAGTCACGTTTCGTGTTGCTAACCAAACATTTGTGGTTCTTTTAGGGAAGGCACTTGCCACGCGAAACCCAAACACGCCTTGAAACACTGCCTCCGATCCAATGGATGGCAAGTTGTAACTGGCTATGCCACTTGCTAAGCGTTTACTTGCTCGGTTATTCGCAGTCAAGTTCAGTCCCATTTTCCTGTTGGCTGATGCATTTGGCCGGGATGTCTAATTCTTTCCTGGGTCCTGTTCTGTCCTGAATATATGGCTGTGCCAAATGGGTAGGTCATGAGTTAAAAATATTTTAAGGTGATGTGGTTATGGTCTGAAGAACCACGGAATGGCGCTACGGGAAATCCAATGAAATATGTTGAAGGGTTTCTGAAACCCTGATGGATGAGGCTTTTTCCTGAAAACAAATCAGAGAATTTCCGAGGGAAATTTGTGAAATGGTTTGGACAAAGCTGGTAAACAGCTTCGGATGAGTAGCAATCAAAAGGAAGTATCCAGTATGGAAAACGGCCGAACTCAATTGTTCTGGCTTTGCATCGGCAGGATAATGTGCCTTGCGAAGTCAAAAGGAAAGCTCCAGATAAGAAGTATGTGAAAGGGATTTTGTTTGGCGAACTGAACCCAATTGTTCTAGCATTGGGGAAACTTTACCCTTGCAAGATAAGCAATCATTTGCCCGGTCGGTAAGTTGTACAAGCTGCGGATTCTGAAGTTCAGTTGGGTCCGGAAAGCCAGAATAAGCCCGTGAATGTTTCTTCATTGGCCAGCGTTGGATAGGAAATTATTAGGCCTGCTTTAGATGTTGAAGAGCCTAAAACAGGGATCGCATTACACCCTACCCAACCAAATACTGCCTACATTTTCCTGCTTAGCAGTCCCTGGTAGGCCGGTTTAGGTGAAGTAAAAGAGTGGTGTAAGCTAAGAAAACAAGTGGAGGAATGTCAACTAAATAATGGTAATACCAAGGTTTGAGAATAAAATTATAAAAATGTTTTCCAGATAAGGGAACTTTTTGCCTCGTATGATAGTATTGTCACAGCCATGAAGGATTCTTTAGATGGTCGACGCCGCACCTGTAACAAATTAGAGAAAAAAGTCAACAAAGAGAGCCACACAGACAGACGAAAGAAATGCACCCGGAACGCAGTCGGTAAATTTCGACAATGTATGCATTAAGGTAACCCTATATCAGGTGATTGTGATTTAGATATCACATATACACCTGCACCATACGTGACGAAATACAACGAGGAGCGAGGAGATCGCAGGATCACTAGAGGGTGGAAAAGTGTTCCAAACCAGGAATAAAGCAGGAGAAAAGAGAGTTTTATAGGTCCTAAAGCCCATATGCCCGATCTGTGGGATGTTACAGAAGCAAGGACGCGATGTGCGGAATATGGAAAAATATCGCTGAGTCCTAAATTGGTAGAAACGTAAGAATTCAGCGAGGACAAACACATGTGATTTAACGTCAGCTGAAGACTGAATGCAACAAAAAGCACTGAAATAAAATGGTTGGTAGGAATTGTTCTATTAAAGAGAAATGGAAAAGTCAACGATGTTCTTCAGCTAATGCTTCATCCTTGTTAATCGAAAGAATACTAATGCTTAGCGATGTAATTCAGGCAAGAGCTCTAGAGTCTTGCGCCGGAATGAAGATATATTATGCTGATCAAAGCGTTAAGGATGAGGAGTACAAAGCTTTGGGAATATAGAGCCTAAAGCCATTAAGTATCGGATGTCTAGAAGACATCAGAATCAGAAGACTGGTCAGAGGAGGTTAGATAACATGACCAGCAATGCGCTTGGGGTAAGAGTAACAGAGGTTTGCGTCGATAAAGCCTAGATCAGTTAGAGCGGTCAGAAACCAGAACCCTGTTCAGACTAACCAGTTAAGCCAGCAAGGTGAAGTTAGGCCGCCAAAGCAGGATAGGAATTAAAGTAATATGTGCCATCAAAAAGAAGCAGTGTGGGATGAAACTGGCTATTTGGAAAGGTAGCGTTCCGAGCAAGGTTTCCCGGCTGTGGGACAGCGCGTTGCGACTGCAGTGCCTAGATCCTTTACGTCTGGGCTAACTGGAAGCACTTTGAAAAAAGGAGATTGATCAGACGAGGCTTGAGTAGAACCAAGCACGAAGCGTTATCCGTCCACCTGAAAAAGGAATGCAAACAGAGAGCGCGCAGTGGAAAGCATAGGGGCAACTTGAAAAGACTTTACTGAGAAGAAGTGGAAAAGCCTACATGGGTCTCGAGTTGTTGTGAACAGACATTTAACTCTGTGGATGCTTCATCTGTATATGCTCAGCAATCGAAAATAAGGAGACCGCTGAGACCAGACTAAAGTCGGCTCATAGAGAGAAAACCGTATTTTTAATGTCAGAATGTTAACAGAGAGCGTCGGTAGAATAAATATGTTAAGGATGCAAGGGGATATAATCTCAAGGATGATCATAACCAGCAATGCTCCTGAGATGATAGTAACAGAGCGTTGCGTTGACGGAGAATAGATCAATTAGATCTCAAAAGTCCGGGAGAGGTCGGAAAGCAGAAGATACTTTAGACAAAACCGGATATATCAGCAAGATGTAGCTATGCAACCAACTTAAGCGGGAATAAAATTCATAAGTGTCATCAGAAAAAAGCATTTTGGGACCAAAGTGGCCAGAAGAAAAGGCAGTTAGCATGCCGATCATAGGTTTCAAGCTGAGGGAAACAGAGGTTAGCTACTGTACAGCCTGGATCTTTCAATTCTTGGAGGTCTGAAAGCAGTCAGAAAGCAGGCGACTGGTCAAACGTAGCCAGATAAAGGCCGTGCACGAAGACACCTGTCAAGTGGAAGGAGGACTGGAAAAGGGGGTGGCGGAAAGAAAAGAATAGCATCAAGCAGGAAAAGACGCTATCAAAGTAAAATGAAAAAGCCAATGAGATTCTCGAGATGCTGTGAACAGACCGTTATGTCAGCAGATCGCTGATCATTAGGGTCGCATTAATCGGAAGGTAGGAGAGCATTGAGACGTGACTATAATGTCGGCTCAAAGAGCGAAAGCCCTATTATTTCGTTTAGAATATTACCAAGGAGGATCGACAAGAATGGACATGTTAAGCATAAGAGGGGAGATAATAATAAGGTTGGTTCATGACCGGCAGTGAACTTAAGGTGAAAGACAAAGAGTGTTAGGTCGGCAGCGCCTAGAGCATTTAGATCACAGCAGTCCAGGAGTGTTCAGAACCAGGAGGCTATTCAGCTAAAACCTCCTAAGTCAACAAGCTTAAGCTATGCCACCAAATTATGCGGGAAAAAAGTAATGGTTTTCATCAGAAGAGAAGCAGTTTGGGACGAAAATGGCTATATGAAAAGGCAGTTAGCATTCCGAGCAAAGAAGTAAGGATAAGTGCAATAAAATGTTGGGACTGCAAAGTATAGATCGTTAACGTCTTGGGTGTCTAAAAACAGTCAACATATGAGACTGATCAGACTGCGCTAAATAAGAGCCAGATCCAAAACGTTATCCATTCAATTGAGAAAGGAATGCAAACGTTGTGCGCGAAAAGGAAAGCTTGGGGTCCGGAAGGGGAAGGCTCTATTGAGGAGAAGTGGAAAAGCCAAGGATATTCTTGTGGTGATGTGAACTGACCGTCAGGTCTGCGGATCACTTATCATTAGGGTCACAGTAGTCGGAAGTTAGGTGATCATTGAGCCGAGACTATAGTATCCATTCATGGAGTAAAATCCGTATTCTTAACGTCAAAATGCCAACAGAGAGCATCGGTAGAATATATATGTTAATGAAGAACCAGGGTATAATAATAAGGAGCAATTGTGACCAAAATGACACTGAGGTGAGGATAACAGAGCGTTGCGTCGATCGAGCCTAAACCAGTTAGATCTAAGAAGTACAAGAGGCCAGAGAGCAAGAAACGGTTTAGACCAAACTGGATAAGTCAGCAAAATGAAGTTAGGCCGTCAACTGAAGGTTGGAATTAAAGTAATGTGTGTCTTCAAAAAAGAAGCAGTATGAGACGAAAATTACTATTAATATGGAAAGTTATTTTGCATTCCGTGCGAAGCTTCTAGCTTGAGGGACAGGGTTTTGCGACTGCAGGGCCTAGATCGTTTACGTCTCGATGGTCTGGAAGCAGCCAAATGACATAAATCTCAGACGGTGCAAAATTAGAGCCAGACTCAAAGACTTATTCGTCCAATTAAAAAGGTATGCAAACAAATTAAGCGAAAAGGAAAGTATGGGTTCGGGAATGATAATCACTATTAAGGGGAAGTGGAAAAGCCAACGATTTTCTCGAGGTGATGTGAACAGACCGTTGGGCCTGCCGATCCCTAAAAGGATGCATCTAGAAAATAGAACTAATATGCTAGAAACGCCCTTGCCTTAATATTAGGAGATATAGGATGCAGTGGTCGAGTTGTTACATGGCTATATTTGAGCAAGATCTTGTTGCCAGGACTCGTCTTTGCCAATGCAGCTACCCAGGAATTCCGCCACGTTTGGGACACTTGGTACGCATTTCATCTTCCAGGAGAACTGCACTGCAGTTTCTTACGGTCTAACTATGTCCGGTAGCTGGTTCCAAACATGCGCATGTCTATAAAGGAGGAAGTTTAGAGGAATATTGCGACGTGTCTTAGGGGGAGAGAATGAGTGAGGCCTCTTGCGTGTGGGGATAGTCTACTACCCATAGTTTGAAAAATTTGTTAATGCGTCAGGCGTGTTGCAAAGTTTGTAGAGGAATACGAGTTTGGCTTTAAGCCTGCGCAGCCTGCGCGGTTCCAGGGCAAGCAGTTTGCAGCGTCCTTGATGGTTGAGCGTAGATGGGCCAAAGAAGCGCTTAGGGAAAGACAGCTGAACTTGCTCGAGCCTCATCTATCACGCCTACGTGAATTAGAGATAACTGTCGAGCAGTACTCTAAAACCGGTCGAACACATACTTTGTAGAACTTTAGCTGAGCTTCAGCCTGGCTTACAAACTTCAGTATATACGCAATACTAGAGCTGGCTTTGGCTGCGCTATAGCTTGCTTTTTCGGAAAAGGTTAGCGAGATAGCGTAATGCACACCGAGGTCGCGCACTGTGCAGCTGTTACCTAAGGCGGTGCCGTTGAGTGTTACGGTCTTGTGCAGTATATTGCAGCGGTAGGAGAGCACATTGAACTGCATTGTGAAGAATTCTAGTCTCCAAATACCACACCAATTTTTGAGAGCGCGCAGGTCGTTTGGAATGTTTGAGAGGCCAGTTTGTATGCAGCTGGCTCGAATAAAAATACAGCTGCGGTACCTTCGGCAAATACGTATGGGATGCCGTAACTAGATCTGGAACACCTCTTTAATGCTTAACTGAGACAACGGATCATGGCTAGCGCTTACTCCGAGTCAATAGAGTGCGTCATGTAGTTCAAGCATTCAAAATGGCATGTTTGGCAAGGTTTAGCCGGCGGAAACCCGCGTTCGGACCTATTGATGAGATTGCGCTTCAATAGGAAATGAAGCATCTTCCCCTTGACTAGTCTGTCCATTACCCTCGACGCAAAGGCTGCGTGGTCTACGGAAAAGTAGTTTTCTATATTTTGGCGCCAACAGCGTTTGTGACGTGGAAGAACTATCAAGTGCTTTCATTTGGTTGGGTAGTTTCCGCTCGTCATGGAAAGGGTGAAAATGTCGAGCAGAAGCTTGGAAGCTCCGGGCCTCCGAGTAATTATAAGGAAGATGGGACTTTGTCAGTGCCGGGGTTGTGTGACAGCTTCAGTGAGCGTAGAGCTTGATTGATATTGTTCAGGTTGAAATCAATGGTGTGAATGCGAGGGTTTATATACTTTGACGTCGTGATTGGCAGTAACCAATTGGTGTTGGTGAAGGCAGCACAGAAGTGCGCGTTAATGAAATCGCGCAACTCTGCTGCATCCGTGACCACCTTATTATCAGGAAGCCCTAGTTAGTTAATTGGCAGGTGATTGCGGCCACTGCGTTGCTTCATAAGCCACACAAGTGACAGGCTTCTTTGCACCACGTAGCGCCGTGCGCTCAGCCAAAGTATACAAAAGACTGCGAGTTTCTCCATTTTACTAGTATTTCGTTCCTAAGAATTAGGAGGTAAAAATCTTTAGTTTGCTTGTAGCCAGAGCGCGTTTTCTTAAGCTTAATGACAATTTTACGCCTGGGGGTGTCATCGGAATTTGAACTCCCCTGATAGAACTCTGCAGTGTGGCTAGGAGGTCGCGGCAAATCGCGAAGCTGTTGTACAGTTCACAAGTCGCAGTGTCCGTACAAGTTGTCCGAAAGAAAGCATCACAAGAAGCGACACGGTGAAGTGGGCAGTCCTCTCAATTCCTGTGCTGGGGAGGCCTAGAATCAATGTAGGCTAGGCTAACATGATGAAGGAAGTTGGAAGGTTGAATGACAGTCGCACTACCTTGTGGTCATTGCCCGGAATTTTATCTAACACGCTGGCATCTGCATGCGGGATACCGTTGATGCATATTAGGTTCAGGGTGTTGGCCTGTGTTGTGGTTGCACGCAAGTGCTGATTCTAGTCATGTGTGAAGGCAGTGGCAACGCAGGCCCTATAGCTGGATGGTGCTGATTGACTAAGCTACTAGATGTGAAACATAGAAGGTTCCGCAGATTATTTTATGACGGACGGGGACGAAGGAAACTGTGTAAAAGTGCTTAGCCAATTAGTCAGCTCAAGTACAAGTCGGAGGCGGTGGCTTGTAGCTGTAGCATATCAGAATGTTAACTTGGCCTCCTATGGCTCGAATCCAGACGGGACCTTAAGGTTTCCAAGTGGTGTATATTGGAAAGATGACGCGTGGAATTCAGTGCGCTAGTATGTAGGACAACCGACGCCACGTTGAATGATGCTTCTGTTACAGAAAGTCGTGTGCCCACGAATGTGCTGCAAAACATCAGACGTATCAGCTGTGTGCCGCGTTGCAGGTGTCAGCACCACATGCAGGTTGAACGGAAGGATGAAGGGCAAGGAGGTGCGGTTTATTTTTGTTAGATCGAACAGCGAAGAGTAGGGCTGTATACGAGTCGCTTGGATCGGTCTGGATGTGGGAGTCGGCCAACAGCGCACCTGGCGAACCCCGTTGACCTGAGCCCTTTCTTCATAAACATGCGTTGAAGTGCATGAGCATTGGACCTGCGGAAGATAAGCTAAGAGGTTGGTGGGGGTCAGCTACAGTATGTTGAAGAGGAGGGTAAAGCGAATCCGCTTGTGTAAAAGTTTGAGTTCAGAGATTAGGCACGTGGTCATGTGTAGTGCAATGGGACAACGACGTCGTCCAAGTGGCGAGAGCAGGTTGGACGGCGTCAATTGCATCATGTCCAGCAGTCGAGTTAGGTGATACAGCGCCGTAGCTTGATCTAGGCGTTTTTGTATTGGGCGTCCGCAACTTCCAGCATTCAATAAAAAGGGGATAGGAGCGACGTCTGGGCGATTCGCGGAACGGTCGCATGTGGTGGCCCAGTCACAGCTTCAATGGGTGCACAAGGCCTGGAAGGTGCGGCGTTTGTGACACTCATTGAGTTACTATGGCTATGTGGTCGTTGTTTGGGTGGTTTGGTTGCTCGACCAGAAGCGAACCCCGGCTTCTCAGAATTGACATACGTAGTAAGTGGCTTAGGGTGTTGAGTAGATGCTTCTGGCGACTTGGCTGTTCCAGGTTGGTGGTCGCATAAGTAAGCTTTGGCACACAATAAGGGGGTTAGGGGTACTGATACGTCCGTGAGAACCGATTGGGTGTCGTGTTTTTCGGTAACCTCAGGTTATTTTTCTTGGCAATTTTGGAACGGTTGTGTGTTGTGCAGTGGTTTTAAGGCTGTGACTTTGATGAACGCCGAGGAGGGTTAGAAAGCAGGCACCCTCGGTGAAAATAGCTAGACGTCAGATTCGGACCATTGGGAGATGGCATAGAGTCTTTTACGACACTGGCAGGAGGAGTGTAAGCTGACCGGACATCAATGCTCTCCATATCGTATTCGGTGTCACGCATGTCAGACAGGTTAAATGAACGCTGGCTGTGTGTCGCGTCCACGACTACACTAGTATTTGCCGGCATTGAAACAGTTCCTATTTCGACGCTAGTAAGCAGTCCTTTGTTCCAATGGGGGTTTATTACTTCGGGTCCACTTGTCACTTTTGTGTTATATTCACATCCACGTTATAACCCATCAAAAAGCAAACCGTAGGAGTGGCAGCTAGATGAATATTAGGCAGTTGCGCTTCCGAAGGTAGTGTTGTTTTTGTTGTTCATTAGGTTAATTTTGACTTAGCTAGAATAGACTTTGCAGCGGTGTTCTGTCCGGTTTTATCAAGATTGGCCCAAGATTAGGCAAATGTTTTAGGAAACATCGGGCGTCAATAAAGCTTTTAGCAAAAACGTAGCTGCCTAATTTGAGCAGAATTTGGCCAGATCAGTCAGGAACCTGACGCAAGCAAGTGACTATGAAGCAACCACGTGGCATTTGGCAAGCAACCAAAATTGTATGCAGTACTTTGTTGAGAGGAAATTTGCCATGTACATTGTGTACAAGGGAGTTGTTGGCGCGGCGCATGCGTTAGCTGACTTCGTGCACAATATTGCACAGTAATTCACCAGTTGAGAATATATCAGAGATACTTTCTAAATCTTGGTATTCGTTTACGTGGACAAAAGGCTTGAAATTGTCAAGGTTCTTCGTAATAGCCAAACGTCGACTTTTCAACGCATTCACTTGACTTTTGAGAGCAAAACGTTTTGCAGAGCATCGGCTAGTGGATCCGGGAGTATAACTTTACACTCTCGTGCTTGGGGTGAACTAACCTTGGCTAGCAAAGGTGCTAAGGATTTCCCCGGCTTATTGAGATATAAGAGGCACGCGACTTTTGCCAACCATGTTGTAAATAATAGATATAAACACGGCTAAAGAACACTGGTATATATGCGAAGAAATGAAAAACTTAAACAGGACAAATGACCGTGGAAAATTTGTGGACAAACGTCCAACAACGGAATACGCGAGTTCATATTAACAATGTGTTACTTTAATGTAACGCAAAAGGTTCCATAAAACGACGCAGCTTACAGAGCTAGCTCACAAGGAAAGCGAAACGTTTTAAATTTCGCGGACGAAGCGCCTTCTATGGTGCAATAGAGCATACTCATCCAAAAGGATGTCTATCCACGGGTGAGCTCAATCGCAGAGCAAACATAGCTTGCGCTTATACAGGAACCCCGTTGTGCAGCACAGATCTCTCCTGAAACCGCTTAGAATGGATGAGGCCAAAGTTCCCCAGGTCAAGATGCTGCCGAAAACCACATAATAATCAGCAAAAAGCTTTAAACCTAGCCCAGCAACCAGCGGTGGCAAGTAACTGTACTTGGCTATTACGACATCCAAAGTCGAAACAGAACGGTCAATGCGTCTTCGCGTCGGGAAGCTAAAGCTTTGACCAACAGCACTTCATGTACTCCTTTCAGCCGTTCTTCAGCAAAGCAGCAGCAGCAGCTAACAGCATGCTCTTAATCTACATGCAACGTTCAAATCGTTGATTAAAGCAAAGTTAGGTGCACCTCTTATAACCAGCATGAGCAAGCCACTAAGCTGTTTTTCATCCACTCGCGTAAAGAAAAGACTGATATACACAATTAAATATTAAATAAATATTTTATTCTCAACAAAACGGGGCGCGCCTTTTGGGCATGATCACCAGATTGCAACATTTTACCTGAGAGCATGGTTAGTAGGACCAAAAGCGGGAGTAGTACCGATGGAGTCAGTGGGGTAGGCCCACATGGCGCAAAGATGTTAGGAATTCTATCTTCACAGAATGCGAGATGTCGAGATAAGTATCAGATCATTTATGTAGAGTTTATTGATTAGGAACAAGTCCGATGAGGTTGTATAAACAGGGCGGGTCAGGTGAGTGCAGCTCGAGGAAAAGCTGCAAAAATAAGTTATAATAGTGGCATGTCACTAATCGAATATGTAGACGTAGTCGCACAAGAGCCGTTATATGCACAGAATTTGTGAAACGTGATATCGGTCAACTTGCCAATAAGTGGTTGGGGCAGTGCCTTTATTGCTTGACGAGTCATGTCCGCCAAATCGCAGGGTTGTTAAACAGACCGTTGTGGCTTCTTGTAGAGAAAACGCTTGTAAGGCGAATACCTCCGCATCCTGGAACACTGCCGACTGGTGATATGACATTGACAAGGTTGCATCTGACGGATTATCCACTGGATATTTGCAGGCAGGTTTCGCCAATTGGTGTCCTATGTTTGTGTAGTTGTGTCCCTCGGAGTCTACCGCAAATAGTTAGAACCGTCGAAGTCGGACGACTCAGGTGACTTGTATTGCTTTGCTTAGTTTTCTGGGTTCCTTTAATGCATCAAGATTGCGAAGTACGTACGTTTCGTACACGCCGCTCTGCTAACTAAACGAGCACGGACGATGTCACCTCGAGTGTAGACGAAACGTTTTCAGTCAAACTCCCGCTGAACTATGCAAGGTCTGTTAGTGGGATACATTTAAAGTACATCTGATGTGTTAAGCAGTAGGTTGCGGTGAACTGGCTTCCTACTTTAAACAATAATGAACGTGCAACTCAATTCTGATGCAGCTCCTTTAATTCTTCCAGACGGATGACGCCTTTTATGCCTACAAGCAGCGGTATGCTACAAATACGTAGGTTATTCCTTGTACGCATTTTATTCAAATCAATCTTAACTGCACGTAGTACCGGCTTCCCATAACAACGGATAAGCAAATTTCTTTGGCTTCCTACTGTGAGTTCGTCGCTATGCATCTGGTACACGAAAGACGACTGCATTTTATCGATTGGTAGCCAAAAGGCGACCTCTGCACTTTAATTGACTTCGACCGCGTCAAGCTTGCGTTAACTGACCACATTTCAGCAACCTCAATAGGTACATTTATTTCACTTGAAGGTCCTATAGGCGATCAAACACCGGCTAAACTGACATAGTGAAAACAGGTCAACCACGTCTTGATAAAACGACTATATATATCAATGAAACGTTGCGCTACACCAGTACAGGGGTGGTGCCACAACAGCAATGTACCTCACTGAATTGCAGGGTATGGATACAAATTGGTTTTTGAAGTGTTTAGTGCTGCAACTTACCGCTCTTAACGCAAGAGCTCCTTCAGGTAAGCTCTTGCGACAAGAGCGAAAAACTGCCACAATACAAACCTACAAAACCGATTTCCATTCTAATCCTATTGTAAGGAGATCCCAGTCGGTTGCAAACATGTTCCTATTAGGTAATCCAATCATGCTCAAAAAGACAGGTTGAGTTGTTTCGCACTTGAAATAGGTTAACGTTGTATGCTTTGTACAGGCTTATGGGTCTTGTATAGCTTACACTTTGCCTACTTCCAAATCCTTCATTCTACCCTGTCATACTTTATCTTGCTGACCATCCAAAACAGCCTTCGCCTGATCTATAACCTTAAATTTTTGTTAGTCCCTTCCTTACTAGTGTTCTTTTATAAGACCCGACCCGCATATTTGCCCAAACAAGACCGTTGTAAAGGGAGCTTAATAGATGTTCCGTTATGTAAACAAAACGGGCAAATAATGGGCACAACAGTGACCGGCACGACTGTGCCATGTTCCGTTAAAGCGGTGGACGTACTTTTCTTATGTGATTAGAAAGAGCGGAACTGCGAGAAGAGTTAGCAAAAATAATGACCTAAAACATGTTACAGCCACTCTCCTAGTGGTTAGTTGCTATGTTATGTCTGCTTCAACAAAGAAGCGCAACTTGTGTTACTTAGGCAGTGGTTGCCGGGAGACTCCTCAGTTTATTTAGCACCAAGCTACTGAAACGGCTAAAATGCTTAACAGAGGTAGTCGTTCATAATGTGCCAGAGCGCCTTAAAGCACACTAGCTTAAGTAGATATTGAGGAACACATGTGGCCTGGAACCCAAGCTCAATAGTTTCGCCAGACTGAGGCAAAGGGCCATTAGAAACCAACGTCTTTTGCTGTTTAAGGTTGATACTGCGAGTTCAACCCAAACAACCTTGTCTTACCGAAACTCCATCCGGTCGCGCACAACGGTTGTCGAATTAAAGTTAGCAACCGTAATGGCTGCCATGCAACGCCGCTACGACAAACTAGCCGCGCCCAATGCCCTTCATAAACAAAACCAAAAATCTTCACTCTCTGCAGGTGGTTATCACCCCGACTTAATCCGCACTATTACTTTAGATATCTCGGGTGATAGATGTCTAGGTGAAGACGGGCAAACGGTGCAAAACTAAAAGCCTTGTTGGATATGGAAATACCTTGACCTATAGAAAATGAAGCCTCAGGACGACAATAGTCTGGAGGATACAAGTAGCTTTCTTCATGGGAAAATCGGGGCCAGTTCGCCAACTCCAAAGTACCGAACCGACTATACAGATCATCGAACCGGACTAGGATGAGCACTCGTAGTGACACCACCTTCGTACCTAGAAAACGCAGCGGTCTGCACGTTGACAGCCGAAGCTCCAAAACTCGGCCAAAGAGAGCCTAGCTTGCTCCTTCTGGGGTTGACACACAGTGGATCCTCCGAAAACACAACCACGCGTGGAGATTACAACACACTGCTCGCCCGTTACGGACACGCCCTTCCTACTCAGGACCAAAATAACCAAGGTGGAAGTGTTACTGCATTCCCACTCCGTAGAGAGAATAGCGACGGTTAGTACCATTATGTTCAACGTTCCTGATGCTACCTCCTTCTAGGCGTTCAGCCGAGTAACCATTACAGTCAATGAAATCGCAGAAAATTTGCTAGATTAAGCAAATGAGCAACAGAAAAGTGAGTTCGCAGCACCAATCAGCAAGTTATACCTGGGGCAACTGAAGCGAATTTGGTTACACGATCCTGCAACACTTGAAACGGCTTAGTGGAAAAACGGCCTCAATTTCGTGTTGCGCTTGTCTAGAACACTTAACATTTAAGGATGGGTGATACGTAACCACCTAAACAAGTTTGTCTCTAACAATACAATAGCACCTACAGCAAAAGGTACCCGAGAAGGGACAACACCAAGCTGCTCATCCGAAATGGTTATGTTGCCTACATCTAATTTGAAAACACTATGCTTGGTTGCCCCCTTAAAAGGCAAACCGCCGCCTGGTTCTGGTTGGGACAACGGGATGGGTAGCATCCTTAGCTTAAATGCGCTTTTTGGAATATTGATGGACGTGTTAAAGCGCGAGATCGCTGCAGTCAACGGAAGTGCAGAAACTTTGTTTGGTTACAGCGGCTGTACAAACGCTCCCAATATACCCAGGTCAAATTAATCTAAGTAATGAAAACAACACGGTGTTGCACTCAGTAGAATTAAATTGCAAAGAACTGGGCAGTGAAACCAAGCTAAACAGCTGTATTTTGGCTCTCCAAAGCGTGATGCAACGAAACCTGCCCCAAATAATTGTAACAGGACCGCGACTACGGCCCCTGCAGTTAGCAAGCGGGAGGGGAGAAATCCTGGTAATAACATAGCCGCCTATTATCAACCTCTGGCATGTAAAAGTGCAACGAATCTGACCCATTTAGCAGCTCAATGGAACCGAGTTCTGCTTTGAGCAACGGATGGTACAGTAATATGGTGTTCAACGTTCCATATGGCTTCTCGGTAGTTGATATTAAATGAACACTAATCAACCCAACGGCTTTGCGACTAACTGTGTATGGTTTGAGAGGATCACCAAACGTTTCATTAAATTTGCGTCCCCAATCCAGGTTAATCGTAAGGATGAAACTGACCTGAACAGACTGGCGGCAAACGGCTATCAACTCCGCAACGCAACTCTATTTAGCCAACTGTACCTGAAACGATTAAAACGCGCCGATACAATTTGCTTTGGTAAATGGGAAAGTGATCAGAAGTTCACTGAAAGTAAACAATGCACCCAAGGTTAATACCCTGGCAAGTGGCGCTTCATGCAACCATCAACAGGTATCGCATAATTTTAGGCTTCAGTACAATGGCTTCATTCTACAGTAGGACGCATGTAAATCAGACGTTTAGGCCAAACGTCTCAATTGGTACAACTCCACCACAAGTGCGTTTTTAGCTCAGGTAGGGATGAGCCGGGACAAGTTCCTCCCAAGGCCCAACGAGGCACTACCGAGCATCATCTGTAAAACCAGGTGGCCCCGACAGTTAAGTTGCACTCATACTTATCAATGCTGGGTCACTTAGTTATAAGCTGCAACTTCTACGTCCATTGGTTATCCTTACTGTAACGAAGGCAAACTTTTTCACTGATACGCGGTTCAGACGATGTAGTGTCATTGATTCCAACACACTTCTTGGATATCAGCTGTATATGCAATCACGAAAACAAATACGAATTGTAGGAACTACTATCTACCCAAAAATAAATTACTCAACGAGAACGAAAATCAAAACAGCTGTAGAGCCCTTAGATGCCGAACGGCTAACAACTGATATAGTGGGTGTCACACTACTATTAAGAGGTGCTTATAGATCCCCTGACGCATTGCAAGTGGGTGAAAATGCATTCATGGCAACTTTCGAGCATGCATCGAGCCAACCCTGTAAAGACAAGCTTTTCGCCGGCGATTTCAATTTGCCTGGTCTGGAAGGATACCTCTCACTGCTCCTACGAATTACGCGTCTACTAAATTGCATCAACCTAGGCGGTTGGGAGCAGCATATTCGCGCAACTACCAGGGAACCGAATAGTAAACTTTGTATGTACTATAGGAAATCTAAAATTGAGAGTAGCAGTGAGCCAACGGTTCCTTGGAAGCGATCATAAAGTAGCACACTGCTGGTTGTATTTAAAATGTTCCGTCATTAATCCTGATTAGCCGAACGCAATCCAGCTTCACTAGCAGCTGAATGTCAGACAGTGGGCGACCTTTGTTTACTTATTAGGTTAAAAACTTAGGATCAATGCATTTGGCCGACTCGCTACAAACAGCTGCTGAATTCTTTTATCCGAAGATTCTTTTCTGTCTGAGCTTCATGGCTCCCCTTTCCATTCAACCACAACTCCATAAAGAACCGATAGCCAAACACTGTTGCTCACTAGAATGCGTCAGCTACGGCGTTACTACTGTAGGAATTTTAAGTTGGTCTATGCCTTGAAGGCAAATGAAATCGCTATTGCGTTGTCAGCTAGATCTTTGCAAACACATACTGGTCAAACACGGGCCGCCATGAATAGTGTTAATAGAGCCATGCAAATCAGTTGGCTGTCGCTTCCTCCCACTTGGTAACATGTACCAAAAATATCCCTTATATGAATGGGTTCTAATCAAACTACCACTGAACCACTTGTAATAATTGTTATAATTTTGGCATCTTAGGATGAGGGTTCTCAACGCTTAGAAACAGCACAGTCAGAGTTAAGCTTGAGTTCTGTGAGTACTACGCGGTAACTCGCTATTTTGTCGTGCCTTACTAATCGCGATATTTAGCTGGATATTGTGGAAAACAGTGTTTGAATAAACACTTATAACTGAACTTGACTGCTGTCAAATTTGCTCTGAGCCAAGCTACTTGGATCGATTAAAGCTGTTCTGGCCAAAGCGTCTCCCAGACGTTTACTGGTAATTTTGCGGTTGTTCCTTTTTTATCACGTTTTGCGCCGTTTTGACTTCCTGTTGCGGTCGTTTTACGGTTATATACGTGTTTCTAAATTCCACTCTGTTTTCCAGTATGTCGGTCTCGCAATCACCGAGGCTGTTGTTCCTGGTGGCTTGGATTCTGAGGTTATCGCACTTTGTGGCATTCCAAGCTGTAATATACCAGTACCTGACGATTCCGGCGGTATGCAGTGCGATGTCTTCAACCGATGGTACCACCAGCTTTGTACGGACCTAAATACGGAGCATTACGCAGCGCTGGCCTCCAGCGGACGTTGCTTTTCATTTGTGTCTATTGCTGCTGCCGCCGGCAAGACCGTGCGGCGTTTCGTACGAGAGACTAATCTGTTGATACCCGGCTGCGAAATGTAGAGCGTTCGTTCTCGATGCTCTCAGATCTTCACCTTGTGATTGATCTGCTCATGACGACGCTACCGGTCTCCAACAACGCAGATTTGATTACTTACACTGGAGAGCAACTTGTGGCACCAATCATTATGTCACCCGTCCAGATGGCTACCGACCACAAAAATGAAGCTGCTTCGGACCTCGTATCTGAAACTACCCTGATCGACGCCAAATTGCTGGTTCAAGGGTCCTTTCGAGTAAAGCAAAACAGAGCAAGTAAACCCCGTAAGCTCTCTGCAAAACAAGAAGTTATGGTTGTCCCGGCACCGGAAACAAGCCAAGTGTCGTTAGTTGTCAGACCATCTGACGGTTATGCTAAGGTGGAGATTCCAACACGCACTTCTCGTCAGCCGCAATTGCCGGATATCTCGGTTCGCACAGAGAATGCATGTTCTAAAGGTTTGCTTGACTCTGCTCAAAGTGAAAAAGCGTCACGGGACCCTGCTCTCGTCAGCGAGAAGAAAAAGCACACCAACTCTGCCTTACAGCCTTTCGGTGGAATCGATGATCCGAAAAAAGTAAGACATCGAGCATGAGGCGAAAAACATAAGCTGCCTTTGCTACATCCTCGGAGGGGCTAAGACAGTCCCATCACCAGTGGTGAAGCCGCCTGCAGCAAGTAATGATTCAAAGACCCGTGGGTTTAATACGCCCCGTCGTGGCGATTCAATCACGGATAGTAGCGTTCTATTCCGCAGCGTGGCTGAATCTACTGCTGTCCTTCCTGCTGCTCGCATATTGGACGACCTTCAATGGTTTAAAATGTGCCTAACAAAGCTGCTTCCGCTAGGTTTTCCAGGCGTTACTCTCAGGAAGCTGATTAGATTGGGGAACCTCTCAGTTAATGTACCAAATCCTTGACCGCGGCTACTTCGGGTGTTACTCTCTATCCTGGAAGAAAGCAGCGCCCTCATGCGGTTTGCGTTTAAGCTTAAAGGTAAAAATATTAGCGTTCAGCTGGACCTACCGCTGGCCGATAAGCTGAAGCTTAGAGAGGCCATCAAGGACCTTGAAATCAGGCGGGCGGCCGGTGAAAACGTCTCCGGTTAGTGAGTTTTCGGGTGGTCAGCCGCCATTTCTTTTCCGCCCTACCCCTGCCAATTCTGGTAGCGCACCACTTAGGTTTGGATCTAAGGAATACCCTCAGACAGTGCTAAGAAACGTGCGCAGTCTAAAGAATACGGTATACGGGTTAGGTCTGCATGCAGATGGGTCTCATCCCGATATACTCGCATTCACTGAAACGTGGCTGTCTCAGGACATCACGGATGTGGAAGTACATCTATCTGGCTGCGCACTATTTAGATGCGATCGCTCGGCTGACCGGCAAAGAGGGGGCGTCGCTCTTTATGTGAACTGTAAACGACTTTTTAAAGAATTGCTTATTTCAGCCAGCAGACAAAACTTTTGATGCTCTATCGGTTGTTGTTAGCTCATCCTCGGCTCAGGTTACATTTGTAATTGTGTATAGAGGCCCTGGGAGCCTATCCAAAGAGGTAGTTGACTTTATTCGCTCCAAGTTCTCAAACAAGTGTTTGGTGATGGGCGACATCAACCTCTCAGAGGTTTGTTGGGTAGGTCTTTCTTGCGAATCAGCGCCAGGCACATTCGGTGCTTTTTTGCATCAGTTTATTGACCATCACACTAGTTACATGGACGTCCAAGTACCATCTATCTTAGACTTTGTATCTGCTAAGTCAATCGAGTTGGTTTTTGAAAGTACTTACGGACCACCACTGGCTTCCAGTGAGCATGTTTGTCGGCTCTTCAGTTGTACTCTGTCTAGACGCTACCAGGGTACCGTTGAGTGTCGCCCAAACATATGGCACGCAGTCTATCAATCACTGAGAGCCAAGGCTTCGGATTTCCATTGTGAGGTCTCAGACGACGATACTGTCGAGGTTGCCTGGGTTAAATTTAAGTCCTACCTTACAGCGGTCACTGCTCCCTTCATTCCAGTCACAAGGAGAAAGGAGGCACAAGCATAGCTGTCCTGGATAGATCCCACTGGTAGGCATCTGTTCACAGAGGTCCAGACGTTAGCGGACTTACCGAGATGCTCCGTCCAACTACACTTATGCCAGGTACCGTAAGGCTAGAAAAAGGTGTACGCAACACCTAAGGGATGCTCGACTCAAGTTCGGGAAAGGATTAGCAGACGAAGCTTCAGAGAATCCAAAAAGATACTTCGCTTATGTCAAAAGGCGCTGCGGTTCGAACATGTCAATTCCAGTATTGATGCATGATGACGGTACTCATGCGCATACGGACTATAACAAGGCCTGCGTACTTAGTGGGCAATGTGCGGCAGCGTTTATAAGTGAAGCCTCTTTGACAGGCGTTGAGCTAGTTTGCAGGGTCCCAGAGGATTCAGGACTACCTGAATTTATTGTAGCGGAGACGGAAGTTCGTAGGCTGTTACAAGGGCTGAAACCTTCTTAAGCCTCTGGGCCTGATTTAATTTACCCGAAACTGTTGCTTGAGTTGGCTGCGAAACTAAGTGGAACGCGCGCTATGGTGTTTAAGTAATCGCTTGACAGCTGTGCATTGCCTTCCGAATGGGAGGAAGCTGTCATCTGTCCCGGCTTTAAAAAGGGGGATAGGATTCTGCCTGCAAATTACAGGCCGGTTAGCCTCACGAGTGTAGTAGTCAAACTCCTTGAGAAACCTGTGAGATATTCATTGGGGAGTCATTAGACTAGATTTAATCTACTTAGTGATGTACAACACGGATTCCGGAAGGGATGTTGTTGTCTGATGAATCCGCTGGTGGCTCGCGAAAGTTGGGCGGGTGCAGTGGATAACGGCCACCTGCGGGACGTACTTTTCGTCGAATTCTCGAAGGCATTTGACAAGGTACCCCATTTAAGGCGGGCGCAAAAGCTGCCCTCCAACGGGGTATCTGGCTGCGCCCTTCATTGGATGAATGCCTTCCTGGGGGTAGAGAACAGTGTGTACGGGTAGGCCGGGACCTATCGTTTAGCCAGTCTGTCCTCAATGGCGTGCCGCAGGGCTCGGTCCTTGGGCGGCTACTGTTCTCTATCTATGTGCATGACCTACCTGCGCAGCTTGAGTTGCCATCGCTGCTATTTGCTGATGACCTGAAGCTGTGGAACATTGTCGATTTTCCTGGAGGTTCCGAAGCTATACAGGAATCCTTGGATAAATTTTGGGACTGGCCTACTTTATGGTTACTGCCCATAACTCATGCAAAGTGCTCGGTTCTTTGAATTGGAGAAGGTTGTCCTCCTACGAAGTACTTAGTCGGTAGGCTCGAACTCCCCAGTGTATCTAGCCATGTTGACCTAGGCGTCGTACACTCTTCGGCTTTACACTCCGGCGACAACTGGAAGAAGGCAGCAAACAGAGGTTTTCGCATGTTGTGGTTAATACGACGTTCTTTCGGAGTCTTGAGGGGCGGCATCATTACGAGACTGTTGCCGGCTTTCGTTCGGCCTCACCTGGAATACTGCTTTTAGGCTTGTCCGCTCTGCCTCGTCAGGGACAAAATTGAGTTAGAGAGAGTTTTACGAGTGGGTATCAGGTTAGTCGAGGGATTACAGGGACGTACCTACGCCGAACGTCTACTTAAGTTGGGAATGCATTCAATGCACTACCGAAAGCTTAGATGAGACCAAATCCTAACCTACCATGCCTTAACTGGAAAGGTTGGTCCAGATTTATCTAAGCCATTCAGTCCCGCTAGATTGTCCGTTCTGCGCGGCCGCTCCTGAAAGCTGGAAAAACCGCGGTCCGATCAGCTTAGGGCGGAAATCCGGCTGTCACGCAGCGTCATCGAGCGCTGAAACATGCTTCCAGAAAGTATTATCATGGAATCTACGATTAAGGTTTTGAGCGACAACTTGACACTCTTGGGTGGTAACACGGATCCTCTCCACTTTCCTGTGTAACTCGCATATTCGTACTTAGCTTTGCTTTTCTATAATTTTCTTCATGCATCAGTATTATTTTCTTATTTAAGTGCACTTCTCTGTTCTGTACCCTTGTTTTATTTTCCTATCCTTTGCTTACTTCACGTGACTGCCACAGCAGAGACTGCTAGAGCAGGAAAAGTGGGAATTAACTGGTTGGCCAGGTGCGAGACGGATGTTTTGTTTAAGATCCATCAAGAACTGAGCACCTTATCAAATCCTGGCGCAACGATCCACACAAAATAGAACACTCACGGGATTCTTTTATCGTTCTAGTCCCATCTGAACTTAAACTTAAAGCAGCAAGTGACCGCTTTCCATTCTATTTGCACGGTGTATTTTGGCGTCAAGTTATTCGCTCTGCGATTTTGACCGTTATGCCTTCGTTGAAACTTGATCTAGATTGCTTTGCGCCCATTGCACATAAAAACCGGGATGAGGACATTTCTATATTCCTCCTAAGGATTTTTACAATCTCCATGCAGTATGGAAACTATCTCTTTGCTTGAAAGCACTACATAGTCCTGCAGCGTCACAAGGTTGGAGCTTTGCGGAAGGTTGCCAATTTCCACCCGTTAAGCCATGCATGTAACACCTCGAGAGTGATGTAAAAGACTGCTAAACGAATTCTCGTGGACCTCTTGTAGAAAAGAATCCACTTGAACAAATCACACCATGGATTCCTGAGTGCTTGAATCTGCACGACCTGTAAGCTGGATTACCTTAACATGGTCACTGAAACGTTGGACTCAGGTAAAGCAGTACTCAGGCTCTACTTTGATTTGCAACAAGCAACCAACAGCGTTCCACATAAGCACTTGCTTCACCAGGTACATGCTTGTGGAGTGGAAAGACCACTGTTGGACTGGTTGGGGTACTAACTAACCGGACAAACGCAGTCAGTGAACACATAACAAGCTTAATTATGCTGTGTCACTGCCCCGAACGGTGTCATACAGGGAATGACCTTTGGTCCAACACTCCTGCTTATTTATATTAAGGATATCTGCAACGGCGTACAGCACGGTGGCCTATTTCTATTCGCTGATGACCTCAAAATCGTCTAAACCTTCTCTCAAAGCACAACCACATCTGCACATGACAGAATACGAGAAGATATAAGGGCCATAGCGTCATGGTGTCAGCCATGGCAAATGACTTCCTCCGCTAAAATCTCCGGTGCCATGACGTAACAAGCAATAGTAGCTGATGGGACGCTCACGAATAACGGCTTTCCTATTCAGCTTCATACCTCAGAAAAAGACCTGGGCCTGCGTTACTCCATGCGTCTCAACTTGTCTGAGCAAGTGCACTTTCAAGTCACAAAGGCTCGACAAGTCATGTTCCAACTAAGCCGTCCAATAAACACCGCCAATGGACGTTTAGATAATTGCCAGCCTCAGGTTCTCTCAACCTCGGAGTACTGTGCTTTCATACGTATCAGTCTGCGTAAGTAGGACCGCACTTTCTTTGGAAAAGCCTAACGGTGGTTCAACAAAATTCTCGCCCTACGATACCAGGCCTTTAGTTACAGCCAACGGTGTAGTCAGCTCAGGCTGCAACCTCTGTACATGCACCGTATTGTAATTAACTTTGCTTTCTGCGCAAGGTACTACATAACGGTGCATGGTGATATCTCCAGCCTTAATATGAGAGATAGAACAGAAGCAAACTTCAGAAACAGGAGTAGTACTAGTTCTCCGCTAAGAGCAAGAAAGAAACTACGCTCTCTTTTCTTCTTAGTAGCATATATAAATATTTGTAACAAACTATCGACAAACCTGAGAGTAATCCAGATCCCGCAGGCTATCAGAACGGTGGTGTAAATGTTCCTGTGCCTGGATAATGCAAAACGGCTCTGCAACGGCTATGACTCAGATGACCGCATTTGCGAGACCGTGCCGGATGGAGTATGAACAACCGCGGTGTACCCCGGTGCTACATCCTACGTTATCCAGATGAAGAATTCGACACCTTGGTGCGATGCATTTGGGTCATTTTAGATTAAAATCTGTTCTTTTCACCTCTTAGATGTCGCCTGGATCAATTACATCATAAGGCCAGAAGCTAAGGCTGCAAACCCGAGTATATGAATTACTGCACCATATTTCCTTCTCTCTTGATCCATTTCTAGCTCCCCTGCGGTTACATAGGTCCGAAGAGCACGTTTGGTAGTTGTAAGTGCAGACGCATTGATTACCTATTACGCCAAGTTCTTACCTTTGCCTCCACGGTCATCTACCCCGCTTTCCACTTTACTTCAGCGCAAATAAAGCGCTACGTCTTGCCACGCTTGAACAGGGAGGCAAATCCGCAGGTCCGGTAAATGTGCCCTTTCTGCTGGCAGCGGTTCACTAACCGGCCATCACTTCCTTATATCCTCTTTACTTTGTTTTAAAGAGCATTGCGCAGCAATGGTAACCATAAAGTGCAAGGCGTAGTTACATTCCATACCCCCATCTTCTACGCCTGGCTTTCAAATAGGATGAACTGTAACTCTTAATAATTAAGCGTGTCATTTGTAAAATGTGCGGTCGTGCATCTCCCGCAAGCTGCGGATTAAGCTACGACATTTAGTTCCTTATCCTCTAGTGTCCCAGTTAAACGGCCACCTTCATTTACATCTCCATTACGTTTTCCACCTTCCGTTCCTTTCGGCTTCCCTAACGCCACAGATCTTTGTCGGCCACGGTAATTCCTAAGTCATACATCTCTTTTCGACTTATGTATGACACACGCTTTCTTACATAGTATTCGGTTTTGCTATAAATACTACTGAAAGCAATTGCAAACTCCTCTGATGATTAATACGCCTAAATCATAACTTCGCCACCAATTCCTTAGCTTTATTTTCACAACTATAACCACCCTTTAAATAGTTCGTCCTGCGGCTGCTCGTAAGTAGACCAAACTTAGTACATTCTTATCGTGCGTTACCACCTGCAACCGAGACTTCTGTAGTCGCACAGGTGTGCCGATTGTCCGTGTAGTCCAGCGCTCATATGCTCTTTTCGGAGCCCTACTGAACCCATCGGTGCTAGTTAACACAATTCTACGCCTTTAATCCCACACGTATTTGCTTACCTAGGCGCTGTTTATCAATATGGCCTCAACAAACTTCAACTCCCTCCATTTTTGACCTATATCCTTTATTATTGCTTCATCTATTCAAACAGTGCCTCTGCGATAAGGCTTAAAACTAAAAATAGGGTAACCCCACGAGCTATTCTCCTCGTGGTAGACATTAGCATCGCGAGACCGCCGTTACTAGAAGCATATACTGTTCCAACTTGTCACTACAAAGGATGGACGAAAATAGTCCGGTACGAAGTTTCTGAGCCAAACGTAATACTTTGTGCACCAACAGTTAATTCACGGTCTCCTAACACAAACATTTAGCACTACAACTTATCTCTTGGCCTCATGTCTCAGCTATTGTCTGAGTTGAACATTCGGCAATCACTACTGGAAACATTGGCCGACTGATAGCATGAGGAACTAGGTCTAGTTTGATTGCCATGCATGTCACCTAAACATTTACTAATTCATTTCCTCTGACAATGACACAGAAGCTAGCCCTGTGTCAGGGAACGTTGTCACACCGGCTAGCTGGACCTCTAGCTATTTCGGACTACTACTTACCACATAGGTCACCTGTCAAAAATTTATCTTTTGACTGGCTCCATTGCCCAAGCCGCGTCATGCGTATAGGTGGGTTGAAAACCAGCTTCCGTTTCATGTGAACGTTGCTGTTCCTGACTGATATTATTATTCATTTATGTGTCCTGGCAAACTATAATAGCTCTCAATGGCACATTCACCATCTTGATAGTCTGTGTGCCTTTCAAGCCTTAATTTACATCGACGTAACTTGTGCTGGATCTCCAATTTGAAGAGAGAAAGTTAATAAAGCGCAAACAGTTGCACAGTAGAGCGTCCTTACACACAGGGCACAATAACGCTTTAAGTCTGAATAACGCTGACTCTTGAAACCAAAGTTCTTGAGAACCTACCCATGCAGACTCTGGCGAATTGCACGGTTAAAATCATTTTGCCATTTTTCGGATAATCTTTTCTTTATGCTTGACGATAGACCTATGTAGCATGTTGGCAGTGGAGATCCATGTATAGCCATGCATAATATGAGCTAAAATGGATAAACCTTGCGGAGTTGGTTTAATAATTGGGGGTTAAACGAACTTATACGTGCCAAATAAACACGGAGCTGCTCTGGATTATTCATTTAGAGCAGTCTCATGTAGTCTTGGGACAACATTCACAACTGTTTAAAGTTAAATAATTTTAAAGATTTTCTTAAACAGTTGTTTCTTCGACTAACTGGCCTCTGAAAACGACGCACGAATATCTTTTGAATATGGCCTCTTTACAAAATGTCAGGTAATTTCGTGCAGGCTAGACATTCTATGGGGACTACTGAGCGTTTCCGTGTATCTTATTTACGTATCGGTCCATGTTTTATTGCTTGCGCTTAGAAAGTGTGTTTTGCCGTCACCGCCTTCCACATGGAAGGTGCTACTAATTTGGAGCTATTTGTGCATTTCTAGTTACGTATCTCTATTGAGATTCTATAGCGAGGAGCAAACTTTTATAAATTTTCCTCTTTTAACAGGATTGGCTTGCGAAGAAATACGACATATGTAACAAGCCTTTTATCTACAGTAATGGCAGTCACTCCAGAACTCATGAAATAATTCAAACATTGCGGTAAATTTGCACTTATTATGTACAGCGTTTAGGCAGTGATTTCACTAGCTTATAGCGCGATAATCGTGCGCTATATATTCGGTACGGAACCAGACGGCCAACCAAAAGCAATGGGTAGAACACACAAATTAAGCTAGGGAAAAAGTTTATTGGACGAGAGGAGCGGCAGCTAATGCTAATAATAGGGCAACAGAAGAGAGCTAGCTAGGGTGGATGTAGTTAGGCTTCGAGTGTGTTGACGGAGTGTTGTGCGCAGTCGAGTCGTGGGCCAAAGGCGGACATCGTATTCCTGTTTCAACCAAACCGGAACAACGTTTCAACGGGCGAACCGCCTAATTCCCTAATGCATAAGAAAGCTGTAATTTGAATATATTAGAATAGTTTACTCAGCCATACGGGGAATCTCCAGGTCACTACAATCCCCTCCTAGAAGAGAAACCCTGGGTGACCCTTCAATCTACGTGAGAACTGTCCGTCGCGGGCCGGCCTTCTGCGAGACTTGGTCGTGAAACCTGATGCAGCTGCTGGGGAAGAATCAGGCAATCGGACCCTAGCGGGCTACCACTCGGGTCCTCCCCAACGGAGCCATAAACAAAAAATGGGGGAAGTTCGTAAGCGACACATGTTCCCGAGTTCGTGAAGGTCAAACGTTTGCTTCAGGCTCGTCATCTCTGGTTCATATACATGGAAGGTAAACGGAAGCAAGAGCAAAGATGGTGGAGGCAAGGGCAAAACTAAGAGTGACAATTACCGGATGAGGTAGGTGTCGAGCGAAACGCAACTTCTTTTATGTGTTTTCAAAACTTTTTCTTTTTTGGGTTTTTAAAAGGTTTTGCGTTCTTTTGGGTTTGCAAAAATACTTTTGTCGGTATTCTTGGCGTCTTCGAAAGCTTTTGCCGACTTTTTGAGGGTTTTCGTACCTTGTTGGCCAAAAGGTAAAAGAAAAGCCATAAGAAAAGTGGAAAGAATACTAATCGCGATGGCCAGTTAACGCGCCTACCCGACCTAGTCGACTTGTGCGAATCAGAGGATGGCGTCGTCTTGGACGTCCTATCGGAACGAAAAATTGGAGGAACTGTTGAAGACGTGGCAGTTGGTTTGATCGGAAGCGGCGGAGCTGAAGTGAAAGGCTTGGATGAAGGGTGATGCTTAAGGTCAGGGATGTTGAAAGCAGGCGAGTCTTCCACCATAGGCTGGGTTGATTTGTCGGATGACGAGAAAGGGTTTTATCAAGCGCAGTTTCCACGTGGGCAACCTTGAGAGGGTTAATCGTAGCGGCTTCTCGTGTACCGTGAGGGTTGAGGATGAAGACGCGGTCCTTACGCTGCCGAACCTTAAAAAGACCTACGTAAGGACGTTCCAGTGGTCTGCGGAGAAAAACGAACGGACAACGCAGTAGGTCTGGTGGAACAAAACCAATACGTCGTTGTTCTCTAACTTTGGGAAGCTTGTAGTGACGCGTGCTCGTAGCTAGCTGACGTGCATACTTCGCGTCTTAACGGGGATATCGGTGACTATCGGAAAACAAATCGCCAGGTAAACGCAGTGGTTGTCCATACACTAACGCGGCGCTAGGCGTACGTAGATCGGCCTTTTGGGGATGATCGGATCCCATGCAGGATCATAGGCATTACCACAGTCCAACTCAGCGCATTGGCGGCTGTCGGTGGAAACGTTCCACCATGCCGTTCGCCTGCGGAGGATAGGCGGTATTGGGAAGCCGTCGGTATCCAATGAATTTAAGGAGATCGTTAAAGGTCAAAGGTTCGAATGGCGGACCGCAGTTTGTCGTCACTGTAGCTGGACAGTCGTGTGAAGCGACCCAGCACTCGACAAAAGCGCGTGTTATGGTCTCCGCAGCTGCATCAGGGATGCCAACAGCTTTGGGCCAACGGGTGCAACGATCGATCATATTCATGCTGTAGACCGTTCTTTTAGACGGAGCCAGGTGTCCCACTATGTCGTGATGGACATGAGCAAATCGTGCTGAAACGGACGGAAAGCGACCAAGCGGAGCAGACACGTGCCGCTGAATCTTGGTTTGCTGACAGGTGAGACAGCTGCGTGCCTAGCGCGTAAGATCGCGTTGCATCCCCGGCCAAACGTATCTCGCGGAGACAAGCTTAGCAGTAGCTTTACTGCCTGGGTGGGCGGTTTGTGGAGGGTGTCGAAAAAGATACAGCGGAAAGTTTCCGAAAATACGGGTCGTGGTTGTCCGGTAGATGTGTCGCATAAAATTGTACCAACAGTTGACGGCAAAGTGTGTATGGATATCTTCAAAGAAAAATCACGGAGTTCCGAAAAACTTCGGTCGTTTGATTGCGCGGCGGCCCGAGCTGACAAATCGATTGCCTGCCCGCGAGGGCCGAACGCAAATACTCTTGAAAGAGCATCCGCGGCGATGTTTTGTTGACAAGAAACGTGTCGGAATCAGTTGAGAATTGGGCAATGGAATCCGGCTGACGGCTCTCACTTGGTGAGTGCAGAGCTGATTGGTTACGAAACGCGTAGATATGCGGCCTGCGATTTGTAAAGTTAATGAAGGTGTTACCTTCAATGACGGGTAGGAAAGGTCGAACGGTAGAGCAAACGGCCAGCAGTTCGCGGCTGAACGTGCTGTACTTGACTTCTGCAGGTTGTAGGCACCTAGCGTAGAAAGAAAGAGGTTTCCAGCATCTATTTGTATGTTGCTGTAGGACGGCGCCAACGGTGGTGTCCGACGCGTCAACCAAGACAACACTGAGTGGAGTGTTCGGATCGAAAAGTCGAAGCATAACGCCTTTGACTAAGGCTTCTTTGCTGGCTTTGAATGCTTCGGCAGCAGCCGCTGTCAGTTTCACCTGATCGCTTTTACGTCCACGAAGTATGTCGGTTAGTGGACAGCAAATTGGCACAGTGTGGAAGAAAATGTCGATAACAGTTGTGCATGCCGTTAAAACGGCGAGAAGCGACCAGCGTAGTCGGGAAAGGTAGGACTCTGATGGCGCACACTCTATCCTCTAGAGGCCGTATGCCATACTAATCAATACAGTGGCCAAGCAATTCGATGGAAGGCTGCTGAAATACGCACTTTTCAGAGTTGAAAGTGATGCTATTAGCGGCCAGCCAATCGAAAAGAATCTTGAGATGTTCTACGTGTTGCTTTTAGAGGCGCTGGCAACTAGGATATCGTCGATGTTTGACTAGACGAAATCTAGACCTCTAGTGACTGAATCGATGAATCATTTAAGTCTGGGCTGCGTTGCGATGACCGAACTGCATAGGCAAAATTCGGAAGAGCCCAAACTGCGTGAGCACGGCAGTCTTCGATGTGTCTTCCTCACGGACTAGAAGCTGGTGGTACGCGCGAACAAGATCGATTTTCTAGAACACACGTCGCTGCGCAGGCTTGCCATGACGTCCTGAATGTGAGGAATAGGGTAGCGGACGGGAACAGTAACGTTATTGAGCGCGCGTTAATCACCACACGGAAGCCAGTTTCCTAACTTTCTGGGCAGCATATGGAGCGGCATAGCCCAAGGGCTTTCAGACGGGCGAAAGATGCCTAGTTCATGCATGTGCTCAAATGCCGCGCGAGCAATTTTTAACTTGGCAGGGGTCCTTCGCCGGGCTTTGGCAACAGCAGCCGGACCTTTGGTAACGATGTGAGGGTTCGCAGCAACAGTGGCGGATGTAAACGGCGCCGCTGCAGGGAATGACTTGCGGCAACTTGGTATTAAGCACCTGACCGCTAGGTGAGCTTGACGGGTTGGCGTATACAAGGCTGATTGACTCAATGTCCGTTAAATATCCATAACTTCCAGGTTTGTTTGAAGATCGATCAGACGGCATTGCTTCGCGTCAACAAGCAAATCGAAGTGCTGCGTAAAGTCAAGGCCAAGGGTTGGCGTCTAGATATCTGTGACGAGAAAGGTCTATTTAAAAGAAGGTCTAAGTTTAAATTGTGCGTACGCGAGCGTTGCCCATACACGCGAATGGTGGCGCCGTTTGCTGCGCGCCATGAAATATTTATCTCTTCGATAACATCATTAGAATCACGTGGAATGACGCTGACTTCTGCGCCGGTGTCAACTAGGTGGCCTACTCCCGTACTGCGATCGGTAAAAAAGAAAATGCGACGGGGGCAGCCAGCACCGTCCATCGTCCCTACGTGTTTGCCGGTCCGTTTCCCTGCGTGTGGCGCCTGAAGGAACAAGGCGAGTGACACCATCTGGCCTGATGACAGAATCGCTCGTGGTACCATCAACAGCTTGACCTAGGGGAGATTTCGAACATGATCTAGGAGTGCGAGTACTGGGACCATTTCGGCGTTTGGATCCAGACTGTGTTAGGTGCTCGGCTCGGTTAGTAAGTGCGACTACTTTCGATCTTAGTTCTGCTACCTCTGTACTGGAAGTGGACTGAGCCTGAGATATTTGGGCGTTAGATTCTCAAATACGGTCGGCAATGTTAGCGAGCTAAAACGGGGCGCATCATTTGCATACAAGGGGTTAGGCGTGTCACGTGGCAGGCGACGAAGCCACATCTCTTTAAATAAAGAGTTGCCAACAAGAACAGGTTTAGCTATAGCCTGCATCTTGCGCAGCAACTGAGAAGGCTTTCGATCACCTAGCTCGGTTTCGTTAAGAAGCTGCGTACCACGAGCATAGTCTGATATGCCGAATCGGTTTACGAGTATGGCCTTAAGCTCATCGAAAATTTTCTGATATTCGAGAAGCTCCAAGCTGTCGCCGAGGTCATCGACGACTTGCGGAGGTAGCGCTGCGACAACGCAGTGAAAGTTGACAGTCAGGCTTAGGGCCATTTAACGAAAATATGGATTCTAACTGATTAAACAAGGCCTTAGGATTAATCTCTTGGCAAACCGGGATTGGGAATCGGAACCCACTAACCTGATCGCCAGCATTCCGTTGAATGACCTACATGGTGGAAAAATAAGCAGCTTGTGTAAAAATCCCGAATAGTACAATATAAACGTAGAAAAGTAGACAGAATAGGTCAAGGGATCTGCAAAGAAATACTGGTAGCAAACTCACCGAAAAGTTTCTTTCAGAGGTCATTGATATACATCAAAAATAGGGTAGGACCAAGGACGCTCCCCTGCACCACTCCAATGCGGACGGAGGTCAGGGTGGATATAGTTTGGTCAACCTTAACGGACCGCGTACGTTCTATTAGATATGAACCCAGCCAGTCTAATAGAGGATTGTCTACCCCGTAAGCCTTTATCTTATTCATCAGGCGCATGTGTGGTACCCTGTCAAACGCCTTTTGCATATCAAGGTAAAGAATGACAACTGAAAGATTAGCGTCAATGGCATCTGTGACTAGATTAAGGAAGCCCAGCTGACAGGTTGCACAAGACCGAGCACTTGGAAATCCGTGCTGCGATTCATTTAAGTGCTCGCCTGCATAAAGGTGAGTCATGTGGGCTTTTTAATTCAACTTCTCCATCACGCGCGAGATAATAGAAGTGTGGTTAATAGGGCCATAGTTACCAACTTCCTGTAGGCTTCCACACTTATGCCTTGGCATAATCATTGAATGTTTCCATGCGGTTGGGCACTGACCTTCCTGCATTGATAACGTAAAACGTTTCAAAAGAAGAACAGGGATAGCTTCACCATCAATCTTAAGTAGACTGGGCGGCATGCCGTCTGGACCAGGGTTCCAGGATAACTTGGTAGTTGAAATCACAGAAGGGACACTACTTATGTCAAACCGTACAGAGGACAGAGACTGGCTACTGGGTAATTGCAGGGCCTGAAAGGATGAACCTATTCCTTAACACTGCGAATCTTTAAAATGTGAGCTGAATACTTCACATAAAGTTCTTGCGTCACCAGAAGTGTCGGTGGGACTAACCTTTAGGGTAGGGATCTGCCGTCCATAGTTAGGGGTCCGAGAGCGCAGCAGCCGGCTGGGATTCTTAGCTTTGTTCGCACTATTTAGTGCGGCTATTTCTTTATTGGTTTGCTGCTGCTTAGAGCTGGCAGGAAGCTGATGTATAATCACGTTCACTCTCATGATGCTGACAAAATAGAAGGTTTTGTTATAGGATCGTCTAAGCTGACGCATTCTGTTATGCACGCTGGTTTGTGTCACACTTTTAGTTGATTGCCTTAATAAATGTGACATGGGAGCTAGAGAGTCGAGACAGGGAAATAGTTCCTCATAAAACAGCTCAGCTGAGCGATCCACAGAATCAGACATAAAGAATTCAGTCCAATTTCTTGACCGGACGAGTACAGCAAAGGTTGTCCAGTTAACGAGTTGCATCGGGCGGTATATTACGCCTGGATCCGTTTCTGTTGGGTAGGCATTATGTTGCTTTAATTAAACCGAACAATGCACTAATCTGTGATCACTGCCTGGAAACTCCCGGCTGACTGACACTCGCGTTGATGGGATGCCTAGAGGAAATATTAGGTCAAAAATATGTTTCGCCCTGGTTGGAACAGAAACATGTTGCGTCCAACCGCCTAAATTGATACATGCTAGTAGGCCAGCATACTTCTTTGTTGCAGCAGGTGATAAGCAGTGTAACTCAGGCAGGTTGAAATCTCCTGCAACCAGTTTGTATTCGCAGGAAAAATTTGATGCTTGCATAAAAGTAACCGTAAGTACGTTGTCACCCTTAACTGAGGTATCAGGTGTTCTATAAACACACCTAAATAATACCGTCGAGCCCAGGATATCAGCCGTTATCCATCCTGAATCCTTCGCCTCAGCCGCGTTCATGATTTCGGACATTTTTGCTGGGTAAGTAATTTTAACATAAATGGCGCACCCGCCCCCTCGTTTGTGCACACGAGATTGCATATACAGCTGATAGTCAGGAGGTGAGTAGTCCTCCTCTGAAGCGTAAGGGAGAACCATCTTTTCGTGACAAACATTGCATCAGGGTCGGTGAGGACAGACAGAGGACGCAAGATATGCATTTTATTGCTTAGGGACCTAGCATTTATAAGTAGAAATGAGAAAGCAGACTTGGGGTCTACTAGCTTTACGGATGATGAGATGAAGCCGTTGATAGTTACTTTGCTATCTGCAGTAGTTGTAGGAAGCGAGTGAGAAGATATTGCAGTTGGTTGTTTGGCGACAAGGAGTTTGGTGCCGGAATGAAACTGTCGCGGCTCATCCCCACCTGGTCTAAAAGATGCGCAGGTTTCGGGGTAGGAAGCAGTGAACCATTTGGCCTTAGTATCTGGACCGGCGGCATAAGTCTGAGGGATGTAGCAGGTGCACAACAACCTGGATGCGCAAGAAGTTGAGCGGAGTTGTGTAGATTACCAAATGTACTGCTCGCCGTAGGTGAATTGGTTGCGGTGGTGGTACGCGGTGCAGTCTCACACGTATCTGGGGTATGATTCGGTGGAGTCCGTCTTGGTGGGCCGAATACAGTTGCCTTAGCTTGGTAGCATTGCGGAGTTGTTCATAATTCAATATTATAGTGCGCAAGCTTCTACTATCGTGTTCTCAGTTTGATTGGGGCTGGGAATTTACTGGTCCTTTTGGCCATCCTCTCAAATTGTACCGAATTCTCCGCAGTACCGTTAACTTTGACGATCGTGCTCTTAAGCTCGCCCGCAAGCAAGTACGCTGAACTCCACATCGTCCCAACCAGGCTGCGGCGACTGCTTGTCTACGGATCTTGATATATTTAAAGCATGTGTAGGTGACGTAACCACCGTAGCTGAGTGACTAGGTGTGTTCCGTCTGCAAGCCCGTTTGGCATTGGGAGCCTTCGTAGTTTTAGACACAATGTTGTCTAAGCGGTTAAATGACGCTCGTAGGTTCTTTCTGGATGCGCTGGGCTCTCGTCGACTAAAGCCTGTTTTGATGTTAGGAGTTGTCACATCCCAACTTGTGCTTCTTTTCAGCGGCCCGAAAGTAGGCTGGCTCAGCATTGTTGCACTGCGAAGTTATTCACGGTTAGCTATGAGAATAAATAAATAATAAATAAATAGTTTATTCTCGAATTTGTCGAGACACACCAAACCAGGCATGATCAACATTTATATGCAAGTATGTTTCGCAACAAACACGTTGCTATGTATGGAATCGGCAGTAAGCCGAAAGTTGTACAGACTGCGGAAGTTGTAAAAGTAATCAAAAGGAATAAAGTCATCAATGCATGACGATACGTTGCGTTCTAGCGTGAGTAGTGTAAACAGTCAGTGCACTATATGTGTAGTGAAAACGATACAGGTAGGCAGGGAGTATCTTATTCTTGAACGTGTCAGGAATATATTAACTTATGATTCCAGTCGACTTGCCAGTATGTAGTTGTAGGCCGTGACTTTATTCAGTGGCGAGTCACATCCGCCCCGTCAGCGTTGTTAAACGGACATTTGTGGCTGTTTATAGGGAGAACGCTTGCCAGGCGGAAACCCAACACGTCCCGGAACACTGTCAGTAATCCGTTTGTACACTAAGGTAAAACCGGTAGAGCAGCTTGCCGACTGATTTCATCCTCGGTTATCTGCGGTCAGTTGACTTCCAATTTCCTCTGTTAGTTGCTCAGGTATCTTTGGCCAGGGCTGCCATCATGGCTGAGGCCAATGGAGGGTGAAAGCTTCACGAAGAATCGTCTTTATGATTGTCCAGGTGAGCAAAATGTCAGTTGCCTGCGTCTGGATTTTTCAGGTTTACGTCTACTTTTCAGGAGTGTGAAGGCCTCGTGTCCAGCTATCATTACCGGACAACCTTCGTGGTATTGAGTGCAGTTGTATCCATTTGTTGTACAGCTATGTTCTTTGTAGGTCCTTTTGGGTTACTATGTCCTGTCCCGGGCAAAAGCGGTTTCTCGGTCCAATCATAGATCCCCAAGGTGTTCCGGACTCCTAAATAAGTAAGTGTCGAAACCTTTGCTACAAAAACGGACACAGAACACTAGGTGAGAAAGGATTGATCGATATAAGTTAAGTAATAGAAATCAGTTAAAGGAAAGTGAACGTGCGGAACAAATGTAAACGTAGCGTCGCGTAGAGAAACGAGTTATTCTAGGGTGCTAAGAAAATGGTCCTGGGGTATGCTGATCCAGGAAAAGCCAGTGAGTCTGTTGGACTCATGCATAATTAATTGTCGTAAACGTAGCAGCGAGTGAGTGAGAATTGAACACCTAAAAATGAGAAGCCAACGGGCGTCTGTGTGCTGATCAGATGAGAGAAGTGCTGAACTAAAAAGCTACGAAAGGTTAATTGACGGAAGGGCAGCGAATAGCCGGAATGCAAGCGTACATTAAGGTTGCTGAGGATATCAGAACATGAGGCCCAACCGCAGCAGCTAGGGTGCTAAGATAATAGTACCAAGCTGGATAGAGCCAGGGAATGCTAGCCCGAGAGCTGGAGGATTGCAGGTAAAATGCCTAAGACAATACAGCGAGTAAGGGATAAATGAACATCTAGAAATGTGAGGCAAGACAGCGGCTTGCGCTGAATACATGGATATGCCTGCACGAGAGAAGAAAGCTAAGAGAGGTTTCGTGATGGAAGAACAGCGGACGGGAGAAGCGCAAGCATACAATGAGGTTGTTAAATAGTTCAGAGCATAAGAGGCTAAGACGCATCGACGCGCAGCTAATCAAATCATGCTGGGGTGCTAATGGAATATAACTAAGGAAGCCTGAGCCGGGAGAAGCCAGTGAGAGAGCTGAACTACAACTAATTAGGTGTCGCAGACGAGTAAGTGACAGCTGAGCATCTAGCAAGGAGCAGCCGTGCACTGACCGGATGAAATACGGATGTCGCCAGAAGAGAGCCAAAAAGGTTGAATGAAGTAAGGACAGCAGACAGGAAGAATGCAAGCATACCTTGTTTACTGTGGGAGTCACATCATATAAGGCTGAACCACGGCGGTGCGCAGGTACACAATTCATGCTAGGGTGCTGGGATAATACTACTTTGGATAGAGCCAGGGAAAGCTAGTCCGAGAGCTGGACGCTTGCAGGTGAAAAAGTCGAAGACGTTACAACAATTAAAGCATTTGAGAACGTCTAGAATAGAGGCTACGGAGCGGCTGTGCACTGACTTGATGAGTTAGGATAGAGTGCTAGGAGAAAGCTGAAAAGGTTACCTGAAAGAAGGACATTAAACTGTCTCATCCTTTGCTTTCAGTTTGAGGGGAGCCGCAAGTTGGGTTACACGCTTAGTCAGTCTTTGAACCTGCAGTGCATTCTCTGCAATGCCATTAACCGCAATGATGACACGCCTAAATGCGTCCACAGATATACCGTCTGGAACCGTGAACACTAACGCGCTACACAATCCAATCCCACGCGCAGCATTATACGGTGTTAGGATCTCCGCTTTTCTTATTTTCAAAGTTGGTGTCGTTAAGCCCAGCGGCTAAGGTGAACTCGGTGGTGTGGTCCATATACGGGGTCTTTTCGCTCGAGGCGCCGGCGACTCTGTTCTCTGAGTGTAGATTATGCTGGGCTCGCTTCGATCGTCGTAAAATTTTCATAACATGTCCGATCTAACTGGGCTGTTTAAAGGTTGCCTTAAAGTTTCGTCAACCATTGCTCCTTCCGGTTTAGCTGATCGAGTTGTATCAGTAGCTGAGCAATTAATACTATCTGAGGGTTTTCCTATATTGTTCTCGGGTTGGCTGATTTGGTCTATGTATTATGTGGCTTTATGGATAGTACTGGTCTCAGGGTTTGCAAGTTCTTCCAAGGAATCCAGCGATCCAGTATCCATATCAGACGAAATGTCCCGATCCACAGTATGTGAGCCACTTAGGTTCACAGGCGTCGGACAGTTGTCACAATTCGCTTGAACACATCTGCTCTGTGCATAACTCTCTCTTAGACTATTGTAACGGCGTTACAAAGCCGTTCTTGCTGGTACTAAATTTAAATCAAGGAACGGCGTGTGGGTTCTAAATTCCCTTCGATAGGAGAGAAACTTGAGAGCCGAGCTCCCATAATCGAACTTGACTAAGAGGGGCATTGGTTTTTCCTAACCCTTTTTCTCAGCCTTGTACAGCTCAGAAGCTTGTGTTCCAAGGCACACACTTTCATCAGTATTTTACGAATGGTGTGCAGTTCCAGGCGGTCTGGAACATTATAAACCACTACCTCATTAAGCTATTTTAGCGGAGCCATCACTGCTGTGCAAATCGGGTTAATGAACCTTCCAACCAACTTCGCTTGTTTAACTTCCATACAGTCCTTGGGGTGCATCACGGTCGCAATGGCTGCCAGTCTATCAGTAAAAGGTTCTATTGGGTTGAGGACCATTTTGAGCTTCCCCACGTCGTCTTGAAGATCGGTCATTTGGGAACTCATTGAAAGGATGTCCGTTAAGTCAACGGTGCATGGTAACGTTGTGCCCGCTAAGGTCCTGCTGATAGTTTTAGATTTGGCCGGAGTACGCCCTACTGGTCTCACACCCTTGATAGAGACGTTAAGACGACGTTCACTGACCATGCCCAAAGGAAGAGGTGATGGAAAAGAAAACATAACGGCAGAAAAGCTGTAAGTTTGATGTAAAATAGTATGTGAAAATCGCGATAAAATATACTCTAGAGACACCAAAAGCCCGATCAAATTGAGAGCGAAACATCATCAATTCTACAGTTGACTTTCGGTGGTCGCAATCGGGTTGACTGTGATACCTTGTTGATCCAGGCGTCGGAACAGAGCTCGAAAGTGGCCAAAATGCTCTTCTTCCTATGAACTAGATATTAAATTATTGCTTAAGTAGGAATAAGCGAAGTCTGGTCCACGAGTGACATGGTGGATAAAGGCTTGAAAGTTTTTGTGGCGTTGCACAGTCCAAATGGTATCTTTAACATCGCAAGCATGCCGAAAGGTGTGAAAACAGCTGTTTTAGGAACGCCCTTTTCATCTATAGGCGTCTGGTGATAGGAGCGAACCAGATGGAGCTAGGTGAAAGTCGTCTTAATTGTGAGGCATGCGGTAAGGTCCTCCATGTGTTAAATGGGATACCCATCTGGGACGCTTCGTCGGTTGTGTGCACGGTAATCACCGCAAGGGCCAGCCATCAGCTTTCGTCGGGACGACCTGCAGTAGTGAGGACGAACTGCTGTCAGATCGTTCCAAGTTCCAGCATGTGCTCAAACTCCGTCCTAGCTACTTTAAGTTTCTCGGGTGATTGTCGGCGTGTATATCTTGAGACTGCTGGGCCATTCGTTCTTATGTGGTGTGTGACTTGGCAAGCTACGAGCAGGGCCGCGTTCATTGGCTGAACGAGTTTGGAGTACTGAGCGAGAAGGTCAACGTAGTCTGGCCATGTCCGGGGTAAGGCGTGCACCGGTGTTCTAGATGCAGTACCGGCCTTCATACCCCGTACACTGAGTTGCAGAGCAGTGCCGACTATCATCTGGCGTTTTGCGTCGACCAAGAGATCGAAGTGTTCTGAGAAAGTCAATGCCACCGATGGCAAAGAGGACGGCAGCACCAGTGACTACCCAGCGGAAAGTGCGCCAGAGACCTAGATCCAGCTTAAGCAACCGATGACCGTAGCTGGCCATTGGCGTGCCATTGGTCGCTCTAAGCTTGTCGGCAAAGTGGCTGCTGGCTCACCTGCAATAGGGGAATGATGCCGACTTGCGCACCGGTATCAACTAAGCACTGTGTTTCCTTATGAAGCTGAGAGGACTTTGGAATATGCCGACAACCTTAGCCGCCATAACGGGCCGGCCTGAATATTTCCCTGCTTCGTAGCTGAAAAACTGCATTATTCATCGCACATAAGGGCTTTTTCTCATAAACCGAGTGGAAAAAGCAAAAGCCTGAATTGCTATGCTTCGTGCGACTGGTGATGAGCTGGACGGCTGCGCTGCTTACGCCTAGGGCGTTTCTGGACTTGGAGTTACAAGGAAGCAATTTGTGATGATAACGCGACCATTGCTGACGGTACACTAGTCACGGAATTCGCTGGGTCTACGACGGGGCTAAGTCGAAGGAGTAATTTTGTGGCCGATTCATCATGATGTCCCTCCCAACACACGTTTCATTGGCTGTCAGGAATACAGCAATCCACTTCACATATTTACTCGCAGTGTTTTTGCCCTCCATGCAAGAACATGGGATTTGTGTACAAATTAATCTGATCCCTCGCGGGCACAGCATCTAGAAAGTCTAGCAATATACTATTATTTATTCATTTATTTATATCCGGGCGGTTCACCTTGACTATACTGGGCGTTACCTCTGTGTGTACCACTGGATTGAGTACCGAAACACAGCCTGCTCTTTCCTTTGGCGCGATGCTAGCTCTACTGCCTTAACCACGTACGTGGATGGTTTATCCCCTGAACTATTCATCGTGAGATATGCATAAGTATATACGGCAGATGCGAAAACAAAACGACAGCGAGTGTTGATTAATAAAGTCACCGGAACAAACTAAACAGAATGAAAATTCAAAATGGCGGGCGGCGTGTTCTGGATTTGGGTCACCAATTGTTGGCTGGCGCCTGGGATATTAGTCGATCACGACGACACTTGGGAGACGGGTCAGACATGATACAGTAGAGAATTTAGAGGCAACTGAACCTAACACGTATTGCACAGGCTACAAAAATAGGAAACGAATAAACAGAGGCTAGCTAGCCGAACAAGGCTGGCTAGCCGAACAACCTCCTCGTGGTGCCAGCTGGGTGGTTCGGGTTTTATCCGTTCCAGCAAATAGTTCGGCGGCAGTGTTCCAGGACGTGGTGGGTTTTCGCTTGGCAAGCGTTCTCCCTATAAAAAGCCACAAATGTCTGCTTATCAACACTGTGACGTGGCGGATGTGACTCGCCACAAGTTAAAGTCACTGGCCTGTGGATATCAGGAAAGTGCTATCCAACCCAAGGACATCAATCGCTTATGCTCACATTCCTGACGACAACAAACATTCAAAAATGCTGCGGCACATTCAAAGACACAAGCTACATTCATACACAATTACATACGCATATACACCCATACACTTACATATATTGTTATGCCAAACATGTACTTTTGTACGTTATTGATCACACTGTTAGCTAAACATGATCATGCCTGTAAAGGTGTGTCTCGCATGGTCGAGAATAAAAGTTTATTTATTTTTTTTATTTAAATGCATATCACGGGAACCACCAAAGTAGTTAGTGTAAACAGGTGTCGTCAGTAAAACAAGCGGAGCATTTGAAGGTTAAAACAAAAGTAGCCTCAATTTGAAATACTCTTCGTTTTCAGGTGCATTATTATAGGTGGGATAATTATAAAAAGGCAAAGTGGATAATGGATTGCCGTTACACTGTAGTGTGCAATAATCCAGGGGACACGAAAGATCGTCAATGGCTGAAAAACGCAGGGAAGAACTGTTTCCGACGGCAACAAGCGTTACAGTGGCCACAGCACACGAATACAGTCAGGGCAAAACACAGCGTGCACACAGCAGCGTGTAAATGGCAAAAGGCCAAAATGCAGGTTATGCAAACAAAAAGGGTTAAGTGTACACAAACCGGAATAGGAAGTATAACAATAATAATTATCCTTGTTCTTTAAAATCATTGTCATCTGATAAACAGCCCAAATTTCCTGCTGGAATGTCAGGACGCCGATTTGAAAAGAAAAGAGAGAAGATCAAAAGGAGTTCGATCATTGGCACTACAACACTATACTTTGGAATAAGCGGACTTACCCGGAGTACACCAGTAATATTAAAGCAGCTAAAACATCTGACTGGCAAGCTGATTATTAGGACTAAAATTTTAGGCCAGGTCATATATTTATTTATCGACTTAGAATCTTGTGACAAGTAGCTTTGATTTTTGAACTAACTATTCATTCTGTCTGTCCGTTTTATCACATTCACACTAAATGTTGCCATAACGATAAGCGGTGAACATCTCAACAAACATGTCTGTGACATCTTCAGAGGAAACCCAGCGGTTTCACAGCGACACCTTCGAAGTCTATCGATCTGAAGGCGATGCACATCGGATTAAAAAAAAGTTTCCCAGGGCAATACTTTGCTATACGAAGGTATTTGACTAGGCTTATAAACCTACTATATAACCGTACCTAAGGCCTTAGAGAAGAAGGATGGTGATGCATATTGTTTTTTAAAACGTTCCCAATGTCACCTCCTGAATGGAAATGCAAATATGGCCCTGGCAGACGCCAATGACGCTTTGAGATTCTCCCCAGAAAATTATAAAGTACGTCTCTCATGGTATAGTCTTAATAATGAATACAGGGCCTGCTTCAAAAGGCCGAGGCCCTTTATACTAAGGGAAATTTTGAGAAATCTCTTGTATATTTTCATCGTGGCCACAACAAGAGACCTGCCTTTGCTTGTTTCCGTTTGGGCATCCAAAAATGTGAGAAGGCCATCAGAAATTCATTAGCAAGTAAGATATAAATCCCCTTGCCCATTTGTTTTATATTGTCATAGACTTTATGTATTTTGATCTGGAATATATCTGAATAATATGCTGAATTCGCGTGCATTGGGATCCCGTACAACACGGTACAGATTGGTGTTAGACATCAACAGTACACAAGATAGAGGCTCTCAAAAACCTGGATGCAGGTAATTTTTGTCCGTTCAGCAGAATTTCTTTGTTATCCTAGCTATACATAACAACACTAGTGGGCGTTACTATCTATGTGTAATAGTTCCTAGCAACTTGAATGCCTGATTTAATTAGCTGTTTGTCTTGCCACAACTTGAGGTTTCGGGATCCGACAAATAATTTAAGCAGCTAAACGACAGGGAGTATGTGGTGAATAAAGCGAAAAGATTTTACCAGAAGCCCGAACAACCATTTCAAAAGACCGACCGCGTTGCAGCCACGCTTTTAATTGTACATCCAAGGTTTCTCTGTTCGCCTAGCTGTAAAAAGATGACACTGATGTACGCTGCTACCTAACAGAACGGAAGATGTACAGCACGCAGACCGATCACGTTTTGCGATCGAAAGAAACGCCAAGGCGATGCTCGACTCATACAATCGAACTCAATGACTAATCTAACAATTCGCACTTATCGCCTAAGTGTAAAATAAAATAAACATTTTATTTAGAAGTTTACACAGGCCAACCGTGGAATCTCCAGATTGCTACACAGCCTCCCCTAGAAGGGAATGTGTAAGCAATCCTTTCATCTACGTGAGGTGTGCCCTTATCGGGCCAGCTTTCTGTAAGTGCAAGTTATGAAACCTGATGAAGCAGCTCGCGAGAACCATGCAATCAGACTCTAGCTGGCTCCTAACCGTGTCCGCCTTACTGACTAGAAACGGAAAATATCCTAGTCGGTGGACAGTTCTTAAAGTTCACTTAACTGGCTGAGGAGGATGTTCATTGTGCTTCCAGCTGAGGTGCAAACTCCAAGGAAATGTTCAACGAAGCGACAATCAAACAACGGTTTGAAGCTGGAAATCAAAATTGGAAAGAACAATTTGATGGCGTAGCAATACACAAAAGAATGTACAGAAAATACGTACCGAGCTTTGTACAGTTTCACTAGGTTTTACTTTGATTGGTAGTTTAGAAAGGCTTTGGACTTCTTGTGGATTTTGGCAATCGTTTGTAGGAGCATGAACCAATGAGAGGCAGGCTGTATGTAAAATATCAGACGAAGTCCACAAAGCGAACTGGGTGTTTCAAATCCCTAGCGCGAGTAGCGGTGCGGTCTTTTACGACTGTAGGCTTTGCTGGAGCGGTGTGACTGGTCTGAGGTTGCAGTGCTGGCAGTGATGGCGCAGGCTGATGAGATACTTGTTGCATCAAAGTGTCAGAGTTGTTGCGAAATGTTGGCTTTAGTCGTTCGATGTTGATCTTCTCAATTTTACCATTGTAGTCAATGATAAGTGTCTTGTCGCTTCTATGTACGACACGGCAGGTCTAGAATAAGGAGGTTGGAGTGGTCAGCGTATGCTGTCAGTGCAAATGAACATGTGCGTTTGCTGACATTTGTACGCAAACCTCTGTGCTCTGGGTTGCACAGGCTGAAGTTGTCGAATGTGAAGTGGTAGTCACGCACTTGATGAGAGCCGTTCTGACAACGTCGATGGATTTCTTACGTTATGTGAAGACCCTGTCTCTTTCTCTCAAGTACGAACTTTAGGCATACCAGATGACGCGCAGCCACCTGGCGTCCTCCTTCACCAACGCAAGCGTGGTCACAAATAGTTAACATTACAATCAGCTTTAGATGGCGAAGCAGCGTTCGGGGTTGTAGATTGATTTGGTCTGCGTACCTTGATTCAGATTATGAGTTGGTCTGTGCAGACATCTGCATGTGCTTCGGCAGCTTCTCAAAACGAAAGCTCCATACGCTCGACCCTAACAAGTTAGCTGACCTCTCTACTCGATCAACTTATCAAGCTACCTTATCGCGTGCATTCACTGGTACTCAACCTCGAGACATCGAAACTCATTGGTGTTTCCTGCGTGAAGCGATGTTAACGTCCAGTCATGCAATCTGCGGAATGACAAGGCGCCTTCTGAGGGGCTGGATTTTCGCACACTCACTGGAATTGTTTGCTTGTCGTAGCGCTATCCCGACCGATTCAAATAGCAGTGTATTGCTTCGCATTCGCAGCCAACCACATAAGCAAAGACTGTGTGCTGTACAAGAAACTTGGTGGTCCTAGCGCGCCTCAGAGGTGGAAACGACAGTCCTCTCTGGAAACTTTCGCAACCTCTTCCAGGTCATTCGGTCCATTGGTCACAAAAGACCTAGTGTCAGTGAGGTCTTTTGCGAGGTTGACGGAACGCCGATAAGCAACTTACACAGGCGTATGGACCGCTGGGCTGAGCACTTCCGCACTCACTTCAGCTGGCCTCCTCCGCCGGCGAGCCTATTTAGTATACCTAGTTGAGCGCATTGCGACCTCTTATTGGAACCACACACTGAAGCTGAGGTCTGTCTTGAGCTCCGACACTTGAAGCGACTCAAGTGTGCTGACCCAGACGGACTTTCTCTAGAGCTGTTCAAGTTCGGGGGCGAAGTAACTGTCCACCAGCTAACAGCTCTGTTCTCTAAGAACTGGTGTGAAGAAACAGTTCCATTTGCTTGGGGCGAGTCAATGGTCGCCCCGATCTTCAAGAAAGATGCCCGTTCCCTAGGCGCTAACCATCGAGGAATCAGTCTAATGTCCGTCGCCTCCAAGTTGTTAACATTCATTCTACTCCGCAGAGTAACCCTGATTCAAGAGTTGCACTCCCGTAAAGAACAGGCTGGTTTCCGCCCCGGTCGAGGGTGTATAGACTACTTGTTTACACTCCGCCAACTCCTTGAAACGCGTTATCTTTACTTCTAATCCACTATTGTTGTTTTTCTGGACATCCGAGTAGCTTTCGACTCCGTCGATCGGCCAACTTTATGGCGTTGCTTTCAAAGGAATGTAGTACCTGAAAAGTATATCGCCATCTTTCGAGCATTATATTGCAATGTCTCAGGTAAAGTGAAAGCTTATGACAAGCTCTCTTCACCTTTTGCCGTCACTATTGGTGTACTACAGGGTTGTCCCATGTCCCCGTTTCTCTTCAATTTTGCGATTGCAGATGTCATATTTAAACACTCTCGATGGCTTTCAGGGTTATAGTGTAGAGCTTCTTCCTGGCAACCGCGTGACGGATTTAGATTATGCCGAAGATATTGCTTTGCTTGGTGATGACGCACAGAGCTTACAGGCGTCCTAAACAGCTTGCCGATTCAGGTATTTAAACATGGCATAACCTTTGCCCCTACGAAGTGCAATGTCCTGGTCCTGGATTGGCATCCACCTGTCCCAGTGCACACTCTTCAAGGTACGCAGCTTGGACAAGTGGACAACTTTATTTTCCTGGTAATCTGTGTTTCTGCTAATGGTAGCATTAGAAAAGAGATTTCCCTCCACCTTGCCAAAGCCCGTTCAGCGTCCGCCAATTTGAGGCGTCTGTGGTGACGCCGTGAGGTCGCACTATTGGTAAATGGCATGGTATACAATGCTTGTGTTTTTGCGGTACTGCTGTATGGGAGTGAGTCCTGGCCGATTCATGTGCATAACTTGCATCGGATTTCGACCTTTGACAATGGATGTCTGCGGAGCATAGCTTGAGTATGGCGGATCAACTACGTGCGCAACGATGATGTTAGACGTCGCGTCTTGGGTGACACGCGCCTTTTACTTGACAGACTGGTACCGCTGCAGTAACTGTGATAGCAGGGCCACGTTTTACCCATGCCATGCAAACGGCTGCCCCGACGCGCTCTCTTTGCTTGCACGGCACCAAGCTGTAGGAAATCGCGAAGTGGGTAGCCTATCAAGTGACGACAAACGATTAAAGCGCTGACTTCCAGTTTAGGTGTTGTAGGTCCTGTGCGTCTTCCGGGCTGGGGGGATCAAAGATGATGAACACCGCTGGCTGGAAACTCTTTCAGAGATGGCGCAGAACCGGGCCCATTGGAAAATGTGTACAAATGTTTGTCTTGATTTACTTAGTTTACAGCGCAAAACTTCAAGTTCAAGTTCAAGTGGGACTGGAACGATAGGATGAATCCCGTAAGTGTTCCTTCTTGAGCAGGTCGTCGATCCAGGAGTTGATAGGGGTGCTCCGACTTCTTGGTGGGTCTAAAAGGAAAACACCCGAAAAACACCCTGGTCCACCAATTTAATGCCCACGTTCCTAACATTAGCTGTCCCAGCTGTGTCAGTTACGTGAAGTAAGTAAGAGAGGAAGGAGAATCGAAGGTAAGAGAGTGGGGGAAATCAGTTAAAAGAAGAGAATAATACCAATGACGAGGAAAAGCAAAGAAAATAGAATCGAAGTATGAAGATGGGAATTTGTCAGGAAAACGGAAAGGTTTCGTGTTGCCACCCAAGAGCATCTAGTTGACGCTCAAACCCCTTAACCGTAGCTTCCTTGACAACATTTTCTGGAAGCAGGTTCCAGCGATCGATGACTCGACGCGATAAGCGTGTCTCCGCTCTAACTCGATCGGACCGCGGTTTGTCCAGCTTCATACAATGCCCGCGGAGACCAGATAACCTAGCAGAACTAAATAGCCAGGACAAATCAGGGCCAACCTTCCCAGTCAAAATACGGTAGGTTAGGATTAGGTCCCCTCTAATTCTTCGATAGTGCATTGACTGCATTCCCAAACTACGTAGGCGTTCGGGGTACGTTTGCCCTCGTAATCCCTTGACCAACCTAGTACAGACACGCAACACCCTTTCTAGTGCCATTTTGTCCCGGACAAGGCATGGTGGACAGGCCTGGACGCAATATTCTAGGTGGGGTCGCACAAACGCTGAGAAGAGCTTCACAAATACATCAGCGGTTAGGGTCCCAAAAGAACGACGGATAAACCACAACATTCGGAACCCTTTACTAGCCGCCTTCTTCCAGTTGTCTCCAGAGTGTCATGTGGAACAGTGGACGACACCTAGATCAACCTGATGAGTCACGTGAGGAAGTACAGTCCCATCGAGCACATAACTTGTGGAGGAATCAGACGCTCCGATACGCAGCACTGAACACTTTGCCCGGTTTATAGGCAGCAACCACAAGACAGACCATTCCCAGAGTCTATCCAGAGCCCGTTGAAGAGCCATAGGACCTCCAGGGATATCAACAATATTCCAGAGCTTTAGGTCATCTGCAAATAAAAGCGATTGTACCTCAAGCTCCTCCGGCAAGTCATTCACGTAGACTGAGAACAGCAGCGGACCTAGGACAGAGCCTTGCGGAACGCCGCTAAGTACAGCCTGTCGAAACGAAAGACTGCTTCCCACACGAATACTCTGTTTCCGTCCATCCAGAAAAGCTGACACCCACTGGAGAGCACGACCAGCTATTCCATACGACCTCAACTTCAGCGAGAGTCGCAAATGGGGGACAGTGTCAAAGGCCTTGGCGAAGTCAATGAACACCACATCCACCGCATGTCCACTGTCTACGGCTTCAGCCCAGCACTCTCGAGCTACCAGCAAGTTCGTCTGACACGAAAATCCTTTGCGAAAACCATGTTGCTCGACGCTAAGCAGGTTAAACCTACTTAAATGGTTCTCCACTGTATCTCGTACTATTTTTTCAAGTAACTTAACGACCACGCTAGTCAAGCTGACAGGCCTGTAATTAGCCGGTAGGTCTTTGTCACCGCACTTGAAAATCGGGCAGACAACAGCCTCCTTCCATTCGATAGGCAAGATACAGCTGTTGAGTGACTTCTGAAACACACAAGTCAGAGGTCCACTGAGTTCCCCTGCCAATTCGTGCAACAAATTTGGATGAACAGAATCTGGCCCAGAAGCCTTAGTTGGGTTCACCTCTTTTAGCAACCGGAGAACTTGGGACTCCGTTACAGGAATTTCATCCAGACAACTTAAACTGACAAAATAGATAAAAAGACGTGTAAAAAACAAAAGAAGAAAAGACAAGATGCAAAAACGAAAACCTTTTGTAACTTCATTCTTTTTGTGGTCTCTGTATTTATTACTTCCGTTTCATGGTTTTAGCTGGCTGTATGGCTAACGTATAGACTGCTGATGATATATATATATATATATATATATATCCGGTTAAGTATTTGAGCTGCAGCCATAATGGCTCGCTCAGTGTTTGTTCACAATCCTAAGCTACTCTAGTGAGTTCTTAAAAGAGCATCCGCGACGGGTTTAAGAGTATCTAAGGTATGTCTTATATCTGTCGTGAGCCGAGAGACGTGGTCCGAGTGCTAGTCTTGCGCCGAAAATATTTGTCTATTGCGTCATTATTTACACAGATCAATGGTCTGTGATCTGTTTACATAGTAAAATGTCGACGTTCAAGGTAATAAAGAGAGCGCCGGGTACCTAGGTATACGCGAGTACTTTCCTAACAAAGGTGCTGTAATGCTATTCTACAATCTGTAAATATTTTTTAATTGAAACCTTTAGGTAACAATTGCTGGTTTATGAAGTGTTCGAAATCGGCATCAATAACAATGTCCGAAACGCCAGTTTATATACAGCAATAACGCAGTTGAATCTGAGTGGACGAGAAACGCTACCATAAGGATAGATTTATGGACTTATCATATACGATCGGGTGTTGACAGGCAGTTAAAAACTAGTTTGGGTGCTGTGGAGCAAGTCTGTCATTGGTCGCATAAGGCTGGCGTATTGGGAGATGAAACGTCAAGAATAGTTGACACTGCCGAAGGATCGACAAAGCAAGATTGTCCTTCAGTGCCAACATTTTGGCTGGTGGTACATTGATACCAACAAACCACAGATTGGAACCAATATACTCGACGCTGTGCTGGCCAAGTTCAAATTTGTCATAGTTGATGGTAACACCATTTCTGGTTAACCGCTTGAACAGTACATTGAGATTATATGTTTGTCGTTAGAATAACTGGCGATGAGTATTTCATTTAAATACTGATAAACACCTTCGAGTCCGCTTGTGACCCCTTCAGTGGGATGTCGAAAAGTCTGAGCATTGTTATTAAGGTCGAAAGACATTCTGAAGTACCCGAAAGGACCAAATAGCATAATGACTGCTTTAGGGATAACACCTGACACTACAGGTATCTGACGGGAGGCGCACGACAAATAAATTTTGTTAAAGATTGGCTCACTAACCAGAACTAAGGTTAAGCCGCACGTGTGAGTAATCGTGTAACCTTCTTAAATTTCCTATAGTCACCACGGGGACGATAGTAACTGTATGCTATTGATATTTTATGAAATCGTGATGCCCATGGGCTTTTATATGAACGGATATTCTGAGTTCAAACATCTGCCCAACTTCGCCTTAGCCGCTTTAATCTTGTCGGTCGCAACTCTTGAGATGGCGGGCCAAAAAAGGTGCACTCTTACTGAGAAACTAGGGTATTATTCTTGGCGTCACGGGAGGTAGGTCATTCTGAAAGTGAATGAATTTATGATGCTGGTTACAGAGTTCAATGAAATGAACCGAAGCCTGAATAAAGCACGGAAAGGAACGATTGCAGTAGCATTAGAACTAGATCCCAGTGTCGATCAACAACAATAATTTCAAAATACCGAAGAAAGTCTATGCCTATGATAACGAAAGTCACGAATGCTGTGAAACTCCAGCGAATGGTTCACAAATTACCTAGATTGAGCGCGAGAAGCATCTCGCTTAAAGTTGTGATTGTTACGCCATTAGTAGCACGTAGTTTGGCCGGTGAATGTGAGATCTCCTCAGCTGAGTTATTAGTCATGGCGCTGACTTCTGCTCTGGTGTCCACTAAGAATTGGATACCGGAAGTAAAATCTGCAGCATAGATGAGGTGACTTGCTTTGACCGGTCACGTTCGTCGCTACTACGTGCTAGTCAATAAATTTCCCCGCTTCTCGGCGAAGATGCATGACTGTACTCATCTACGCCCTTGGCGGAGCTGTACGCTATCGGGCATGGCCCCAGGTTGCGGATCGGTGAATGCCTTGCTTGTAGAGGCAACTGAAAATAAATCTCGCCTGAAAAGCAGGCGAGATGAATGAGCAGTCGCGGAAAAGCAGCGACAGCGTCCTAGAGCGTGGGTGTTTCTGGGCTGGTCACCTGGTTCTCCATTACATACCACAAGTGTTCGTACGGCGCTGTGTCTAAGACAATGTGACTGGCTACAGGGTCACTGACCACTCACTCGTTTAACTGGGGTGAGTAACTAACGGGGGACGGAAGAACAACCTTGCCGGCCACCGGCTTCTCTGTGGACTGCTTCCATACACATAGAAAGCGAATGAGCCACCTGGGTGTCAACGGCCTTCGTGAATCGCCCCGCTTACTTGCGGGGCAGGTCCTTAAGACCAAGGCTCGAGGTAAGGCTACTTAAGTCAACCCGCTTCCTCGGCCTGAGCAACTGGGAATTTTACTGCACACACAGCCCATGAAGTTTTGCTTCCATTCCGCTGACTCTTTCTCTTCCTCCTTTTGTTATTATTGCTCATATGTTGTGGCACGCTGCAAAATGTTTATTGCGCAAGTGTAAATTATATATACATTTATATATATGCCCCATGCTGGGGCAGATGTTGCATTCATGATGCTTCTTCACCGCAATTGGGCTAAACCAACTTACACTTAAACTAGGTCTTTTTAATGTGGATAAAATTTGTTACATATTATTTGGTTTATTCTGAGTACTTGATAATCTTCTCCCAAATTGCGCACGTCGCTCATGCAAATTGTGGTAAACTTGCGTAATTGTATCGCGTGGTATTTTTAAATAACTCGGACATTTTGTACTTATCACGGATTCACTTACAACCAATTTCTTCTATATGCTCATTTAGCGGGTATTTATGTCGTCTTATGCATTTACTTTATTCGATATCGGCATTTTGAGTGATTGGCTGTTGTTTGACATCCCCGCCGTGGCTGCGCTTGATGTGCATGTTGACAAGGTACCTACCTGTCTATCACCCACTACCTCGTCCATCTGGCTCTAGTAGACAGTTGGTCGTTGCTGGAGGGGATGGGGTGCACGGTCGTGGTGGCCGTGCTAGGCTCAAGGAGTGGTTCCATGCACTCGGTGTGGAGCGGACTACGGTCCAGCCACCGCCTTGTGTGCGCTTGATCTCCCAATAGAGAGTGCTTGTGTTTGCCTGTGAAGGAGTGTGGGCCGGCTCCGTTGATGAAACGTCGCTCCTATCCACATGCCTCCCGGTCTTATTCCCTCGGGTTTGCACTGGATATGGGGTGTGTGGATTGAGCTGTGGGTGTTGCAATGCAAGCCATCCATGGTCCCTCTGTAGGCGCAGGCGTCCTGTGGCTGACCACAGTGACAGGCAAATCCCAAACTGGATGCCGCCAACCATATATATATATATATATATATATATATATATATATATATATATATATATATATATATATACCGTACCGCAGTATTTATGGTTTGAACCTCTTCAAGCTTCCAGCTCGACGTGACCTTGGCACGTGCTTATTCGTAGCCATCGGATTAATCTAAATATTTCGGCGTTTTTGATCGAATAACTTTTGAACGGTACGCGTAGGCTTGCGCCTGTGATTTCTTCAGGACTGGTATGACTTAGTTAACCCCGGTTGATTTATACTATTTTATTCCGCCCACCACTTCGAGTTTTGCTATACAGAAGAACCTGGGGTACCGAACGGAGCGAATATTACATATATTGACGACAGTGCTAGGTTCCTCTTGTAAACCATATGTCAGCAAAAATGGAAACGTTTTCAGAAGTTCCTACTGAAGTTGCAGCTGGACTTGTTCTCAATTATGACCAAGTTGACTGCCTGCGACCAAGTGGTATGCGCGTCTGGTTTGCAACCATAAGGTAACCGGTTCGAATCCGCGTAGGGCCGGGCGTCCTCGCGGTATACTCAGCCCACGCGCGACTGGTGGTGGTCGCGTGGCAACGAAGAGCCGTTACGGCGTACAGCTTGCAATTTATTTATTTTATTATAACGGGTATTTTAGCGAATCTGGCTTGTCGACCAGTCGTTCAAAATATTCCCATGATTCGGGCTCCGGGTAAAGGTTCTTTTGGCATGAACTACCCAAGATGGGCAAAGCGGGCGAGAGCGTGCATTCTGAATTTTCCAGAGGCCATGCGTGGTAACATTTTACTGGGATTACTTGCAGATGAAGTCTTCGACATTGTGGCCGATAATAAATCATTAGAGAAAAGGGTTAACGCAGTAACCTTTGAGTAAGTCGCACGACTCATGGACTTACCACTGCTTTCCACCCAATGTCGCCAGGCATTCCACGCTCCTTACTAACAGCCAAACAAGAACTCGGGAACTTTCTTTCGGAATTTGAAACGCCTTGCTTAGCGCGCGTTTGCAGACGAGAATCAAGAGGCACAGCAGAAAGGTATTTTGGTACGGTTGATAGATGGAGTACATACTCCGTCTATCAAACGTGAGTTCTTGTTAAATCCACCACAGAAATTGGGCGAGGTTCTGGAATTGGCTGAGCAACTTGAGCCCGTGGCTACAGCTATGAGTACGTCACTGAGTTGTGTTGAATGAAAGGATCTTATCATCACCAACAGCCTCACTGTCGAATAGGACAGAAGCCCACAGAAAATTATCTGCGTCGCCTGAAGTTCGGGACTACTGCTAACATCCGTGAACAAAACCGACGAGGTGGGTCCCGAAGGTGTTCCTTTACTGTGTCGGCTGTATCTAGCGTGCATTGTGCGGCTGTCCCCCTCGTGTTTGGATTTTTGTGGTCTAATCGGGTCAAAATGTTGGTTGACACGGGAGCCACATGCTCTCTTGTTCGAAAGCGTATCGTTCCAACAGACGCAGACATTTTCCAAGACAGTTCAGTGAATTTGATGGCAGCCAACAGGACCGCTGTCAAACCCATAGGTTGGACCACAGCCAAAGTAAAGCTAGGAGAGATTTCAGTCACCCATCGTTTTTTATTGTCAGTGATCTTCCATGGGACATAGTGTTAGGAGTGGACCTCCTTACTCTCTTCAATGCTAAAATTAATTTGGTCAGCAAGACCTTGGAAGTCGAAAAGGATATAATACCATTCGTCTCTACCAACAGTCCTGTGGTGTCTTGTGCGATAGAAGAGACACCTGTACAGCAATTTATTCGAAAAATTGTTGCGAAACTACCGACCTTTACCGGTAGTGAATTGGAAGACATTTTAATCAAAGTCAACATGCTTTTGCTTGGCTAGAGACGACATACGTCGATGCACTATTTTACAACATCGCATCGACACAGGCAATGTTCTACCGACTCGACCACCAGCAAGACGTGTGCCACTTCAGTTCCAAGAAGAATTTAAACGAATAATGGAAGACTTGTTACTACGCTATATCATTCAACCGTCCAATTCGCTCTGGGCATCGCATATTGTTTTTGTCAAAAAGAAGAGTGGGGAACTGCGGCTTTGTGTAGATTATTGAAAGTTAAACGCGGTTACTCAAAGGACTCCTCCTCGCTACCAAGAATGGATGACATGATGGATGTTCTGAGCGGCTTATAGTGTCTGACAGAGGGGTATTAACCGCTAAAAGTTTACGGCGAATAGGAAACTAGTGCGACTACTCACAGTCAGGTAACAAATGAGAAATATCAGCAAACCCGTCTGTTGGCACGAACGCAAAAAGCGAACACTGATCCTCAAACAGAGATCTGACGACCGATGGGAAACACCACACAACAATCCACAGCGACACAGCGTCACCGAAACCAGAAGACGAACGAAATTCGAAGCAGCGTTTATCTGGATGTGTATGTTCAAACAAATGTACACGAAATGACGGAAAATAGAGCAGGAAGTTGCAGTGAGATGTAATGGATTCATAAACACTACAAGCTCACGTTGGTTCACTACCTTGGATCTGGCTTCGGGCTATTGGCAGGTCGAGCTGCACCCTGACGACAGGTACATGAATGCGTTTATTGTCCCGTTCGGATTGTATGAATTCCAAACCATGCCGTTTGGTAGAACAAGTACGCCTGAAACGTTTCAGCGTCTAATGCACGCAGCTTTAGTAGGGCTCACACCGAAACACTGTCTTGTTTCCCTAGATGATATCATTTTGCAGAGTAGAACAACGGAAGAACACAACCGGAGCCTGATAGCTGTGCTGGATCATCTATCGTAGCTGAGGTTAAACCTTAAACCCTCAAAGTTATGATTCCTAAGGGAAGAAGTGACCTACTTAGATCACATTGTGTTTAGCAGGAGTACGCTGTGATTCGGGGAAGATCGAGTGGGTTCGCTCATGTCCAGTCCCAAAAATGCTGACTTCGTGCGTAGTTTTCTCGGCCTTATCCCCTACTGTCGGCGCTTCGTTCAACAATTTGCCAATATCGCTAGTGCACTTGACGAACTTCTGAAGGCTGGTCAAAACTTCATTTGGGGAGCTGGGCAACAAACGGCATTTGAAACACTGTCGACAGCAATGTGGGAAGCGTCGATTTTGGGAGATAGATGAATGGATTCACTTGCAATCGACGGACCTGGCGCTGAACTTCTTGTATAGCCGCATTGTTGGAGTGAAGACCGACCAACGCATCGGGAACTAGCAGGTGCAAGTTGGGAACTTAAATACCTACGTGCACTATGGCCGCATTTGCGCGTAATCGACGGTGTCATGTATTTCCAAAACTGACCGGTTTATTTGAGAAGAATTGTTGCGCCTACCTCTGCAACACAGAAAGTTATGCCGCGAATCCGTGAAGAGTTGGAACATCCAGGACAAAATAAAATGGAGGCTACAATCTAAGGTCGGTTTTGGTGACCCCATCTACGACGTGCTATTGCTATATACTGCCAGTAGTGCACCGATTGTGCAAGGATCAAGAACCCCACGACCATTCCTCGCGGTCCACTGCAGCTAATGACCGTTGGATTTCCAAAAGAGATCGTGGGTATCGACATCGTTGGCCTAATGCCATTGACTGTTCGAGGTCATCGTTACGTTCTCGTTATGGTGGACTACTTTACCAAATGGAGTGAAGCAGTACCCCTTCGAACTACAGACGCATCAAGTGTGACACTAGCTTTCTTCAGCAATTGGGTGGCAAGGTGGGGATCACCCTATCAGTTACACTCAGACCAAGCAACCAACTTTGAGAGCACGTTCATGAGCGAGCTGTGTCAGGTTTTCAAAAGACTAGGACTACTGCGCATCATCCAGAAGGAAACGGCCTAGTTGAGCGTACCAACCGTACACTGAATGCATTACTACAGTCGTTTCTAAATAGTGAGTCGCCTCACGAATGGAACACAGCCCTACATAATTGTTTACTTGCATATCGAGCATATGTTCACTCATCTACCGGTCAAACACCACATCTTATGATAACTAGAGGTGAGCTGCGCCTACCGTCGGATACTCTGCTGCCAACGTCACAACCACGAACCTCTAATCGCATCAGAGCATATACTTCGATTACAGTCGAGTCTGTTGCGAGCACACCAGTTGGCACAGGCATATTTGCTGACCTCACAGCGACACCAGAAAGTTTACTTTGACCGAAAGGCTTTCGGAAGCCCGTTAAAACCTAGTGATGCTGTCTGGCTTAAAGCAGCGGTAACAACACCAGGCGTTCCTGCGAAACTCCGTCGAAATTGGGAAGGACCGTTCGTCGTGCAGGAAGTGTTGTCGGATCTGAATTATTGAATTATGAAGCCTGATGCTCTAGTTCTTCGATGGTTTTACACTTCAACAGACCGAAACCAACTAAGAAAATCTCAGGCACTAAGGACAGCGCCAGTTGTGGAGGAGACCAATGTAACGCAGTACTTATTGTTTGGACCTATTCAGCCTTCCAGCTCAAAGTGACCTTGACACCTGCTTGTTCGTAGCCATCGGATTGATCTAACTATTTCGGGGTTTTTGATCAATTACCTCTTGAACGGTACGCGTAGACTTACGCCCGTGATTTCTCCACGATTAGTATGACTTAGTTAACCGCGGTTGATTTATACTATTTTATTCCGCCTACCACTTCGAGTTTTGCTACACAGAAGAACCTGGGGTACCGAACAGAACGAATATATATATATATATATATATATATATATATATATATATATATATATATATTGACGGTATCCGGTTTCGGATTTGCCCATCACTGTGGCCAGCCACAGGACGCCTGCAGCTACAGAGGTACCATGGGTGGCTTGCGCTGCACCACCCACAGCTCTAACCACACACCCCATATCTAGTCTAAACCAAAGGGATAAAACCGAGAGGCATGTGGATAGGAGCGACGTTTCATCAACGGAGCCGGCCCACACTCCTTCACAGGCAAACACAAGCACACTCTATTGGGAGATCAAGCGCACACAAGGCGGTGGCTGGACCGTTGTCCGCTCCACACCGAGTGCATGGAACCACTCCTTGGGCGTAGCACGGCCACCACGACCGTGCACCCCATCCCCTCCAGCAACGACCAACTGTCTACTAGAGCCAGATAGACGAGGTAGTGGGTGATAGACAGGTAGGCACAATGTCAACATGCACATCAAGCGCAGCCACGCCGGGGATGTCAAACAACAGCCAGTCACTGGAAACGACAATATCAAATAAAATAAAGCGCATAATGCATACAAATATACCGACATAGCTCTTTAATAAGTGAACATATGAAATAAATTGGTGTTAAAAATACGCTATAGCTTCAAGACGTCAGAAAATATATTTTAAGCAAATGTCACAAACGTTAAAATGTTATCAATCTAAACTACCATTAACTTGTGCGGCGTGTGATAGTTAATAGATGTTAGTTCACATAGACATTAATGAGACAATATAGAAAACCCACCACTTGAAACAAAGACGCAGCATGCAAGCAAGCGGAGAGTAAATCGAATGCAACCTATCTACGACGCTGCGTCGGTTCTGTCTACCTTCTCTGCAGGACCCGCCTTCTTTTCGGTGTTGGCCCTGAGTGGCCTCGCTCATGGCTCACTAGGCCTGCCTGACTCAGGCACTCGCGACCGAATGTGCTGCAGAACCATGTGCTCGATGTCGATGGAGTACAACCCATCGGTCCTTGCCGCTTCTTCTCCGCATGCATGAGGTCTTTCTCCTGCATCTCGGCAACTGCCTTCGTGTTTAGATCTCGCCATGCACGCCGATCAATCGCCTTCGATTCCCATGACCTGCAATCAAGATTAGAATGTGAGAGACTCACTTTGATCATGTCCCGGTAACGAAGCTTCGGTTACCTCACATGTCACTTCCCAATACTCGGCTCACCATATAATAGCTGCTTCGGTATCCTCGTCGAATCCATCGGCCACACATGACAGAGCCACCTCAGTTGTCTCAGCAAAAGTATGCAGTCCACTGCATACATTCCACTTTGTCGCAACACTTCCCTGTCGGCAACATTGTCGCCCCATCCGATGCGCAAAATCCATCACAAACACTGCTGATGGAACCGCTCGAGATATCGCACATACCGACGGTACATCGTCCACGGTTCGTTGTTGTACAGAAGAGCGGACAGCACCCTGGATTTGCGCACCATCTGCTTCATGCTAACGGTAAGCTGATGGTTGTTCCACACTCGGTACTCTAGCTTCCCGAATGCCGCCGCTGCCTTCGAGACGCGGATACACAGCTCACTGTGTAGCTGCTGGTCAGTCGACATCACACTCCCAAGGTAGCAGAAGCGGGAGGTGGTTTCCAATACTTCAGCACCAATGCTTATTCGCGGCAGCATTGCAGATTTCACCTCCGGTGAAGGCTGAAACAGACAGACAGTTTTGCTTGTGTTGATGGTGAGCCCGAATTTGGCCGCTGTCGAAGCCAGAGCACTAGTCATGTGCTGCAACTCATCCGCGCTGTGTGCAAACAACACACAGTCGTCAGCGAACAGCAACCTACGGATAGTTGTCTCACAGACTAGAGTTCTCGCACCGGAACGACGGATGTTCATCAACGCACCATCAATACGGCGCTCCACACGAACACTGTAAACCAAGCCACATCAAAAGCACGAGACATCATTGCATGAAGATAAATCTTAAACAGGGCAGGAGCTAAGACACAAGCTTGCTTCACACCAGAGACAACTGCAAAGTCATCCGAAGTCTGTCTACTCAGATGCACCCTCGCACGCATACCACTGTGCAGACATTCAATGAAAGTTACAAACTTACACGGACAACGAAACTTACCCAACACCAGCCATAGTGCCTCGCGGTTCACCGTATCAAATGCCTTTGTGAAATGAACAAAAAGCGAGCACAACGGCTGGTGTCGTTTTCTGCACTTCTCCTGCAACTAACAAGCCGCATAGATCATATCTATAATGCTGCGACACGAACGAAATCCACACTGCTCTTCCGCCACCTTAGGTTCCACAACCTGACTGACGAGGCGGTTGAGCAGGATTCGGGCAATCACCTTGCCCACACAATTTAGCAAGCTGATGCCACGATAGTTCGTGCAACATTGCTTGCTCCCTTTGCCCTTGTACAGTGGTAGCACAAGGGCATCCTTCAGCTCAGCAGGCACCTCCTCCTCAATCTATACGCGTTGCAGTAAGCGGTGCAGCGCAATCACTAAAGCGGGTCCACCGTGTTTCAATACTTCAGGTGGGATCCCGTCACCTCCGGCACATTTGCCATTTCGCAGCTGAGCAAGTGCTCTCTGCGTCTCATTCAGTGTCGGCGTATCCGCCAGATCCGCCTTCACATCGTACTGCTTCAGGCTGTTCAATGTAGGCCAGTCGATCTCTGAACGGTTGTTCAAGAGACATTCAAAGTGTTTCCGCCAGACCTGCATTATGTCTGCAGTCTGGGTGCAGGTAGCGCCTGAACTACCGTCGATCAGCGTCGTCAGCGGCTCCAACCTCGGTCCATACACTGCCTTCAAGGAATCATAGAATTCCTTGTGTTGGCGGCGTTCGGCGTAGCATTGCATCTGCTTCGCCTTCTCCGTCCACCATGCATTTTTAATGCGACGGAGCTCTCGGGTCAGTCGCCGCCGAAGTTTGCCAAACTGACTATTCTTCCCCAAGTCTGCCACATGTACAGCAAATGCTACATTCTTCACTGACACCAGTGCGCCAATCGTCGCACTGTTCTCATCAGACCAATCAGGCCGCTTACAGTTTGCGCGCCTGATGGTCTCCTCGGCAGCAGCTGTCACCTGGTCGCGAATGTGGTGCCACAGGTCGCCCACTGTGGCTCTGCATTCCACATCACACAGTCGTGGAACCATGGCCTTCTCCAACTCAATACATTTCGCCCCAGTACCGAGGGAGAGAATGTTGAATTTACGCTGATACACGGCAGGAGTATAATACATAGATTTACGAAAATATATGTATAGTTTGGTCTGCACCAATTTGTGATTAGTGCCACACTCAGCTCCACGCAGTACATGTGCCATGCGCACTTCGCGCGTGTCACGCTGCCGTACAATGACCTAGACGAGTAGGTGAGCGTGACCACTCCATGGGTGCGTCCAAGTTGTTATATCACTCACACTCAGTGCAAACCGGGTATTCGTGATCGTCAGGCCGTGAGTGGCACACAGTGAGAGCAGCCTGTCACCGTTCGCATTCGCTGGACCAATGCCGTCAGGACCGATGACATCTGTCCACAACTATGCATCACGCCTAAAGCACACGTTGAAATCATCCAGCAGAAATAGTCGGTCAGTCCTCGGCACAGACTGTATCACGGAGGATAGCTGAGTGTAGAATTGATCACGCGTGTCAGCAGGATAACACATGGTCGGACCGCACGTGCTTATAAAAGTGGCAAACTTATCTTTTCCGAGTCGTACGCGAATAGTCATCAGGCGCGCTCTGATGCCTGTTGGTTCACCCACCAGCTGGTCATTTAGACGATCGTTATAACGCATCAAAGCAGTAGTAAGGTTACACTTCTGGGTGTAGCGGTCTGGAGATTTCCCGGTTTGTCTGTGTAAAGTGCTAACTAAAATTATTTCATTGTACACCTAGGCGACCGGTGTGGTTTGTTGAACTGATTACTGAGTTGAGATGCTTGACTTGGTCCTCGCCAATTTTGTTTGGCGCTCATTTCGGTTGCAACGTGCAACTTCCTTGTGGGCTGTGCATTCTCCGTTCCCTTAGCTAGAGCGTCAACGGTGTCGTATTTCATAGCTAGGCAACAGGGATTCTTTTACCGTACCAATACAGTTTCCCTACAACCCGATCTGTCTTCTGAATTGCTCTCCGTGACTCCCGCTAAAAACTCTATACATTAAATGGGGTGCCACTGACATCATAGTCGCATTAGATGGCACGTAATAAGCGTGCCGAGTACGGAAGCAGCGAGAACACTTAGATCCTCTGGATCCGACGTGTATTGGCAAAAGCTGCAAGCAATGGAGGGCAGATAAGTAGATGCAGATAATACTGTGCAGCGTGACTCGCCTGAGGAGGAAGTGAACGGTAAGTACAATCAGTTAAACAAATGGACAGTCGGAAGATATAACCAGGAACACAATACAATATCTTACAATACTGAATGTGTGAATTATGCATGTTATCTACAGGACTCTCCGCTGGAGAAATGAATGAAGGTAGCCTTCGATAGAGATGTCAGGCAGGGAGAAAAATTAATAACAGATGGGTAAGGCGGCAACTGTAGTGAGCACAATCGGACAGACAGGGCGCGCTTGGCGTTCGCTGGGTCCAGGCTATGTTGCTATTTGTTATTTATTGGTTCGGTGTGGACCGGAGTCCATCATCGGTGGGTCGTCGGGATGGACTGGTAGGACTGCAAAAACCGCTCGTCCAGAAAAAGGGTCGACCGAACAATTCTACCGCTTCAGACCAGACGGTGCGCTTGGGAGGTGTCACTTCTCCTACCGCACCCCAGCCCACGGCCAAGACGGTTCATGTCTGTCACGAAGGCGAAACGGTTGGCTATGATGGTGCACTCTAGCAGGCCGCAGCCTAAGTGATTGATACAATTTTGAGGCGTCTGTCGGTATGACGCGGGTTGCTACCTGACCGACGCTAGCACGGCTGAGTCACGCCGGAAGCTGATAAAATCAGACCGCCATCATCACACGGGTTGTCACGTGACAGGGCGCGACAGTAGCTGGCCAGCGCGGACCGCAAGCAAGTTTGAAACATGTCCTAGGAAAGTGGCTTGAGTCAGCTCAGAAACTTACACCAAGAGATGATAGATTGTGACCTATAAAATGAACCGTGCTCTGTGCCTAATATACTTTGCTCTAGCTGGCTTCGGTATTCTGGTTTGTCCCTGGCTGGGTTGGTGTGACAGAGAGCAAAGGGAGGGCAGCGTTACAACAACCTCTTACGAAGTATTGCAGGAGTCTTCTCATTAGGCTTGTATCCAAATGCTCGCGGGTCACCTTGGCAGTTGTAAGCATATGCAGTGGGGAATAACAGTCGCCCAAAATGAAGATAATGATGTCTGGGTTTCGGGCATTAGAGACAGGTGCCGCCTTGTTTCAGGGGACTTGGGTTCTGGGACATAAAACACAGGGAGGGTGGAACGTGGTCGGGACAGGCGGCGTGGTGCCGTATGGAAAAGGAAACAATTATACAGAGCGTAATGTGTGAACATTTTTTGGTGTTTCAACAGTTTTGGGTTCTTCTTTGCTTTCAAAAAATCTTCCGATTATCCACAAATGTTGGCCACGTCAACTGGAAGAATAGTCTTATAATTTCTTCAATGTGTTTTAAAAATTGTAAAATTCTTATCTTTACTGATAAGGATTAGCTCACATTTGTGGTAGATAGAGTAAAATGCTGGAAGTGTATCCATCTGGGTGCATAAAGTATTTTTTGACTTGAAAAAATCTCTAGATGCCTTTCCAATTCGCAACCAACATAGAGAGTGCTATCTTAATTACGTCGGAAACTAGGAGCGACTGTGCTCACATGCTGACGTACGCCGGCACGCAGAATTGCCAACTGTCCAATGGCGCAAATTGCTTTGCCGAACGTGTCGGCAGGAGTGAGATGGGACACAGCGGCGGGACCCGTGTGTCTACGGTCGCAGGGCACACCAAGGGAAGCGAGACCGCACGGCTGTGAGAAGTGAATGTTAGCCAAACACGGAAGCCGTACTGTACGTGTCATACTTCGATTGCAGGGCACACCGATCGATCTGTCGATTTGTAGTCGGCTTTCAGGCAGGGGAAAAAGACGGCAAAAGATCCCTGCGAAAGGGCTATTGGCTCGCTGTTCTTGCAATTGAGAAGAACAGCCTAGCCCTATGCAATGACCGATGGACGCCGGTTGCTACCGCAATACATGGCAAAATACAAGCGCGACAAAAGCTGTTACAGCCTCATGACTGACTTCTAGCAACCTGGGAAGCTTTCATTAGACTGCTTTCACTGCTAAGAGGAATCATAATGCCAGGAGCACTTCGCAAGTTTACAGGCTTGTTCGTTTTACCGTTTCGATCGCGTGTGTGTTACAGCTGAACATTCACCCTTCATGGGTGCATAAAAGTGAATACTTGACGTGACTTGAAAATGCACTTAGATTTCAGTCTGCCTCGACGCACTAGTGGCACCATTAGACAGCACACCAATTTAGTCATGAATGCAACTATTGGACTCACGTTCAGACAATTGCTTGTTTTACAAATTGATCATGTTTTCAATGATGTTTCCCGTGTGCAGTCGAGAATATACATTTATTCATTCATTTACTCATATTTACATGAAATGTGTGAGTGTAGGTACATACCAACGAATTAGGTGTTCGAAGGGCCTTCCGTCGTTTTCGCTGCAGAGTAGCATTCGCCGGATGGTGTTGGCGAGCACTTTCTACAATGTTTCCAACGAAATCCGGCTACACTCGTTTACAATGTTCTCTTTCAATTCATCCAGGCTGTTGGGTTTTGTCCTATAAACTCTCCGCTTCACTATCCCCATAGGAAAAAATCCATAGGATTCAGCTCCGGTGACGGCGTATGCCACTCTATCGATCCTCCGCGACCGATCTAACGTCCACCGAAAGTCTCGTTCAGGTAGTACGAACCAATTGCGCCGAATGTGCAGGTGCTCCATCCTGCTACCACCGAACGTTATTTAGTAACCCTCCCGAATGTAGCTGCGGAATGACGCTGGTCTGCAACATTTCCATGTACGAGGATTCTAAGAAATTTCAGACATTAGTACTGTTAAACAACAACCTACCGAACACCCTCCTGGAAAAGAAAAGGGCCCAATGCTTTTTTGACCAGTTAAGCTAGCCCAATCCGAGATTCTCGCCATGTTGCACACGTTAAGCCCTACATTGCCATGGGTTAATTGTTGCTCAAATTTGTCGCCATGCCGCTGGAAAACCGCCTCATCGGTGAACACAATGTAATGTACTTTCAGGCTGTTTAAAAACCAACGGGCGAATTCCAGGCGCTTCTTTGAATCGTATGTGTTCAACACTTGCACATGTAGTGCACTGTAACATCGGCATTTTTTCCTTCAATATCTGATACACAGCATACGGTGTGATTTCGCAATGTGGTGCGAGTTGCCCATTGCTGAGATGGCGCCTACTGCATGCCTCTTACACAACCGCGCGAGCTGATACTTCATTCGTGACGGTGCGAGACCATCCGGTTTGTTTGATATTGCAAACGCTGCCCGTTTCTGGAAAGTTCTTCACCACTCGACGCACATACCAGTCGTTAATGGGTCGTATAACGCAGTGCATAGTGTTGCAGCGTCTTGCGGTTTCTGCCGCGTTAGACTCACACTCAACATACAGCTGCACAATGACCACGCGCTGCCTGACCGACACATTACGCGACTGCGGTTGCGGATACATCAAGGACACGGGTGTTAGCTCCTGCTTCATTGCTAAAACAGCGACCGACCAGCCATTTCGCAGGGATCTTTTGCTGGCTTCTTCACCTGCCTGAAAGCCGACTACCAATCGATCGAATCATGACACGTTCAGTGCAGCTTCGGTGCTTGGTTAACACTCACTTCTCACAGCCGAACGGCCTCGGTTCTTTTGGGGTGCCCCTCAATCGAAGCATGACACGTCCAGTACGGCTTCGGTGTTTGGATAAGCCTCACTTCTCTCAGCCGAGCCGCCTCGGTTCCCTTGGTGTGCCCTGCACTCGAAGTCTGACAGGTCCAGTGCGGCTTCCGTGTTTGGCTAACATTTACTTCTCACAGCCGTGCGGTCTCGCTTCCATTGGTGTGCCCTGCGACCGTAGACACACGGGTCCCGCCGCTGTGTCCCATCTCACCCCTGCCGACACGTTCGGCAAAGCAATTTGCGCCATTGGAGAGTTGGCAATTCTGCGTGCCGGCGTACGTCAGCATGTGAGCGCAGTCGCTCCTAGTTTCCGACATAACTATTAAAACATCAGGTAGTGTCTAATGATTATTTGATGGCAGTGTGATCTCAGTGTGGACGGATGAATCAAACGAAAGAGCTAGACAACCAATTGGAGACGGACTTAACGGATTCGATCACTGGACTCGGATTGGCCGACGTTCATGTGAATTACTCTCTGTTTAACTGTATGAAAGGAAGACCCTCACGTGCCCATAAAAGTCATTAATTATGGAAGTGCACAGCAACTTATATCGAGAAGTTTGGCGTGCAGAACACGCTGTAATTTTTACTGTGTTGACTTTGCTGAATAAACGCTTGTCATTGAAGGACTGGGTTTGTGGCATTGTGTCAGTGACGAACAGTGCCTGGTGTGTGGACGGAAGTGTTTCAAATCTGAAAGAAGGAACCCCTTTGTTCATTGTTGTCAATCGACCAACCCGCTTGCGCTCGTTTGTGGCAGGTCACGCACAGATGAAAAGGAATTAACAACTTATCTCAAAAAGGGGCACGAAAAAGTGTCTACATAGGTGCAGCCGTAGTATTCCACTTGGACACAGGTGGTGATGTCAATACTATACACAGAAAGCACTGTCCCTGGTGTACATCCGGTCAGATCATTATTGTCTGCGCACGTGGAATGGCTCCAGACTTCATTTGTAGGGCTCAGCTACAATCGAAATGCTTAACCCAAGGGACGAAGCCATCCATCGATTGGAGTTTGTGTTCGTGGGAGCTCACACCGATTCTCGGTGTTGATTTAATTCAATCTCTTAGTTTTCTTCTCTTTAACACCTATCGTTTCGTGCATGCTCGCCGGTGTGAAACCGATGTTGGTCACTAATATCCGTCTGCGTTTGGCCCTGGTGTAAGCAAAGTTAAGGGAACCACTCACTTGCCGTTAGATCCCATGAGACTTCCGTTTGCGCTACCTGACACATTCTTCACTGAAGTTAGCAAATTGGCGATGAAGATTGTGATTTCCAAAGTTAACGATGCAACCGCTTGGGTTAGTCAGGTCACATTCATTATGAAGAAAAGAGGCGAACTGCGCGTTTTTTGTTCCGAAACCGTTAACTGAGTCTTTGCGTAAAATACAATATGCGCCACCAACCGTAGCATACATTTTGCTGCGTTTGGCCAAATCTACGTACTCACGAAGGTAGACCTGTCTTCCGCATTCCATCACGTGGTTCTAGATGAAGAATTCAGCTTCCTTACGACCTATGCCACATCGTTAAGGCTTTATCGTGGGCTGTAGTTACTGTTTGATTTTAAGGATTCCCAAGACATTTTTCAAATACGGTTAGTGCAAACTGTAGATGATTTAAATGTTGTAATATGTGCGGTAGGCGGTATTGATTTGCAGCCTTGTGTGTAAAATATCATTATGCAAAACGAGAAATTTGAGCATTGGAAAGATGGAGTGATTTTCTATGGGCACATGCTAACAACCGAAGGAATCCGGGAAGATCCGACAAATTGAGGCAATGATGCTGCCCCCTAACGATTCGAAGGAAATCCGTCGTTTAAACCGTATGACAAATTATTTGAACCGTTCCATACCTAGAATCGCTAATACCATGACACCGATCAGGAAGCAAACTCACAAAGGAGTAAAGCTGATTTGAGGAAAAGAACAGGAAACCGCGTCTAAGACCATTAAATATCTTATCAGCAGCGCGCATGCACTTTGCACACTACAATCCAGCACAGCCGCCGGAGGTATAGGGTGACAGGGGCCTGGGCGGAACAGGGGCTTCTTTCCTACGAAATGCAAAACCTTTGGATTTTCGAAATGGAGCACTCACGAAGACCGAGCAGCGTTACGTCAAGGTTGAGAAAATGCTCGCCATAGTCCATGCCGTAGAAGGTTTCAATAAACTTAATTTGGGAAGAAAAACAACTGTGTATACACAGTGTATATATACAGGTAGATAGTTACGTCTACCTCGGGAGCTGTGTTTCTGCTGACGGCACTATCAACAAAGAAGTTTCGCTTCGTATCGCTAAAGCTCGATCAGCATTTGTCAATCTGAGGCACTTGTGGCGTCGTCGTGACGTCTCATTCTCACTAAAGGGTCGCATTTACAGCGCATCAGTTCGCTCAGTATTGTTGTATGGGTGCGAGTCCTGGCCGATTCGCGTGGAAGACATGCGTCGTCTTTCTGTTTTCGATAACGGTTGCTTAAGGAGGATCGCTCGTGTTTGGTGGCAATATCGAGTTAATAGTAATGACGTTCGACGTCGCATCTTGGGGAATGCAAGTATTTCCTTCAACAAACTGGTTTTGTTGCGCCAGTTAAGATGGCTCGGTCATGTCCTACGCATGGCACCTGAGCGTCTACCGCGTCGCGCTCTATTCGCTCGTCAAGGACCTGGCTGGAAGCGACCGCGTAGTGGTCAGCCTTCCACTTGGCGGCAGCACATGAAATCGCTGACGTCGTGTCTAGCCGCTGTTGGATCCGTACGTCTTCCAGGATGGGGACCCAAAGATGAGGAGTGCCAATGGCTTAGGACTCTTGAAGACATGGCCTGCAACCGGAATCAGTGGAAGAATTGTGTACAGTATTGTATTGACTGACATGTTTAATACTACCAACATTGAAAATGACAAAAAAGAGAAAAATCGGAGTGTAAAAACAAACTAAAAATGTTTTGTTCTACTTTTTGTTAAAATATTCCATTCTTCCTGCGGCATATTAGCTGAAGTGTGTTGCCCACCTTCAACTACCATGCCACGATGATTATGACGCAGTGACTTCCCCTTATCTGCTAATCTCCATGGCCTTGTTGGCCCTACGACTAGTTGCTAGGCTGCTGAGAGTACATGGTTGGCGGCATCCGGTTTCGGATTTGCCTGTCACTGTGGCCAGCCACAGGACGCCTGCGCCTACAGAGGGACCATGGGTGGCTTGCGCTGCACCACCCACAGCTCCAACCACACACCCCATATCCAGTGTAAACCCGAAGGAATAAGACCGGGAGGCATGTGGATGGGAGCCACGTTTCATCAACGGAGCCGGCCCACACTCCTTCACAGGCAAACACAAGCACGCTGTATTTGGGAATCAAGCGCACACAAGGCGGTGGCTGGACCGTAGTCCGCTCCACACTGAGTGCATGGAACCGCTCTTCGAGCCTAGCACGGCCACAAGGACCGTGCACCCCGTCCCCTCCAGCAACGACCAACTGTCTCCTGGAGCCAGTATGAACGAGGTAGTGGGTAATAGACAGGTAGGCACCTTGTCAACATGCACATCAAGCGCAGCCACACCGGGGATATCAAGCAACAGCCATTCACTTTAAACGACAAGCTGAAATAAAATAAATCCAATAATGCATACAGATACGGTGGCATAACTCTTCCCTAAATTACCATATGAAGTAAGTTGGTTAGCAACGAATCCACGATAAGTAAGAAATGTCCACAAGTTACTTAAAAATGCTACAAACACAACAAAATTACCGAAGATAAGCGCAATTAGCGTAAGCAACGTGGCCAGTTAATAGAACATTATTCAGGTAGGCAGAACAAACCAAATAAAGTGGAATGAAATTCATCCAGCTTAAAAAGACCTAGTTTAAGTGTAAGTTGGTTTAGCCCAACTACGGTGAAGAAGCATCAAGAATGCAACATCAGCCTCAGCATGGGGCACTGAGATTACTGAGATTGGTTGGCGGCATCCGGTTTCGGATTTGCCTGTCACTGTGGCCAGCCACAGGACGCCTGCGCCTACAGAGGGACCATTGGTGGCTTGCGCTGCACCACCCACAGCTCCAACCACACACCCCATATCCAGTGTAAAACCCGAAGGAATAAGACCGGGAGGCATGTGGATGGGAGCCACGTTTCATCAACGGAGCCGGCCCACACTCCTTCACAGGCAAACACAAGCACGCTGTATTTGGGGACTCAAGCGCACACAAGGCGGTGGCTGGACCGTAGTCCGCTCCACACTGACTGCATGGAACCACTCGGAAATAACATGCATACATACATACAGACCATAAACCGCTTGTGTCAATCGCCGGTGAACCACTGCACAACGTTCCTCGTCGTCTTCAACGTATGCTTGTCTAGCTTCAAAAGTACTGGATGGATATTGCGTACACTCCGGGTGTATGGATATTCATCGTGGATACACTGCCGAGAGCTCATCTGCCGGTAGTCGGAAATCATCGAAGCAGTTAACGTTGTACAGCATCTGGCAGTGACGGAAAATCGTCTAGAAGAAATAGGGCCCTACGCAGAGGAAGATGAAACGTTTTCGGCTTTGCGAGACGTTATTCCAAGGGACAAAGAAGTCGCTGCCGAAGGAAATAACATCCTACTTCAATTTTCGGGATGAGCTCTGTTTCTACTATGGTTTACTGCTCAAAGGAAGTCGTAAACTGATCCCCTCATCGCTCTGAGGAGGAATTCCGGAACACGCTCAGCGCGCTTGCCTAGGAGATAACTATACCACTAACCTAGCAAGCGCTTTGATGTTCTGTCTAGGAATGACTGGTTTAATCAAGGATAGTGTGTCGAACTGTAGAGCATGCTGATCACACGAAATCCGGCAGACGAGGGAACGGATGATGCTGCATGATGACACTAGTCGACTGGGTCAGATGGCGATGGATTTATTCTGTTATAACGAGAAAGATTACTTACTAACGGTGGATTAATATAGTGAGTAGTTCTAAATTGTGCTGTTAACAACTACGACCACAGAAATGATAATCCGAGAAATTGGATGTCAATTCGCGCGAAACGGAGTACTGGAGGAGCTGGTCTCCGACAACGATCCCCAGTTTACTAGCGCTGCGTTCCAGGTCTTCGCAACCGAGTGGGAATTTGTGTACCAACAAATCCGCGCAGATCACAGCCAAACGAATGGAAAGGCGGAGTTGGCAGTGAAGCTGACCAAGCAACTGTTATCATGGGCTAGAGCTACTGGCGAAGGCGCCACCTTATGCTACTAAAGAATCACAACACTCTTTCAACGGATGTCGGTCTTAGCCCAGTGCAACACCAGTACAGTCGACGTCTGCCACCACTTTACTCCCAGCTTTGCACTACATGTGGGACTACAGAACAGTATGAGCAGATGAATGGCCACTCAGGAACGATGCTACGACAGTGGTGTATGGGCACTACCTGAGGAGAAGTTGCGGTAAGATCTATGGATTCAAGCATTACACGATGGGCAAGAACGATGGAAGAAAGCTACCTTGACTGCGAAGCTTGCTCCACGAGCATACGAAATACATGTAGGAAGGAAAACGTTCAGAAGAAATGGAGTATAGTTGAGACGACGCCAGTGACAACCATGTGGAATGGGAATGGTGCGTACTATAGCTTGGTGCAGGAAGATCACTGTTGCAGATAAAGCGAAGACGACGCGGAGTAGCAGTGTGGGGATTGCCTAGTAATATAGAGGCGCAAGGACAGAAAAACAGGAAGATGTGATGGCACTGTTCTATCAGAGTGAACGGATGGATTAACCGATGGACCTAGATAACAAATGGAAGGCTGACATAACAGCTCCGATCAATGGACACGGACTGGTCGACGTTCATATGACTTAATCACTGGTTAAATCAGATGGGAAATCTCCTCGGCCCGTAAGGATCGTTAGTTATGGAAGTGTACGAATAAGGAGTTTTGCTTTCCGGACATGCTGTAATTATCGCTGAGTTGATTTTGCCGAAAAAGCACTCGCCGAAGAACTTAATTCTACAACAGATACTATGTTGTTAAGGTTTATCGAAACGCATAACATAAGCATCTCAACTCTTTCAAGTATGTGCAAAGCCAACTTCGAACTAAGGACTTACATGCCCCTTGACCAAGTCATCGCTTGGTCTCCACTCTTTGTCTTCCATCCGCACCCCAGTCGCGAGGAAAAGCACTTCACGGGAGTCGGTGGGTTGGCCTGCTCAACACTTGGCCCGGCCATCGGAGCCTGGCGCATGGATTAACGGTGCTGAGCAGTTCACTTTCTCTCCCTGTGTATAAACATAGCGTTGAACATGTTCATTTCTTGCACTGTTTCCACCAGATATGAGCCAAACTGCGAAGCCACCGGTGGTCGAACATTACTATTCTCTTTATGTCCGTAAATCCAATGGGCCAGGTTTCACAACCATACATAGGGTCGAACGTGCGGCCGCATTATATTGTGATGATAATGATGCACTATTACAGTATTTCACTTTGTTGGATTTCATTGGGGCTTTTGCTTTCTGATTGTCCATCCGTTTTACTGACTACATCTTCCAGGTGCCCTCTGCGCGGTGAGTGCGCGCTACCTTGCTGGCGTGCGTGCTGATTCACTCTCCATTCCTTGTTGCCTACACAATAAACATTTGGTCCAGCTGTCTCTATTTTTACTACCTTCATGTAATTGGCACGTCTCCTATGTGTCTTCGCTACCGGCTGGTATCCGAGGCGTATCGAGCAAGTGGCACGAAACTACTTGATTCGGTACACCGAACACAACAACATAATTTATTGACCTATACGACATGATAGTCACATTGCTAGCTAGTTTAAGAACTTGATTAAACTTTCTAAACATGCAAGAATTAACCAGCTAGAACAAACTATTTAAGCCACGCGGAAGCACAGTTTGGATGTACAAGGATTCTTCGGTAATTCATTTACGTAAAAAACGAAAGACGGGGTCAAATGTTATCCGCTATGCAAAATGGGAGCAGGGTACGTAATCAAGTGCTAATCTTGGTAGGCGGATGCATGTGAACAGAGTAGATTATTATCGAATGGGCTACAAGGAGAGGGGAAGGATGTAAGGCTCCAAGAGTGGACACCATCACACTATAAGATTATTAAATATTTGTCCCAGATAGTACGTGTTAAATATGGCATTTAGCGGATAAGCGAACTGCCCTCACAGTATGGAACCGATTTACTAAAAGCTTCCTGCTTTACAGTTTCTAGAAAAGCCGAAAATAAAAACCAATGGAATAAGAAAAGTAAGGCAACGTCGTTCTCAACCAGTCGTGTAAATGCCTGTGTTCCCGAATCGCTACTCAAGTATATACTTGACGGTATGCTTGCCCAGTTGCGGGTACCAGAAAAGCGGAAGGTCGGACACTGCGTATTGTATTCTAGGAAGTCTATAAAATGGGCGATATTGTATGAGTCGACGAGAGCAAGTTTCAGTATCTTGACCCTCCGAGGGCATAAGTGATGAGCAGGACGTAAGTAAAAGTGGGCTTAAGGTAGGAATTAACAAAGCCAATGTACGATTGAGAAATGTCAAATTTGTACATGAAAGATAAGAAATATCTTTTGGGTTACTATAGAGCTCTCCACCTAGAGTGTGAATAAGCGCAGCCTTCGAAATCAAGAATGTCTGTGCATGGAACTTCTTAAAAGGTATTCTGAATCACAGGTACATCTGTTCGTGTTCCTAAATGGATGTAGCCGACCTTCAGGATCGGCTGTGTGCCTTTTATTTATTATTTATTGATTGCAGTGCAGGGTGTATTTCGGCGAGCTGTTGGAGCGAGCTTGTCAAAATTCAGAAATACTGGTCGTCCAGATAAAAGGCCGACAGGACTTTAAACTCCGCTGCTGCTAAACGGTGCGCTATGGAGCGGCACCTCCACACCGAACCTAGTCCCGCTCCTTAACAACCCTCGTCCCGCGGAGAAATGACCCACGTTCACGTCCGAATCCTCGTTGACTGCAGCGATCCTCGAAAGTATGGTTTGTGAGGGCCAGTCGATAGAAGTCGATGGTTGGAATATGCAGAGACGCGAAAACCGAAATATACACGCAGGAAACCCAAAACGCTAAATTGCGAGTACGACGCATTAAACGATGACAGGTTTTTGGGTTTTGGTTTTCAAAAGCTTTTGATGGTTTTTGGGGTTTACAGACGTTATTTAACTAAAAGATTGGTGTGTGTGTGTGTGTGTGAACACAATATTTACAAATCTAACTGTGTTTACACTGTACCTAGTCGGAAAAGCGAACAAGGTTACCGGCCTCCCTGCCACGGTGCTTGGTCGTGGGAGGCGACAGGCTAGGTTCGGTAGGTCTCGGGAGGGCCGACGCTTGTAGACCGGGAACGTGGTCTGATTAGACGACAATAAAATGCTGAAAGTTGATGCGGTGTGTTGTGACGACTCACGAAGCATTGCTAGACGAAGTAGTTGTGGTGGTTTCTTCCATAAAAGCAGGCTTTAGACGGTCGATGGGGACGATTTCGAGAATGCCACTACGGTATATAGTGTATGACTTATTATTATGGTATAAACCTTTGAACGGTCTTATGTACGGCGACTGAAGAGGCTGTCTGACACCGTCTGCGCGGAGAAGAAGGTTTGAACACGTAGACAGCTTCTTTGGCACGTACACTAGTGTCTTCTGCGACCGTAGAGCGGATGGACGTAGCTCAAGCATCTGGTGAGTCAATCGGTCGGTGTAACTTCCTTACTCAAAGGTGGAAGTAGCCGGGGTCAATGCCACCAGTTGTTCAGGCATAAGCAGCTTGCAGTCGTAGATTAGCTGCGCTGGCGTTGCGCCGAAGTCGGTCTTAACTGTGTTTCTTAAACCTATGAGAACAAGAGGAAGTGTTGCAAACCATGAAGGATCTGCGTGCGCACGCAGCGCTTCATTTATCTGGCGATGAAAGCGCTCCACCAAGATGTTAGCGGCCGAATGATACGCCGTCGTCTAAAAGCTGGACCAGCCTAAGTCCTCACACAACGTGGCCAAAGTCGACGAGAAATGTGACCCTCGACCGGTGGTAACGATGGAGGGACAGCGGTACTGACCTAACCAGTGCTCTAAAAATGCCTTTGCTACTGCAACCGAACAGCTGCTCGGAATCAAAATATAACTCTTACGACTCAAGTCAATCCATAATGGAAGCGAGCTCCTCCTTAAGAATATTCAACTCAATCCACAAGCACATCAAGTTGAATCCAAAGTAGCGCACACGCACAAATGCGTGCCCATCGTCTTGACCGATTGCAAGTCAGTGCAAGAGTACTCAGAACATCTGCATCGGTTGGTGCAGCGGTTAGACTGCGCTCAGCCAACAAACCACGTGATGCGCACGCGGACGTGCAAACAACACATGAGTTCATTCACTGTAGGATGAGGTGCGGACTAGCACACGGCATCTATGGGCGGTTGAGGAAGTACTGTAACACCCACCCACTCACTTCTGCGGCATCAAGACACATAACAAAGAACTGGGGGCCGGAGATATTCCATCCGCGTTCATAGGGCTCATTGTTGCGCATGGACGACCGGACATGAAATGTGCTCCACGATGAGACAGTATCGATTGCCTTCACTGAAGGTAGCTGCATGCAATCTAGCAGACAGGTCCGCAACCTCACCTGGTTTGACCTATGCTTAGCGGTGTCTACGTGTAATCGATTGTGGATAATATTGCCTAGGTGAAATAATGCGTGCGGTGCTGCGCTACGCGCTATCATTGAACAATACGTTAGTAATCGGTGGGTGTGGCCGAATTGCCTATTAACTGCAGTTGATCGGCCTTAATGATGAAGTTAGCATCAGCATATGCACAGCAATGCATGATGTACTGCAGTGAGCTTTGCGGAATGGTACCGCGTAAATTGTGATAACTTTACCGGGTTGAAAACAGGTTGCATTTACTGGTCTATATGCAATCATTAGTATAATGTAGCCGTTGCCATGGTGAACGAGCACGTTTGTAAAGAAGTGTCATGAGTTCGTATGAAACGAAGATGAAACGATGATCTATGGTAACGTTAGCATACTCCTCACCAAGGTGCTAAAATGCAACGCACTGGGTATGGTGAAACGCTGTGTGACCGAAGAGAATAACCTAGGGAGTGGCCGAAGCTTAAGGTGGTTGAAACAGCCGACATTGCGCCGTATATTGTTTTAGCTCGGGTTTCAGTCGCAAGTAGGCACTCAAGAACATGGTGTTATCATTAGATCGTCAATGTCCACTATTTTGTGCATAATACTGGCAAACTGCAGTAAATGGTCAAAAGTTGTTGGTATCTAGTTGATGGCACATTTTGAACATAAAACTGGAAAAGCAAAGCTAGTTTTTGAAGAATCTGAAATCGCTCACCATGGAGTTGCACATCGCCATTTCTTGACTGCTCTGTTTGCAAGAATGATTAGCTTCCAAACCGATATTTCGTCAACCGGCGGATACAGATGGGACACAGCACTACAATTCCGATCTCTGTGTTTCACAGATAAGGCCATGTGCACAGAGAAGGAAGTTGAGAACGCCGCTTGCAAGTAGACAGCAATGTAACTGTTGAATAGTGGACACCCGAAACCGGTTGTGAAACACACGTTTCACAATATGCTAAAACCACATTGAATATATACGGCGCAATGGATTGGGATGATAAGAATATTATAGGTAGAGGGAAGTTCCTTTTCCATTGCGACGGCACTAACCAAGGAATAAGATTCGGTATCTGTTCAACAATAGTGTATCTGAAAGGCACACTTTTCGTAGGTAAGATGACTAACTGCGTTCACAAATGCATTCACAATAGCTGTGAATATGTGTGTATAGAAGATACCGCGAGCAAACTGCACACAACGTTGCTAGAACACCTGCGACGCAAGTCATGCCGACGTCTGAATATAATGTGCTTCTGTGAGATTCAGCGGTGGCGACGCACGTGTTAGGTACAGTGCATGTAAGGTGGCCAGATTATTGGTGAGCCAAAGCTAGGCGGTTCCAGATTTCTTGCGAACCAAACCGGAACACTTAACCTATCACCGTTTGTTTCCGCATATGCTGACCGTACAACAAGTTTAAAAAATAAAAATCTATATTTATTGCTTCAATGCACTCACAAGAAGGACTTACGTTGTTAGTCAGTATAATGGCTGCGCTACTGAAGTTATATATAAATAAATAAATAGTATATTCTCGATAGAAGGAGGCACACAAGTGAAGGCATGATCAAATATACCTACAAGCATAGCTGATTTGGAACAGTAAATGTATTGTTAAAACAAAGTAAAACCAAGATTTTCGTAGTTTATCCACTTGAGAAATTCGTCAGATAATAGTGGAACCCAGGAACATTATGGCGCTGGTTTGCGAAAAATTCGGGTTTATTACTATGGTGGCAATAGCCAATGTTCGGCGTGATTGCGCCATGTTGTAATCCATGGTTTCATGAGTACATGAGCAAAATAAAATGTCAGCACATGTGTTTCCCATTAAAGGTTGATGTGCTGCTTGCCATGATATAATCTGGAACCACAGTTATCGAGCAATACTGAAAGAAAGAAAGAAATGTTTTATTCTCGACAGTGTGAGACATGCCTGCATTTGTATGAGCATGGCGACACAACAAGGATAGGTTAATGTAAAAACGACACGGGTTTATAAGTAACATGGATCCATTTGTTGAGTGTGCATTAATGCATGTAGGTAAGAACGAGCGCTGTTGTGTTGCTTGAATTTGTGAATGTGACGCCGTATTTGTGATTGCTTTCGGTCAGGCGTAGGAGGAAGAGAAATGCACTCTTCGTATTGGATGACCCACGTCCGTGGATTGGGTTAGATCATCCAGATATGTAAGAAGCAGTGAGTTTAGTGAGCGGCGAGTCACATCCGGCACATCACAGTGTTGTTAAACGGATATTTGTGGCGTTTTATAGAAAAACGCTTGCCAGGCGAAAACCCACTATGTCCTGAAACACTGCCGCTGAACTATTTGCTGGAAGTGGGTAAACCCGAACCAACCAGTTGACACCACGAAGAGATTGTTCGCCTAGCTAGATGAATGCATTTTTCGTATTAGATCTGGACGCTGCATCAGCATGTCGTGAAGTCGTTCGCAAGGATACACGACACTCATGTCTTCAGAACTGCATTTCACCATAAGCATCGCTTTCAGTGTTTAAACGCTAAGCTGCATTGTCCAGAATCTACTTCGATTCAATTTGGACAAATGTAGAGTGCTGCATCTGCGGCACAAGTTCGTTCATTCCTACAAACTCGGTTGCCAGGAGCTTCGAAGGCCTTCTGGCGGGAAGGATTTGGGAATTTTGTCCCGGTTGACCTTGGATGTTCGAATCAGACTGGAACGGCGTCAAGGAGAGGCAACCAACATGTGGGCCTCCTGAAGCATGCAGTCGGATGATTCGATCCTTCGATTTTCCCACAACTTCTCGACTCATACATACGGCCACATGTGGAATACACAGCACATGCTTGGGTGCCATGGCTGAGGAGAGATTTCACCGTCTTGGAGACAGCCCAATGCCTGGCAACCAAAAACGTCAAGGGTCTGTATAATTTGCCGTAAACCCAGTTTTGCCAACAATGTTTATATTTTGAATTTTCACCATAACGATCCTACGGGACCTGTTAGGCATTAGCTATTTTACCCGTATAGAACCATTGTTCCATTGGCCATACAGGGATCATTTGGGAGATGATTCATCCAGTATGTGCATTAGTCCCAGGGGGACGGAAAATAAATTAAATACTTTTCGTATTTCTTCCTATGGGACGGAGTTGGTCCGGAAATGGGAAAACACTTCTACCCACAGTACATCAACCTAGGTTTGTTTACAGTTCTAATCGAAAAAATTTTCCGCTGATGTAAGCCTACACACGTTTTTATCTTCGTCAACCAGCTCGATGTCCTTGATTTCCATGTCTGGGAGTGTAAACCCAAAAAGACTGACGCGTGCTTCAACTTTCTCCCAGCACGGTGGTTGGTCAAATACAATTCAAATAAAGCCACTCAGTTCTTGAAATCGGTTCATTCTTTCCTGTAGATAATCGACGCAATTGTCGTAGAAACTTGTGATAATATTCATCAAACGGTTTTGCTGACGAGACCCGCTTGTTCGAGTTAGCCAATTGGAATCTTTACCTCGTTTGGAACAAAGCTGTTTCTGCTCTTGTCCCTGCAACTCTGAAGGAGTTCGGGCATTGTAGAGGACACTTCCAGTGCTGAAATATTTTGTTCCTCAATAGTACAGTAGCGTGGAAAATGACAGATGTTGTGTATAAAGACGCGCCACAACTCTCCCTGATTTAGGCCAAGGTTGCCATTGACAATTGGAAGGTGGCTTCATTGCAAGTTGACAAAACTCACACAGTTGACGAAATTTTTCAATTTCCGAATCCATTTCGGGCAGTAAACAAAACTACTTGCCAAGGCTTTTATGCGGCTGGCGCTAGGGTGCCCCGTGTGGAACTGCTGCAATATTTGACTCTGTAATTTCTTTGGCACTACCACTCAATCTTCACGACTGACATGGATCCAGGTTGATGGTGTAACAGCGTCAAATCCATAGGTCTGCCTCCATTTGGCCAACATTTTCGTGCATACTGCATCGCTAAGATACTGTCCCATGAAGTCTCCATACGAATATTGCCGGTTGTTACTAGGAGCCTTTTCACATTATCAGCCAGGATTCGTTGAACTTCTGATTCGAAACTGATGGCTGTAAACATACAATCATCATTCTCCTTTGGGTGTGAATTGATAAAACGAGACAGGGCATCCTCTTGACCGATTAGTTGCGTAGGTTTATACTTTATAATGAAGTTGTACGCCAGTAGTATGTTTGCCTATCGTTTCCATCGGTTTGCCGTAAAAACTGGAATTCCTTTCTTTGACCCGACTATCGACAAAGTGGTTTGCGGTCAGTCAGGAGTGTGAAATGTCTGCCATACAGCATCTTGTGGAACCGTTTCATTGCGAAAATGATCGCTGGCAACTGACGAGCAACGATAAACTGAACAGTCGAGAACCTGCGGTTAGTTTACAACGATAGTCAATTGGATTACAGTAGGGCATGAAAACAGTGTGGTTGACACGATATCGTAATTGACGCGAAACCTTTATCCGGGGAGTAATCAAAGAGAAGGACAGAGCGTTTGGCATCATGTGTAAGCGTTAGACGCATGGTTGCCGGATGGTTCTGGTGAAGATTAGGCGAGCGATTTGCTAAAGCGGTGCTTCAGTATCCTTTATACGAACGTAACAAGCCAACGTCCTGTGGCGCGTGGTCAGTCTTAACGACAATTGTTTTTAAGTTGGCATTGTTTACTGACACTGCATTAAACGTTACACATTCAGCAAAGTGTTTGCCATCAGCATCATCGTGCCATCGATGTCAACCGTGATCCAGGTCAGGCGTAAGCCCGTTTGTTTTTGAGTGGGCTGGGAGCGACCATTCATTACAAAGCTAGGATTTCTCTCACGGTCACGTGAAACGGGTCCTTCCAGGGGCTGTTCACTTCTGAAACAATCTCGGCTGCTCCGTAACTACGTTGCTTAACACAAGTGGGTGGTTGCAGCCGAAGGTATACCGGGCTCATTTTGCGGTCAGTCAACAGAAAACAAAATGATCCGGTCATTCTCTATGCTTAATCCAATTTCATACTGATGGGCCACAAGCGTTCACTCATGAAAACCTACTTAACTCGTGCCAGGCGTATCTGCTCGAGTGATTATCTGACTGAGGAGACAGAAACGATAACCGGAACACTCTTGGAAGTCTTTTACTCTAAGAGCCTCATCACGAAGCATAGCTAAATCAGACCGCCGAAGGAAACGGTGTTGACAATACCTAAGGAAAATGTATTCCTCGAGCTTCCATTTAAGGGTAACAGCGGTTCAACGAGGGCAACCAAGCGCTTCATCTCCACCACTCAGTTGATCTAATGCGTTGCAGATGCTGTGGTGATAAACAGAATCCAGAAATTGTCGCTACTTTTCAGTATAGGAAGTTGAACCCATCATCGCCAAATCACACAATATTCACTAATCCGATTATCCCTGCTGCGTTAGTTCCATTCAATCGTTAACCGTTGTGTGAAGCGTTACCCGTCGTGACCTGGTAGCCAAAGGGGTGGAAGTTTCGGTTACCATTACAATGGTCGCGGGTTCAAGGCCTGATATCTCCACCTGATGAGATAAAATGATGTCGAAACGCGTCGTGGTTGTGCAGTGTTTTCGGGCGAGCAACACCCAATTTCCATTTGTGCGGTTACGAGTTTAACCGATGCACGAAACTCTGGGTGACAATCCATGCAACGTGTCGAACACGGTCTGCAGAAACTCTCGTGCCCAGAGATAAATCGCAAATTATAGTTCCGTCTGATGAGGTCAGCAAAACATGTCGTATGTCCAGTGAGCGAGACTTGCGTAGTAGCTCAACCTCAGGATCATTGATTTGTGCTGCGGCCATGGCTGCCAGATCAATAGATGCCAGCATCAGCGGTAATCTCTTGGATTCGGGAAAGTGCGTCGGCGATAGTGTTGGGCACAACTGACACGTGTCGTATATTGTTCGTAAAATGAGCGATATAGTCTAGGTGGCAAGAGTCTCTAAGAGAGTATCGGTCGGTTGTCAAGCTAAGCACGTAAATCATGGGTTTATGGTCGCTGAAGATGGCAAAAGTGCAGCCTTCTGAGGCATGTTGGAAATGATATATGGATGAATAAGTGGCTAATATTTTCCTACCGAAAGTACTGTGACGAGATTCGGTAGGTTGCAGGCGTTTGGAGAAGAACGCCAGTGGTTGCCAAGCCTCACCTACCTTTTGCTGTATGACAGCGCTGACTGCTACGTCAGAAGCGTCTGTAATGAATGACAGTCGTGCTTTCGGGTCGTGATGTGCTATAGAAGCTATATGGGCAATATCTTCTTTTAAAGCTTGGAATGCAGCACGTGCTGCAGCACAAAAATCGAATTTCCTGAGTTTCCCCGTGTAGGTCCGTGAGGGGCTGCATCAGTGACTCACAGTTTGGTATGAACCGTCAATTAACGAGCCCATCAAAACGCCCAAGCTGTTTGATAGAATAAGTCTCAGGGTAGTAGTTGATCCTTACCCTGTGCTCGCAAGTGGCGTAAGTGCTCCTCGCATACGGAGCTTGCATTTATGATGTCGTCGAGGTAGGCAAAAACGAAGTCTAGGCCTTGACAAACTTGGTGGATAAAGCGACGAAAAATTTGCGCGACATTCTTTAGATCAAATGGCATGCGCAGAAACTCGAACCAACCAAATGGAGTCGTCACGGCAGTTTTAACGATGTCCGCTTCGGCTACCGGAATTTGGCTGTGAGCGCAAACCAAGTCGATTTTACTGAAAAGGTTTTTACCTTCCAGACTGGCGGTGAGGTCTACGATATGTGGGATCAGATGGCGCTCAGGCGGGGTTAAGTTGTTAGAGATCGATTATCACCACAAGGACATCAGTCCCTCATGGTCCTTTTCGGAACCATGTGAAGAGTTGACGCCCATGGGCCGTTGGATGGTCTTAGGATACCGAGCTGAAGTAAGTGATCACATTCAGCTCTTGCGGCACGTAATTTGTTGTAGGCGAGTAGCCTTGCTAAGACACTCATTGGCTGACCGCGCCTGAAAATGGAATGAGGCCACCTCTATCGTGACTGGCAGAAACTCTACAGCTGGTCTTACCAGTCGTGGGTATTCAGACAATTGGTTCGCATATTATAAAAGTACGTCTGCGAATCGGAAAACGGGACTGAATATCGTGGCTTCCGTAAGAACGGCTTCAACCCCTAGTCGTCTAAAAGGCTGTGGCGACCAGCATCAACAAGCACCTACAAAACCTCGGAGGAGGTCGATACCGATAATTGCGAAGGGTACAGACGCAACCATGAAGACCCGCTGAAAAGCTCGGCGGAGATTGAGGTCCAGATTCATCATGCGCTGACCAAATGATGCTTTTGGAGAACCGTTGGCCGCAAGCAGTTCGTACCTAGGCTTTGAGTGTTTGTCTTTAGCGTCCGCAGGGATGACGCTGACTTCCGCTTTCGTGTCAATAAGAAACGTGATGGAACTACTTCGATCCTTAAGGTAAAACAGGCGATTTATTTGGTTATTGACGGTAGGGCTAGTATGCGGCTTATTCGCTTTCCCTGAAGCGGCTGGGTCCTACCTGATGCATGGAGCACGACAACCTCTAGGCCTACCTTCTTGCCCGTGCTACTAACATAATTCTTCGACTGATCTGGTAGTGTCGGACTGAGAACGTGCAGAGAAAATGCCTCGCTTTTTCGTCGAACGAGACCTACTCGGTGCAGGCACAGATGAGCCGCAATAAACGGTAGCCAAAACGTGGTCTGCATCTGACCGTGGCATGCGCTGCTTCGAAGTCTTCATTGCTACTAGCCTGCTGAGAATTAGTGCAATTTCCTCGTCTTTAGGGTCAGATCAACCTGACGGCTTGGAGCAACTATGAAACTCGGCTTTCATCGGTGTGAGTACGTCACCGGAGTTACTGGTCGTCTGCTACGGAAGATGTTCGAACGCGGCATCTGACTTGGTAGCTAGTCCTTTCAGAGGCGTATCCAGCAACATGGACAGTATTACGGGCAATGGCTCTGGGGAGACGTGCAAACCACAGTTCCTTCACCCCTTCTCCGTTCAAGAATAAGGGGTTAGCGATCCGCTGAATTTCACGCAGCAACCTCGACGGTTTGCGATCTCCCAGCTTAAGACCATTGAGCTGTTCAAATCGAACTCGTGCGCTGGGCTGTAACTCTTTTAGAATCGCTTGCCTCATGGTTTCATACCTTGCCTCATTCGATGGGCAGAGTAGAATGTCCTCAACCAGCGTCACAACCGACCCAGGAAGGCGTGGGAGGAGCTGACTGGACCTCGGACGGTCCGCCGTAATGCCCTTATTTTCCAGCTCGATCTCGAATATCGCAAACTAAAGTTCTGGGCTGTGTTCCATGAAACTTAGAACAGCCTAAGTAAACATGTTTACGCTGTAAAATGACTCAGCAGCTACCTTCGAAATGTGAATCGAAAAGATCAGTAATAGACAAAACATAATGAAACTACTAAAATTACGTAAGAAACAACTGAACACAGGTATATAATCGAGAAAAAGGAACGAAAGCACAAAACAATACAAACGACGAAAAAAGTTTAAATTCGCGCGTGCGAATTGGGATCACCCGTTTGTTGGACTACTAAATACTATTCCCAGACGGTGCGCGCGGATATCGGATGCCAATTGGAGTCGGACACAGCGGGTTGTATTCGATGGGCTACAAGAAGACGCGGACAGAAGAAGTGAGACAGGAACAACACGTTAGCGTGGGAACTTACAAGACCGTGAAGTGTCGAGCCGGATGTAGGTCAACATGGACGTAATGTAAGGTGGAGTAAAACACGAAAGCATAGCGAACAATTAGTCATCCATGAAATTGGACATAAAATAATAGTTCTCCTCTGGGGCACTACAGGCTCAAACGGTTTGAAGTAGCTTTGGCAGTACACAAAGGAGAGACGGGTATTCATCCTTAAAAGCAGCTGGAAGCACCTGCCAAAGCCCCAAAATTGTCAAAATTCACTACGCCACCTGATAGGGATGTCAGTCGGAAAAACCAATTAACCTATTGACCGACGGACTTAGAAGGTTCAAATCTATCCAAGATGAGCTAAATGAAGGCAAAATGATAACGTCTACTTTTGAATATGGGCTTATAACCCTGAGAAACACTTGGAGCTTTGCATGTCCTATTGCAAACAACGGCAAACCCAAATAAAAGTCATCTTAAACCCGCCAGCGTCATCACTGAAGCTTTGCAGCAGGAGTGTTTAATAAACTACAATGTTCAGAAAATAAATTGGCATCTAATGTTCAGGGTAGGACATCTGTAACATCACTACAAAATTCTTGATTGAGACAGGTACTATGGAAGGCACTTGTTGTATCCGTTTAGGAAGGAAGATCGTCGAAACCCGCCTCGTCCTTTTACACTTCGGGGATTCATTGGTAGCAAACGAGTTCTACAGGAAAGATATGCAGACGGCAGAAACCACTTCCTTCAAAAAACTGCGAATAGTAAACCATAATGCACCCCAGCAATAGGAAGTTTTGTGTTAGCGGCTATTGACACCTAAAGGACTTCGGAATGTTGGCTGCGACATAGCCACCACTACGACTAACGATATTTTACCTGAGTTCCATTTCGACACGGGTAGTGCAATCAGTCTTCTCTCTATAACAGCTCAGAAGCTTGCCTGACTGAACCACTAACCGAAACCACTAACCTCTGTGCTGATACGCCTAACCATGTTGCAAGTATTTAACCATATCCTTTATAACACAAGAAATCCAGTAACAGAGACTAAAATAAATGTCTATGACAATCTCAATACCATCGCATTCACTAGCACATTAGAACCCACCGAATCGCCAATTATGGGCAATGTGCAGCAAATGTCATACAACTCCCGATTTCTAAAACAAAGGACAGAGTCGTTAAAACAAGTCCAACCCCAATCTGAGATGGGTTCCGTAACACAGTTACCAAGCACTAACACTCTAAAGTTTGACTTAGGTCTGTTTACAATGTTATTCTCTAGCCACATGGCTTTTCATAGCAATGTAGAACACTATCAACTTGACAGGCGGCTAACAGCCAGGTAATTACTTTGGGACAATCATATCATAATTCAAAATAGCTAACTGAGGTTTCGATTAAACGAGTCCTCCTAAAGCTCGTTCAATGTGGATCCTCAGGAACAATGCGCTTGTAACAAATCTAAAACCACTATTATAAAGGCTAAAGCCCTCGTTCCATGGTTAAACAAAATGGCCCAGTTATATACCGCCCTTGGTCTAACAGGCCAACAAGCGTTCATGGTATCCTTGAATTCAGTGTCCCCGACTCCGTTGACTTCCAAAATACCGCAGAGGCTTTAGGTAACTAAATAAATAAATGTTGTTTTCCCGATAATGCGGGACAAGCCTAAAAAGGCATGCTCATAGAAATGCAGAGTGTATGATCAGTGGTTGTCACAAGTATTACTATGTAACCAGTATGTACTGGAATTATGTTTTCTGTAATTGCATGGGTTAGTAACCATGCTGAGTGGATTTTTTACTGTTGTGCTGCATTTGTGGTTGTGTTTGCTGAATTCGCCAACATAGGAAGGGATCAAATAATATCTTCGAATTGGCTGACGTCCGTGAGTGGGGTACGATCCTCCAGAACGGCAGGAAGTAGTGACTTTATTTGGTGGCAAGTCATATCCACCACGTTACAGTGTTGTTAAACAGATATTCGTGGCTTTTTATGGGGAGAACGCTTGCCAGGCGAAAACCCACCACGTCCTTGAACACTGCTGACGAACCATTCGCTAAAACAGCATTAACCCGGACCATCCAGCTAGCACCAACTGGAGGTTGTTCGACTAGCCAGCAATTGGTATGATGCCTTGTATAGTTAGAGGCGTAAAATTACCGAAAAGAATTCATGTTTATACGGCACCATTCAAATTGTGTTCTACGTAGTTGCCCACATTAGAGCCACATTTCTGTAAACTTAATACCACACGAAAAATTCTTCACTTGTCCAATGTGTACTTCAGCATAGTATTGTCTCCCACTTATGTTTACGACTGTCCGAAGGTATCTACTACCTCCATTTCGGGCGCACCGTGTTGAAGTAAAAATGCAGCCGAAGCTCAATGCACTGTTACGACAGCAACTCTCAAATGTGTTACACGCACTAGTCAATCCCAACGGAAGTTGGGTCCACCCTTAAGTGCTCTCCCCTCTACCACTAAAACTCATATTTTCCTCTGAACGGTGGTCCCTCAACTGCCGCTATTCTCACTCCAAAAAAGCCAACAACATGCATTTCATCAGTTGTTACGTTTGACCCAGAACCTCCTAGCTACCCTCCAACTTGTAGCGTTCAATGGTTAGTCGGCGCTCTCCTGCTCTCTATCTTCAAGAAGGATGTAAACAGACCACACAACAGGCAAAATATTGACCTGATTCTTCGGAATGTTGATTATCTATGTGTAACCTTGGCACATTCCTTTGATCACTGATAAATGGTAAAGTGAAAATCTTCCCTTTGCCGCATATCAAACAGCAGGATAAAACGTCCACCGTGGCTTTCAAAACGCTAATTATAGCGGCAAATGCTGTATATACACCAGCAATGATATTTATGCTTGGTCACTTACAAACTTACCTTAGCAGTCGCAAGAACTTCTTCGTTTCTGTTCGTATCAGTCAACTAAACGTTTTCATCGGCTGCGGTTGAAACCCACCAAAACGATACAGCAGTCATAAACATTTTGCTCAATGCATTTCTGAACACCTTGGGACTATAATCTCATGGGTGTCGACTTCAATATACCGTCCACAGCCGCTTTGCTCCCGTCCATTCCCACGACCGGACTAAGCACCTCAAGTCGCCAACTATAGTGGACAACATTATCCATCTCATATCCACACAGGGTGTCCCAGAAAAACCCATCAATGTGCTAAGCACTTTTCCCGGTAGTGACCATAAGCTGATCGTTATCCGTTTAGTTCACCGTCGCAAACCCACATTAAAATGTACAAACCCGAAATATGGTATCGTGAAAAAGCTTACACCGACTGGTGGCTATCTGCATCTTTTATTAGATTGAGAGATAATTCCATAAGAAAGCGTCGGAAACAGAAAGCAGCGAACAAGCTTGTTTTCAGGGCTTCATCAGTAGGCTAATACAACCGGACAACACAGGCTAGAATGGACACAAGTGGTTTAGATTCGGTGAGTCACCGAAGCAACTTATCTACTCGATAAAATTATGTGATTTGTCTGGTTGATGTAAAGTTGGGTGAAATTATGTGACTGCAATGGTTAGTCATGCTGGCCTGTGATCAAGGGAAATGTGAGCGTTTGATCGAGAGGTTTTGTACGCGCAGCTCCAGGTTATGGAGCCGAACTGCGAACGCCTCTACTGTCGACAGCAGGCGGCATGTAACTGCTAGTGTGTAACGTCTGGGTACAGAGTAGATTCGTATGAATGCGTCATGCAAATTTGTTTGGTAATCGGGGTTTACTAAATGCAACTACACCGCACACTGCAACACTACATTCTTCCCCAAACCGCTGTAGATTCAAGCTGGGCAGTGTTCTCGAGCTCTAACGGACACTCGCCTGGTCGTTTACCCAATATACCTTACTCGACATGAGCAATAAAAATTGTACTGAGGCAATGGAGCATTGGTTGATAACGGGTATAGAAGCACATGCTTGACCAATCCTATCTGATGGTTAGTTTGAATACCGCAGGATACAAAAGCAGTGTCGTTTTAAATAAACGCAGCCGATCCATGTCTCTCTTGGGGGTTTAGATTAGCACAGGTGCGAGTTTGAGAGGATTATAACACCCTTTACTGTTCGTTCTGCTGTAATGCCATCATCTAATGGTTGTGGGCTATATCATGTAGTTCAAATGTGTCATGGCATCGTCAACGCATTTCCTGAATAAGGTAATGTGTGGAGTGTTAGTTACATGCGCCGCGAGGGCGCTCCACGGCTGTGACACTCAGAGGGAGAAAATGTTTCGTTGACAGTCCACTCGGCTGCACTGCGTGTCCTAATTATAGACAGAGGCCTCCGCGATATCTTTTGGCTGTTCCAATAGATGGTGGCATGTGTGGTTGTAGTTTCTAAGGATCTGATACACTATTATTAGATCTCTCCGTAGACGGTGATAATGTCCCCTGTATAGTTTGAGTTTTCCGCATTAGCGTGTAGGGAAGATGGGACACACCTTTGACGCACTTAGTCGCTCCGAGTTGCGCAGTATCGAGCGCTTGTTCGCTACTTTCTGTTTCAAATATCTTCTCCGAGAATGGTCGCTTAAATCCAACAGTTCAAGGATCCCAATGTGCTGAGAGCACTTAATCCGTATGTTAAGCACAATTTCGCCATAGAGAAAGCTTCAGTGCAGTATTTTGACGAGGGCATTTTTACGTTTTGAACACACTAAGCACTTTTGGAAACTTCTAAGACGTACCGGAATGTATCCAACGAATATTGCGTTGAAACATCACCCAGTTGTTGAGCAGACTCAAACGTGATTTCTTCCTATTCTGCTGGCTAATTTACGGATGAAGCTTTACGGTTGAGCCCAACTGGTGCTTCAGATTTCCAAGCGTTAGGAACTAAGACAAAATGAGTGCCTATTGCATATACAAAAGTCTCGTGCCAAGCTTTACACAAATTTCTACACAGCAAAATATGCGTTATTATGAAATAAACTGTCGTCGAATGTCAGTAACTGTAACAGCAATCCGCAATTCTAAATGATGACAAATGTTCACCTATTCAAAATATCTTGTCAATACGTAACCAACAGATGACCCTGGATGATCTGCATGAAAAAGGTCCTGGATACATGTGAAAGTTGCCATATCAGCACTGCCACAATATTATAATTTTATGTAAGCATCAATGAATACCTTGGTATGTATTTATAAATGATCTCATTCTTACCGATGTTTTCCTCAAGCCTTCACTCAGCCTTTGGCCAACAAATACTATTTTCTTTCCTTTAATGTACCGGTTTGTAGACGCAATGTGCTTTTCATGATGAACTTCATTCTAATCCTACTATGAATTTACTGTCGTTGACCATTCGGTATGAATCTCGTTGGGCCTACCTTCTCAAAGGAACTCCATCAAACAAATCAGGAATTTTCAACTCGTTAACAACATCAGTCTCTGTGCTTCTCTAGTATCTGGAAAAGTTGGATCGCTGTGAGACTTTGTTTGGATACCCTCTAACTCACGAATAACTTGAAGATCAGTCTATTTCTCCGAACTAATGAAAAACTTTAGCACACCATTCGACAGGATGGTATTATTTCAATTATTTTATTCTTATTTCTACTATCTTACCTGATTTCATTCTGTTTTCTTTGTTGCTCACGACTTGATCGATATCCTGAGGGGTTTGTTTGAAGCTTCTAAGCCGAATTTTGCCCACACAAGACGGATAACCAAAGATCCACTAGAGAATATTAAAAAGTGTGCTAGATTATTGACAAAAGCACAGATATCAGTACATTGTGTACTGTTGAATCAAGTTAGTGGCACGTACCGCAAAGTCAGGTCATTTCGGCTATTATGCACACTAAGAAACAACGATTGATGAACGATCTGATTTGCTTGTGTAACCTGCTTATGAAAAACAAAAAATAGCCTGAATGAATGCTAAAAATCGGTGCTGGATACCGTGTCTACAAGCCCCGACAGCACAAAAGGAGATGAAGTGTGCTACAGCGAGCGAAATCTCTCTAGGGACTACCCAACAAAGTAGATTCCAAGGAGACGGTTCCATGAATGACCGTATTACTTCACTTTATCTTGCCTACCATACTTCCCCTTTGAATGCGTTGTGGCGCTTATTCACTGTTATCTCATTCTTACCTTACTATCTTCACATCGATATTACTCGCTAGTTTAACCCCTAGACCGTGTTCTTGATTTTACGCTGTCAAAAATTGGTTTGTTTCCCTACACTTTCTTAATCACCCTCTCGTCAGTGTTTTGCACATGACCGTAATTCGCTGATTATGCCTTGATTGGCATGTTTCGCGTTGTCGGGAATAAACGCTTATTTATGTATGTTGCATCTGCGACCCATTGATACTGTGGTTCAGACCATAACGAATACAAGTGATTAGTGTAAATGATAAAATTCACAGTTCAGACCATGCTGAATGGTGTAGTTCAGGTCATCGTTGTCGGTCCACAAATATTCTTGTTGTATATAAACGACAGATTTGAGTTACTACACTAAGGCGTCCCACACATGTTCGTTGGTGAGGTGAAGATCGTTTACACTTTTGATGTCACTGATACGAACCACACCACGAACACCATTATTTCTGATTTGAAAGCCCTAGAGATATGGTGCACCAAATGTAGTAAGTGATTTTCAACCGAAAAATGCAGCGTCCTACTATTCCGTTGTACAATCGAACCTGGTACTCTGATTCTGTATGCAAAACCAATAACTTGCAACAGAACGATAAAAGGTTTGTGCCCTCAATATTCTGGATCGTTGAACTTTGTAGAGCGCAGAGCAAATGCTGTAGCTAGGTATGCGTGGTCACCGCTTATTTAGGAGGGCATTGTGTAGTCTGCCAGGTGTAGGGTGGTGCAAGGCTAGAGGTGGACAGAAGTTGACTTGGCAGCGGGAAATGAAGTTACTGACGACCAAACTGGGTGCCGTTGGTCCGTCTCGTCTTTATTTCATAGGTCATCGTGGTTGTATGGCAACGAAGCATCAGTTCAAACGGCTGATGTAGTGCTGTTGTTGTTTGATTGATCGGTGTTCTTCAGGGTGCTATTCTGTCTCTATTCCTATTTTTCCCTTACATTAACTCGATTTCCCTACCAAAGTAATCCATCCTACTAAAATAAGCTGATGACGTGATGTTTGGCATACACAATCACGCCACATATCCATTGGCCAAACTGCAATGCTTCTTGGAAAACCTCACAGGGTGATCAGAATCCCGTTGTCTTTCACTCAACGCATCAAAGTATACAGATGTTCTTTTCTTGCTTTCTATGAAAAGTCATTGTCTGTAACTCCTTACGCACACTCCGCATCCTTGTATTGACAGTGTCAGTCTGAACTCCTGTACATTAGTGAAATATCAGAGCTAAGCTAAATCCTAATCCCACATGGTCCCACCACATGAACGAAACATTCAGTAGAGTCAGGAGACTAACAGTATATGTATATATTCTGACTTAAGTCTTCATTCGTGCCTGGTTATTTGAATTTACGGTTTATCACCACTTACGTATTACTGCACTGGAAGTATTGCTCATCCGTGATTGGTCCTGGACTTTTAAACGAACAATTCAAAGTGTTCAACAGGTCACTGAAGCATCTTGGTCCATGTGGCGAAATTTCAGTGTCGGTGTTTACTGACATCACTATGCTCAATCATGTTCACTGCTGCGAAAAACTTGCGTCAAAAATACTCTTTGGCGCCAGTCACCCTCATTGAAGTGCATGGTTGGAATGTGTCGACTTCGACTAGAGAAACGCAGAAAGTCCTTTTTGCTCGCACAAGCGTTTACGGGATGTCAATTGTTCTCTTTTCGTCACCTTCTTTGTAGGATCAAAATTTAGTCAAACAAGAGCTTAGTACGAAGCTGAATTGGTACTACCACCCCTGTCACGTCTCCAACTTCCTGAAGCAGCTTATTCGTTTGTTATGCTGTTCTTTATCTGTCTTTGACGTGTGTGTTGTGGCTGAATATTCACACTTTATGGATGTACAAAACACGTTGTTGACTTGATTTGACTACCCTTCAAATTATTAACAATGCAAGTTTCCATATCCTTCCTGGACAAGGCTAAAACCTGACCGAAGTTAGACTGTTTTAGGTTAATCTACAACAATGCAAGAAACTGGAGAAGTTGCAGAGATCGTTCACTAAGCGCTTACCTGGACCAACTTCTCAAATCTCTTGAGCACATTGCTTCAAGGCTTTGCAAATTGACCGGATATGACTCTGGCGGCGGAGACTTAACTTCTGCATCTTATCCGATATCATACACAAGCGAGTTCATATCCCTAACTTGAATTTGAAATTCAAAAATGAGCTAAACTGTGGTATTAGAGGCAGTCTTAACTTACCAAAAATAGAAGGGGTTAGAACCCAAACAGGTAAGAATTTTACTTAAGCGTTTACGCAATGAATCGGCATAGACTGCGGTTTAAGTTGCGAGAATGTAAATCATCTGAAGGCTTTCGTAAGGAAATTCGAAGTCTGTCAACTGTTGAAAAAGCCAACCAGCCGCTATGACAAAATGTCACGGAAGAAGTGATATATGAAAACGGTTTATAAGATATATAAGATGTGGTATCGCTCACCGTTTCATCTTACCGCAAGCCTTCCATGGTAAATCTTTCTACACCTTGCAACTTTTGGCCTCAAGACAGCATTCTGGCCTGTCACGTAACAATACTAGGCAATACCACACTCAGATTTACAAAAAGTTACCTATAATTTTAAACCTAGATAATAAATTTCGACGAAATTGTTTACCTTTGTGAGCACTTTAATATTTAGTTATCAAGGAAGTTCCGTTTTTCTGACTAATTCTCTTTCGTGTTCGGTGGTAATAGCACAAATATACGGAGTGATTCTTAGCACCCATCAATACCAATTTCTATTCACGGCTGTCTGCAATGGTTCAACCACTGAAACATAGACTCGGAACTTCGATTGCTCTTTTCTCTGGAGCAGTGATATGAGAGAGAGCAATGCCGAGACCACTTTTCTTGTGAACAACTTGAACAGAAACTGTTCTTAACGATCCATTTGCAAAAGTTGATCGTATCAACTACATGGACCATGTGTCGCACTGTCGAGATATAAGCTACTATTTTATTTTTATTTATTTATGCTTTCCACTTCACATTCGTTCTATAAAGCTAAATATACTACTTTCCCGGGTGCAGCAGCCCAGGAATAGATAGCAAGTCTCGATGCTCAGAAACCTCCTATTCTGCATCTTTTGAGCGTATGCAATAGATGGATGAACCTGAAAACTCCCTCTAAAACTGTCTTGCATATCGATGATTCCAGCAGCCATCTGTTTTCGACGATCCCGCTGTGCAATTTAATTGGAAAAGCCATCGGCCTTTTGTGCCATGTTATTTAAACATGCCATTTCTTTGTTTATTCTCATTACTGTACTTACTCTTCTGCCTCTTCCTATTCTTTTATACTTCTGTACTCCATTGCTGGCAAGGAATTGATCGATCTCTTCTTCTAACTTATTAAATGAACCCACGTAAGATATATTGTCATAGACTCACTGGTGTGTAAAAGACTGCTTGACCCAAAAATCTGATTTATTGTACTAGCTAGATGGCTTGAATCTTCATACAATATACACATAAAACAGTCCTAGAGATGAGCTAACAAGGTGATGGCTTATATGCTTTAAAGCCACACTGACACACGGCCAGATGGGACATGGAGGTCCGAGCGAAACCTTTCGGTAGACTACCCAAAATGTACTCATGCTTCATGGGGTCGTTTCCAAGGTTGGCTGCATTAATCTCCTTGAATGTTTAGATCTATCTGCTTTTATTCTTATTATTAGCAAACTCTCGATCAATCATCCCCACATCAACGGACTTTGGAAGCTAATCTGAGAAATTCAGCAAAATTTATTTGTTCTGTGCGATTCCGCTTTATACAATGTACAAAGCACTCAGCTGGACTGTGCCTCGCAACGTCGATGAGTGACCATTCAATTACTTATTAGTTAATTATTAGTTACACAGGAAATGCCCATCAATCAGCAGTCCCAATATTTCACTGATCGCAGCATACTGTTTCTCGGATGTCCGGCTGAAATGCGATCGGATTTATCTCGGGTCAAAGTAGGGCCTTAACTGATAGTAACAGAGTCGTTGCTTTTTATTAAACCGAAATCAAACTGGACTTGTTCAGATCTCGGTAGAAGGCGTATTCATTCATTTCAGCGGCTTTATGGCTTTGCAAAACAATCGCATCGTCCCTTTTGCTGCCAACAGTTTAACCTTCTGATTTGCCGTTATATGGACTGGTTAGGAGATGAAGTAAATCTCATCTCTGACCAGGGAATCGGAAATTTTCGGATGCCTAAAACTGCATCTGATGGAGGAACAATGACTCAGAGAACACTGGGAATCACTGTGCAGTTTTGAACGGATGTAATGACGTTCAACACTGGGGTTACTGTCGTATAATACTAAGAATAATAGGTATGTTTCTCATCGAGTGAGAAACTGTGGCCATATTTGGCACAGATCATATTTTACAGAATATGTCATGATCATGCATGAATGGTAAATGTGTGATTTTCATTGCTTTTGCTGTTTCAAGGGTTTGTATTAACTCACAGGTGTGTTTCGACGCAATGTGCACTAGTTGGAATAGTGGTTGGTAACAGTACTATGGGTGTGTCACACACTATGTAATTTTTTTGCTTCACTAGTCAGGTGTTATCTGGCCCATCTTAATATAAATCATCAAGTGATCTCTCCCAAAAAAACAGGGTCATAATCGTGTTCAAATCTAGGTAATTGTTGAGCTAAACGCGGAAGGCCGTTGTGCTCTCACACGATCGGATTGCGACTGGTAGCTTATTCCACAGGGCAGCATACCTGATAAGGAAAAATTTAGATCGCAGATTCACTCTGCACCTGGGTACACTCAGGGTAAACTCCTTATTACGTAGCTCCCTTGTCAAACTACGTTGTAATTCTAGGGAGGGCAAATAACAGTGGGCGTTTTGATGAATCATGTTGTACAGAAGCATCAGGTTATGTCTCAATCCTCGAAACCAAAGGGGATCGAGCTGGAATTGTTGGCGGCGCTTCCGATAGTTCTTAGTGGACGTTTTGTCTAGCAGACGTTTGTAAATGACCTTTGTATGTTTTTCAGAGATACTCGGTCAGATTTCCTCATGCTGCCACAAATGATACTGCAGTATTCCAAAATGGGGCGAGTGAGGATTTTGAAGAGTTCTACGCTGGCTGGGGTTATGTGGATCTTATGCAGTAAATTAGCCATTGATTTTCTGGCCCTAGTCAGTTGGTATTCCACTTGTTCAGAAAAGTTAAGATTGCAAGAATACCAGATTCCGAGATCTCGGGTAGACAGCTATACACAAAGGTGTTCGCCGTTGAGTGTAATTGATCCCTCAGGTATCGAACAGCCGCCATACATGATGCTAGATTTTTCGCCGAGAACTTCATCATCCAAGTGTCACACCAGTTCTCAAGGGAGTGGAGGTCTTCTTGTATGAGCAGTAGCGTATCTTGAAATTCAGCTCATCGGAATTTGTAGACTATCCTTATCTCATCTGCAAATAGGAAAGGTATCGCCATGACTGATAACCGCACTGATGTCATTGACGTAAAGCAAGAACAATAACGGACCAAGTACACTCCCTTGAATAACACCACTAGTGATTGGACTTGGTGAAATGTGGTGGTTGGCAATGGTAACTACCTGAGAACGGCCGCTAAGGTATGACAATAGCCAGCCTAGGAGTGGGTCCTGAATTCCAAAGAAAGCAGTCTTTTTTAGCAGACGTTTATGGGGCACTCGATTAAATGCCTTTTCCATGTCCAGAAAAAGAAGTATGCTTGCGTATCCTGACACATTAGAATCCAAAACATGGTTTAGTTAATGTAATTGACAGATTATGCACGATCGTTTGTCCTTGAAACCATGCTGTGACCTGTCTGTTAGCTCTAACGAATTGATGAATTTTATCACAGCATTCTTAATCAGTTTCTCTCATATTCTGGCTACTACAAAGGTTTCATGGATTGGCCGGTAATTATTGATTTCTTGTTTGGAGCCACCCTTGTGGCATGGGAGGATGAGCGATGTTTTCCACTGGTCTGCAAAGTAGCTTGATTCCAACGAAAGGGTAATGCTCAGCAATAGTAACGGCATGTCAGACCCTCCCAGTTTTATGACGGTAGGAGGGATACCTTCGGAATCCAGATGGGAAGACGATTTAGTGGAATTCAATAAATGTTGAATAGCAATGATAGAAACTTCAATGTTACACAGGGTGTTGATTGTGTGCACCTCAATGCTTGCATTTAACGGGGTCGTCTCCAGTCTCATAGAGGTAGCGAAAGATGAGCTAAACGCTTCGCAGATGTCGGTTGAATCATGAAGGGACTGTCCGTTTGCATTAACCAGTCCATCTATCAAGGGGGAGTGGTTATTAATTCAGCGACGCAGAAGTTTAACACGTTCTTTCGTCTTATATGTCTTTCGTGGGGCCATTTGTTCTTTGTGTATACTCTTCATCCTCTTTACGTGCTTTACGCTGTCACTGATGTTGTGCAACTGTAAATGCAAGGTGAAATTGCCCCTCTTTCTGTATCCAGCAATTAGTCTTCTGTGTTTCCGGCTGCCTGAACGCACGATTGCGTCTTTTTGGACACCTGTGACCCCCTTGTGTTGGGAAGTAAGGACAGCAATGGCTTGATGGACACGATGGTAAAAATAGTCCAAGGCAGTGCACATATTGTTAAACAGAAAGAATGCGTCCCAATCTGATGATCGGATTAATTGTTGGAATTGCTCCCAGTTTATCCCCTGTGTTGCATCTTGCGAAATAAAGGCGTGTTTAGTGGCCAATTTGACGCAGAAAGTGAGTCGTACCATCTTGTGGTCACTACCAGAGTGTTTGTCTAATACCACTGTACGTGCATTTGTGATCCCCAAAGTGAATATAGGTCGAGTATTCTGCTCGCTCTTGTTGGCTTAATAACCTACTGTATCCACCCGCCAATTCTGAGAGAGGAAAAGACAGCTGTATGTGTAGACGAGGATGGCTGAGAGGACCAGTTACTCTTTGATAGGTTGAAATCACCAGCAATTATCTTCTATCTGTGTGGCAACTCAGCAGCAAATTCGAACTGAATCGACAATGGTAACACTTGTGGTTGACGCAGTTGGAGGGTTGTAAACACATCCGAGTAGAATGTGAGAACCGGTTCCTGAGAAGGACGACCAAAGATATTCGGGAACGCTTGCTAACTGTGGATGATCAAGAAGTTCTGCTTCAAATGTACTGTGTAGGTATATCATGTATCCAAATCATTTGCCTGTTCCGCGATCTTTTGGGAAAAGCTGATAATGTGGAATCATTGAGGTAGAGTCTAATGTATCGGTGGAGCATCACGTTTTAGTAAAGAGAATTGCTTATGGGTCCTTGATATGCGCAAGCATGCAGTTTGCTGTTAATAGATCTGGCATCAAGTATGAGAACAGAAAACGGACTATTGGCTGTGGTGTCATCGTGTTGCGGTTCGTTGTTAGACACCTTGTAATCTGGTACTATGGACGCAAGAGATATGAGTGGGGGTAGTGGAGTCGAGTCTATTCTTAGCAGGCGTGATGATATGGGTAACCTCATTTGTGATTGCTGTGGACATGGAGGTTGTTGAGGGAGCGAGTCTAATTTGCCCTTGGCGTGGTAGTTGGCTAGCCGAGTCAACTGCAAAAATTGCAGAGACAGTGGGAACAGGTAGTTGGCTTCTGCGGCTGTGCAAGGGGTGGGAATGGTTGCGGCTCCATTCTCTCCTGTACTAAAAAACCGTCATGCCGAGAGGTGTTGGGAAGGGTTGCACACATATGAGACGGGATGGGAAGTCGCCTTGTTTTCATGATATGGTTTATTCTATCATTACTGTGCCTGATTTTATGGTACGCGAGTGAATTATGGCGAGGGGAATCCAAAAAACATTTATTTCTGCTTTTTGTAGGCACAGGATGTCGCTTTATATAGTGTTTGTGCGACGTATTTTGGTAGATCTTATTAGTTTCTACCGTGCTCATCACAGGATTAAATCTTTTGTTGGAACCGGTGAGTGGCTGTGGGTTTTCTACATTATTGGATTGACTTCCCATGGGGGTTCTTTGGGCGTTGAGTCCAGCTTGCGACACCGCTACAGCGCCTTTGATGGGCAGCACTTCCCAATGTTTAGAAGTTAGTCCATCATTTGTGAGCGGTGAATTCAATTCAGTTGGTTCACAGGTGTCAAGATTGAGGGGGTAGTAGTTGGTAGTAGTTTGTTTAGTTGACATTGCAGTATCGTCGGGAACAGTGGTTACCGAGGTCCTTATTATATGAGGTGAGCTGTCGCGATCCACTTCAATGTGCCCAGTTGCCACATTAGATAATTTACCTTTTTGAGCTTTGGTCTGAGAACACTTAACCCAAGTAGCCATTTGAGCTGATGATTTTGACGAAATATCACTAAGGAATCTTTGTAGAGGCGTGCGGTCTGATTTAATTACTACGTCTTTGAATTCGGTCCGTTGGGCTATGGTGAGCTGATTACTCAACAATCGGTTCCCGGATTTCTCAGTTGAAAATTTAAAAACAATCGAGCAGCAGTGTTTCGGTGATTTCTTTTTCAGACGAAGGCATTTGCATTCAATCTCGGACATGTTGTGGGCCCCAAGTACTCCAGTTTAACTTTGCCCAAACAAAGTCTAACAGGAATGTTAAAAACGATCACATTTCTCAGTCTGTGCATTCGTTCATTTACCTCAGACGCAATTGAGGTGATTAACTCTCCTGCCTTTCCCATTTGGGCTAGATCGAGGCTTTCCCATGGGTTACTGAGATAGTCTAATGAAGCCAGGTGATCTCGGATTGGTTCGACGATGATCACCATTTTTCTCATCTCGGAAAGTTGAAATTCCAAGGAGTTGACCTTATCACTGAGTTTTGAAAGAAGAGTAGCAGTGGGATTAGGAATGGCTCGCGGCTTGTTCGGGGCCTCAGTTTTCGTTCACCTTGTTCAGGCGGTGTATGAAACACTTCTTTTGGCTTGTCGAGTGAGATCTGGCCTTGTGGGTGCCATAATAAAATAAACCTTACTAATGAGAATGCTAGATGAAGTAGCTATGGAAGATTGATGAAAATAAACGGCTCAATCAAAGTCTTGAGAGCTTGATCTATGGGAACATGTAATGCAAAATACGCGAATGCGATACAAACCAACCAGTTTTTAGTTTTGCGCTATTGGTTCAATAGTTTGTTGCGGTTGATATAATTTCAAATAAATCCAAACAGTTGCACTTGCCAAGGTTGGTCCTTGATGCCAGTTCCGCCTGGGGTCACGTGACTGCTCCGCACCGGTTAGATTACTGTAGAAGAAATCCAAGATGGCGGACACAGACGGCAGTTAGGACAATCAATGAGATCTCCGTAAGTAGCCGGAGCATATTCACCAGCTTTGCATATATTGTAAAATATACCAAAAAATAGTGGTGCACACTTCACACAGAAAGCACACGTGTTATACAGTAATCCGGAAGCAAAACTGGAATCCAGCTATATAATTCAGCAATTTGCGGCGTCCGTGGGTATAGCCAAATTGGTTCGATTATTTCTCCTCTATACTCACTCGCAATTGTATTTTGGTGTATTTTGCACTAAACAGGAAAATTGTTGCTTTAATGAACTGGCCAGAAATACGGTCTCTGACGGCATAGATCACTGCTCTTCCCTTTATTAGGGTGTGCTATATTTTGCGAGCCTTGGTAGATCTTTGGGAGTTCTTTCGTAGCACCATACCCCTTATCCGAACAACAATCATGTCGGCCCGTAGCCTAGAGGTAGTCGGCCCATAGCCTAGAAGTAACGAGCTTGTCTTGTAATCTTGCGGCGGGGATACAGATCCGCGTAGGGGTGAGTGTCCTCGCGGTATACAGCCCGCGTGCGACTGGTGGTGGTTGCACAGCAGCGAAGCGCCGTTACGGCGTACAGCTAACATATTATTATTATTATTATTATTATTATTATCCCTCACGTAGTTCTCTTGTCATATTAGTTATTGCCCAATGAAATTTTGGCCTGGCGACAACTCGTTTTTAATCGCTTTATTAACTTTTCCATAGACCCGACGGCAATTAAGATGACAAGCAGTGAAGGACAGTATATCTCCGTTCAGTGTGATGAAGTGAGTTAAACAAATCCGATTTCGAGAGTGGATATTTTGTACTGAATTTCGTCCCCAATGATTACTCCAGTAATAGATATCTTTAAAAACTTTCGAAATCACATTCTTTAAAGAGAAATATCATCGTTTCTCCATTTTGGAAAAGGAACCACAACAATATCGGAATTTTCTTTCAGTATTAGTGGTAGGTACGGTACCATATTTAGTTTCCGCAGCTCATGGAAATGGCATATATGGTTATGTCGATGGTGATGACGATACTGATAGTAATGATGACGTGAAGCACGTTGTTAACCACCTAATGTTTACTTTTATACTACATGAAGAGACACTAGAGGTTGTGGAGAGTTTTGTCTACCTGGAAAGCTACATCACTGCCGGTGGAGCTGTTGGAGACGAGATTTCGATGCGTATCTCAAGAGTTGGTCTCGCACTTGTGGCGCCGCCATGACATCCTTCTATCCCCCAGAATGCAGGTTTATTGTACGACTGTCCGCGCTGTACGGATTACTAGACCCAACCTGTTCTTGCGGTTGAACTGCGCCGGCTGTCTGTGTTCAGTCTTGCAATCCATTGCTGATGTGCCTTGACTTAACCACATAAGCAATGTGGCGTTTAGACAGCGCGCCTTAGGAGGAGGCAGTTACTCGCTCTATAAGCTCATCTCACGGTGTTATCCGCGGTAGCTTGAACACCTATCGCGTATGGCCATTCAGCTTCTTCCGCTTAGTACGCTGTTTGCAGTTGCTGGACAGCACTGGAGGAGTGAGTGTGATGAACAGTCCACAACCTTAGAAGCAGCATGAAAAGACTAACGAAACATTTTGACCCGATCGTTTGTTCTCGACTCCCTGCCTGGGGTCCTAGAGATGCTGGATGTGGCTGGCTCGAGACCCTGGTGTTCATGATTCAAGACCGACGTCAGTGCTTTACGTGCTTTTCGTGTGTTGCAGTGATCCCTCTTCGCTACTACAACAGAATCTCAAAGGGAGTTTAAATATCTTAATTATAAAACTAGACACAACTATTTCTCAGTTTACTGCCGCTGGCTACCAATGAAGTGGTTAGTATCAGATTTGTAATCCCGGATCTCTGCATTCAAAAGAATTTTGTCTTAGCATTACAGCTTCCGTGACCGGAATTCATATGCGAATAACCAGAATCAACCCAACAGTACCACGTGTCGCCAATCACCTGATTACACAACGCGCACCAATGGTTTTGCTCTGTGCTCTCCCATGGGCCTAACCTTTGTTACTGTATATTTCGGAATATTAGAATGAAAACAGTTACCTGTGTAAAGTGTGTTACTTTATTTCTCGATCAAGATAGCTTAGCAATTATTTGCCTTCATCGCTTAGAGAAGCCAGGGATCTTAAAGATATTGGCCGAATCGACTAAGGTTTACTCCAAAGGGAATTGCGTTCACATTGAGATTGCCGGCCCTTGGCGGAAAGCACAAATCTTCTGCTTGTCAACCCAGGGGGCCGGGATTCGAAACTGCGTAAGCGACCGGAGGACCCTCGCGGTATTTATAGCTCTCGCAAGACTGGGTGTGGTTGCGTTGTAGCGAAGCATCCGACACGCCATGTTGTTGGTGCCTACATGTTGACAATCCATTCACACGACAAGTGCTTCAAAGGGACCCTTCCAAGAAAGAAACTGTTCAATGAGTCCCGTGGGATGACCAAAATGAGAACCACAAAATGGAATAAGAAAACATGGTAATAAAATGAAAATCCTTTTGGTGAACTCACCATAGTGTCCACCATGAGGCGCGTATAAAACCGCCTACGTCGACCGTGCAGGTTAACGCTTGTTGGTGCATCGTTTGTCAACTTATCTCGTCTCGCGTTGCACACGGGCTGTATTTCGCAGTGTAAATGAGGTAGGGAAACACCAAGGTGTTTTTCGAACACACAGTATGTGGGGCAAAACTAAGTAACTATGGGTGGTGTTTCATGGTTGGCTCATGCGAGGAGAGAAAATGTGCAGGAGTAACCTTCTAAGTTCACATTGTTACAGAAAATGGTTGGGTTTCCTCAAATTCTAGTACGTCATCATTATATCGCGACTTAGATGCCGATATTGGGCACTGTACCATCTTTGGGTCCTCAGCCCCAGTTGACATGGAAGGTGGAAAAATTATTTGATGCCCTTTCTCGCCCTGGTGTACCGTTGGCTGGGGACCCTGGAATTCATAGCTCAAGGCCGACATCATTTGCGGATGTGTTCCTCTGGGTGTTGCGATGATTCCCCTTTTATTCTCTGATAAAATTCTATCAAAAATCACAAAGACGGTAAACGGGAAACTGAACAATACTTCGTTTTCTCTTTTTATACCAATTTTACTTTGCTCTTTCGCCATGGTTTCCATTGCATAATATTTATGTCCCAGATTGTGTAAACCATATATATATATATATATATACATATATATATATATATATATTTGGTTGATGAAACTGCTTTGGTATCAAATGTAGAATAATGATTTTAGTTAATAGGAATCGTTGTGCTTTGTGCCACCCAGCAAAGCAGCTCAACAAATCACACGTGATTTTCAGGCTTCCTGTTCTAGTTTCATTCATCACATTCTGCCCTGTTGTTTTAGTTTTATTTCTGTGTTAGATTGTAAGTTCACTTTAGTTCTTTTCATTTGAGTGACATAACAGTGAGTAAGAATTTAAACTTCAAGTCTGAGTAACTATGATTTTTCTGGTTCCTTAATAGGTAATTTAGCATTGACCCGAAAGGCTCATGCACATAACAAACAGCCGATCCAAACAGCTGAGATTCTCTAATGTGTTGAAATTAAACTCTGTTTGGTAAAGCTGTCTGCAGTCTTTAGATTTCCCTGTTAATAATGCACATGAGTAGATGATGACTGAAATCATCATCCACGATATTGCATCAATGTGCGCAGATATTCAAACACCTTTGGCAGCTTGTAATACAACCTTCGCTGAGGTCGGATCGATTGCGGATGTTTAAAGTGACATGAATCCCCTAGCCACAACAGTTTGTCTTTAAACGGAAGGGCGAACTAAAGGGAATCTCCATGTGTTTCGCTGAATACATGGTCAAGTAGCTTCCATATTAGATCCGTTCTGTTGCACCCTCTGGTTTGTCATAATGATGACTGCGCCCCATTCCATGGCATCTAAGTTGAGAATAACTGCGATGGTTTAAAGCTCCGAGCAATATTTGAACATAATCTGTCTCCAAATTAAATTCACTGTCTGTTCCACTTCTTTACCTGCCAGGAAATAGACAGACATGCGATGCTGAAAGCACACAGAAAAGGAGCGACGCAAACTAACTCGGATGATGTACCGTTGCACATCCTACATCCAAGCAGAGCCCGAGTGATTTTTGGCCACTTGCACGACGTGCACGAGTACCTGCAGCAGTTGATGTATCAAGAAAGTCAGTCTTTATTAGAACTGTCATGGCGTTGAAATCCCGGTTGCTAGTAGTTTGATAGACGTTGGTTAGGTCAACCAAAGTGTGAGCTGCCTGTATTTTACTTAACCATTCCACCGGAAATTTTTAGTTCCATAGTGTCACGTGCCAACAAGACTACTAACTGTCTGCTTATTTCAGGGTAACAGGTCACTTTAAGAAAGCACTTACTTGATCCAGCTATTAGATGGCTGTGAAGAAGAAACCTGAATACAGAATAGTAGAAGTTAGTAAGTAAGTAAGTAATCTCAGCGGTCTAGTAACTAGACATAGAGCCAATAAAAACCATGGAAATCAGTGGATAGGAGAGTCATTGCGTTATAATCGTCGTGGCATGGTAGTTGAAGGTGGGCAACACACTTCAGCTAATATGCTGCAAGAAAATGGAATATTTTGGAAAAATACAGAACAAAACATTTTTAGTTTGCTTGTCACACGCCGATTTTGCTCTTTTTTGTCATTTTCAATATTAGTAAAATTAAACATGTGAATCAATACAATACTGTACACAATTCTTCCATTGATTCCGGTTGCGGGTCATGTCTTCAAGAGTCCTAAGCCATTGGCACTCCTCATCTTTGGGTCCCCATCCTGGAAGACGTACGGATCCAACAGCGGCTAGACAAGACGTCAGCGATTTCATGTGCTGCCGCCAAGTGGAAGGCTGACCACCACGCGGTCGCTTCCAGCCAGGTCCTTGACGAGCGAATAGAGCGCGACGCGGTAGACCCTCAGGTGCCATGCGTAGGACATGACCGAGCCATCTTAACTGGCGCAACAAAACCAGTTTGTTGAAGGAAATACTTGCATTCCCCAAGATGCGACGTCGAACGTCATTACTGGTAACTCGATGTTGCCACCGGACACGAGCGATCCTCCTTAAACAACCGTTATCGAACGCAGAAAGACGACGCATGTCTTCCACGCGAGTCGGCCAGGACTCGCTCCCATACAACAATACTGAGCGAACTGATGCGCTGTAAACTCGGCCCTTTAGTGAGAATGAGACGTCGCGACGACGCCACAAGTGCCTCAGATTGACAAATGCTGATCGAGCTTTAGCGATACGAAGCGAAACTTCTTTGTTGATAGTGCCGTCAGCAGAAACACAGCTCTTAAGGTAGACGAAACTATCTACCTGTTCAAGTTGTGCACCTTGGAGAGTGAGCACGGGAGCAGGTGAAAGCCAATCCTTGTGCAGTACCCTACACTTCGATGGGGCGAAGCTCATGCCATACTTAGATGTTACAACCGCCAACCGATCCAGAATGGGTTGCAGACCCTGAGGATCGTCACCAAATAAGGCGATATCATCAGCATAATCTAAGTCGGTCGCGCGCTCACCCGGTAAATGCTCTAGGCCAAAATGTTAGAAACCTCCTAGAGCATTCGGCAGAACGTCTTCGATTGCGAAGTTGAGGAGGAATGGGGACATAGGACAGCTCTGTCGCACACCGCTATTGACAGCGAATTGCCATAGACCCTCACTTTGCCGGACGTATGAAGGTAAAGTGCTCGTAAGATGGCGGTATATTTTTCTGGCACCCCGTTCTTTAGTAAACAACGCCATAAAGCAGGTCGATCGACGGAGTCAAAACCAGCACGTATATCTAGGAATGCAATGATAGTGGGCTTGTGATAAATGTGGCGATGTTCGAGGAGCTGGCGGAGCGTGAAGATTTGATCCATGCATCCGCGGCCAGGACGGAAACCAGCTTGTTTTTCACGGTAGTATGATTCACACACTAGGGATAGTCTGCGAAGCAGAATGGATGCCAATAGCTCAGAGGCAACCGAAATAAGACTAACCCCGCGACGATTTGCACATGAAGTGCGAGCTCTTTTCTTGAAAATCGAGACAATAACGGATTCGCCCCAAGAGGAAGACACTTTATCTTCATGCCAAATTTTTGCGAACAGCGCGGTCAGCTGGTTACTGGTCGCCACACCACCGTACTTGAATAGCTCCGGAGGAAGTCCGTCTAAGCCGGCAGCCTTGAAGCTCTTTAAGCGTCGAATCTCGGGGCAGACTTCCGCTTCAGTGGGTGGATTCAGTGGGACGAGCCAGGGTGGAAAACAAAGTGTACAGCATGTACTGATGGATGCTGGAGACCAGTTGAGCTGCGAGCGAAAGTGCTCGGCCCAGCGGTCCATACGCCTCTGTTGGTTGGTGATCGGAGACTCATCCACCTCACAAATGACCTCACTGCCACCAGGCTTCCTGAGGCCAGTGGACCGGATGAGTTGGAAAAGCCTGCGAGTGTTACCAGTGAGGGCAGCAGTCTCCATCTCTAAAGTACGCTCAGACCACCATCTCTCGCGATCCTTGTGTAGGCTTTGCTTGAGCAGCCGGTTGGCAGCACGGCGCCGCTCGTTGCAATCTGATTCCGCCGGGATATCTTTGCGGCGTTCGAACAGCTCCAGAGAACGAGCAGAGATCCAAGCCTTCAAAGGCGTTGAGTTAGGCCGCAGCATGACTGTCCGGAAATGGTCAGCGCTTTCCGTATACAAGTCCAGTGCTGTTCCACTTCTTGCGGTGGATTGCAACTGAGTGCATATGTCACTGAAGACTGATAGGTCGTCTGAACAAAAGAATCAGTTAATCTGTTTACATCAATATTGCAGTGCTTCGTGTTTCGGGATCCTCTAAAACGCACACAGATTTTCGCGCAGACCAGAGCAGGATTTGAGTCAACGAAGGTGGACCAAAAGGACCTGCAGTCCAGTACGCTGCCGCGCCATCTGAAGTAAATTGCAACGTGATCACTTTGAGACCAAGGTTGTGTTGAAGTAGGGGGACTCCACGTTGCGGAACGCTTCTTCGTACGCCTGAAGCTAGTGCTCGAAAGAAACAGACGGTTGTCCTCGCACAATGTGAGAAGTCTCTCTCAGTTATCAGAGCGGTTCTCATCGAGCGCGTGATGACCACCAAGGTGGCGTTCGTATGGTAACAGGCGGCCAACCCGTGCATTAAAATTCCCAGCAAGGATAACGACATCCGATTTTTTAACATTAGTCAAGAGCTGTTGTAGATCCCGGTAGAATTCGTCCTTGACCGAGTCGCCACTGCAGTCAGTTGGAGCGTACACAGAGATCACAAACAAGTTGTGTCTCTCTTCGCGGTGCCTGTTGATTCTACATGAACCCCGAAGCCGAACTGCACATAGTCGGCTGTTAATCGGGAACCAGTCCAGTAGTGCCGCCTCGGCCTTGCCACTCAGTGCTATACCTACACCAGCCAAACCCGCTGAGCTTGCTTCTGGATCTCCAGAAAGACGCAGGTGATATCTGGCTTCGTGGTCAGTGGACGATGTCAATGTAAGCACAGTGCTGGGATCTTGCAATCGGGTTTCTGAAAGACAGCAGACATAAATGTGTAGGGAATCTAGGGTGCGCGCTAGACCGGCTTGCTGTCCAATCTGCATGAGTGTCCGGACGTTGAAGCACGCCAGACGGAACGAGGATCGGGGACGAAGGAGAGCCATAGGTTGAATTCCTTGATCTGCGGAGCAACCGGAATCGCAGCCAGATTGTTGAACAGATGAGTCGGGTAACCGAAAGTGAGGATTGTTAGCAAACAAACAATTGGCGTGTGATGGAGTAGCGTGAAAGTGAGTAGCAGGAACAGTAGCTGATGAGCGCGTTGTAGTGAAGTCCATGGTTTTGAGAGAGGACGTGATACTACAAGGTTGCCCAAGCCGAAGTAGGGAGTTGACTTAGGGGACTCCACCCCGAGCCTTTGGCTAAATAACCTACCCGCAAGGCAGCGGGGCGAATTTAGGGAATCGCGCCCATTGGGAGGCGTTGACTGAATGATCAGCTCATGCGTCTTTGTTTGGTAGATTACCAAACAGGGGCCCAATACTCCCCATGAAGTCAGCACAATTGCTGGAATACAATGCCCCACGGAGGTGGAACATTGTCGCCGAACACTTTACTGGAACGGGGTACACCCGAACCACCCAGCTGGCACCACGAGGAGGTAGTTCGGCAAGCCAGCCAATTAACGTTAGAGAAGAACATAGATTTTGCTCATAAATGAACGCCGTATTTTACTGCACACACCGTGCCATCACGAGTTTCTTGCATCCGCGACTGAATCCACGGTTGGATGACGCACTCCACCACTTACATTTTTGTTATTTGACGCTACTCTCCATCCTACTCTCGGGAAATACCTTGGATTTACATTTTTCCCCTACTGAAGCTATGGAAACGCTCGGGGTGCAGGGCTACTGAATCAAAAACGACAAGTCCATTATTTGGACAGTAAAACTACTAACTGCTTTTCTCATTAACGTTTTTTGCTAACCCAACTTACCACCCAACGGGGCTTGTAAAACAATGCTTCTTAACCAGTAGAAAATCATTGTTCATTCTTCACTGTCTACTTGCGAATTAGAAAAACAACTTGCACTATGCCATATTCCCAGTTATCCGCTGTCGAAAGCCACCACGATTTCGAAACATCTTTAACCGGTGCCGTGGCTGTTGGACCACTGAGCATATAGCACACGTTGGTAGCTCCTGGCAGATACAGCATTCTCCTCACTTCAGGAGTCATTGGTCCATTTGGCCTTTGAATGAAAACAATACCCACAACTCAATATGATTACGACGGTATACTTACGACTTGGATGGTGATGCGCCACCGCGATGGAACCAAGCGGCCACTTCCAGCCAATCTTGGAACATTGTGTAGACAAGGAGGAAGGGCCTATAGATCGCTGAAGAATGCTTTATCAGATGGGCCCGTCTGTTTAGCACAACATTATTATGTAGCTCAGAGGCTGGGGACACACTAACAAACAGAGCATACATCTTCCTAAACAGTCGACGAATGTGACGAGGCACTCACAAGACAACCACGTTGGTACATCTATTTGGTACTCTTTTTCCCTGGCTGCGTTCATACATTTTGAGAGCAGACTAATTTCATGTTTACAAATAAATAAACAAAGAAATTCGCATATTTACTGTCAAACGGTATACGGTCCTATAAACGGGAGCAAGCATTTGTACAGTGAATAGGTTTCATGTTTTATGTAACATAGATTCATAATAGTAAACTAAATTTAAAGAATGGTGTTTCGGATCATGAATTTTCGCTCGGGTCCTTGACCAGGTAACTAATATGTAAAAATGTACCGATATTTGTAGAACCACTTTCTAGTTTGTGAGGCTCAGGAGTATCAAATACTAGAAAGGGGGTTATAGATTGCGCGGACACAAGTTTGGTATTTTGGGTAATGATATGGTGAGGGTAAGATGATTTCAAGCAATTAGCTGCACAAATGTTATTTATACCAGATTCCGTCAATGTTTTTGGAGATTGTTGTGAGCCAAAGGTCTTTAACACAGTTGTTATAGTGAGGCAAACCTGTAGGGAATTTCTATATGTGACATGGTTTGCACCCATGCGTATGTATATGGATAGTTTGTATCATAGATCGGTGTGTCTCACTAAGAAAAAACTCGATCTAGTTTAATGACTTGTAAGCTTTGTGCGTATCAACTAGCCGCCATTATGTGTGGGATAGACTGCAATCTTCCGCAGCTAAAGTGCGGTGCTGTCTGTGTAAATTCGTTGGTTAATAGTGTTGTAGAAGAGAATGAGGTTGTTCTTTAATCCTCTCATTTGGAGTTGTCGACAACGGTCATAATAGCACAGGTTTGAGCAGCGCCCCATGACCAGCTTGGTAAATGATCGTTGGACACTTCCCAGCGCGGTTCTGTCTTTTCTTGCTTAATTGGCTTTGAACGATAGTACATTTTGTTTTTTTTCTCAGCAGTCTATCAACTAGACACAGAGACAAGACAGTTTGTATCAGTCGGTCGTACGATTATTTGGAATGACCCAAGTCCTGTTTCAATCAGAGAGAAAGTTATGTTGATGTATCCGCATAGCTGCCCCGCTTTTGCAATCTGATAAAGCTCATGTTCGGAGAAATTGAAAGTGTGGGAGTATCTACTTCCTAAGTCACGAACTGAATCAGACTTTAGGTTCACGTTTCCAGTAACTGTGATAGAGCCTTCCGAAATGCGGCGTCTGTATCCAAGTACCTGGGATTTTACTGCGGAGTACTTCATTAACAAACGTTCACTAGCTATATTTAGTGCGGGTAAGGTTTCCACAGCTGCTTCCCAGACACATTTGTAGTTAGTCTGGATGAAATGAATAGACCAGTTTAACGTCATCTGCAAACATCAATGGTTGTCCGTGTTTGGTCGGGTCGCAGATGTAGTTTATGTAAATTAGGGAAAGTAGTGGCCCGAGCACACTTCCCTGGAAGACGCCACTGGTTATTTGTTTCGGCGTAGATATTGCTAACCGATTCTAACTATCTGGATTCAATTGTTTAGGTATGAGTCGAACAAGTTTAGCAGAGGCTTTCCAACGCCGAATGACTCTAGAACAAACAGCCGTGGCTTGTGCTGCACGCGGTGGAACGCCTTTTACATGTCCGACAGAATTATAATGATTGCCATTCCTCTGTCAGTCATAGTCGTGACATGATCGAAAACTTGTAGCTGGCAGGTAACACTGGAATGTTTTGAGAGAAATCGATGTTGTGAGAGTTTGATCAGATCCAGTCTTGTAAGAAATGGGACAATGTCCTTGAATATTCTCTCTAGGGTTTTGGAAGCAGCAAAGGTGTGATCTATTGGGTGGTAGCTTGACATTTCATTTCGCGGGCCACCTTTGTGCTCAGACACTATAATGGCTTACTTCCATTCAGATGGAAAGCAGCCGGTAATGAAAGTTTGAAGTTTAATAACAGTAGATAGATGTTTTTCTCCGAGTTTTATGACAGTTGGGGAGATGCCATCGGAGCCTGGATGAGTCACTGGTTTTTATGGATGCGATGACATTTTGCGCTTTTCTCACCGTCACAGGAATATTACAGAATAGCTCGTTCGTTCTCTTTGGAAGTTGATTATTATACAGCTGAGTAATTAAATGTATATCACCTTTTGCATCACTGGATTGCTTACCTACTTACTGCCTTTATCCTATACTATTGCGGAGAGAGAATTTTGGTACGCGTAACTAAGCAGTTTCTTAATGTGGCTTTATGATCCCATAGATGACTGTCCATTTCGTGCAAAATATTTTAGGATATCGGCTAATGTGACCGACGTTGTAAGTAACTATTCAATACCAGCCACCATGCGCTGAGATGTATGTGAGCTATCGGATTTGACGAGATCGAAGGAAATATGGTCTCAACGATATCCTCACGAAGCGAACCGTGCGTGTTTTAACTCAAGTTCAACAACGAGCTTGTCCTGCCTTAATAAAAAAGAGACATCAGGCGTTCGTTTAATATGAGTACGTAGTTTATTTAATTAATTAATAAGCGCAGCGTTCTTAAGGAGATAAGTTTACTCCATTCTTGTTCGATCTGCGCCAGGTCATTTAGGATTTGTTAGAAGTTTGCGTGCATTGCATTAGCCGCATTCTGTGTTGCTTTTGTAAGAAAGTACAGATCCCAGTTCGTTGTTCTCAGAGAAGACGCAAATTTATTCCGACCTAAGTTCGTAAATTCTCTGCGTGGCGCTGTCAAAGGCTGAGGATTTGGTTTCGAATTTATCACTGTTAAAGCGAAACTCAGATGTGCCACACATTGTTTACTACAAGGAGAGACAGCAGGTTTACAGCGGAGTTGTAAGAGTCATGAGAAAATATTAGGTCTACAGGTCGTGTTCATCCCAGTAGCTGGATTGCTGAGATGAGACTCATGAGCCTAGGTGGTGCAGACCATATTTTCCAGGAGACATTTTGCATGTTAAAATCACCCAAAAATATTTAGTGAGCGAATATTAGATCAGAGAAGTATTCAGGAGCAGAAGCGAGATAATTTAAATGGAGAATATCACACTATCGAGGAATATAGATACAATCTTCTAGTATGCGGGTATTGTTCAACGCCAGCACCAACGTTGTTTAGCTTTAAGTTTGTTATTGATTGGGTGAATGCCTTTTTCCCAACATAGAGTACGCATCTACCACAATTGCCTGTATGACAGCTATTCACGATGGAGGTGTGGCCTTTAACGTGGCAATTTGTAAAAGGTTATTGAGAATACCTGTAGCTCGGTAGGTGGATGAGAGATTGTGTTCTCTGAGCTAGAGAATTTTGTTGCAAATATTTTGTTGCCAAGCTAGGTAACTTCATCAGTACGCATACAGGCGTCTGATTTGCAGAGCCCCGTAAGCCACTGCAAGATTCAAGTGACTATTGATCGTCGCGTGTTTTGAAAGTGTCATCGATTGGCTCACGAAAGTCAGCCAAACTAATCCTATCAGATGCAGCAAACGCGGTATTGTGCGAAGTCTGCAAGTCAGTTAAAGGATTACAATCCCATCGATTTCATTTCAGCAATTAAGCCGACGCTGGCCACCTGCAACATCAAAGCAAAGCACAACATGTAATTAGACACAACGTAATCCCACTCTCAGTCACAAAGTGGAAAACAACCTATTCAACGTAAGCAAACCAAAGACACTGACAAACCAGCTGAATAAATATATTTGTCCAAGAGAAGATAAGAATTCCCCCGGAAAATCCATTATTTTGGCGAATAATCCTTGCTATAGATTACCGCATCGATTTCGAATATTCTGGGGTAGTCCAAGGCCTGCACATGACTATTAACCTCCTGGAGATCGGCCAAGAGTATGTGGAACAACTAACCTTGGCGGTTGACCTTCCTATTCTGGAAGTCGAAGGTCAGTGTTTTGCTGACGGCGGGTAACACGTTATTTTGTCATTGGTGTTTTGCTTTTTCCTTCGGTTGGAGTGGAAGTTTTGTGGAGCAGTAAAGTGCCTTATTTCGGAATCGCGTTTAGTGGGAAAATTACAACATATGGCGACAGAGAAAATTGGAAATGTGCTGAATTCCCTGCTGAACGATTTCAAAAGCTGCTTTTCCAACAGCAATCTTAATTGTATGCACAAATGAAAAGGATCGAAAAATTGCCACCATGCTTGACTTTGCACTCAACAGGAGCAGCGACGCGGGACACGCAAGCGAGTTCCGTTGATCTTCTGACGAATGCAATCACTGAATTCAGTTACGGCGCGGATTCTGGATGCACATTCGACACGTGGTTCAAGCGCTGGGAAGGCATGTTCCGGACGGACTTGATTCCTAAGAACGACTCCTGGAAGTTTCGACTGCTACTTCGCAACCTCAGAAATAGTGAACATTCAAGATACATAGACCACATTCTGACCAAAGAGCCGAAGGATCAGCTGTTTGAAGCATCAGCGTCGCAGCTGAATGAAACTTTTTATGAGTCAGTATCCTTTTTCGGTATTCCTTATCAATGCCTGATAATTGTCAGCCAGGAAGTAGACGAATTTAATGCCCTAGCAGTCATGACTATCCGAGACCATGAACGTTTCAAGTTACGCTCTATAACGGACGATCAGTTTAAATGTTTCAGTTTCGTCATCGCTCTACAGTTTCCCAGTGATACTGAGATCTGCACACGGATTTTAGTTAAGTTGGATCAGTATCCTGATCTGATTATGAAGACCCTGGTATGCGAGTGCAAACGGCTGCCCACTCTTAAACACTACACTGCCCTGATCGAACAGAATGGTCTCGTGCCACCAGATACCGTGCACTTGTTGAAAAAGGCTAGGACTGTCAACTCAAGCAAACCATTCAAGAGGTCCACGAACAAACCGTCCACAGCATGCTAGTCATGCGGCGAATGGCATTTCGCACGCGTTTGCCCTTTCAAACGTCATATTTGTAAAAGATACCATAAGCGGGGCCATAAAGAGGAATTCTGCATTCAGGTCCGGCCGAAGAACGTGAAGAAGTCTTATCGAAAGAGGAATTCTAGAAATGCGGGTATGGCGTGTTGGCCTAACGGTATATCCGATACTCAGATTTGAATGGTCAACCAATGGCATGCGGCAGAACACACGGTAATAAGATAGAAAAAGTTTTATTGGAAGGTTGCTAAATCTTAAGACTAAAAGTTGGACACCGGAAGATGACTAGCTAGGGAGTACGTGGTAAGGTGCTGAGTGCGATTGAAGAATCGTGCTTCTTTTCGAAGCCCGCGGACAAAGTCCGGATGTTGTCGGTGTGTCTTATACAAACACGTGCAACGTACAAATATGCAAACCACTTACTTCCCTAATACTTGAGAAAACTATGAGCTCATATCATTGAGGACTGATGTACACATCGAGCAGGGGAATCTCCACGTCAATACAAGGTCACTACAAGGGCACAGTGACTCTGTCCATCATCATCATCATAATCAACAGAAGTACATCAGCCATTTGAACTGATGCTTCGCTGCCATACAACCATGAGGACCTATGAAATAAAAAATAAGAGGGAGAGAAGGGGGACTTACCTGAAAACCTTAATGCCCTAAGCAAACATTCAGGGTCAAGGCTCCTACACCTTGTGTTAACAACATACCGTCACAAACAGCTGGCTATCGTGCAAAGATAAGGCGGCATCGGCGAGACAGCTTCCTTGCGGCTTTCACTGCCACGCGTCATAATCAGCCATTATCCCGCAGATAACTCAGCACCAAACACACTTTAAACAGACAATCAGATTAGGAGACGGCAGCAGACGCGCCACTGGTGTCGGTTGCGAGCCATGTCCTGTAAAGTCTCGAGCCAAGCACAAGGTGAGTCACGTGGACTCCAACCCGGAAGGCGAGACGGACGAACGGCACCCAGTTTGGTCGTCAGTGACTTCATTTCCCGCTGCCAAGTCAACTTCTGTCCACCTCGAGCCTTGCGCCATCCGACACCTGGTAGACTGAACAAGGCCCTCCTAGGTAAGCGGTGACCAGGCATGCGTAGCACGTGCCCGAGCCAACGTAGCTTATTCAGTGCTATCTGTTGTTCTAGGGAGCTAGCATGATCATCACCCCCTAGTACTCGCCTACGAACATCATCGTTGCAGACACGCTGGTGCCATCCGACACCAGCAATGCTTCGCAAACAACGATGAT
>OX104065.1:75030409-75048190 GCA_944474145.2 Dicrocoelium dendriticum | reverse complement strand
GGGGAACGTCCAGTATGCTTAGTTTTTCAAAGTTGATATATATATATATATATATATATATTATACATATATATGTATAAAGAGTTTGCTAGTCTCGCATCTTTAGGAGCATGTGAAATAAGCGTACAATGATCAAATGCAGTACCATTTCGTGGCTAAATGATTTTATACCTGAAGCACCTCATATAGCCCTAGGGGGGGTCGTTAATCACCAAACGATGAGCTCTCACCATCGTATTTGAGTGCAATTTACGTTGCATGCAACGAATCGGGCAGGTGGAGCAGTTTATCTTGCTAATGTTTGAATTGCCACCTAGTTAATTGCACTCATGGTAAGTATTATGCTTTGTTAACATATGTACTGTGCGGCCCACATTTAGTTGTCTGATTATGAGAGGTTGAATTTGCTAGAGCCACTAATGCACAGCTTGTCTTCATTGCAAAGGAAAACGGTGCTTAGAAAATTGCATAGCTGAACATGTGTTTCTAGTAGGTCAGTTGTGGAATGCATTTAATCCAATTAAAGTGTTGAAACGGCACCTTCTGGTGAAGGGGTTTTGTTATGCGGACTTGACCCGTTTTTCAGATCAACATTCTGAGGAGCATTCCATTGCAATCAAGCTTGCAGAAGGATTGCGACACGAAATGGAACAGTGGTCTGAAGGAGAGTTTCCCAACCGATTGGAGATATTGGCTAATGTTAACTCCATGTTGGGCCTGTCACAACTGGAAACAAATCAATACGATGAGGCCCTCGAATCACATGTCAGGGCCTACGAGTTGGGTCAACAGTGCAACATGCCGGAAATAATGTCACACGCGGTTGACAACATTGGGAGGGTACATGCGAAAAGAGGGGATTATCAGTCGGCGATCAATGTGTAGGTTCATAGTTAAGCTTTTATCTCAGGTTTTAAAGTTTTCACATACTCATTTTCTGCACCATCTCACATGATTCATTACCCAGTACCAAACGTGAGTGTCTGCTAGAGATTCAATGCCGGTCAGCTCGAGAAAGATGTACTGCATTTATCATCTCTTATGCGTGTTCACCGAGTGACATGACTTATATAAACTACTAATTTATCGCAATTCCTTATGGATTTACAGTTTTGGATGCGTATGCATATGTGAGCCCAACCGTGTGATCTTTTTTGCAGGCCTATTTTTCGATAAACACCCTGACCACCTTACGGGACCTGTTAAGCTTGGACTTTTGTCCGTACTGGACGGCGGTTCCATTGTTCCATTGCTCAAGAACTTTCGTTACCATTCTCACATTTGAGCCAATCAACGTGTTATGCCTACAGTAGAAGCAATGAAGTTGGCGAAATTGTAAATGAGTTATACCAACTGACATTTCGCAACACTCATTTGTGAGTCTGCGATTCTAAACTACTAGGTTTAGCAGCCCATTTGGCGATGCTGCATTAAAACTAACGGTTGCAAAACTGCTTAGCAGCGCAGTTTAAATCGACACCGTCTGCATTATTTAACCTTCCACATATTACCAACTTGTAACTGAAACAAATTGCACAGTTCCGGTTAACAGGATGGTACCACAAGTTGACATCCAAGCAGGAGAGAACGATACGGGATAAGTTTAAGGGGACACTTCGTATACACTCTCGGTCAAACAACCAGCGAATGTATAAAGACGCACCAGATGGCCAGTTCCTGAGTTCTGGACCAATGAGCGTAGTACACCACCCAGTGTAAGTGAAAGGCCAAAAGCGGATACTGTCATTCTTGGAAACTGTGACGAAGTCCATTGGGATTCCGCTTTCCCGGCCGCAACGCACAGGTGCCTGACTGTGATTTCTACGGCTCCTCTTTAAAACTGATGCAATTTCCTATTGCTACTTGGTAAGCATTGATCATACCCTGCTGGCACTGTACGTTTCATATTTACGTGTTATAGAAAACCGCGAAAAAACACTCATGAGGTTCGGATCTTAAAAATATGGATTAATTTAGGATGGATGATTATTTTTCTGTCCTTAAACAGAGCGCCAACAACAAACGATACAGTGACATGCGAATTCAGAGGAAAACATGAAACCGCATTTTCTGAACTAATACACAATTGTTTGCAGATCTGAAGTGACAGTGCTTACTATTTCTTTCAACATGCTAATATAACACAGTTACTCAATATAAAATTATATGTTTCATTGTTCATGGGTAGTATGCCACAGAACAAGCTCCGTGTGGTCACACATCACACGCTGGGCAGAGTAGGTTAGCCTTCTTCCCACAATAACGGCATCTTTGTTTTGGCACTGATTCCAAATGGTGTCCGGCGAGAGATATCCTGATTCTGTCTTCAGCTTCTTGTTGTGTGTTGCTGTGTGTAATAATACTTTATGATACGTTTATATCTGCTAGGGGCACTGCCAGTAGACTTCCAATACAGCCCGTTTGAAGGAAATCATGTCATGCCCTATCTGCTGCATCGAGCTGGGCAGATAGGGGCACATTGCTGCCTACGCCCCACAAACGGCAGCACTGATTCGGTGAAAGATGATTTCTATCACTATCTCCTTCATTACAGAAGAAGCACGGATACTGCGAGGCTTGCTGGTGATCTAAACACCCAATTCGGAACGTTGTCCACTGATGCGCTTCATCTGGGCGGCCAACATGGCATAGGCTCCCGTAATGATACCGCTGAGGGGTTGCTACACCTATATGAAGATGCTCGTCTCGTTCTCGCAAGCACTAACTTTCGACATAGCACCCGCAGAAGACTGACTTAGCGCCCACCAACCTCGGATCAGCCATGGATGCAAATCGATTATATCGCGATCAGTTACAGCTGGAGATTCTGCGTCCAAAACTCGCTCGGTTTGGAGCAAGAGCGTTGATTCCGATCAAGCTCTTGTGTGTGCCACCTTCGGTTACCTTACGGCGGACGTCCGCAAAATCGCTGTGGGCGCATAGACACCAGCCGACTGACGAAGTCAGGTGTTCCGAATGCGTAACAAAGTAGACTTACATCCCAGCTGAGTAAACGCCCACTGAACATCGTTGACGATCACTGAGCGCATATTCGCCAGAGGTTACTATCAGCGGAGATGTCTTCATGTGCCAAATCAAATTGCCAACCTGGACATTAGTTCTCTACAAAGTCTCTGGAACTTATGGATGCTCGCTGACTTAATCCGGCTAGAAGCAAAAATAATGACTCCCAAAAATCCCAGGGCGAAACTGAGTTCTAGTCTAGAGATAGACCGCAAAGCCTGGTGGTCTCATCGTGCATCAGAAATGAAAACAGCTACTGCTGTTGGTAACCATCGTAAATTATTCCGTCTGATAGGGGAACCGGATAGTAATTGAAATGGTGTTTGCGAAACCATATACGACGAGAGTGGACAGCAGATTCACAGCTTGTCACAACGCTTGTCGTTTTTAGCGAAACATTTTGCAAGGCAGTTTAACCAATCTATTATTGCTTTCTTTTTCTGGCATTGAGTGCGCTTCTCCCTGGGCCGTCTACATGGATCCGCCTTCACTCATCGAAGTCGAACGTGAGATCAGGCTGTTGAAAGTACATAAGGCCGCAGGGGTAGATCGAATTTCTCCAGCCCTCTTCAAATTCGGAGAACCTGCTCTTGTTGAGGATTTACACTGCTAGTGAAACTTTATGGGCAAGAAAAGTCCAAACAGTCCAACTTTACAAGGGAGGCTCCCGTCTGGAATGCGGCAATCACAGAAGGATAAGTCTGGTCTCATTTGCCTCTAAATTAATTGCGTCTGTCCTTCTCTACCGACAGCCTGGCACTTCTGAAAGCCAGATCCGTGAAGAGCAAGCCGGGTTTCGTCGAAGTCGGATCTGCATTGACCACATCTTTACTTTAAGTCAGTTTTTAGACTATGGCCATATTGCTCGGCGACCAACCGTAGTCGTGTTTCTTGACATCAGATGTGCCTTCGATTCGGTTGATCAATGTGCCCTTTTGGACTGCCAGCTCAGGAAAGATGTAGCCGAAAAATATTTAAAGTATAGTAGCGCTGTACGCGCATAGTTCGAGCAGTGTGAGGAATTATAGCAAGCTGTCGCCTCCATTCAGTATCTCCAGCGATGTGAGACAATGTTTCCCATTGCCAGCTTTCCTCTTTAACTTCGCTACTGACGAAGTCATGGACGTACAAGATGTGGAGCAGCATCCCCGTGGGCGAATTCTTGACGTGGAGTATGCTGACGAAATTACCCTAATCTGTGACAGCGCCCAAGTATGCCAAGTAGCCCTGGACAGATTAGCACTGGGAGTCAGTTGAGTCGGGCTATGCTTTGCACACTCGAAATCCATTGTTCGTCTTCAAGATCAGCAGCAACCCACCGCAGCGCTGACCCTCAGTGGTGATCAGCTAGAAGTCGTTCAGGAATTCAAGTACCTGTTCAGCTATAGTAGCGTCCGTGGGACCGAAGATGTCACGAACCGTATAACAAAATCTTGAGAGGCTTTTGCTAATCTCCGCCACTTGTGGTGCAGACGCAACGTCACACTCTCCCTGAAGGGCAGAGTTTACAATGTAGCCATCCGTGCAACCCTCTTATGCGGCTGTGAAACTTGGCCCATCAGGTTGACAGACCTAAACAGGCTAGCTACGTTAGATCATCGCTGCCTTCGCAGCTTAGCTCACGTCTGATCGGAGCACTGCGTCGGCAATGAATGTGTTTGGCGTCGCGTATTTTGTACAGGAAGAGTTAGTAAACCGCTCAGCACCGTTATAGCAAGTACCATACTCGGATGGTTGGGCCAGGTGTTGGGCATGCCAGCCCCACAGACTCCGGCGTCATGTGTTGATTGCGTGCCCAGGATCTGGATGGAAGGGTAGGAGGGGTGTCATGCAATGACTTAGTCAAGCGGAATGAAGACCATCACTTCGAAGTTGGCGTCGGTTGGTACATCGCCCCTGTCTGCCGAAGGACGGTGTACACGTTTGGTTTGACATACTTGTTGACATGGCTAGGAGCTGGCCGCGATGGCTTTCGGATTATGAATATTCTTGCCCATCCCGCTCTCTTTTGCATTCCCCCTCAAATTACGATCTCATAGCAAATCGCCAATGTGATATTTAATATTACATTATTTGATATTTGAATTCTGTTTAGTCTGATTTTTAATATCTTATCTTCCTTGTATTGGGGCAACTTAGCTGAGGCGTTTTACTCTCAACCAACATGTATTGATGACGATGATGACCACATAGAGTAATAACAAAAAGCACTAAAAAGGAAACACGTCACTGCAATACAAAATGTTTCACATCTCAATAGTGTAGCTTAATATCTCGTAATATTTATAAAATATGAGCATATGTTTGATCATGTTGCCACTAACTTAGTTATCTCCAAACTACATGTCACGGCAACATTTGTGCTGGCCTCCTCAAAAATGGACAGATTGTTGTAATTCATGGACGCAACCTGTAGCATACATTTTAACTGATCATGGGTGATACTGCGCTCTTGACGTACCACAAATGTGTCAACATTTTGGGTTTTAGTGGGCAAAACCCAAAGTGCACTCACCTTTTTTGGATTTTTCACTCTACCCGCCACCTGTAATCATAAAAGAAGAAAATCATTTTTTCAAGAATCAACTTGGATTGACTAAAATAATTTCAAGATAATGAGCTTTAACGTGTTATTTAAACTTGTAACTAAAGAAATTATAACTAAGAGAGTAATCCAATGTTTTAAATCACTGTTTAGAAAGTGTCCCTAAAAAGGTCACCAGCAGAATATGGATTAACCTGATTTATGACCGTAGGGATAATTGAACTATAAGGGGATTCGTCTCCGGAGCGCAGCAGATCTTCTGTATTGTGAATGTGCAAACAACACCTGCCAAAATGCTGCCGCTGATGGAAAATGCGTAGCTCAGCCCTGTTAAAGAACAGTTATTATATTTTCAAGTTATATTTTCAAGTTATTATATTTCCAAGAGAGTCTAACTTCCGGAATGTGACAGTCATAGAGGAATTGGTCTGAGCTCAATCGCCTCTGTCACCCTCCATAGACTGACTGGCACCCGTGAAATCCAGATGCACGAGCAGCAAGCCGGGTTTCGTCGAAGTCGGAGCTATATTGACCGCAATTTCACAGTACGTCAGTTGCTGGATCACCACCATATCTACTGCCCACCCACCGTAGTCGTACCCCTCGGCATGAAAAGTACGTTTGATTCGGTAGATCGATGTGCTCAATGGGACTGTCTGCTCAGAAGAGGTGTGCCTGAGAAATAACTGGACATTATCAGAGCGCTGTACGCGCGTAGTTTGGGTTGCTGCCATTGTTACCTTTTCTTTTAACTATGCCATCGACGAACTCATGGAAACTGCGTTCACTGAACCCGCTTAGAAGGTGTGGAGCTCCTCCCAGATACTCGACCTTCACTTATCTGTGACTGCTCCAAAAGCGCCATGCAGCAACGGACAAATTAGCTGCAGCTGCCATTCGTTTCGGACAATGCTTTGCACACTCGAAACAATTTCTACTCCAAGACTGGAATGGACTCACACCAGCGCTGACTCTTGGGGAGGTTGTTCGTAAATTTAACTACTTAGGCAGCTATGTTAGCGCTTGTGGAACGGATGATGAGGTCACTAACCGCGTACTAAAAGTTCGAAGCGCTTGGTCAATCTGCGCCACCTGTGTGGCCGATGCAACGTCACACTGGCCTTAAAGAGCAGTGTTTACAACATAGCCGTGCGTTAAATGCTCCAGTACGGTTCCTAAACCTGGCCCGTCAGATCGACAGATATAAAGAGACTAGTTAATTTTGACAAGCTCTGCCTACGCATTTTCGCACATTTCTGGTGGGAGCACCGCGTGAGCAAAGAGCGTGTTCGGCGTCTAGTATTTGGTGCAGCAAGAGCGAGTGGACCGCTTAGCGCAGTTATATCGCGCACCAGGCTCCGATGGTTGGACCACGTCTTGCGCACACTAGCACACCGACTCCCGCAGCCCAGTTGAAGGAAAAGGATGGGAGGCTAAGTGATGTCGGGGTCAAGATGAATGAACGCCGTCTCTTCGCACTTGGTATCGTTTGGTGCCTTCCGACTGCCAGGCTGGGGTCCGAAAGACGATGAACACGTTTGGTCGGATACACTTGTTGACATGGCGACCTCAAAGGCGTGAGCGTTGTCAGTTTCTGTTCTTTTCCCCTGCTCATCTTTTAACCCCCCTAAACACAATCTTATTCCTGATGCATAGTATCATATTACTACTTTTTCGGTTCCTGTTTTTATTCTCTAACGGTTGGTATTTCGATTGTTCACATCTCTTATATTTTGTATTTCGGAACGATAGTTGAGGTGTTTCTTACCTTCAGATGTAGCGTGTAAAGATGGTCATGATGGCAGTGCCGCATGACAGGACAATTTTCCAACTTAGCTTAGCAGCAATAAGGGAATGGAACTTTGGTATAAGACGGGTAAATTGACTCCAACTAAACAAGTACCGCAGGATGCTCTGGGGGAAATAGATAGGCTCAAAGCGAAAACTATTCCAACAAAGTATGCCGCCGTTCTGTGAAGGTATGATATTCGTATTAGCCAAGTCGTAAATCTGCCTGGCCCAAATTCGTGGGGCGCTGGTGAGCGCAGTATCTTCTGCGACTTGTCGTCAGGGTATAAACACAGTTTACGTTGTAATATGCCTCCGGTCGAGGAATACTTATGGATTCCGGTCCAATGCGTAAGCAACTATTATTAGCTCTAAGGATGGCAAGGAAAACAAATACCTCGTAGGCGGCTGTTTAAAATTATCACAATCATCTAGTAAGAGACCGCACGGACTGAACGTGTGACAGAATAACACCTCGTGGCCTGATGGATACTGTTGTCACAGCTGCCGAGAGGATCAAGTCTGAGCTAAATGGGTAGTGAAGACAAGCACGGATGATGGCTGTAAACAGAACGGGTATTTTTAATGGGATGAGCAGACTTTCCTGTCACACTTGAGACGAGACATTATGGGAGGACTAGGGCCCACACCTCGCCACGCCTACTCCTAGTAGGGCGATTTTGGAGTTCCCCACTTCTCAGACGTTGCCAACAGTAGTACGTATTTCTGAGCTAATTCGAGTATAAGCTGGAGAAGTGAGCCAGCCGCACATGCCGCGCGAAACTAGTGAACATCTCGTCTGACAGTGCACAGCGTTACCGCACTTGCTGACGGCTTAGCACATTTATAATGGAAACAGTTAAGTTAATTGAAACATGGGCTTTCCGTTCTGCTATTTCGCCCGCATGAATCAAGTCTAGGACCGGCTGCTTTCACTTTTTCTTGCAACCCATAACATCAGTGTGCTCTTGATCGTTACTACTTCTCAGATCAATGGCGAAGCACTTGACGTCGGCTCCAGATTAGCGCGTACCGCTGCCTGCCACTTCGCATGCGTGCTAAATCCACTGGTTCTGATATAGGAACGTTTGTAACGCATTGTAATGCACTACACGCGTTGCGGAGCAGCTGAGGAGAAGCATTGGTCTCTCAAAAATCGATGTGATGGCTAAACAAATGGGTAGAGCAAGAAAGGTTACACATGCCCGATGACTCCTTTAATCGACGGTCCACTGTTACGATCGTCGCCTCTTTGAATGCGCGTTGGATGTCACTTTCGTTTGAGATCACATTTTTTGTACGCCACGGGAGTTGGAAATATGCGCGCCTGTGCTCCTGCAAATAGGATGTGGAAATTGGTATATGGAGGTAAAAGGAGATTAAGGCGGTTTAGATCTGATAGAGGAAATGCCTTCCCAACGCGTGTAAAATTTTGCCCCACCTTGACCCTGGTCAAAAACGCCTTGACGATACCCTGGCACATTTACACCACGTGGTATATCCCATGACCATCAGATCATGGCATTAGTGCAGAATAAACAGTAAACGGTGTCGTAATCCTATAAACTCCTGGCAATAATACTCACAGCTGTGCTAATGCAAACATGCTGGTGAGGCATGTATATCGCGCGTACTGTCACCGACGCTGTTTTTATATTCTGTAATTTTCACCATTACTGTAGAGACTTTAAGAAGCTTAGACTAAGTTATCGGATGATACTGGATAGGAAAATTGCAGGCTACTGAACCCATACCAAACGCAAGGTCTGTACATAGAAACGAAACATTAACTCCTGTTACCGTGGTTCTGTAATTCACATTAAATACAGCAATCATTTTACGGATAGATTTGCACTCGTAATGAGAAAGTGTGGCAACTCGAAGACGTGTAGCTACGTGCGGAGACGGTACAGGGTAGCAGTTTACTGATCGGCAGTCAGTCAAGGTTGAAATATCTAACCATGAAGAGTTAAGGGTTAGTCAATAGTGCAAAGCGAAGACTTAACGTATTTTATGATACAAGTGGGGTGTCCATAAATGGCCTGTCGACCATGAGATCCTCGGTTGCAAGTACTAGGGCTAGTACCGATTGATGTTATTAGCTCTGTGCTTGGCAGATGAAGTGAGGTGGTTGTATAATGGCATACTTACGATAAGGTCTTGTAGTTCGACCTTGAACGTTTCGCTGTGGGCTGCCGTGGATTCCAGTTCGTGTACGTCGAAATCGCCGGAAATAAGAACGCGGCCTCATATTCGAAGTAAGCATTTCCTCAGGCAGGAATCCATCTCTGGCGTAGATGATGCGTGCGATAAACGACTGCCATGAAGTAGCTGTCATTGTACTTGAGGCGCGAACGACACTATGGGGAATCAATGACCAACGTCTCCGCATCATCCGATGGTTCGCGTTATCAGTAGTTGCGATAGTATATGATTACACCACCAACCCTATTGGGAAAATAATGTCGCAACACTGACTATCACTGAATCGCAATCACGACATCCGTAGCCTCTGAGTGCAACCAAGCCTAGATTATGGCGACTAGACCCCAAGCGTTTTTCGGCTGACGTAACCGAACCTCGGCGATTTTGCCTAGAAGGCCATGTGCATTGGTGTACATGTTGCAAAGTGTTTCAGTTCTCTCGACTTCCAAGGGAGTTAGAGCGTAACAAGCAGTTGCTTTTAAGTGCAGAGTGTTGGACGATGGTTATATTTGGCCATTGCCTAGGCAAACTTAAGGACTCTGGTGTTTGTGTTACGGTAGATGACAGTAAACGCCGAGTCGGTGTCAACCTGATGATCTACTCCAGTCAAATGTGTGGCAATAGAGGAGGCAGGTAACTTGTTCGTCGACACACGTCCTGTCTGTGGTTGCCTTGTCATGGTGGCGATACGCTTTGTAATGAGCTCTCCAGTCCGCTTACACAAGCAACGGTCGGTTCGGCCAATATAACTGCCTCCAATTACATCCCTCTTCCAACCACATGCTCCATCGCGCTCTCGAGATCGCCACTCTGCATATGGCCAACCCACTCAATAGGGATAGTTGTTAATTAAAGTTCTCCACACTATTTCTCTGTGTGCCTGCTCCAAGGGCTGCATTCATGTGGCACTGAGATTTCATGCATACACAGGACGCTAGTTGAAATGTTCTAGGTCAATTGATTGGCTGCTTATACCCAAACGGGATCAATTTAAATGTCAGTAAGAGTCTGTTCTTCAGTAATTCACTGCTTGGCGCCACATTATAAGTTCGGTGAGGGTTCTTTTCCTTTCCTATCCATTTTCTTTATTCAATGTGTATTTGATTAAAATTTCCCCGAACATATTTTTAACGCTTCTACGCCTTAGTATTGTAGCAACAAGAGTTATGATGAATGAATGTACCGTTGTCTATTCCCGGAGCATGGTTGAGTATCTTAGAGAAACTGAACGCATCTATACCCATTTGCCAGGGTTATTCCCAACCAGCTGACCAACTGACGGACCTTGCATGTGGGATTAACCTATCCTAAATTTGCACTTAATGAAGGTACACTTCAACACCCCGTCCGCCGTAAAGCAAACTGGGGTGGGCAATACATGCACTTCACCAGCTTGTCCCCGGTTGCATACAAACCCGCTCTCGTCAGAACCCTTTTCTATAGAGAAACAGCCGGTTCAAAGATGTTGCAGATGGAATGGAGTTTCTACATAGGACTGTTCTGTCAATCGGGTATCCGGAGAAGTTTATCCGGTTCCACAGAAATTATCAATGCAAACGGTTGAGAAGAAGGATACTATTTTATTTCTGCATTTCAAAGGGGACAATATTGCAAAGGAAATTGGTCACGAACTTAGGTCATCCGTAACTCGCAAGTATACCACAGCACGTCTACGGATAATTCCCAACACACGAAGACTTGAGCTCACTTACGGTCCAGGCAGTTCTCTGAAGGGTTTGGCCCTTTATTTTATTTACCAGTTCATTTGCAGATGCGGTGGTATCTATATAGACAGAACCGACCGGGGACTGACTCAAATGGTAGCTGAGCGCTTCCCAAAGTGGTTGAGGCAATACATGCTACAACACAAAGAGATGGATCAGATGGAGAGCCGGAACGCCACCTCGTCTAGTACAAAGCACCTTGTGATGACTGGCCACCACGTGGATCAATCGAAGGCGTTCAAAGTGCTATTGATCAACCGAAACTCGAAAATGCTGGCCATCTGCAGGGCATTACTGACTGCGATAAACCGATCGATATTTTGAGCGCGAAACCAACTGCAGCAGTCTATCATACCGCCTTGATCTTGATCGTCCAACTTTAATTTAGCCGTTTAGTTTCGTTTCACTTGCACCTAAGTTAATTTATTACCCAAATGTATTGCGCACGCGAACGAGGAGAGCAATCGTAATACTAACATATCCTAGCATTTGTCTTCTGTCTGCGTTGATTACGTAGGTAGAGGGGACACAATGTTTCAAGCACCAGAATCTACCACACTTCATTTTCTGTATCATGGTTGTTTAAATGAACTGAACATTCGCGTTAAACTGTGTAAAATGCTGAAAATGCATCAGTCTGGGGAGACAAATCCATGTTGTTTTGACTTGGCTTGATTTAGCTGGGACCTATGCCCCACCAATGTGAGGAACTTCAAACACATGCTCTCTGCCTGGGTTTTCATTATGGAACCATAGATTTTTGAATCTTCAATCCTTAATGTGGTTAACTAGGTTGAGACTTCATCTTTTAATTGTGGCAAATTCTCACCCATGCTTACTTAGATATCCACTGTCTGCAAGTCTATTGTCACATAGAAGAGACATGTATTCGGGACATCAATCTTATAACGACCAACATCCATTGATGGATACTGTCACGCTGGGCAGACAGAAATAGAGCTGAGTTACCAATTCTAATACAAGATCTGGGTCATAAGCAATAAAAGTAGATGGCAGAATGTGTTGTACCGACTGAACCGTGGTTATGTAAACAACGGAATAGGGCGGGACCATGAGTGGCTGACACCAACCAAGTGTTAGTTCTGCAAATGAGACGCGAATGTTATCAGATGCGGAAATCAACCAAATTGTAGGATGATAGTAAGTAAGCGAAAACGCCTGCCAATAAAAAGCAACTAGTCCTTTAAATCAGTCATTGCTTTATAAGAGTGGAATATTCAGGCTGCCCAGCGCAGCTGAAACCAATAACCGTGGTTTAGCTGGTCAGAAAATTGTGCATCAAGAAGGAAACCAATAGCGAAATGCTTGGTTGGGAGTGACAACATCTAACATAGTCCTGTTACTTTTAAGTCTCAGCGAAAGAAATAACTTAGGTTTGATTCAAACTCGTGGAATATGATCGGAACCGATCGAGAAGTCCTGGTTCCAGAGAGATTTGTGGACAATTGATATATTTATTTATTTGGTTACGTTTCGCTCTTTACACTACAGCTTTTCAGGCCAAATGAACTATAGTTCACAGTTGGTTTGCATTTTTATAAGAAGTGATATGATATGATAGTGCGAGAAAACGCCCGTCAGTGAATAGTTATGGTTAGAGTTTCCATGAGTCATGAGGTCATTCTAGTTAAATAATGATCACTTAACGTTCCCGATTGATCGGTGTAACAAGTCCTTCACCTGTACGACGCTACTGTTCTCCAGCAGGCTAGATAAATTAGTACATAGTTTGTGTGGTATTTTAAATGAAGCAAGGAAGAGATAATTGAGACAACTGAAATGAGTCCATGAGCTAGTACGGGCAGGTAGAAACGCCGTCTTAGTTGGTCCAATCATAGTGGGATTATTCAAAAGACAGTGTTAGCGAACATGTTTTCGCTAATTCCTCTTCAGAATAATATAATTATAAGCCAGTCGTATCTCATCGAACAAACTACTGAGGTGGTTTTTAAGGGGGTAAAACCAGTGTTTATTGGGGGTCAACCGTCGCTATTAATCAGGTCAATGTCTGGGCCTGCAAGCGATCCAACTGCGTATAGGTCACTAGTCGATCGGGCATGAATGAATCGGTTCTGAATGCGCAGATTCGGTTGGTGCAGACGATTTGTAATAGCTTCATCAGCTTCATCGGCATCCGTCTGCGCGGATACTTCGATCGATTGGCAGGGGGTCTTGTGAATACTTTTACATGCGTCAGCTGGTTTATCTTCGTGCCTTGTGTCGGCGAGGTGGGCAGCCATGAAGAAGTTACCTACTCTTCTGATTCCAGACCTTAAACATGCGGGACAGTGTTCTTTCACTCTCTCGAGTAGACACATAGTCGTACGACTAGTGTATTCTGTTCCACAAGAGCATGCAGTTGCCGTGGACCAGTCTACAATTTCCGAGACTGAGCTTTACCATTGGTGTACTTAGGTGGCATATCTGGAATTTTGCTGCAGGGAAGGTATGTCTGAACTCCTACGTTAGACGACGATTATGTATTTCGACTGCGATTTTCCCTTTGTACGGAATTTGTAGGAAAATTGCTTTCCTGTTGGCGGTTAAAGACCAAGGGTGTGTTCTTCCTCTGCTACACGTGGGCTTGTAGGAAGCGATTATTTCCGGTTTCACCGTCCGTATCCTTACCATTTAGAATCTTGTTAGGATGCTAATAATGTCGCTCTCTTTTACTCAAAGAAACGTTTATTACCATGTAGAAGCTGCTCCGTATATAAACTGATAATATGGCTGCGACGTCAAATTTGTCCAAAATTGTAAGTCCGTAGATTAGCCGACCCTCAAACAAATCAGTAACTAGCGAAACCAAATTGTTTCTCAGGCTTTTGACTACATCACTACCTGCTCTCACTTGAGTGTGCTCATGCGAAGCTGCTCTGCTATTGGTCAGTTCTGACGACCTAATGTGTTGTGATCGCAGTTGATGGGGCTTAGAGCCGTCAGAACAAAGACTTCAACCGCACCGGACAGTGTATTGATTAGATGTCAAGTCACAAGAAACAGGTAAGACAACCGACAATATGGTCTAAGTTGGATTCTCAGTTCAAGATCAGAAGCTAGCACCCATTTTCTTAGCTCCCCTGATTTTGCTTCAGTGTATCTTACTTCGGTTCCATTAGCATGTATACAGTAAGGAAACGCTCGATGAGGAAAAAAGTATTATAGGCCAGGATACTTTTATTTTAGTTCAAAAGCTGAGACAACAAACTAAGGTACTCCACACAACGGCTGAAAGCAGTAGTAATGAAAATACCCAAAGCAGTGTAGGCGCTGTGGGCAATTCCTTTGAACTACATATTGACCTGAGAAAGACACCTAAACAATGTCCAGCCGTAGCTGAAAATGCATACGCTGAATTTGCATTAAATGTCGACATGCTCACATCGATATTGCAACCTTTGCAGAGTTTAGCTGTCTTATTTGAATCACACCCAATTATTGATAAAATGAACCTCACGAAGTGTAATGTCTTGATAGACTCCATTTCGACCGAAGTGCACACTCGATTACGCTGTTCACGCAATGCAGTGGTTTTTAATGTGCCAGACAATCTACCATTAATAACTGTTCAGAAAATGCTTCTCACTGCATGCGGTACGCAATCTTGTTGGTCCATCTGCATCAGACTACGCAAAAATGTAATGCGTTACGCGTGTCCCATACTTTTCCAGTTTTAAAATGAACTTATTGCTAAACAATTCATTCAAAAGCGCACTCACATTGTGCTTAATAAGACTTTCAAACCTCTGATAATTATGGAGGACTAAACCCCGCTACAACGAGAGATAAGGAGCCGAAAGTCTGAGGTAAACCAGACAGACGTATGGCGCCCCTCACCCTTTTGATATTGCTCCACTTGGTGGCCACCACAACTTTGCGAATAATACTCCGCTTGCTGCAGATAGGGGCGAAGCGATCAATAATAAAGTGATTTTTGAAATTAACAAGGAATCACATTAATATGCTGGCCGCTCTATCAAATTATAAGCTGTATCCCGTAGAACACCTACTTCTTGCACTTCGGTGCACAAGCCTTCCCGTCTTCTTATTCCCCCTCTTGCGCTTTTTCACCCTTATCGTCCCTTTCCAGCTTCACTTTTATCCCCCCTGTTTTCAACTCCCCGATTCTCGGCCCTCCCCCACCTTGCTTCAATAGTCGCTTTTCTTTTAGTTTCAACTCACAGGTGAACGCGGAGCGTCATTCCCGCATTGTCAACAGGCCCATGTCCAAGCAAGCGGTCAAGCCCAGTTCATCGGCTTCCATTTGGAGTCCTCGATCCTCCTTCAGATTGGCATGCCTCAATGTTCGCACATTGCTTCAGATCGGTCAACAGGCAGCACGCGCTCGAACATTAGAGACGCTGACGATCGATATCTGCTGCTTATCGGAGACCCTCCTGCAAGATTCGAGCTCTGTATTCACTCTGCGATCCCCTTCAGATGACACTAGCAGCACTTTCTCATTGCACCTATCCGGTGACGATGCAGCTTCGAACACCGGACAAGCCGGTGTTCGTATTGCCTTGAGTCCCCGGGCTGAAGCTACTCTGGTTGTTTGGATTCCAATCAGTAGCCGGATGTGTGCGGTCCGATTGGCTGGCTCGTTTAAAGCTTCGAAGTCCCGTGGGACTAATAGGTGGCTATTCGTTATCGCTGCCTATGTACCGACAAACTGTAGAGATGACTCGGTAAAAGACGACTTCTATCGTCAACTGAACGAGCTCCTTAGCCACAAAAGAAGCTGGGACACTGTAGTGCTGACCGGGGATCTGAACACTGAAGTTGGAAAATTGTCCACAGAGGAGCTGCATCTGGGCGGTCAACATGGTATAGGCTCCCGTAATGATAACGGTGAGCGGTTACTTCATTTGTGTGAGGATGCTCGCTTATTTCTTGCGAGCACTAATTTCAGACACAGCACTCGCCGAAGGGTGACTTGGCGCCCACCAGCCTCGAACCAGCCTTGGAGGCAAATCGATCATATTGCGGTAAGTTACCGATGGAGAGGCTGCGTCCAGAACTGTCGCTCGATTTGGAGCACAGGTGTGGACACCGACCATGAACTTGTTTGTGCTAACATTCGGACGCGTTTTGGCGGAAGCCCACAAAGACGCTGTGATAGCAGTGACACCAGCCAACTGACAAAGCCAGCTGTTCTGAATGCTTATCAAAGTACGCTGTCATGCGAGTTGCATAAACGCTCAGTGGATGCAATTGAAGCTCATTCACCAGACCTTAATAGCAGCAGGAAAATCCTCATGTGGTGAGTCTAATCGCCAACATGGACATTGGGTCTCTTCACAGTCTCTGGAACTTATAGATGATCGCCGGCATATTCCGGCTGGAAGCGAGCACAATGAAACTCGCAAAGAGCTCCGGGCAAAACTCCCTGAAGAGAGACCGCGAATCCTGGTGGTCTAATCGTGCAACAGAGATGGAAGTGGCTGCTGCCCTTGGTAACCATCGTAAGTTATTCCGTCTGATACGGGAAACGGGCAGCAGGAGACCTGGTGTCAGTGAAACTATACGTGACGAGAGTGGACAGCCTATTCACAACTTATCCAAATGCTTAGAGGGTTAGGCTGAGCACTTTAAAAGGCACATTAACCGGTCGGAATGGTTAGGTTTCTCGCCAGCCATTAATCGCCCTGCTCCGTGGGCTGTCCCTTCGGATCCCCCATCTCGCTCAGAAGTCGGACATGAGATCAAACTGTTGAAGTTGAACAAAGCCGCGGTACCTGATGACCTTCCTCCAGCCCTTTTAAAATTCGGGGGACCTGCTCTTGTGGATGATTTACACGAGTTACTAGTGAGACTGTGGGAGCAGGAAACTGTCCCAACCGATTGGAGCCGCTCCGTCATAGTCCCAATTTTCAAAGGAGGCTCACGATCGGAATGCAGCAGCCATAGAGGAATCAGTCTGATCTCCATCGCCTCCAAATTGATTGCCTCTGTCATCCTTCACAGACTGACTGGTACTCGTGAAAACCAGATTCGTGAAGAGCAAGCTGGATTTCGTCGAGGTCGTTGCTGCATTGACCACATCTTCAGCTTGCGTCAGTTGTTGGAGCACCGTCACATATATTGGCGGCCCACCGTTGTCGTGTTCCTCGATATCAAAGATGCTTTCGATTCGGTGGAGAGGCATGCACTTTGGGGCTGTCTACTCAAGGAAGGTGTACCTGAGAAATATGTGCATATTATCCGAGCATTATACGCGCGTAGCTCGGGCAGAGTGATGGCTTACGGCAAGTTGTCGTCGCCCTTTAATATCTCCAGCGGCGTGAGATAAAGATGCCCGCTGTCACCTCTCCTCTTCAACTTCGCTGTTGACAAAGTTATGGAAACCGCGTTCACAGGACACGACTTAGAAAGTGTGGATCTGCTCCCAGGAGAACGACTTCTTGACTTAGAGTACGCTGATGATATTGCCCTAATCTGTGACAGCTCACAAATGTGCCAAGCGGCACTGGA
>OX104065.1:74924380-75029915 GCA_944474145.2 Dicrocoelium dendriticum | reverse complement strand
GTGTGTGGTCGAGAGAAATGAAAACCCTCACTTCGAAGTTGGCGTCGGTTGGTGCATCCCGATTGCCTGGATGGGGTCCTAAGGACGGTGAACACGTTTGGTTGGACACACTTGCTGATGTGGCTTGGAGCCGGCCCCAAGGGCGTTTGTGTAGTGAGTTCCTTTGTCCATCCCCCTCCTGCTTAGTATCCCCCTCCAATCACGATCTCACTTGTTAGGCATAATATGACTCTCTTTTACGGCAGCCAGCTGTTAGCTCTCCGGAACGATGTCCATCCGTTACTGGGGACTCAGCTGGCGTGCCATTGTTTGTTTTCCTTTTCTTGTCTTTTGTATTGCGACACAATAGCTGAGGTGTTTTCCACCTCCAGCTAACATGTAATGATGATGATGCTGATGAGTTCTTGGTGCTCACAGAGAATGTATAGAAATGCCAAACCGAGTTCCGCACTGTTATACACTTGCGTGTCCAGCTTCGAGCAAGCGAGACAACGTTACTCGAGTGAATATCTATATTTTCCGATGTTTCGACAACCAGGGTGCTGAACTGGTTGAAGCATTGCTGCGATACGCTGACAGGTGTTTTTTCTACATGAAGACCCGGTTGGTTGCTCCACCAAGTCGAACTACTTGGTCGCATCGTATAATGCTTCCCTTTAGGTCGGTAATTTCCACAGATTCTTCTGCCCAACAAATCTACTTGGAGGATAGGACTACATGATCACTGCAGTCCATAGGGAAGACATCGAAGATCACTCTCTTGATCACAGATTCTCCATTGGTTAATATCCGATTCCCTATAGACGGCCTACCTGTCTCTCTGAATCTGGTGAGAGTGTTATTGTGAGCGCGAAACGAAAAACTGGGGACAGGCTATTGTATGTCCTCCTTGAGCTGTTCTCCAGTAGCGGTTTGACATTCCAGGGCATAGATGTTGAAGTCGGTAATGATAGAAGGTGGCTGTACTGTGTATCACTCTCCTTAGTGTGGATGCCACATTGAATTTCCTCTCGAGCCTGGAGGGCGGTAAACTGTAGCCACCAAGCAAGAATTGTTGCTTCTTCAGCGTAAACGACATCGAAGGGGCTCTTAGACCACATTGGCCACATTCTCCGGGGGCTCACGTCGGAGATCACTACGGAAGTGCGGAGCCCACTCTCATTTTAATTTGGTCAGTCGTGTTGAACAACGGAAATGCTTGGCAGCTTGACCTCAATGTCATTTATGTAGGTGCGCAGGTCTGGAATCTTAGTGTACATTCAGCGTAGCTTCTTGGACGTCAGAAGCATTTGACGATCACTGTGTGAATAGGGTGAACTTACGCAAACTGGTGAGAAGTCAGCATCTAATTGCATGATACGGAATTTGACAACTCCCGATATGAACACAATCCGTTTTTGGCATCACATGCGCGTGTGGTATGCAGTCCAGTTCTCATTGGCTACTAGTCTGAGCACACAGATTTCTGAATCACTGTTGTAGTTATATAGAATCTCGGGCAACCTCGTTCCCTCGATGACACCGGGTGGTTGAGGTTCTCTAATTGGTGTATTAATCGTAGGTTCAAAGGTGGTGTGTTGTGCAGTTTATGCCAGCTACGCATTAATTCACTCCCACCAGTTAGAACTGAACCGCAAGTTTGAGCATTCTCTGGCCACTGCCTATGTACTGAGGAGGAAGGCTGGCCTTGAAATCGACTGTAGTATGATGAGATCAACACAGAGAGCTTCACGGGTGTATCTTAATTCCTCCAGATCGTGAGCAGTAGCTTCCTTGTCGTAAGCTGCAGGTAGCTCAGGCACGCCAAGAACGAAACTGATTCTTCTGCTGCTGCCCGTGTGTTGGTCGTTTGAATTGATTCGTTCAACTGGCCTTCGCTTCATGGAGAATCTGGAAAAATGCCTATCTCGCCGCCTTTACTCTGGAGGCCGTATGTCGGCAAAATCGCTTCCTCTATATTATCCGGGGATCCCAGTGTTGCACTTAAAAGCCGGGATTCACTGTCATGCATCCAGTTTAGATGTCTAGTGACGCACAGGAATTTTGTCAGACCTGGCGCTAACACCAATAAAAACACAAGCGCAATTCCACTGCTTAAAATCGTCTTGTTGTTTTCCCCTTATGGAGTTTGTCCTGGACACAGGAACGGTGACTTATATGAGTGTCACAGTAGAGTAGTTTCGTGTTTGTGGACAAACTGCCATTTTGGTTACGTGCATGTGGAAACCTCGCCGCATTCCGAACAAGTATGGACACCCAGCTCACTACACCGAATGTGTTAACGACAGTTGGCTCTCAGCGATCTCCACACAACTTAACGGGCTCTGACCTACAAATCTATAAACTGATAGAAGTATACACGCAAGTAATTCTTCCTTTATCATTACTCACACAACGAAACTTGTGTCAGTGGCACGTCTCCTTCCCCCTTTTAAGTTCAATGAACGCTATCAGGACTTGCTGCGCAAAACCTAGAAACCAGTGACACAGTCAATTGTGCTACGTGGATAGACTGCAAGAGATCGGAGTAATGAGCTGCGAAACCAGTCCTAAAATGGATTCGTTAATCAGAAGCTTAATAAATGCAGTAGCCGGACGACTTTTCACGCAACATTTAGCAATAAAAAGTATGTTGCTGCTCCTGTCCACAAATTATCCCTCTCAATTATGGACCGCGTTCCGCTTGTCGGAAGATAAACAAATTGCTTTTGTCATTCAGTTAAAAATTACTGCGTAAAGAGCAGACGTTAATGCAGATATAGCTGGCTATTTTTATACACAAAAAGCTTGCTCGACGAGTAGCTACCTTCAGCCACATTCCTTACTAGTCAAATGAGCTTGTCGAAACAACCGCACTGTGCAGTCTATTTAGACTGCTCTCTTTATGGTGCACCGGGGTTTTCAGTGTGACCACAGGTTTTCGACAAGCAACATGGTTGACGGCATCCGGTTTCGGATTTGCCTGTCACTGTGGCTAGCCACAGGACGCCTGCGCCTACAGAGGGACCATGGGTTGCTTGCGATGCACCACCCACAGCCACAAGCACACACCCCATATCCAGAGTAAACCCGAAGGAATGAGACCGGGAGGAATGTGGATGGGAGCCACGTTTCATCAGTGGAGCCGGCCCACACTCCTTCACAGGCAAACACAAGCACGCTGTATTTGGGAAATCAAGCGCACACAATACGGTGGCTGGACCGTAGTCCGCTCCAGACTGAGTGCATGGAACCAATCTTCGAGCCTATCACGGCCACAAGGACCGTGCATCCCGTCCACTCCAGCAACGACCAACTGTCTCCTGGAGCCAGTATTGAAGAGGTAGTGGGTAATAGACAGGTTGGCACCTTGTCAACATGCACATCAAGCGCAGCCACACCGGGGATAGCAAACACCAGCCAATCACTTCAAACGACAAGATAGAAGAAATTAAATCGGGGAATGCATACAGATAGGGTGACATAACTCTCCACTAAATGGGCGTATAAAATAAATTTGTTATGAACGAACCCGCGATAATTTCAAGAGGTCAGAAAATATATTTTAAGGAAATGCCACAAACGAGAAAATGTTATCGAAATTAACTACAACTGGCTTAAGTGACATGCGCTATTTTATAGAAGATAGTACAGATAATATGAGAAAGAAAAGCATTAGGACAAAATTGCAAACCCACCACCTGAAATAAATAGACTTAGCATGCAAACACGCTTTTAGTAAATCGAATGCAGCGTACCTACGAACGTTGCGCCGGTTCTGCCTACGTTCTCAGCAGGACTCGTCGTCACTTCGGTAGTGGTCCCGAGTGGCCTCGCACATGGCTCACTAGGTCTGCCTGACTCAGGCACTCGCGACCGCATGTTCTACAGCACCATGCGCTCGATGTCGATGGAGTACAATCGATCGCTGCTTGCCGCTTCCGCAATTGCCGCTCTGCTCTGCATGCATGAGGTCTTTCTCGCGCACTTCGGCAAATGCCTTTGTGAGCAGATCGCGCCATGCACGCCGATCAACCGCCTTCGATTCCAATGACCTGCAATCAAGATTAGAACGTGTGAGGCTCACTTTGATCGTGTCCTTGTAACGTAACATTGATTTCAGTGCATGTCACTTCCCACTACTCAGCTGACCGTAAAATAGTTGTCTCGGTATCCACGTCGAATCAAGACAGCTCACATGACCGAGCCACCTCAGGTGTCTCAGCAAAAGTATGCAGTCCGCTGCATACATCCCACTTCGACGCAACACTCCCGTGTCCGCAACTCTGTCACACCAACCGATGCGCAAAATCCGTCGCAAACTCTGTTGCCGGAAACGCTCGCGACATCGCACATCCCGCCGGTACATCGTCCACGTTTCACTGCCGTTTAGAAGAACGGACAGTACCATGGATTTGTACACCATCAGCTTCGTGCCAACGGTAAGCTAATGGTTGTTCCACACTCGGTACCCTAGCTTCTCGAATGCCGTCGCTGCCTTCGACGCGCGGATACGCAGCTCACTGTGTAGCTGCTGGTCAGTCGACATCACACTCACAAGGTAGCAGAAGCGAGAGGTGGTTTCCAATAATTCAGCACCAATGATGACTAGAGGCAATATTAAAAAATTGCACCTCCGGTGAAGGCTGAAAGAGATAGACAGGTTCGCTTGTGTTGATGGTGAGCCCGAATTTGGCCGCTGTCGAAGCCAGAGCACTGGTCATGTGCTGCAACTCACCCGCGCTATGTGCAAACAACACACAGTCGACAGCGAACAGCAACATACGGATAGTTGTTTCCCAGACTAGAGTTCTCGCACCGAAACGACGGATGTTCAGCAACCCACCATCAATACGGTGCTCCACACGACCATCGTAAACACAAGCCGTATCAAAAGCACAAGATATCATTGCATGAAGACATATCTTAAAAAGGGCAGGGGCTACGACACAGCCTTGCTTCACACCAGAGACAACTGCAAAGTCATCCGGGGTCTCTTCACTCAGCTGCACCATCACCCGCATACCACTGTGCAGACAATCATCTAAACTTACAAAACTTACTCGGACAACGAAACTTACCCTACAGCAGTCACAATGCCTCGCGGTTCATCGTATCAAATATCATGGTAAATCAACAAAAAGGGAGTACAACGGCTGGTGTCGTTCTCTGCACTTCTCCTGCAGCTGATAAGACGCAACCACCGTATCCATAGTGCTGCGACCCGAACGAAATCCACACTGCTCCTCCGCCAGGTTAGGTTCCACAACCTGACTGACGAGGCGGTTGAGCAGGATTCAGGTAATCACCTTGTCCACACAACTCAGCAGGTTGATGCCACGATAATTCGTGCAATTTTGCTTGCTTCCTTTGCTTTTTTACATTGGTAGCACAAGCGCATCCTTTAGCTCAGGAGGCACCTCCTCCTCAATACATACACGTTGCATCAAGTGGTGCAGCGCAGTCACCAACGTGGGTCCGCCGTGTTTCAATATCTCATGCAGGATCCCGTTGGCACCGGCACACTTGCCGTTTCGCAGCTGAGCAAGTGCCATTTGCGTCTCATCCAGTGTCGGCGTATCCGCCAGACTCGTCTTCACATCGTGCTGCTTGAGGCAGTTCAATGTGGACCAGTCGATCTCTGAACGGTTTTTCAAAAGACAGTCAAAGTGCGTTCACCAGATCTGCATTATGTCAGCAGTCGGTGTGCAGGTAAGGTCTAAGCTACCATCGATCAGCGTCGTCAGCGACTCCAGTCTCGGTCCATACACCGCCTTCAAAGAGTCAAAGAGTTCCTTGTGTTAGCGGCGTTCGGAGTAGCATTACATCGGCCTCGCCTTCTTCGTCCACCATGTATTTTTAATGCGACGGAGCTCTCGGGTCAGTCGCCGTCGACGTTTGCAAAATTGACTACTCTTCCCCAAGTCACTGGGGTCTGCCACATGTACAGCAAATGGTGCATTCTTCTCCGACACTTATGCGCCAATCGTCGCATTGTTCTCATCAAACCAATCAGGCCAGTTCGAGTTTGCGCCCGATGGTCTCCTCGGCAGCAGCTGTCACCTGGTCGCGAATGTGGTGCCACAAGTCGCCCACTGTGGCTATGCAGTCCACATCACACAGGCGTGCAACCATCGCCTTCTCCAGCTCAGTACGCTTCGCCCCAGTAAGGACGGAAAGAATTTTGAATTTACGGCGATTCACGGCGGGAGTGCAATACATAGATTTACACAAATATATGTACAGTTTGGTCCGCACCAATTTGTGATCAGTGCCACACTCAGCTCCACGCAGTACACGTGTCATGCGCACTTCACGCATATCACGCTAACGTAGGATGACATAGTCGAGCAGATGAGCGTGACCACTCCGTGCGTGCGTCCAAGTTGCTGTACCTCTCACACTTAGTGTAAAACGAGTGTTCGTGATCGTCAGGTCGCGACTGGCACATAGTGAGAGCAGCCTGTTACCGTTCGCATTCGCTGAACCAATGCCAGGCGGGCCGACAATAACTGTCCACACCGATGTATCACGCCCGACGCTCGCGTTGAAATCACCCGATAGAAATAGTCGGTCGCACCTCGGCACCGACCGTACCACGGAGGATAGCTAAGTGTAGCATTGATCACGCGTGTCATCATGATAACACATGGTCAGACCGCACGTGCTTATAAAAGTGGCAAGCTTACCACTTCCGAGTCGTAGGCGAACAGTCATCAGTCGTGCGCTGATGCTTTTGGTTCCCTCACCAGCTGGTCGGGGGCCTGACCGGATATTGCAAATCCGACCCCATGCTCACGTGCTGAGGCGACGTTGCTCACCCAGTAGAATGTGTAGCCAGCACCAGTTTCATGAAACTTGCTCAGCTAGCCGAGTTTCACCGAGCGCCGCCATATCGATGTTGTAGCGCACCAGCTCCATCGCGACCAGTGCAGTGCGTCGCTCGGGGCGCTCATTCAAGTTCCGGTCCAGTAGTGTGCGCGCGTTCCAGCACCCGATGCTGAGTGCCTTGCGCGCAGACATACGAGTACACTGGTGGGCAATCACAAGCGAGATGGTGGATGTGTTTTGGAAGTTTACTTGAGAGACTCCGCCCGGAGCCTTTGGCTCAATAGCCTGACATACAAGGTAGTGGGGAGCAGATCCAGCTCGGGAATGTGATTGCAGAGACAGATTGGGATCTGTTTGACGGTCGTCACACACAGCCTTTGAGGTACTGGAACCATTCATATATGTTTTGCGACCGTGGTAGAATACGCACCTGCGACCACGGCTAGACGCAGGCGGGTTTGCATCAATTTGACCAGGGGCAGCCTGTCTTGATGCAGGCAGTAGCAAACCGTTGAACACTCGGAGGTACCCTCCCTCCGTCAGAGACAATGCGTGGCGCTCGTGCTCTACGCCAATCGAGCTGTGAGCTTCTAACCCGTAGACCTATTGTCTCCCATGACTAGGTTTTACGGGAAGAGGACCATCGACCACTTCCTAACCTCCGAAGAGGATAGACTAGGATACTGGCGGCGCGCCCACACCTTACAGGAGAACGAGTCGGGTCCTCAGCCAAAGCCTTCGATTAAATGTACATCCGAAAGGCGGCGGGTCCAGCACATGGTCATTTCACGGACTAATGCGGATTGGTGTCTTGGATCTTAGCAGGCAGAGGGGCGTAACCGAACTCGCATCCAGCGGTCGCCACGAGGAGGCGTCCAGGACACGAGCCCATGGCACAACCGTAGCAGCAGTGGGTAGACCATCTGTCAGGATCTAGCCACCACCAGCCACAGCACACCATGTGCTCACCTGCCTACCTACATACTTACATTTATGGATCCACATGTACGAAAATCCTATTATACTATTGCACACTTCTTGGTCTTGTTGTACCGGTTGTACGACCATGCGTTTAATGGTATGCCCAGCGTAGCCGAGAATAAAATGTATTCCTTTAATTTGCACCATTTGTATTATAACAGGATCTTTTATTCGAGTTAGCTGAACTGTTTTGCATCAAAATTGTTGTGCCCATCAAATCTTTATTACATCCTTTTAGTGTCTGTGCCGAAACACTGTTGGACGTTCAATTAAACGTCGAAAACGAGAGGGTTACGCAAACCGTTCTTGGGGCAGAGCGATAGTCGACCAAATGGCCCTCATCAGACGAGGACCGGGACCCGCGTATGTTCCGCGATGAAATGGACTGGCCAACTTCGTTCTGTATATATCCCTAATCTACCATTGCATTTTGCCTTTTTACCAGAAGCAAATATACCGTACACAAATAGCGGATCACATCCCAGTGATGATGAGGTACAGCAAAACCTACTTCCGAATAATAACTTCTGATAATTGTAAACCACTTTCTTGTATCTGCATTAATACATTGTAAATTTGTTTTTAATCTGAGCGTACTACATACTTAGTCCATGTTTGAGGTTCGAGTTGGTAGTAATTTTTATTCCGGCGTCAGTCATTATCAACGATTAGCAACCAGTTCCAGTGAGCTTACGTTCAGTAACAAGTACTGTACCACTCAGGAGTCACTTGAGCTGTTAGCTAAAGCGGAGCGGAAGTCTTGCTTTTTCGCTACCCAGTTGTGGCATGGTGGCGTAAGTTTGATTGGGTTCACTGATTAAATAAATAAATAAATAGTTTTATTCTCTATGAAACGCGACACACCAATACAGGCATGATGAAGTGATAGTCAGAGCCACAGAAACAAATTGAGCGTATATACACCATAGGAGATGGATAATTGTTCGCAAAATACGCGGATGAATAAGTGATAAGTAGTTGTCATAAAAGAGTCGCAAGGATAATGGGCATGGTCATTGGAGTCAGGTAGATATGTGGCGCGGAAGCAATGTAGAATCTATAAGTGTTTCCGTTATGGAAATGCAAGGTGGGATTTCGAATAGTTCAGGTAATTGATCTCAATTATTCCGCGTGCGTATGAACCCGATAGAATGATTGATAAACACGGTTTGACGAATGAGTGAGGTTTGGTTCATATGCCATTGTGTTCACATTCTTCAGTTAACGGGATCTTGCCAGTGTTTAGCAGTGGGCAGTGACTTTATTTTGGTGGCGTCACATCCACCAAGTCGCAGTGTTGTTAATCAGACACGTGTGGCTTTTTATAAGGAGACCGCTTGTCAGGCGTAAACCCACCACGTCCTGAAACACTGCCGTTGACCACAAGTTGTGTAGCAATGCGGCATTGGCAATGTAACGTTATGGTCGGATTTCCGCACGTCTAATCGCAGTTATGGTGCGCCCGTTTTTCCAGCGGCTGAATGAGACTTAGTCAGGATACACCATCAACGGTTGGAATCGGCGGTACTGGACGGAATAGGGCTACGTAAATTAAGATGCAGTTTTGTAGGTGAGAAAGTACCTCAGACTAATGAGGGTAGGATATATACGTATATATACGTAGTATAATCGTCAAAGCTGATAACCCACGGACCGGGTGGGATTCGCAGACAGGTCCAAGAGGAAGAACCATTGCAGTTAAGTAGAACACTTTCGGGGAGATAAAGCTTTTTGGTGAGGTGTTGCAGACGTAAAGTGGTTTTGCTTCCAATTGTTCACTGCAGTAGAAAACAGCGATCAAGTGGCTTGCGGTAGTCTCCAAACTGGCCAAAACAATATTCTGGTAAAGATCACAGCCCATATTATATAAGAAGCATAATATCATCAGCAGACTACACTGGCGAGGTGGGTAAGGCATCCACAGTCTATTAACGCCAAGTAGTTAAAGCTTGTGATATTGCAAGGGAAGTAATCCACTGCTGAGGTGGACTAGGCATAACGCCATAGTATCACAAGTAAGTGGGAATCTTACAAGTAAATGAAGCGCTTTTTGTGGTCATGTAAGCGATTTAAACCCAACTGTTCAAACTAGTAGAGTGTGTGAATGGGTAGGTTCACTGTATTCTCCAGAATACAGGTATGGCCGAACGCAATAGTACAGACCATAGTAGATAAACATCCAATGAGCATAGGATTAATGGCAGATCACATGAGCGAGGTGGGTAATGTATCCATAGGATAATGGCGCCAAACAGATGGGGATTCTGATACAATGAACAATGAACAAGGAACGATGAATTTATACGGGTTAAGAAGCGTTGCTTTACAAGTCACGTTGGATAGTTGGTGGAGATATCAACATAACAGTAATGATGATAAGGATAGTAAAATAGTTAATAATTGAAATATGAAAATGAGGACTTACCGTTTGCTCCGCTGTAGTCCTGCGATCCTCTTAGATTCACAGCATCCACAGTTAACAACAAATAATTTCATAGTATACTCCAGGTGTAGGATGGAGATGTAGTGTTAAGTAACAAAGTGTAAGTGGATGAGTGCATCGTCCAACCGTCTTTTAAATACTGTTAGTGTCGGTGCAGAGGCGACCGATTCTGGGAGAGCACTCCACGGGCGACAGACACGAATGGAAAAGAAATTTCTACGGCACTCCAGACGACTGTATTGTTTTGCGAGTTCTAATGAATGGCCCCTCAGGCTTGAATTGCTGCTGAGTTGCAGTAAAGGGCGGCACACATGATGTGGGTCTCGCAGAATAATAATCAGGTCACCTCGTAGTCTGCAATAGCTTCCACTGAACACCCCCAATCGTTGTAGCCTCTCCTGGTAGGAAAGATTGCGCATTCCAATTACGTTCTTAGATGCCCGGTGTTGTGGCTGCTCCAATGCATTAAGGTCGTGTTTCAGCCATGGATGCCAGGCTTGAATTGCGTATTCGACATGGGGGTGAACATACGCACTGAGCATTTGTCGAAATATGGAGCTGTTTAGTTATCCAAACGCCCGCCTCAACAGACCCACATGTTGGTTCCCGGTCTTCGAGGCCTTTTCGGATTGCCTGGAGCAACCCAAGTCATCTTGAACCAGGACAATCAAGTCACGTTCGAGAGTTGATTGTTGCAGTACATCCGTTCCGAGTCGGTATGAGTAGCTGCTTTGATGTCGGATGGAAAGCACCTTGCATTTACTGATGTTGAAATGCAATAGGTTTTGGGTCGACCATTGATACACCGTATCTAAATCACTCTGAAGCAGATGCTGGTCGGCGTTTGCCTGGATCCTGCGCCAGATCTTGATATCCTCGGCAAACATTAGGAAGTTTGAAGTGATTCCTTGTGCAAGGTCATTAATAAACACCAAAAACAAATGTGGACCTAAAACTGAGCCTTGCGGCACACCACACTCAACTTGCATGGGGTTCGATAAAGAGCTCCGAACTCTGACCACTAATTGCCGTTGAACTATAAAGTTGGCAATCCAGCTTAGAAGAGGATCGCTCATCCCGTAATGCTGCAGCTAGGATAGTAGTATCCGATGGTCTAGACGATCGAAAGCTTTGGAAAAATCCAGGTAGATCACATCAACACCTCCAGTGTCAGTTGCCTCGGTCCAACTACTACGTGCAATCAGTAATTTCTTTGTACATGACCGCTGTCGACGGAAACCGTGCTGTTCAGGAGTGATGAGGTTGCAGTTTTCCAGACAGCACACCAGTGCATCGGCAACTATGGATTCCATGACCTTGGAGAGTATAGGAAGATGGAATAGTGGGCGGTAGTTGGAGGGATCAGTTCTGCTTCAACCTTTGTGAATCGGCCTTATTATTCCAAGCTTCCACATGGCGGGAACTTGGTTCTGGTCTAGGCAGCGCTGGAAAAACTGAGCTAAAGGTCCTGCCAGTGGGCTTGCTGCTGCTTCCAGTGCCTCTGGACGAATGGCGTCGACATCCGGCGAGCTGTGTTTGCGTAGAGACGTCAGCTTTTGCAATACAGCCTCCGCGGTAAAAGTGATGTGGGTTAGTCCTGGCGAAGAGAAGACAAAGCTTGGTAGATCGCCTGGTGGCAAGACCCTACGAAACGTGAGAGCGTATTGCATCTACAGCGCGTTTGCTGCTTCCACAGCCGTTCTTGTTGGGCCATCAGCCGTCCTGAGTGGAGGAAATCCTTGTCTCACCTTTCGTAGGCTATTAACGTGCTTGTACAGCAATTTGTGGTTAGCTCTGAAGGTTTTGCGACGTTCTGCTGATAGGCGGCTTTGTCTTCCCTTAACAGTTGAGTACAGTGGTTACGTTGGACCACGTAGTTGTCCCAAGTTTCTTGTGCTGGAGCTTCTCTGTACACTCGCCATGCTGCGTTGCGTACTGTCATCCGTTTTCGAGTTCTGCTCCTAACGTAAGAAACTGATTTACATTTATAGCAAACTTTTATCTCTGAAGCCTCTGCAATCAGCTGACTGAATTTGTTGATGAACTCGAGCCAGGCGACTTCCGGGGGTTCTTCTTCTAGGAAAAACCAAGTTGTGGCGCTGACGAGCTGGGCTAATCTATGGTAGATTGTGATGGTTCGCGCAGTCTCATCGTTATCATTCAGATATTCCGCATAGCAGACGAATTTGAAACTGATCACTATGTGATCACTGCGACCAAACGGGCAGTCTAAAACCAACACATCAATCATATGCTCCTCGTTGGTGAGCACAACATCCAGCACCGATGGCCTGTTACTTGTTCTGAACCGAGTTGGAAAAGAATGTGATCGTAAAAAGGCACAGTAGTTACTAGATCTTGCAGATTGGCTTTGAATTGTTCTCCCATCGTGGCGAGAGTTTCTAAACAATGTACATTGGAACCACGCATGACAAGAATATGAGTGTACTTTTGTTGTAAACTGCATCTTAAAGCAGCCGCTAGGTGGTAGTCGGTTCCGAGTGTTGAGTTAGGGGCGCGCTACACCAGGACAATAAGGCAAGCGTCCCTGTCTTTTAACTGCAACCGGCACCAAAGAGAGTCGGGGAACTGCGAGTCTGAATCCTCCACGGCTTCGCACTGTAAGTCGTTTCGGTAATACAGGATTACCCCTCCTCATTTTGTGAGTCTGTCGTTCCGGATCAGCGACATGCCGGGTAGCGCCACTTCAGCGTCCGTCTTTCCCGGGTTCAACCACGTCTCGGAGAAACCAATAATATCATATGACCCGGAAGCTTGGCGGTCTTTCAGTTCGGCCAGTTACTTAGAAAGACCCTGAGCATTTGCATAAAGCGGATCAGTTTCTCGGTCTCTAGGAGCCCACAGAGGGGTGAAGAGGTCACGTGTGAGAGAATGCCGATCGATGGGAGGTCGGCAGCTACTCGTTTTTTTGATGGGATAATGATACCTCGCTTGCAAGTTGATTCAGCCAAAGTGCGTCCTAACCTTCCTTTAGTCCTACGTCAGAGTCAATTAAAGCAGCAGTCAAGTTACGCTTCTGTACCTTCGTCGGTATGCTTGCTGCTTCAGTTGCTTTAATATTTGAGCTGTGTAAAGCGTTTGCAACCTTTAACCGAATTTCAGAAGGATGATGTTTCCGATTACTTGGAGTAATTCACTGGCGAGGTGGACGGAACATAACTCCATGGAATCGCAAGTAAGTGGAACACTTGCAGGACGATAATGATCTGTTGAGAGGTTTTGATGGTGATAAGGATTTGAACTTAATTGTTCAAACCGCTGGAAACTGGGACAGAGTGCCCGAGACGGTGTTCCGGGCTGCCTACTTATGTCTTGGGACCCACGAGGATTACCTTCAAGATCTTTACCGAGATACGACGATCAAGGTAAGTTTATTTAACCTTTTTATGTAGGTCTCGCGGCGGGGCAGAGAAGAAAAGATCAGAGAGAGGAACACTTTCAAATGGAAAGGACGAAGTGAGCAGAGCTGGCGACCTGGAGCCTTATCACGCTCTTTACCTAGTTCTGTTTATATACAAGATGCGGCGCCATGTGTTTGTGTCTGCCTTCTTATATTGGCGTTGCGAAAGTAATATCCGTATACAGGAAGTAGGTATCAGCATATGTGGAACTGTTCAGCAAATGTAAGAGGCGGTACGCTGGGGGTGGGGTGACGAAAGAGCAACGGTCTGAGGGGAGGGGCGTTAATTGATAGGAAAATGCCGTGGCTGTAGCGCACAGGGTTGCAGAATAAGCTATGTTTGGAAACAGCAGTTGTCGAATGAAGTGGCGCAACGGCACTTCAATGGATTAAGTGAAGCACTTGCACGTGGAGTCCTATGGTGTCACTCCTAGGTCATTTGGTCGCAGGGGGCAGCGAGAGTAAGAGCCGGTTTAGCTTTGTAGCAGAGGACTCTCGTAAGCGAGAGCCTAAGAAACAAAGGCTGCCGAGCGGTCAGTTAAGAAGAGGGGCAGTAGTGATAGGAGGAAATGCTGTAATTGCAACGAAGATGGAGTTGCGGAGCAAGCAATCCTATGAACCTACATTTGTGGAAAAAGTGGCACTTCAATTGAACCATCCGACGGTGGAGGTACGGTGTCACAAGTAAGTCAGTTGGCCGCAGAAGGCTGTTGGGATTAAAGCCCAATTAAGGACAGCCCATGCATTATCTATGAACTGATTCATCCTGGGAATTTTAGCTGCGGTAATGCGTTTCCACGACAATGTTCCTACCTCTGCAGGCATCAATGTCCCCAGCCTATAGTTTATGGTACGGTGTTGCAGTTGGTGGGAGCATGTGCAAAAATGGCTGTTGAAAAGTCTCAAAATTTCATACTCAACAGCTCCTGGCTTAAGTGGTACAATCGGCAGTTCCCACTTTGATGCCAGAAGGGCTTAAACAGGATAGGAAGAAACTAAAAATAAATTGGCGGAAAGCACGTTACAATACTTTCGCCATAAACCACTCTGTCAGTTTTAATCCCCTGTAGAGTAAAATTCAGTTATTGGTTGGGAAGATTACCAGTAGGAACGGCTGTGGATAACGATTATTCAAAAGTGTGCACGTTGCCTGAAGCAAAGTGTGTTGTACAGAGCTACAAGAAACTGGGAACAGATTACCACGAGCACTGCACCGCACGATTCACATAGAAATCAAATGTGAACGGGATACACTACCAGTAAAGCAGATGGATGATCGGAAAGTACAATCAACACTAAAATGCAATTTCGCAAAATACTGAAAGGGCAACTATTTCACTTTTACTACAGGGGTCTCCCCCTATGAGGCTGAGTACGGGAAATCCTGGATAGAGATCTCAGTGGGAGACAATATGAGAATGGGTGAGTGGGATAGCAGATGCAGTGGGCGCTGGCACCACAGAAAAGGAGCGCGCAGGGTTTGCTGCCTTCGGTATTCTTTTCCGTTTATTATATTCCCGACGGCCACGACGAAACGGAGGAAGCGGAGATTACGGTGAGGTAACACAAGAGTGAACGCTGATCCATAATCTATCCGGTGACGCGTGATCAATAAGAAACTGGCACCCTATGCAACCAACGAACTTCATTAGGACTTGTATGCTGGTCACCTTCACGTTGCACCTACCTTAGCACGTATTCCTTTATTCGATAAATCAAAAGCCGACTAGTTTTTCCTATGTAACTGACTCCGCCGTTGCACACAAATTGGTATGTGCACTACAACTTGGCCCCTACCGGTTGGGCTTCCTTCGTTGGAGGCACTGGCAAGTTACAGGTTCTATTGATGACCACAACCTGGGCAGCTCTGTAGCTTCTCCGTGTAGCAGAGATTAAACGTTTCATGGTTCTCAAGATAGAGGAGTTACCCTTAAAAGGCAACTCGATTTAGATCTTTTTCTTGGCTACCGTATGTACCAACTCCTTTGGGCCTCTCTGTTGTCTCTGTTTATAAATCTGCGCGGTTAGGCATTCGCGATTAGTGTTGATGTAATTAACTCTAGCTCTTCGGCCGAACAATCAGCCCAGCAAATTCGTCTAGCACAACTAAAGGAATTTTTCACAAGGGTCCGTTTATATCGCACTGATGTGAAGCCGGCAAAGTGCAGGTATTGGAAGGAGCATGTTGCTATTTTAGACAGACCTCTTAATGAACTCGTCATCCCTGCGAATGATAAGGATGTCCAAGAATGACAGGCAGTTCTTCAGTTCCACTTCGCAGGTGACCCACAAGTCTGCATTGCACTGTTAAGTGGTTGCAGCAACTGGACAGTCTGTTGCTCCGACGAACAAATGTCCAATAAGTCATCCATATAACGCTTATAGTACGGTAACTTGGCTATTTCTGCGGATAAGCATCTTTCTATCATCAGTATGAAAAAGGTCAGCGAGTACAGGTCCTAGTGGGTACCTATCGCCACCCATCGATTTGAAGACATGGAGTGTTCTGAAAGTGGAAGCCAACATTTGCTGTACACAAAAGCAAGGATTCTTTTAGTAATTCAACTGGAATTGGCAACGAATAACTAGATTGCTCAGCTAGTTCACATATGTAATCAATCATATGTTGTAGCGGGACCTTGGTGAATTGAGATTCCACATTCAAAGAACACAGAACCTTGTCGGACAAGTTGATGTCATCTAAGTCAACGATAATTTGAAAGGAATCTTTAAGACTATGGGGCTTGGACAGTTGTCGCAGTGGCGAGAGAATCTTCAAAGCCAACGTGCCAGGATATTCTGCGGCGCAATTATCTTTGGTGGAATCGGCCTAGGTGGCACTCCACTTCTGTGTGCCCTTGGTGGCACATACAGCTGCGGAGTAGTGCTGACACTTGGCTTCAAACAATTATGTGTTACAACCAATCACGTGATAAAGGAGAAGAGTTCCAACATCGGCAGCTATGCGGGCTTCAATATCCGCTAAGTCCCCCATTTTCTTAAGTCTTTCAAATTGTTCTAAATAGGATTTTTTCTTTCCTTTATGATTAAAAGTAATTAAAATAGTGTTAATTTGCAGTAACTTAAAGCAAACTGCAATAGTTAAACGTCAAGTGGTATTTTAAACTAAGGGTTTGATGGGTAATTGTTTATATTGAACCGGTTTGTGGGTAACAGACTCGAAAAGCTTGAGAACCACTGGTTTAGTGGCTCCATCGGAGACTCAGGTCCGAGAGGCGATCACAGCGCTCAATCGTTTCCCTGCCGCTGGCCCGGATTCGCTTTCACTTGCACTGTTGAAAGATGGAGGTGAGATCATCGACAAAGCACTGACCTCGCTGGTCCAACATGTCCGGAAGGAAGAGACCGTCCCTGCTAACCGAAGTAAATGCATTCTACTGACAATCTACCAAAGGGCAGTCGCACCGAATGTGCCAACCACAGGTCATAGCCTAACGCCCTTAGTGACAAAATTAATGACCTCAATTCTCGTTGGTCGCCTTGCTTTGGAACGGAGAATCCCGGATTAGGGAAGTGCAAGCAGGTTTCCGCCCTGGACATGGCTGTATAGACCACATATTCACTCTGTGGCAAGTGCTAAAGCAGCGCCACACGTACCGCAGGCCGATAATCACCCTGTTCCTGGACTTCCATTGTGCCTTCGATTCAGTCGATCGATGCCTTCTGTTCAAAATACTTGCAGGAAAAGGTGTGCCCATGAAATAACTGAACATTTTACCTGTTCTATACTCGAACACTAGTTAGCGTCAGGGTCTACGATAACTGTCGAATATCTTTCCGATAAAAAGTGGCGTTCGTCAGGGTTGCCCAATTTTCCCGTTTTTGTCCAACTGTGTCGTGGACTCCATCATGGAGTGTTCCCTTGCGGAGTCTCATAACGCATGAGTTGAAGTACTGCCTGTTGAAATGCTATTTGACCTTGATTATGCGGACGATCTCATCTTGCTGTTTAACGATGTAGGGCTGGTGCAATGGACCTTGAATAGCCTCTCTAAATCGGTCCCATAACTTGGTATGCACTTCGCACCTTAAAATTGTAAAAATGGATGTTGCAGGACCAGCATCCAGTTGATGACCCCTTGACTCTTGTTGGCTAGGAACTCGAGGTAGCTGATCACTTCAGCTATCTTGGCAGTTATATCAGCAGTGATAGGCGTATAGCAGCTGAAATCAATTCACTGCCAAAGCCAGAATTGTATTTCTGAATTTACGACATTTGTGGCGTCAGAAAGGGGTTTCTCTTTGTCTAAAAGGACGTGTATACAATGCCACAGTGAAGATTGTCCTACTCTATGGGAGACTTAACCCCACCAATCTGAGGACCCGAGGAGCCTTCAAGTTTTTGATCATCGTTGTCTGCAAAGCATTGTTGGTGTCAGGTGGCACCAGCTTGCCCGCAACCATGATGTGCGTAAGCGATTGCTAGGCAATGATACTCAAGGTGGTTCCTTAGAACAACAGATAACACGGAATAAGTTGCGTTGTATTAGCCACGTACTACGCATGCCCTGCCACCGCTTACCGAGAAGTGCTTGTTTAGTCTGCTAGATGTATGGTGACGCAATGCTCGAAGTGGACAAAGGTTGACTTGGCAGTGTGAAATGAAGTGACTGACGACCAAACTGGTTGTCGTCGGTCCGTCTGGCCTTTCAGGTTAGAGACCATATGACTCGCCTTGTGGATCACTGCTTATAAACAGAGTGACTGGAATCGGAGCTGCGTTGAAGGCAGGGTCGGAAAGTTTAACGTCTAGCTTACGGCTGATGAGGAAATGCTCCGCGATGCAAACGGAAACAACAACAAAAAAGATCTCGGTTCAGTCTCGTGGGTATGTGGATTGCAAAATAGCTGCAATGGAGTTTGAAACCAGGGTTGCTAATTGTAGAGCGGAACTCTGAAACTGGTTGTGCTGATGACCATGATGAAGGTATCTAGATAACGATTATTCAAAAGTGAGAGGGTTGCCAGACCCAACGCATATCACAAAGAGCTGCAACGAAATTGGAGCGGACTAGCAAGAGCACAGAGCGAGGTAGCGCATGCCTCACGTTGAAAACAAAAGTGAGTGTGTTGTACAGTCAGATAAACAAATGGATGATCGGAAGCTACAAACAACAATAAAATGCGATCTCGCAACAAATTGAAAGCATAAATGTTTCCTGTTCACTACACCTCGCAGTTTCCATGACTGTGGATATTAGTTATACCCTTGCCAACGAAAGAACCGGGCCTCGATTTAACCCCTTCCATGCACGAACACCTTTTCGTTATCTTTCTGATGAATTTACAGGAAAAAATCCATAACTCAACTGGTAATGTCATGACATTAAGCATGAATAGTCTAGAACGCTAACACAACTATCCTGTTAAGTTTCAGTTTGCCCCCGACAATGGCTGTATTATCTACATAAGATCTTTGAGTTTAGGAACCCCCTTAGAATTATGTAGTTGATATTGTTCGTCCGGAAACAGCTGTCGGACAGGAAAAAACACAGTTGTTGAATTCGAAACGTGCATTGAATTTCCATCATCAGTACCTCACATGTGCTCGATTGCTTCTACATAACGATGGTGGCTTGTAAGCGCTTCATTACAGCTTGAGAGATCAATTGCGTATTAGAACATGACACAGTTATCTATCTGGGAGTCGCCTCAATTTAGAAGCAACTCTAGAATGTGTCCAAGTTCGGCAAGTTTTAATTTACAAAGGAGTAGTAGGGGGTTGAATGGTATAGGTAGAAATTCGTCACGTCTAGGCTCACTCAGACAGCCGTTACACGGCCGGAAAAGTACTGTACATGCTTCATCCTTTCGTGAATCGTCAGCAGCGCGCATTCTATCGGACTCTAGTAGGGATCGAACCCGCAACTCGAATGCTGCCAGTCCGTGGTTGAGACCAATGAGCTACGGGGGACGGTAACGACCATGGTGAATTAGTTACTAGATGTGATATAACGTCGCTCACTATTCACCGACTTACGCGTTACTGCCGTGCAGAGAAAGCTCATGCACATGCAAGTGACACCATGCTTCCCATGAAAATGCAATGATCTCGAAATAACGCGGTCAAGTGCCGCTTTACACGCCTTTGTACTGCTGTCGCCTTCACGCACACACACTGAGATCCAGACTAGCCATAAATCTGGGTTCACTGACAGTTGCAACACTGTGACGCACGACAACCAAAGCGAACAGCAGGGACACAGGTGACGGATTGGTCGGGATATGCTAGTACCCAGAACAGTCGACCAAAGGGAGAAACATAGGAACACACTGTGCAAACCACACTGTCTTGTGATTCCACATACACTCTTGTGGATCCGCGTATAACGCGAACAAGCGACGATCGGACCGGCTCAGGCTACGGCAGCGCTAGCCTACAGTCAGTCACATTCTCACGCTCCAAAACCTGCGTCACCTGCAAAGCCATACCTCGTACTCGGGAGAGTGCAACTACCGTACCCAAAAGAGATAAGTCATCACCATTTTATGGTACCACTTATTTTTTGTATTACATCACTTAGTAAAAGTAGCGATGTTATTCATTCGGATTTTCGTCTATCCGCAGTTAGCTTCAACTCTTTTGTTTGAGTTTATGGCTGTAATCTAGTTGCACGCATAAACATTATGTAACCACTAATAGGCTGAACGAAGTCGAGATGCGGTCAGTCGGTCAGGGTGGACGGCATTCACTGTGACATGTATAAGCATTATTATGCGTAACCAAGCGGAACCTGCGGAACACTGGCAGAGGATTCAAGACAAAAATTAATAACAAAGGAGTCCATTAAGCGTGTATGACGGCTTTTGCAAACTGGTCACAGTCTATTAGAGGTGGATGAAAACTGGTGGCATGTAGGGGTTAAATTTGAGAATGAGTAATCATCCTGGAGACATCACTGAAAGTCGCTGCGTGAAAAGTGTATTATTTGTAGCAAACAGTGCGGAATGGATGGTCGATCGGTTTTAGCTAAGATATTTGAGTTTAAGAATGTTTGTTCATGATTAGGTGTAGTTTGCAACTAACGCGTGTGTGCTTCATCACACACGCCGACAATCTCTCTCTATTTCGGTTTAGTCAGGTGACAGCTTTTCAGTCGTGGACTAGCTGATTGAAGTGATTGCAACTCCGCGGTAAAAAGCAGAGCTTCACCGGAGCACACTGTCTCATGACAATTATTTTCAAAGTGACTGGATGGGGACATGGATTAATTTTCCTGACTATTTAAAGTGCTACTCAGATTCTAATCGCAAGCGATGTCACATAAGAAGCGTGACAAGCATATGGAGGCGGAGAACAGTGAGAGCAGCTAGACCCAACGTGCATTGACAACTGGTACGAGAAAAGACTGATAAACAAGTGTACAGAGTAGTGTAGCAGTTCCACTCGCCGGGAGAGAGCAGGTGAATGTGATGTACGCGCAGTAAAACAAATGGTCCATCGAGCAATAAAATCCCATGTCACAAAATATTGAACCCGTATATGCTTCACTTTTAATGCAACGTCCACTGAAGCTGTGCGGCGTGTCACATTTACCACTGGTTTGCAGTCTAACTATTCAAGCACTTTACTAATAAAACAGTAAGATATTGGATATTGCCCGTTCTAGAAACACTGCATCCCACGACCTGTTTCAGATTTATCTGATCTTATCAGGTAGAAATAGCAAGTCTGGTTGGAAGGAGGATATCGTGTTATTACTTGGATATCGGTGGACTTGTCTGCATGGTTAGCCGTTGAATTTCTACGAGTCATATCGAAGACACTACATCTTATTCACATGATAGTTATCCGGTCGGAAATCACATAAAATATTTGGTCCATGGAAACTGCTGAAGAACTTCATTGGTGCAGTATATATTGCTACCAGTAGCCTGACAATAATTAGAGGTGGTGGTACGGTATACAATCCTACTAGCAACTTGCTTGAATTACCTGCTGCCAAGTACAAACAACAGACATTATGACAGCTAACAACCATTAACAACGAGTGAGTGATACAATGAAATCGTTAAAATTATACCTTTCAACCATTACAAGTGGTTGTGGTTTTCCTCAGTGCTTTTGACAAAATCTAATGATTATCAGTGTTACAAGGGAAGGTAATTCAGTAGAAATAAACAACAGCAGTTGATAAGCCGAAATCGACCAAGTGATTGCTTACCTGACTTAGACACCCAGCCACTAAACACGAAGCCTGTGTGGTACCTGATTGCCATTCTTACGCTCCTTTCATCTGATAATTTACCAACAATTGCGTATTCCTTCGTTGCCGTGCTGGAATCTCTGTCATGATTTTTACACACATCAGCAAGTTCAGAATTTGCATACGAAACGAGTCTTCCACAGTATTTACGCGACATCGTTCACAGCCCCTTGAATTCCATCACGTGACCAACTGCCGAGGTTGATTTAGAGGGAATTGAGTGTGGTAAATAAAATATGTTAAAAACAATCGATTAAACTGATTGTACTTTATGGGTTGCTATTATTTATAAAGTCAATTAAGCCGTTTTCAAACGTAAGATCCGTCCGATTCGCTTAGGTATATTTTATGCTACCAAGATCGAGCACCCCACGTATACAGGGGTTGGGGTGCCTTTCTCGAATACCACCAATTTCGACAGCCATCTCTCTTTGCTACCAATTGGAAGGTAGTTGTGTTCCGGCGAAAAATACGCCTATTAAACATGTTTAAACTGAGCAACAACTGTTAACGATAACATCACCATTTTGCAAGATTGATCGGGATCCCCACAACTGACCTGTGCGAGACTGCTAAATTTCTGCCTGCCAAACGTTCTTTGTTTTTCTTTTCACTGCCACTCACAGTTTTATCCCAACGCAGCTGTCCTGCCTGCTGTGCACCACACTTCGTCCATCCTGCTTACCCCATCGTTCGCAACTGCCTGTCGTCTGTCCATGCACTTCTTCACACACACACATGCCCCGTGACACATCGTCCCACTGTAAAATCACCCTTGAACCTAGTGCATTATATCCCTCTATACACTGTACAGTGAAATCATCACTTCGTAGGGTTATGTGACCCAACGTAAGAGCCTGTGGGAATCCGCTCGTGGAATCTGGTATTCGTGGTCTGGATATATCGTAGGGTGTACGGTGGTTTGCAGTCTCAGTTGTTACTGTACTGACAGGGTACTGTTGTGGTATGTCTGCATTTCATTTTGGGATTTATGTAAATAGCACCATATGTCAAAGGAACCCTCTGAGAACAAAAGCAAACGCAGAACAGCGACCAAAAATCAATACTACAGAACATGTTGTCACTTTAATGCAGGTAATTCATCATCGCCCACTCCCAATCAGCAGGGTTAGGCTAATCTGGAAAAGCATCAGACACCGGCGTTTCGACCTTTTGGGTCTCGTCAGTGGTGCGCGAAGTGGTGTGCGAAGTGGCACTAGTTGCTGGCATCCTGAAGTCATGGGGGCGGAATCCGGCAAGGTTCCGCTGGGAGGCGCACCACTGAAGAGACCCAAAAGGTCGAAACGCCGGCGTCTGGTGCTTTTCCAGATTAGCCTAATCCTGCTGATTGGGAGTGGGCAATGGTGAATTACCTGCATTACACCAAAAACCCTCACTACTCATTAGTACTATAACATCTGTCCGCATAGCTTCTAAAGCCTCTGCTGTGCATTGGCGCTATGCGGAAAGTCCTAGCTCGTGAGGCTAACCATTGTCCTCTGCACAGTTCGTAACTGACATGGCAATGGAAGATGAGCCGGGCTATATCATTGTCAACTGCCAATCACGCAGGTCTACGGCTGTCACCCATGGCGAAGTGGCACTAGCTGCTGGCATCCTGAAGTCATGGGGGCGGAATCCGGCAGTGTTCCGCTGGGAGGCGCACCACTGACGAGACCCAAAATGTCGAAACGCCGGCGTCTGGTGCTTTTCCAGATTAGCCTAATCCTGCTGATTGGGAGTGGGCGATGATGAATTACCTGCATTACACCAAAAATCCTCACTACTCATTAATGTTGTCACTTTACACTGTACTTAAATGAAAACCCCTATATCACTAAAACACACTTTAAATGTCTGATTTTTGCTAGCCATCTGAGTTCGCTGACTCGTGCTTGTCATCCTTCCGCAATCGTTTTGGCTACTCCTATCTTAACTGCAACAAGCTTACGCTTTTCCATATTACCTAAACTCCATACTGCTCTGTTCATTCGGTCCTTGCAAATACCAACAGCTCCTGTCATGGGCGCTGGTTGGCTCTCCGTCTATCGACTCTGTTGTTTTCTCGCGCTCTGTCGATCAGAAGTCATTGTTTTAGGCGCCGTCGGTTCCGAATCAGTCGAGTGCGGACAACTCGCTTAATTTGTCCTGAACAAAAGATCTACCTGACTCGTAAAGCTACGACCAAAATCCTTACTGTTCAACCATGTAGCGTAAGTGTGCTTAATTTACATTCGCCAAACTGCTTTGCTTCCAAGTCTGCTGTTCGTGCGTCGGTCTCGTTCGCATAGCTTGCCAGCTGTCAGTACACCGTAGTTCACTTTCCGGGTTATCCTGGTTTGACCGGATAGTTCTACGAGTTGCTCAAGCCCCAAGCAAGTTTGTCGCTCATAAGTTGTTCTCGACGAAACTTTTGGTAGACGAGTTAACACTACCAGACGCCGGCTTCTCGACCTTCTGGAGTTCGTCAATGGTGCCACTCCCAGCGGACCCTTGGCTTCTGGCTGCCAGCAAGTATTGCCACTTCGCCATGGGTGACTATGATATAGCCTGGCTCATCTTCCACTGCCATGCAACTTACGATCTGTGCAAAGGACAGTGTCTATCCTCATGAGATAGGACTTTCTGCATAGTGTCTCGGCACGGCATAAGGACTTGAAAGTTAGCCGGAGAGATGAGCCGGGCTATATCATAGCCAGCTGTCCGCGGCTGTCACCCATGGCGAAGTGGCATTAGTTGCTGGCATCCAGAAGTCATGGAAGCAGAACCCGGCAGTGGTCTACTGGGAGGCGCACCACTGACGCGACTCAGAACGTCGAAAGGCCGGTGTCTGGTGTGTTTCCAGACTTGCTTAAGCCTGCTGATTGAGAGTGGCCATGATGAGTCACCTGAATGCTACCAACCTCCATACTACTCCTCAGTAACGTATATAAAGCTCCGTCTATATAGCTTTCGAATCCTTGTGCCGTGCCGATGCCCTATGCGGAATTCCTAGCTCATAAGATTAGCCACTGTCGTCTGCACAATTTGTAACTTACATAGCAATGAAAGATGAGTCGGGTCATAGCATAGTCTAATGTAACACGCAGGTGTGCGGCTGTCAACCGTGGCGAGATGGCACTAGCCGCTGACAACCAGAACACATGGTCGCGGAACCCTGCAGGGGCCCCCTTTGGGATGCGCACCACTGACGAAACCCAGAAGCTCGAAAAGCCGGCGTCTGGTGCTTTTCCAGACTGACCTACTCCTGCTGATTGCGAGTGGCCATGATGAATTAGCTGAATTATACCAAAATCCTCATTACTTATCAGTAATATGACACAGGTGACACACGATTTATTCCGGAGGAATTTCGGCATAGACCATGTGGGTATATAACATCGTGAAGTCAGTATAGTCGAAATAGTACCTTGACAAAACTGCACACCAATTCATACGTGTCATCGCGTCATCGGTTCCCGGTCAGCTACCTCGACAGATCCTAGGTCCAAATGAATCTTCTTGAATACACAGAGTTGGGTAAAATTATTTGTTGGCCACAGCCTCAGCGTACATTGGCTTGGGAATTCACTGATATGTAGCTAGAATGTAATGCAAGCACAAGGTCTACACACTGGTTGTCAGCCGGCAGATGGCGGGCAACTTTGAGGATGTGTACGGAACTTCATTTCGTTTCGTCGGCGGCGCATTCCGGGTGCTGGACTCAGATATCTGCGTATGTTCTAAACTAACCCATGCCGCTGTGGGCTGTGCACCTTTAACGCACGGGTGAGGCCTGGTGCCCAGCCCCCTCGTTGTTCGGGCTTGAGATTTATTCAGGACCAGCCATGACTGCGTCTCCCGTTCAGGTGCAGGGTTATTAATTTGGTGAACGTAACTCTTCAACTACAGAAGAAATGCCGATAATGTAACCACCTGGTATACCCGACGCTCATTCACTATCTCCCCGAGAATCGTATTATCATGGACGCTCGCTACTTTATTGCTTCCAGTTAAGTGGGTGGATGAAGAAAAGCCTGTGTTTTTCGCACTGATTAAGGAGCAGCCGGAAAGCAAGAGTGCGTCATAGCTCCCATGTTTGTAATCCATCCCTTGCCACCGAGTTGCCTCGCGCATTCCGTGCGTGCGAGGCGATTGCGCACCCACTGTATCGTACCTATGGTGGACTACTGTATAGCAGTGCATTTCGTGATCAGAGGGTCAGTGCGTGAGCCGATCACCCAGCCGGTGCTTTTGCCAACCGTTGTGTTGTATGCACACGACCAGGATAAACCAAACGCATGGCACCGACTCCAGCGTCGACAACAGTCACGTTGGGAACCACTGTTAGCAAAGGTAGGACTGAGTGCTTTTTCCAGACGCCGTCAGAAATGAAAATAGTGTGTTGGTCGCATAGCTGAAATGACTGGTGAGCTGGTATGCTGAGTAGTTCTCTTAGCTCGTTACTTGGTTGCAGATGTTTTACGACTAGTCTAGGTGACTTCTTCAGTGCGAATTACGAGATAGCATATTAGCGATCCATTTGTGACTCAGTATTTTCCCATGTTTTTGTTAGTACGCAATGAAGACGCCACCTCGATTAGTGGTGTAACTTCTGCAACCAAGGTGTCCAATTTGGGAATCAATCAACGTCTTAACTGCATACTATGGCTACGGATATTATGATCTAATGTTAACACTGGTAAGGAAGCTTTGCAGCACAAACAGAGCACTTGCCATTTCGTAAATACACTGTCAAGCTGCAGGCGTGGTCACATTATCGAACCTTGTCAAAGATTGAGGACCAGGACAGTACACGAGGAGGAACCCAGCTACGTGGAAGGAAGTCATCCATGGCGCCTGTACTAAACGTCTTCGGGGCAAAGTGCTACTCATCAAAGTGGCCTATTGGAGTAACAGTTTACGAATGGACTGTATACAGCCCCTGTGAAACATCTGTTCGCCTCACCAATTCATAGGAATTAATGTGACCAGCATTAGACCACCGCGTAATTTCTTACAGTCGGAAGGGATGTACATACAGACTGATGAGATGGGCAATCAGGACGTCGCTAGCATGAACTAATTTAAATATATAAGTAAGTATAGTTTCCATCATACCAGATAAGAACCAAATAATAGGAGCGAGAAGTCGTAAGCAAAAGCCATAATAACACACCGTATAACCAGACACATCAGGCTAGTGCTTGGTTTTATCGAAAAGTTTATGTTTCTGATACATACAAACAGTCTATGGAGACTTGTATGCCTCTGGCGCCGATTCGGGTTAACTCATTCAGGTGCCGGATCTTCAAGGTCCGCGGTCTGTTGACCGGTTACTGTTTAGTTTGTGCTTCAGGAATTGGTGCACTCACTTGAAGAATACCGTCGACAAACTGCGAGGTGAAGGTTAACACATAATGAACGTCAGTGCTTAATGCGCAACTGGCAATCCTAGTTGAACTACTATTTTGTTGGCCTCATTCATCTGATACTAACCTGCGTTATGCCGTGCTTACTCCTGTTATGGTTTCGGCTGACCTACCGATGACCTGCTGCTAGCGTGCACTCTGATCAGCCCGACTTCCCAAAGCAGGAGACCGGCGTACGGCTGGCAAGTATATTTGCTTAACGTCCAACTAACGGTACATTTAATTTATGGCCAAATCAATAGCCCTCAGCGTAAAACGCTCTCATTGGCTGGTTCCGTCCCATTAACACCTTACCCCGCAAAAGTTGACATAAGACTTCATTTTTGGATCCAACTGCATTCTTACGACAGGTCTCCGTAGTCGATCAGTACAGCGCCGGGTCTGGACCTTCGGTTCCTCTGAGACTTCTGTGCGGGATGCATCCGAATTGCTTTGGGGATTAGATGGCATGTCGAAACTCTCTAGTAGAATATCTAACGGTAGTAACCGAGCGCTTGTGCCCGCAGGGATGCTAGTTGGTCGCAGCTGATTGGAATGCCTGGTCCAAATCAAATTACCCACATTAACCTCATATAGCACCTGTCCAATATTTCTCCGTATCGATCCTACCACCCATTGCGGTTTTCCCGCGCGATAGTCTCTTACTAAGACACGCTGTCCGGGGTAAAAGCGGCGTGCTTGAGTTCTGTGTCGCTCGTTGTAGTACTGCTCCATCCGAACGTTCCTTTCTTGCTCATTAGTACACCTCGGAGTTAGCAGGGAATTCACAGTACGGAGTTTTCTTCCCATTAGTGCTTCTGCCGGCGACAACTGGTTTGGTACTTGGGGATTTGAAGTTGATCTGTACACGAGCAAAAATGTATCAAGTATCTCCTGTGTGGTTCCTTCCCCCCGCATCTTTAGTAGCGATCGCTTAAACGTGTCGACGAAGCGCTCTGCTTGTCCATTTGACTGAGGGTGAAACGGTGGCGACCGTAGATGCGTGATACCATGCTGTGCGCAGTATTCGGCAAATTGGGAAGAAGTGAACTGAGAACCATTGTCAGTGACCAAGGTTTCTGGTATTCCGTATTGACTGAAAAGTCTCCTCAAAATGTTAATTGTTGCACCACTTGTCGCACGCTCCATACAGAAGACCTCAGGCCATTTACTATAGGAATCAACAACTATTAGGTACTGCTGACCGTTTAGGGGACCAAAGAAATCAGCGTGCACGCGTTCCCACGGTTTTGTTGCCAACGGCCAGGAAGCTAAGTCAGCTTTTCTCGGTGCCTTACTAGCAAGCGCGCATCTGGGACATGACTTTACTAGTTGCTCGAGTTCCGAATCAATGTTTGGCCAGTAGACAAAACTCCGAGCAATGCTTTTCATTTTGTTAATTCCACGATGTGCCCGATGAAATTGCTGAAGGACTCTTTGGCGAAGTTCTTTGGGTATGACAATTCTCTCGGCCAAAAGTAAACACCCATTTACGATCGTAAGTTCGTCCTTTCTCCGAGAGAGAATTTGTAGCTCTCCGGATAGAGTATCACTTGGCCACTGCGTAGTGTGAAATTTGATTACCTGGCGCAAGAGGGGATCTCGTACAGTTGCGTCACGTACCATGTCGAACGTCACGGGAAGCTTCCTAAAATTCTCCATCAATACCTGGTTGACCTCTGATTCAATGGAGATTGCTGCAATTATAGATTCTTCCTGCTGATGCTGTTGTAGCTCCAATAACCGGGAAAGTGCGTCTGCTTGACCTATGTCCTTTGTAGCCGTGTACTTCACCGCAAAATCATAGGCGAGTAAGGCCGTGGCCCAACGCTGCAGTCTGTTCGCGGTATAAACGGGTATACCGGACTTTGATCCAAATATGGCTAGGAGTGGTTTATGGTCGGTAAGCAGGGTAAACCTCCTGCCATACAACATTTTGTGAAATTTCTTTATTGCAAAGACTATCGCTAATGCCTCTTTCTCTATCTGCCCGTAATTCTTTTCGGCTGGCGACAGTGATCGAGCTGCGTGTGCGATCGCTTTTTCCGATCCGTCAGCAAACTTATGAGAGATAACTGCACCCATGCCATACTTCGAAGCGTCTGCCGCCACCACGATTTCAAGTGTAGGGTCGTAATGTGTCAGCATAAGGTCAGAACACAGCATTCGCTTCACCTCCTCAAAGGACTTCTGACAATCTTCGGACCAGTGCCAACGTTTGTCCTTGGAGAGTAACTCATTGAGTGGTCCACGCACGCTGTGCATATGTGGCAGAAATTGACTGTAATGACTGACGAGTCCTAAGAAGGATCTCAGAGTAGGCACATCTTTGGGAGGTGGCATTTTTTTTATAGCATCAATGTTTGACGGATCTGGACATCTACCGTTCTTGTCAATTATGAAGCCAAGAAAATTAATGGAGTCCATGAAAAACGTGCACTTTTCTGGGCGAAGTCTAAATCCGTACTCTTGTATGCGATCAAGTACTAAGTGCAGCTTTCTGAAAAGGTCATCTGGGTTAGTTCCGACGACAATGATATCGTCCAAATATGCGGCAGCACCATCTACATCTGTTAGTATAGTATCCATGATTTGCTGAAAAATTGCTGGCGCGGACTTAACTCCGAATGGAAGTCGATGATACTGATACAAATCTCGGTGCGTATTTATCGTCAGTAATTCTCTAGAAGCTTCATCAACTTCTATTTGTAAGTACGCATCCGATAGATCTAGCTTGGCAAAACACTGACCCCCATTTAGTTTCGAGAACAAATCATCTGGGACTGGCAGAGGATACTGATGCGTGTTTAACGCTTCATTCAGCCCAGTAGAAAAGTCGGCACCTATTCGGATCGGGCCGTTCGGCTTCTTGACAACCACAATTGGAGCCGCCCAAGAAGAGTAGTTCACTGCATAGATAACCCCAAGTTTCTCCAAACGATCAAGTTCCTGGTCAACAATTGGGACTGCTGCGTAAGGTACTGGCCGCTTTGCACGGAAAACAGGAACAGCATCGGGTTTTAAGGACAATGAGGCTTGCAACTTTGTACACTTACCAAGTCCTTCACGGAAAACAGGTGCATATTTCTCTCGAATTTGTTCGATTGCCATTGCCTTGGGGACTTTTGGTTTGTGTAAGTGTACACTTGCACAGATTTGACTAATGGGAACATCTAAGAGGTTGAATCGCTCAATCCAGTCTAATCCAAGGAGGTTCAAATTCTTGTGTGTTGTGACGAAAATAGTTCCCCAAGCGGTGAAGTTGGCAAAGCGACACTTACATTCAATCTGACCGATCAAGTTTAGACTCGAACCTGATGCGCTCTTCGCTTTATGGTTAGTTGGTTTAATGTCAGGTGAACCGATAGCTTTCCATAAGTTTTCCGTAATGACTGTAATATCGGAAGCCGTATCAATCTGCAGACGCGCTACTCTTCCGTTGATGGTAATAGTGACGAACTTTCTTCTATCTTTAACATCGTCCGTATAGTTAGCGTTTACTCTTATCGCGAACCTTCGGTAACCTGCTTTTCGAGTATCACATGACGATCTAAATGATGTTTTGAATCTGCAGTGGGTCTCCTTGTGCCCCCGTCTAAAGCACCTTTGACAAACATGTTTGCTGAAAGGACACCATCTCACAAAATGCCATCCTCCGCATTGCCAGCAAGGTGATGGGGGTTTGGATTGTGGATATCTGCTAGGTTGAGCGGTCGGTGGGTTGTTTCCTGAAATTTGCTGGACAGATATATCTGCGGAATGTGCTCTCGAATCTTCCACCATAGCCGTATCATGCTTTAAATTCATGATTCTTTGGGCTTCAGCAATGGCGTTTTGTAATGTAACATCTGTGTCGCGTTCCAACATACCAAGTATTCTCGTTCATATCTCGGCGTCTTTTGGGGACTGTAGACTGCATACTAGTATCAAACACTCGAACTGGTCTTCCGTGAGCGACTTCAGTTTGAATTTCTGGCATTCACGTTTGACTATCGCCGCGTGAGCAATAAGACTGTCATTGTCCTTTTTGCATAGCTTTAGACAATTGTATCGGTTATTGAAAAGAGACGACTGGTCTCCAAACAACGCTGTGAGTCGAGCAACTGTATCATCAAAGCTGAAATCATGCGCGTTGTTTGGCAAAATGTAGTTAATGTATCTGTCATGTTCAACCGTTCCGAGTTTTCGTAACAAAAGGCGAACTTTAGATGCATCATCGAGACCTGACAATTCTGCCCTACGAAACATCTTCATAGCGCCTGAACCACGCATCGAATATTAATCCTGAGTCAGGATCGAATATGAACCCATTAACATTACTGATCATCGCATCCGCCGAAGGCTTCCCATTGTTCTGAACGACCGTAGGCTGCACAGATAACATTTGGGTGAGGGTTTCAATCATACGCAGCTGTGCTGTTTCAAATTGCTGCTGTTGCTGCAACAAAATGATTTTCAGGTCTTCCGCTGAAACTGACATCTTGATCCACTACCTTCCGTCGCCAAAAAATATATGTTATGGTTTCGGCTGACCTACCGATGACCTGCTGCTAGCGTGCACTCTGATCAGCCCGACTTCCCAAAGCAGGAGACCGGCGTACGGCTGGCAAGTATATTTGCTTAACGTCCAACTAACGGTACATTCAATTTATGGCCAAATCAATAGCCCTCAGCGTAAAACGCTCTCATTGGCTGGTTCCGTCCCATTAACAACTCCATCTAACCCGGCCAGGCGGGTCATCAAAGTGGTCGCGTATGTCTTGGAGCATACCGGAAAATTAAAGAAAACGTAGAACATGTGCTGTTTCGTCTCTGAGTTGGCTCCTACTCGTATGCACGGATATGTCTTGCTGACTTTTGTTCTCATGCGGCATTGCAGGAAAAGCTGAACCCCTTGCGAATGCTGACTCGATTGTTGCCGAACTGCCTTCCTCTACTATTGCCAGATGTAGGATTCCACAGTCAGGCAGTTGGAGCATGTAACCTTGTGCTAGTGTGAGGCTCATTGTGTGGTTCTAGCACGGAAAGTACTGCAACTAAAGCACCGCCGTGTACATATCTCCTAGACAAGTTACTTTCAATTTCACAGCACCGAAATGCACGCCGAAGGAGCGTGAGTTATGATAGAAATTGTTGCTCCCCTTGAAAACACTGCATTCCACTACTGGTTTTAAACTTGTTTGCACTTTTATGTAGAGACAGATGACACGAGATCCCGGGGCCTTTGGAATATCAGCCGAAATGATCAAGGTTCATTTTAGTGCGGATCCCAGTTGACATTTAAACTGCACGCCGCAATCCATTCACAAAACAGGTGCTTCAAAATGCTCCTTCTATTGGATGTGGGGCTTCTTCGAAGCAGCAGTTGCTCCCATCAGCATGTCTTCCAGTTCTATTCTTTCGGCTGCAAAAAGGATATGAGGAGGTGGATGAAGCGCGAGCCATCGGTACCACCTTAAACCTATGTGCATTGTAGTTTACGCAACTACTGCGCGAGACAAAACGGCTTATGTTTACCACTGCAACTCAGTTCCTATGAATGCGTGTGAAGGCACATCACATTAGTCGGTAAACAGTCTACAGTTCCTACTTGCTTTGGGAATATACTACAAGCAGCAGCTAATTTGGTGAATAAAATAATACTGTTTGTTGCGTGGACAGGAAATCCGAATAGTTCGGGTCATCCTAATACCGACACCAATAATAAGCATGTTCGTTAGTTTTCCGTATGTTCAAAACTTTTGTTTTCAAAAGACATGCGCAATAGTGCTTTGTTACAACATGGTTCGCACATCCGATCTAAGTCACGGAAGGAAAAGGTTTCATACGAATCCCACTTCTCCAGGTGATTTCCGACCTGCTCTACTATCCATTGAATGTTCTGCTAAATTCAGTAGTTCCATAAGCGTATTTGTTTTAGTCAGAATATCAGTGCTGATGACAATAAGACGGACACTTGAAGAGTTAGCTAACGGTTTCTGCTTTCCTTTGGCAAGGCAGGTTGCAGTCGGATAAAAACTTTATACTTCACCAACTACAAGGTCTCAATAAATCCAGTACTTTAAACAGTAACAAATCATGACCGGTTTAAAAGTATTACGTTGATAATACGTCATTGCGGTTTTTTGATATTTTGTTTTAACTCTATGTTTGGGAGTAGTTGGATTTGGCCTTGGACATCACTTTGAAGCCTGTTTAGCGTTCTATATTACAACAGTGATAGTTTGGCTCAGAAGTACGTTTTTACATTCTTACACAACATTTAATGCAGCCTGAACAGAGGACAAATTCGCACAAGTTACTTGTACCAATTTAAACTTGGTCAAAATGTAGCAGAAACCGCTCATGACATCAACAGTGCATTTAGTGCTGGAACCACTAATAACAGAACTGCACAATCGTGGATATAAAAACTTCGAAAAGTTTACCTGAAGCATGACTATGACAAGCGTTGTAACCAGTCAGCGGAACTAAACAACGATCAATTAAAGGGTTATGTTAAACTGGAGCCGCGTAAAAGTATTCCAGAAGTTACTGTTGAATTAGCAGTCTCACATTTCACAGTGTTAAAACATTCGCAAGAGATTTGAATGTCGAAAAAACTTGATAAGTGGATTCTGCACGAATTAGAAGAAAATCAAAAAATCGTCCTTTGAGGTGTCTTTGTCACAGTTTGGCAGTTGCGGAACTAAAGTCAGTGGCTGACTCGTAGCCAAAGTATTGCAAAGTAAAACATGTCAGGTACACGGATAACCAAACTGTATTCCAAGTAGTATGTTGTACAACGCATCGCTCTAGAATCCTAAATTAGGCCATCGAAGAGTTGGTGAGTGGTTTACTGACACACCCCAGCAGATGCAGGCAACGAATGGGAGGGGCCCAATACACTGGTTGTGAGGATGACACATTCCTTCTGCTTTTTTTCGGACCACTTCAGCTAGCTTGATGTCGATCGACGGGTCGGTGTAGCTGAGATGTACGGCGACATTGCTCAGCCTCAGGGTGGCCTGAGTTTCGAGATTTCCACGTCTTTGTCAGCTCAGTTTGCTGGTTGGTGGACGCGTCGTTATGCGGAATTGAAACTGAACGATGGTGGACGTGAACATTGGGCCCATTAACTACTCTACCATTAGGTAAAGCCACCTCCGTATGTTGTCCCGCAAATTCGCGCAACTCTCCAGACTGCTAGGTCGTTCCGTTGGGCAACTTGACGTAGACCGGTTCTTTCTCGCAGAAGCTTCGATCGGACACTCTCTGGTCGTAATCTCTCTTGCATTTATATTGCTTAACCATGGCACGTAGCCTCTGATCAGAAACAGAAGACCCGGCCTTGTTTTCAACCTCCGTCCGAACATCAACTTGCCGGGGCTCTTCCCCTTAGTTACGTTTAGCTTGATGCGGTAGCCAAAAAGAAATCCGTCTAAGTTCGTTCGTAGTGGAGCAGATGCTATTTTTCCTAACACGTACTTACCCGTCTGGAAGGCAAGTTCAGTCAACCCGTTTGAAAGTGGGTAGTATATGGCTGATTCCACATGATGTATGCAATTGCTTTTGAACAACTTTTGAAAAGCTTGAGTGCCAAAAGCGGAACCGTTGTCTGTTTCCAGCCTATGTGGCACACAGTACTGAAACGCGTTCGCACGCGAAAAGCAGTCGTCTCAGAGGTGACATGTGCAAGTGGAAAAGTTTGTACTCATTTCGCGTGGCCAACGGTTAAGAGGAGAAACATTTTTCCACCCAACGGACCAAAGAAGTCTGTGTGTATGCGTTCCAAAGGTTTACTGGTTCATTTCCAAGGAATAAGTGGTACCGGTGGAGCGTTCCTCTGAGCCCTTTGACACACGTCGCAGCGTCGGATTAACTCTTTGTTAATGAATTAATTGCCGCACAACGCTTTCCCCTTGTCTGGGCAGTGCAAAAGATGTTTTTCAAGTGAGTTTGTTTTCACCTTCTGACAGCAGACGTTCACTAGATTTATCGTCTAGAATGTCTACCAAAAGGTATTGCACCAGCATCATCTCTTCGAACTTCGTTGCGGGAATTTCATTGTAACAGCAGTCAGCAAGCGACTGTTGTAAAGGACTGATGAATTTCTTGACACTCACCTCTTCTCCTTGTCACAATTGAGAAAATCTTAGACGCCCCTTAAAATAGGTTGCGGCGGTCCCCAAACGCCATCCAGAGAGTTAAAGCAGAGCGTCTGGGATGTGCTTTCGTGCAGACGCAACGCATCAAAATGCCGTCGACCTTCTCCACCAATTTCTTATTTCAGTAGTTTACTGGATTGGATTTTCCTACATTTGATGTGAGGGGGTTGGTAGTTGTGAAAGATCAAGGTAGATACAGAAGGTTCGTTTCAAAAGATTCCAAACAGCTAAAGATGGCTTGGACGACGTGTGCTTCCAAAAAGGATCAGACGGGGTAAGTGGGCTTATGGTAAATAATTCCAACTTTAACCTTAGTCGCCAAATGTCACACTTTGGCAATTGCGGAACGAACGTCAGTGACTGGCTCGTAACCAAAGTGTTGCAAAATAAAACAGTCAGGCAAACGGAAGGCAAAACTGTATTCCAAACAGCATGTGGGAAAACGTCTCGATCCATAATTCTACACTGGGACATTGAGGAGTTGGTGCGTGGTTTACTGACACACATCAGCAGATGCAGGTGACGAATGGGAAGGACTCGGTACATTGGCCGTGAGTATTCTACTGTCCTATGTCCTTTTTCTGCACAATTGGATCGATCCGTTTCTTTACCAAATACTTTGCAACAAGTGATGATGAACCTTTTAATGTTTGGACCAAGATAAAGCTCCGCAAAACTTTCCAAACTCAACTGGCACCCAAAAAGGTTATGGTGACTGTTTGGTAGTCTGCAGCTGATCTGATCTATCATAACTTTCTGAATCCAGGGGGAACCATTACACCGGGGAAGTAATGTCACCAATTATCGAAATGCACCAAAAGCTTAAACACAGGTGTCAGGTACTGGTGAACAGAGCGGGGCCAATTCTTCTCTCTAATAACGCTTGGCAAGCGACTGCACCAACAACGCTGCAGAATCTGCACGAGCTGGGCTACGAAACTTTGCTGCACCAACCATCCTCCTCTGAACTCTTCTCCGCCGAGTATCACTTTTTCAAACACCTATATAACTTCCTCCGAGAGAAAAATTTTAAAACCAAAGGAGTTGCTGAAACCACCGGCGATTTTCTCGCCACCAGAACTCAGGAATTTTATTCATCCGGGATAGATATAATTGGTTTCCGTTGGCAAATGTGTGTCAATTTAAATGGTTTTACTGCGAATAAAAATGTTACGTTTGAGCCAACATATGTGCATTAAACTTTTGAGATTAAATATCGCAAATACTTTTATTACCAACCTAATACTTGTAATGTTTCCAGAAAGACCAGCAACTACAGCCATGGTATTTCTAAAATCCTTGGAGTGTTATGAAGCATGCTGTCCATTGGACACATAAGCGCACCCCACTTACAATTACTTCGTATTCAAGGAGAAAAAGAAAGGACAATGCCACCGAATTCCAAGAAAAGAGTCTTCACTAATAAACTGGCCACAAGAGGACAGTGACCAGTAATTTGCATAGTAGTGACTTGACACCCACGATTTGTACATGAGCGTCGAGTAGGCTAACCCCTCTCTGTATGGTAAGCGCAGTTTGGTCCAGTCAACCTGGTCAACGGGCAGAGAATGCCAACGAAAGCAAGTTCGATGCTGGAACGACTTGAAGGGCCTTGTGTTTGTTAATGGTTCGAAGACGATGCATCCGTTTATTTCGTTCTGATGTGGTAGAACAGTAGACCGTGTCCGTTGAGATACCGGAGAGTCACCAACACATCCAACTGTCTCCATACAACAGCAAGTACGACGCCGCGTATAGACTAGATGTTAAGCTACAATGACGGAGGCAAACGCCTCGAAAAGACTTTGGTAGCGGACCAACATTGAGACACAAATCTATGCGCGTCTTTCAGTCAAATCCATAGGTGTGGTGAGTGATTGGGAAGGCCAGTACTGTCAATCAGAGCCAACTTGACCGTCCTGCAAGCTAGCGGACAAAATGTAAAGCACTTTTCAGCAAATTCCACCAGACACGACATCCATCATAAACAAGGATGAAGCAGTCGAACACCAACCCTCGGTTCCTGTGGCTCAAATGTCTTTTGTCGAGACAAAGCGCTTGGGACATCAGTTACATATCCAAAGATTTCTGCAAAGGTCGGCCGGGAGGCCGTCGATGTGATCGCTTCTGTTGTAAACACAGCTAACGTGAATAGAGAGACAAACATTAAACAATCAACACTAGTTAGCAGATCAGGACAAACGATGATCCTACGTTGTCGATCAACGAAAAATGGATCTACCAATGGAGCCCTGCTTGTTGTGTGTTCAAATCTCGAATCTACGACCGTCACATTGCGGGGTAAGTTAGCGGACGATCAAGACCAATGGAATTCGCTGTGCATGCTGATGAGTGTCACCGCCAAAATCATACACCTATTACAGGTTACTCGTCATCCGAACTCTGCACACTATGGACCCCAGACTTCTTCGAGTAAACATCGAATTCTTCACTGATGTAGAAAACGTTTTATTCTCCGCAAGCGCGCTAGAACACGAATCCTGTGGGATGTGCATTCAAGCTGATATCTTTTGGACAGCGCGACAAAAGGAAACACCGAATAGGAACACAGCAAACAAGGTTGCCTAAACACAATCTTCATGCATCGCGTGCCAGTTCTATTCTTTTAACCATATTCAAAAGGCCGGAAAGCATGATATACAAGTGGCGGCTCATTTGTGGAACAATTTCTTTGGATAACATTGTAGCGCTATCGCCCAAGTGGCTACCCCTCTCACCAACTTATAGAAGATGCGGCCCCAGCATCCTAAAACTAGTGCTGCAGTCGGAGCAAACATCAACGGGTGTTTTGGATCGATGGCTGAGAAATTGGAAATGGCCTTCTTCTAAACTTCGGTTAAAGGCCTCAAAAGCTGTGCAAAGTTCAGATATCAAAGCATCTGAAGCCACAAAGGTACCGGCGATGAAGCCGGAGCTTAATTTGACTGCTCTTTCAGTCCACTGACATAATTCTAAACGAGGATTGGGACACAACTTGGCCAAATCAAGTTATGGACTGGGGATCATCATTCAAACAAAAATCCGATCAACTGCCGATCTCCCATCGGTCGGCATTGTCCCACTCTGAACACTTTAGCCCTATGTGGGTTCCTAGAGACCGAAAAACTAGCCTGCTTCTATGCAAATGCCCAGGGTATTTTCAATAATCTAGCTGAACTGAAAGATCGCAAAGGTTCCGGGTCATATGATATCATCGGTGTCGTTGAGATCTCATTGCAAACTGGATTGAGAGACGCTGAAGCTTCGCTACCGTCCATGTCCTCATCCGGAACGATAAATCCACAAAAGGAGGATTGTTAGTTCTGTATTACCGAAGTGATTTACAGTGCAGAGCCGTGGAAGATTCAGACCCGCAGTTCCCCGACCCTCTTTGGTGCCGCCTGCAGTTAAACGGAAGAGTCACTTGCATTATTAACCTGGTGTACATCCCCAACTCTACATCCGAAACCGACTGCCACCTTGTGGCTGTTTTAAGGAGCACATTAAAAGGAAGATACACTCACACGATTTTCATGGGTGGTTTCAACTTACATTGTTTAGTAACCCCTGTCACCATCGGCAAACAATTCACATGAGCTCGTAAACAAGGTTCCACTTTACAATCACATCATTTTGCCCACTCGGTTCAGAACAGTTAATAGGCCCTCATTGCTAGGTCTAGTGCTTACCAACGAAGAGCACAGGATGGTTGTCCTGTCTGTAAACTGCCCGTTGGGTCGCAGTGATCACGCAGTCATCAATCGCAACTTCGTCTGCTATGCGAAATATCGGAATGCAAACTATAAGACTGTGCAAACCATCACAAGCTACGATCGATTAGCCCAGCTCGTCAGCACTACAACCTGGTCGTTCCATGCCGAAGAACCTCCGAACGTTGCTTGGTTTGAGTTCGTCCACAGTCGCAGTCAGCTGATTACAGAGACTTCAGAGATAAGAGTTTGCCATACGTTTAATTCAGTTTCGTTCGTTAGGAGCAGAACTATAAGGTGGATGTCCGTGTGCAGCGCAACATAGTGAGAGTAGAGAGAAGCATTCATACCAGAAAGTTAGGAGAAGTACGTAGCCCAACATAACCACCGCACTCACCTGCTCATAGAACATAAAGCCATATATCTGCAGAATATCGTCAAAACTTCCAGTGCTAACCACAAACTGCTGTAGAAACATGTCAATTTCCAACGAAAGGTGAGCCAAGAATTTCTTTCACTCAGGACGGCCGATGGGCCAAAAAGAGCGTCCATGGAATCAGCAAAGCGTTGCAGTTGCAATGTGCCCCCACCTTTTAGAGAGTCTTGCCCCCAAGCGAGCTTGCAGTCTTTGTCCTCTCCCCGTCAGTACTAAGCCACATCACTCTTGCCGCGGAGGCTTTATTGCAGATGCTGACGTCCCTATGCAAACACAGCTCGCCGTGTGTTGGCACCACTCGTTCAGAGGCTCTGAGAGCACAGCAAGCACACTAGCAGGACCATTAGCCCAGTTTTTCCAGCGCTGCTTAGACGAGAACCGGGTTCCCGCTATGTGGGAGCTTGGAATAATAACTCCGAAACACAAAGGTGGATGCAGAACTGAGCTCTCCAACTGTTGCTCAGCATCCCTTCTCCCTATACTCTACAAGGTCATGGAATCAATGAATGCCGATAGACTGGTGTGTTATCTGGAAAAATGCAACATCCTCACTCCCGAGCAGCACGCCTTCTGTCGACAGCGATTATGCATAGCGAATTTACTAATCACACGCAGTAGTTGGACCGCGTCAGCTGCCGTCAGAGAAGGCGTTGATTTGAGGTACCGGGATTTTGCGGCTTTCGATCGTCTAGACTATCGGATAATACGTTCCAAGCTCCAGTATTGCAGGATCGGCAACTCTCTTCGAAGCCGGACTGCCAACTTGTTATTTCAACGGTAATTGGTGGTCAGCGTTGGGAGCTCTTTATGGGACCTCATACAAGTTGAGTGTGGTGTGTCTCAAGGCTCAGCTCTAAGTTCAAGATGGTTTTTTGTGTGTATTTACTATCTCGCACAGGCAATCACTACTAAAACCCCAATGTCTGACGACGAGACCAAGATTTGGCGTAGGACTTAAGTGAATGCAGACCAGCATGTGCTTTAGAGTAACCTAGATACGATACGCTAATGGTCAACCCAAAATTTACGGCATTTCAAGGTCAGTAAATGCAAGGTACGCTCCAAACGACATTAGAAAAATTACTTATACCGACTTGGAAGGAATGTACTGCAAAAATCAACTGTCGAATGCTAGTTAAGTGTGCTGGTGCAAAGTGACTTAGGCTGCTCCAGGCAATCCCATACGTTCGCAAATACTGCGAACCAACACGTCGGGCTGTTGCTATGGATTTTCAGACAAATAGACAACTCTGCTTATCGAAATGTCGAATACGAAATTCAGGCTTGACATCACCATCTTAATGAACTGGAGCAGCCTCAACACCAGGCATCTAAGAACGTAATTGGAATGCGCCATCCTTCCTACGAGAGGTTGAAAGGATTGGGGATATTCAGCGGACGGTATCGCAGATTAAGAGGAGTCCTGAGTATGACATACTGGATACTGCAAGACCCACATCATGTGTGCCACTCCTTACTGCAACTCGGCAGAAATATAAACCTGAAGGGTCATCCAATGAAACTCACAGTACAGTATAGCCGTCTGGAGAGCAGCAGGAATTTCTTTACCAATCATGTATGTAGAGCGTAGAATGCTGTTCCAGAATCAGTTGTCTCTGCACCGACACTAACAGTATTTTAAATACTGGATTGGGTTGGATAACGCACTAATCCACTTACACTTTGTTACTTAGCACTAATGCTGGAGTGTGTAGTAGATTTATTTAATCTTAACTGTGGGTGTTTTGAATTTACGCGGATTTCAAAACTACAGCGGAGCAAAAGACAAGCCCTTATTTTCGTATTTAAAGTACTGTTTTATTACCATTAGTATTAGCAGTACTATTTTGATGTCGCCATCAACGGGACTTGTAAAGCCGTGCTTCTTAACCTGTATACTGTATTGTTCATTACTTATTGTACTCTTTGTACAACCACATAATCTCTCCCGCCAGATAACCAATAAGGAACAGTTGTCGATACGTCATTTTGTGCACACCAACGAAGAACTCCTCGTTGGCGGAATGGTTACAAGCACACCATCGAGTCGCAGTGACCATGTTACTCTACTATGTGATTATATGTGCAACGCTGAATCTCCCGAAAGGGAGGATGATAAATTGTATATTGACGCGCTTGTAACGAGACAACTTGGCCCCTTTAATTGACTATAAGGCAGAAACCGTTTGTGGACCATTCCAAGTGATGTTTGGCGCACTGGTAGCGCATGCATCAGGACTGTAATTCTACACTCTTCAAAATAAAATCAACTTCTTTCTAGAAAGAAGAACTCGTAAATGTATAACTTTAACAAGCGGCATATAGAGTACCAAAAGACACTCCCAATGCCGTAGCCAGGAGCACATATGTGCCACATCGTAAACACTGACTGCGATTGATCTGCGATGACAAGGCAACACATATATTTGCACTTTTCTACTCCTCAGAACTGACGTTTTTGCTTTGAAGAAATAATGAATTCTGTTCCATTACGTGCGATACCAGTGTGTCAAACGTCTTTGTGAACGTTGCTCAGACCGCTTCTGGGAACTATTCATTTAAGTAGGTCTAACAGGTGGATAACACGTTGTAGTGTGCGACAGTTTACACTTAATTGCCTTCTTCATAATAGTCCGCATAGTTATCTTGTCAGGCAGCATAGTCACATGTTTACTGCGACTCAATTCCATCTACCATAACTTCTTTGTTGGTGAATGCAAGATCGAGTATCGATGACTTGTTAACAGTTCATAATTTGGTAGGAGAGGTTACGTGGTTTTACCAGGGGATAGCTGGAAATTGGCTGTTGCAAACAAGCTTTAAACTGTGCAACATCGCTTGGCGGCGTTTCCATTTTATGCCATTAAAGTTTCCAGGGATAAGAAGGTGGCTGTATGACTTGAAAAGCGTGATTCAGTTTGGAGTCCATTTCCGAAGCAACGTTTATTGGGCGGTGAATTACGGCTATAAGATGTGCATCCTTGTTCCGCATTCATAATCGGCACCAAAGGGAATAAGGAGCGCGGATTTCCAGGTAATCAATAGATTCATATTGGTGGTTTGCACTGTGATACAGAATTAAACCACCACCACTTCCAGTTCTATCGTACGGAATCACCGACATACCTGGTAAAATTGATCTTAGAAGCAGTTATCTCAGGTTTCAACCAGGTATCTGTAACCGTGACAACGTCTTGTAGTTGTGAGGCATGGCGTTCTCTAAGTTCGACCAAGTTACTTAGAAATTCTTGTACGTTAGTGTGTAAACAGGACAGTGATCTTTTGGTAGGAGTGCGCTGAAGTATGCAAATTCGTGTTTGACCTTAAACTAACCTCTAGGTGGTTCGGCTTAGTGTCCTTTTGTTGATAGCGCGTGGATTTCAGTGGAATTTCAGTCAGGCTGTATGGCCCCACAGAGCGTTCCCCAGCAGGATGTTGTGACATGCTTCGCTCTGTCCTGCTGTGTACCGTGGGTGTTGCTGTATCATTCTCTCCGCAGGACTGTAAAGATGAAGAATTCGTTGCAGTTGCAAGTTCCATCCGACTGCTGACTACTCGTAGCCATGCGCCTGCTACTTTAGCCGGATCTCGGTTGGTTGGGATCTCGATCGGTTACGCAAAATAACTTGTATCACTCCTCCGGAGTGAAGCTCCACATGGATTGTTCTTGGACCACAGCCCTTGTAGTTAGGGTACGAAGGAATTCTTCGCAACGATTTGGCAATGAGAATGCCCAGTGAGAATGCTGTGCGGATGTAGCACTACTGTTGCCGGTCATATGTTTGCGCTTCCTGAGCAGGATACTCAGAAAGCTCGGTAACATCAAGAACAAATAGGATTATTTTGCTATGGCTTTTAAGAGGGCCGGCTTGGTTATCTGCTTCCATTGGGTAATCTTTCCAAGAAGGCTCACGTAATATCCGCACCTCGCTCGGTGAGTTGCGAAGGAAAACTACTGAGAGCAGGAAAGCCTCTCTCTCCTCTGCTGCGTTCAGTATTACTTGAAAAATCCGAGGTTCACCATAGTGCACTAAGGTCTGGTGACGCGCTACCCGTCTCAGCAGTAGAAACATGAATATTATTCGCAGCACAGATGGCATTCCAGTGGTTGAGCTCATATCGCAAGTTGCTCTTTATTGTGCTGCATTTTGACGCAGGAACCTTAGCGAACACGAGAGTTAACCGTTCGTGGTATTGTCTAGCGAACGTCAGCTTGCAAGTTGTTCCTGGTAGTTTGGACTGTTTAGGAGGTGCCACTGGATCGGACGGTGCAAGATGCGTGTGCTCAGTACAGAAGGTGGACAGATATATATCGCTCCCAGCATGAGTGTTGATGCGACAGATGTGTACGTCACCCGCATTTGTTTTGCACCTGATAGCCTCCGGCTCTAAAATATCGGTGCCATGGCTGAATAGTTAGATGTAGCTTCAATGAATGGGGTACTAGCAGTTTCGTGGATTGTGATTTGCCAGGTTAGTAGACTAGGATTTGCCAGAGTAAGTGACGCAGATGCTGTGGGGTTGTTAGCAAACTGACTACCCTTCGACCAAAGGAAAGGGCTCAGTGAGGTTTGCTGGGGTACAAGATCGTTTTTCTTCTATTCCAGTGGCGAAGCAATGGGACCCACCATCTGCTCAATAGTTGCAGTTAATTGCTCATACTTTACGTGAGCATAACTATACAGTTGACAATTGGAATAGTTCTGAGTACCCGACAAATCCGGGGTGCAACAGTCAAATTTTTGAACCGCTTTAATTATATTAGACTTACGCCGCCTCACTTAGCATGGAATGCAAAGGCACAGTTTGAGCAAGCTAGACATGTCCCGAGCACGCGAGAGCATTTTGATTCTCTCTACTTACCGCTTAGTGGAAGCATTTGCAGTGAAGGCTATTGTCGCAACCGAAAACTGTACCTGTCCTGTCACGTGGGGTAGAGGATGAGTGATCGTCGTCCGTTGTCACAGTCTTGCAGTTGACTTTGGTCATCAAAGGCAGGTTTATCACGAGAATGACGCATGCGCACGCGTAGGATGGCTTCTTTATTGATTGACTGAGATTCTTTTAAGGTTAGGGTTTTAACGCACCGTGTAGAGGATGGATACCAACGGCTGAGTGACACCGATGGGCGAATGTGACAAAAATTTACAAGGTGCTTCGTAGCTTCCTTAGACACTATCCTGTAGGAACAACTTTTAACTCACCAGTCAGCGTAGGAGCTTTTTGTTGAATGCAATTTTCCAGCGGTTATCGTTGTTAAAAACAGCAAGATTTCACACGTGAAGCTGCTCACGTGAAGTGGTAAAATACTTGGATTGTGGGAATCAACATCTTTAGGGTCCTATTCCGTTAAAAGGCAACCACTGAATACCAGACGTTATTCAGATTCGAACAAGTGTATGCTGACCGCACTGAGTGGAAACAAAACAGGAGATTTGGACAGGTATTAAAAGGTATGGGAGGCGGCAAGTAATTGTCAGTGAAAGACCACTGCAGTTGAATAGCTCTTCCCTTATATGTGAGTATAAATGACCCTGCGGTTCATGAGCAACAGCTCTTTGACCACTCTCCAAGACTTGCTTGATTCTTGTGTGGTGGACCAGACAAGCACTACTGTGCCAGTCGTCAGTGGTATAGGGGTGCCAGGAAAAGCAAATGGGAACGGTCTAACAGAGGGCCGTAGTAACTCTTCGAAAGAAACGGAACGCCTTTGACTCGCAGATAGATGCGTGCGAGGAATAGACACAGAAGCACTGCACGCCGCGATACCTCTAACAAGAAGTGCGTAAATGAATTGTAGTTTTGATGGTCAGGACGGATGCATCTGGTTTATGCTGTTTGCCACAATAAACAACTCAGTTGCCACCTCGGGTTCTTACCCTTGGATGTATGCATGAGAACTTCCTGAAAAAGATATTCCCATAACTCCTGCGGCCCGGTGGGTCTGCTCCCTTAGACACTCCCTTATGGAAAGTATCTTAAGTTGGCTTCGAGAGCTAGGCTTCATCCGGTCAGATAAGTCTGCAAATTCACCCTTTCATTGCGTGTCGGATAAGCTTCAGTGCTGGTTCGGGTTAGCTAATCTTGTACTTACCTACCGCTGGTAAATACACGCCCCAACGATAGTCCTATCGCTAACCCTAACACAATGAATGTGGCTCATGAAGTTCATTAGGTCTAGCAACCTGACTCATTGGTAACACCCACAGTATCGACGTTGCATTCCTTGCTGCGACAAAAATAGGGTCCTTTCCTGATTATCCCAAACGGAGCATGGCGTTGATTTGCTTTCCTGACAGACGGTGCCTAGCCATGATTCAGCATGTCTAACAACCTTAATCACCTACGGACACCGCTGCGTTGTTGCTCACATATGACGTATCATAATACAGTTGCGGATTTTCGTTAACTGTATGGGTTTTCGAGCACTAATAACTTTTCGAGGTCATCCAAAACGCGGTAGCCGGTGGAATCGCAATCAAGCACTAAAGTACCTTCCAGATGAATGACTAATTTTGAAGCATTCGTTGTGGAAATAGGTTGCGACACGAAATCACAATGAGGATTGCGATTCACGTTGCACCTAATGTGTATTTACCTTCGAGATATCATGCAATTTGGTACATCTTTCGTCATGTAAATGTGAATGACACCAGCCATCAGTTTTATTTTGACAAGGGCTTGGCGCACAAAATTAAAAACACTTGCTGTCAAGCGGCTTCCATTCACCTGTGAACTGTCAGGGGTTCCGATAGCTGCTGATTGTGTCCAGCGAGAACAGAACGGCTAACATACCACCTGTCATGCTGGCATTGATTGGAAAAGCAAGTTTTACTCTTTCAACCCATTCCAAGCATAGTGATAGCGTGCAAAGCTATCTCCAGTCGCTAGACCAAGTTGCCTACGTTAAGTATAGACCTCTCCCAAGACAGGAATATGATTATGTACAGTTGAAATAAACCAAAAATCAACTTTATATCTTATTCCTCATTTACGATAGCCAAACTTTCATGTGCTTAACAGCATGGTTTGTGGATTAAGTCAACAACGAGCTAAACCAGACCAATGGCTATTAAGCGACGCATAAGATGAATATATGGAGAAGGGTCAACTCGCAAAACAAAGTATCCCAGGCGCCTTACATGGTACGACAACTGAGATGTTTGTTACTTGGCGCATCTTATGCGGATATACCAAGTATGCTTTATCTTAACTTATTGTTAGTTTTATCCTGACTTCTAAATAACAAATCTAGGTGCCAAGCCCTTCCGTTAAGTTAAGTGTTCCAACTGCATTTCTACCCGATTACACAATCGCACCACGACGTAAAATGCATCTTCCATGTATTTTATGCATTGGCTACTTCTGCCACTCTCTACCCCTTTTATGCATTAAGTGATTAAGAAAGTTCTTGCGGTTTCCAAGCTTACATTTTAAATACACATCTCTTGGATCAAATGTAACGTTTTAAAGCAGAATAAAGCTATTTGAATTGACAGACTTTTGCCGAAAGGAAACAAGTTTATTTGCTCGAATGAATAAAATCCCGGTGTTCCGGTGACGTTGAACTCTTCGAATGAAGTTCCAGTATCTCTTGTTTTTTAAACTGTTTCTCTCAAAGGAAATTATCCATGTGTTTAAAAAGTGCTCATCGGTACGCGAGAGGTTAGGGGAGTATGATGGGTGAGGCAAAGTTCCGTGGCCCATCTCGTGCAGCTTCCACAGGTTTGGACTTGCAATGTGTGATCCAGCGTTAATGTGGAGGAAAAGTGAGCACATTCTGTTGATCAGTGCCTGACGTGTGTGTTGTGGTTTCCAGTGTGTTTCGCAGTTGGTTGTCAATACTTCTCCGCTGAAATGGTTTCCCCTGGATTCAGAAAACTGTGATGGATCAGACCAGCAGCAGACTACCGAACCGGTACCATAACCCTTTTTGGGCGCAATGTTGGCATCGAATAGTGTGTGAAGCTTCATCGTGCTTCAAGCATTAAGCAATCCTTCATCAATTGTAAACTATCCACCATTTTATCGTACCTCACAATCCGGTCGAGAAACGGGTCGGTTTATTGTGCAAACGGAGTATAGACACGCTAGAACAACGATTTCTTTGACCTTCATTCAATTCCTGAGGCACCCACAAAGCAATCTTTTCTGACATTCCAATCTCCCGTAAATGTGTTACAATTGTCACATGCGAGACTTCTAACGCTGCTGCAAGATCTCGAACAGTTTTACACGGATCTTCTCCAACTAAGGCCTCTAATTGCTCGCGGCTTACTTCAGATGGACGTCCACAACCCTCTTCATTTGTAAACCTCCTAGCCTTCTAAAATTTTATAACCATCATTGTACAATGCGTTCATTGGTGGTTGCAGAACCAAATGCACTGTTGATGTCACTGGCTGTTCCTGTCGCTTTTTGACCAAATTTAGATAGAAACAAGAAAATTAGGCGAATTTGTCTTCCTTCCATGTTTGCCCTAAATGTCTGTAATCGTGTAAAAAGGGAGTTTGGCTAATCTACGATTGCTGATAGATACAGCGAGGAAGGCGCTTTAAAATTACATACAACATCAAAGCAACTTATGAAAAACTTACTCAAAAATAAAGCTGGTATAAGTAAAATAGCAAAACCGTGATAAATTTCTTATCAACCTAATAGTTACCGCTTCTGATATTGATGCGGTGCATGCTGAACCCGGCTGGTTTATTCTGCCTATACATGAATCAATAAGAAGCTATTCAACCGTAGCAGAGTTATAGACTACCCACCGCGCCCCAAGGTGGCGGATTGAGCGAAACCTTCTTCGTGGAAGTAACCGCGATTAAGCCTCATATGCTTTTCACTGTGATGAATAAGCAGTCGTGGATACTTCAGTTGGGGTGCTGTGTGGCGTCGTGAGTTTTCATTATACAAAACCTACCAACGCCGCATGAAAGCACCATGACGCGACGAATGTGACTAGACACTAAATCACGTCTTTGTCATCTGGAATACTGGACCCATTGTGTGGCCCATAGCCACTGGAAACATGTATAGTGATTTTTCTGTCCCTGCCTCCCAACGAGTATGACCGCCTCATCTTGCCATGCTGTCTTGGGAGCTAGGCCTCTTAATCAACGGCTCGGGGTAGCGGGCCCCTGAGAAAAACCCCTACTTTGTTTAGACGAACGGGCCGTATCTCCTCCAGTGATGAACCATTGAGCCGAAATGAAATACACTCCTTCCCTCTACAGACGACTTTCTCTTCTGTGACTACTACGAGTACTTTTCAACCACAAGCCACCCGTTTGGCTACTCTCCATCCTGCATCACGTATGGTTGTTATTGTCTAATAATTCAGCGGCACAATCATTGCTCTCTCTGATGAAAAACTTGTATTACTATCCTCCGATACAACCCCCAGCGTCAACCCCCTGAGTAGCAAATCTTAAACCCCCGCATCTCCGTTTCTGCAACCTAAAACCCAGTCCAACTTGGCAGCCTTCAATGAATGTACCCTAAAGCAAATCGGACAGCAGGTTGATCTTGCCAACACACTAGAAACTCTTGAAGTGGATGTCTGTTGTTTGTTCGAAACACGACCTCAGGATACCAGAAATACCCAACCGTCATCACCATTTCACCAACACACAAGATTTTATCTTCGTTTCTTTGAAAACGCCGAGTCTATCGCATCTGAGCAAGCCGGCGTTGGGATCGACATGACTGCCAGAGCCGAAGCTGCCTTTCTTGAGTGCACTCCAGTCGACAGTCGCAGTTGTGTTATGATAATCTATGGCTTGTGATTAACAGGCCTCGAAGAAGACAAACGCGCTCTTCTTGCAAGTTTCGCCGATGATTCCATTAGATGTAGCCCCGATAAATTAAAGGACCAATCTTATCAACCATACAAACCTGGACAGTAGTGTACCTCGTGACCCAGTGAATTACACTGAGTAGCACTTTCCCATTACATACAAAGCCACTCATAACAGACAACTCAAGGTTTATGGGTTAGGTTAAATTAGTGTCACAGTCAAATGCTCTTCGGAGGTTAGGGAGAGGTCAATGGTCCTCTTCTCCTAAAAACCTAGCCATAGGAGACTGGTTCAGGGGTTATAAGCTCGTTGCCCGATTGGTGTGGAGCACGAGCGCAATACATTTTCTGTGACGGTGTGATAGCACCAGCAGGTGCTCAGCAGTTTGCTACCGTACGCCTAAGCCAGGCAGCTTTAGTCAGATTAGTGTAAACCCGCCAACTCTCACCTGCTGTTGGTCATAGTCGCAGATAGGTAACTTACTACGATCAAAAGCACGTCTGAATCGTTTTTAAATCTTAGTAGGCTACGTATGACAGACTTCAAGTAGACCACAATTGGTTACTGTAATTACACTCCACAGCTGCAATTGCTCACGACTGCAGTTCGGGTCAGTCTATGCAGACAATGTGTGTGTTTTCTGCCAAGGGAACCTACAAATACCCCATTGCTCTGTGATTCAGACTGTTGAGTCAAACGCTGGAGGTAGGAAACTTGGAAAAAAATCCCCGCGGTTGGAAAAGACAGTCGGAGAGTATTATCTGCCTTCTGGGTCCAGTCGACAATACAACCTCTTTCTCTTATTTTGCTCCTCTCAACTTCACTCTTTCCCGTCTTTTGCGCTAGAGATTGCCGATGATGTCACAGCTGCTGCCATCTACATAATTAACTCGTCTCTCACTCTAAGGCCCTTATTTCACATTAGTTTGTTTAACGTCCGTACTCCAGGTCAGATCGGTCAATAGGCCGCACTAATACTCACTCTTCACTCTCTTGGTATTGATGTGTGCTGTGTTGCCGAGACACATACAATGGCGTCATGATGAGACTTTAACATCCTCGCTCCAAACCAGCCGACAATGACCACACACCTCGAGTCTCTAGCGATACCGAGTCCATGGTTCAAGGTATTCAGGGTCTCGGTATCATTCTCAGTAAAAAGGCTGAATGAAATCTGTGCCTTGTACCATCGAGGCATATGCCATTTATTTATTTATTTTAAATCCACTGGACAGGGTGTCAGTAAACAGCCCCTGTTTGCGGTTCGACTTCGAACCTCTATTGTGATTAATATGCACCGTCTAAAGATAAGGCGCTTTTTCACTGTTACGGCTTTTGCCCCTACTAACTGCACACCGGACGGCATCAAAGAGGATTTCTATCGTATTGTGCAACATACTGCCATCGTGGTTGCTGCTGGTGATACGAATTCCCTTTTCAACTTTGGATAACTACTTGGAGGCTACCTCTGGTTCGATGCACACCTAATAGACAATGGCGATCCATTCCTGCAACTAGATACCGAGCACAATCTTTATTTTAACAGCATTGTTTCCCAGCACAAATGTCATGTCACCTGCTGCCAACCACATTCTTGAGTGACCTGGACACAAATTGACCATAGTGGCAGTAGCTACAGATGGCGCACATCAACCCAAGCCCGTCAGTCAACTTGGTGCACGTGTCTAAATTCCAACTGTACTCTAGTGTGCGTAAATCTGGCGTCCACTCGTTCCACTTTGTAAAAGCGCCTAAGTTCTATACCTCGCACTTCAATAGTTCAATAGTGCATGATAGATAAAAAGCATAACTTTACAAGACCCACAGGGTGGAAAATGTACAAGAACATTAAAATCGAAAAGGTTTAAAAGTGAAACTTGAATCATCAGTAGCAAATACGTCGCACTTTATCACCCAGTTGTGTAGAGTTTATCACTACGATGTATGTCTATTCTTTCGAATGTAGCGATGTCTGGTGCGTTCACCACGTGTTGCTAGGACATTCCGGTAGGAACAGATTCTACGCGCGTAAAAATACTTTCTACAGTCCAAACGGCAGTGTTGCGTTGCCAGTTCTAGGTGGTGGCCGCAATATTGTTGTAAGGGGCTAGAGTCGACAGCGATGTACATGGGTGCTCGTTCCCAGTTAGTATGAGGTATGTGAGAGTGAGATCATCGCGAAGCCTTCGGTATTGTGTGGAGAGCACACCAAGTAAACGAAGGCATAGTTCATAACTGGGACCGAACAGTTCACGTGTTGTCTTGATAGCTTTTCTTTGGGGTTGCTCCAAAAAGCGATTGTCTCTTTTTAACCATGGGCACCAGGCCTGAAACACATGTTTAACGTGGGGATGAATATATGAGTTAATTAACATTTGTATCAGTCGTCGCTCAAAAGTGCCGAGAGCACGCCTCAAAAGCCTCAACTTCAAGTTCACCACATTTTCAGTTTTCGAACATTGGTGCGAATTACTAAGATGTTCTTGAAGGATGATACCTAAGTCTCGTTTACTGATCACGTATTGCAAGCATAAAGTGCTGCTCCAGAACTTGTGTTAATGAAGCTGTTACAAATTGTTATCAGATGGCACTCTGCAGGGTTCATTGGAAGTTGGTTCCTTGCTTCCAATTCGTTAACCCGGTCCAGATCGTTCTGGAGATAAGTGAGTCGGATGCTGAGCGAATTACTCTCTATAGTTAACATCTGCGAATATTTGCATGGGGGGTAGAATGTTTTCTAGGAGGTCATTGATGCAGACTAAAAACGGTAGCGTGCCGAGGACGCGTAATTGCGATACGTCAGTGGAGGCGCACAGGCTTTCGTAATGGGTGTCGGCTATTCTTAACTAGACGGCTCTTTCGTGTAAGTAATTTACTAATCAGATGAGCAGGGAAACGTTAATGCTGTAAACATCAATAATTTTGAGGAGATCAAAGTGATTTACCTGTCGAAGGCCTTAGAAAATTCTAAATAAATCATATCTATAGGGACTGTTTCATCATCCACGCTGGTCCATGAGTCTTGAACAAGAAGCTGATAAGTGAGGCAAGATTGTCTGCGTCTGAAACCATTTTGGACATTAGAAATTATATGAAAGCTATCAAAATATCGCGTAAGTTTGTCGGTGATTTCCTACTCCATTACGTTGATAAAACAGAAGAGTAGTATGTCGGCAGTTGACAGGATCCAATCTCTTACTCTCTTTGTAAAGCAGACTGATGATTTCACCTTTCCACTAAGATCGGAGGGTATGGGAGTCACGCAGACTTGAACTTACAGTCCGCATTTTCACATTTACATGACTAATTCGGTTCAGCAGGTCTGCTGTGGCATTGTTTTTTGCTGAATCCTCTGTGCCCACTTGGAAGAAACTCGATCTTACTCCATCTATGCTGAAGAACGGAGGTGACACTTTGTTGACTGAACTTGTTGCCCTAATCAACGCAATTTGGGGCACTGATGAGGTGCCTTCAGATTAGCGACTGTCAATTATCGCGCCCGTTTCACGGGTACCATTACTCGACGACTTACTGTTCGTAATGAGAGCCGAACCATTGAAAGCCACGCTGACTTGCGACTTGGTCGTGGTTGCATCAATCTCATATTTACTTTTCGGCAAGTGTTAGAGCGGAGACACACCTACATAAGACTTACTTTAGTAGCTTTGCTTGACCTGCAAGCTGCCTTCCACTCTGTGGATCGGGCCAGCTTAAGAAATTACCCATCCTTGAAAGGAGTGACTGGAAAACTTCTCTCTATTCTGAAGTCGCTATATCCTGACTCCCGAGACCGGAGAAGCGTCTACTGGAAATTGTCTCTCGCGTTCCCTACGATAAGTGGTATTTTCCAGGTTTGTATTAGGCACCCATTATTCTCAACATTGCATACGAGATGATCATGAATGACTGTTCTTTCAGACTCTTCCAGAGTCCATTTTCTATCAGGTGACCAAATGAGAAACCTTGAGTGTGCAGATGACATATATCTCATCGGGTTTGAAGCAGTGCCTATGCATGTACTACCAAATAAACTGACGTGTAGCGCTGCATGCTTCAGCATCCGCTGTGCACTTTCAAAGTGCAAGGTGATGTTGCAGGACACAACCGGTGCGCTCCCGGTTTTAGCTATCAGTGATCAACCTCTAGAAGTGGTGGATCGAACCACTTAACGTGGTAATTGTGTCACCCCTGATGGTCAGATCACTGACGAGGTGACTTGGAATATCAGCAAAACGCGTGTGGCTTTCCAGACGCTTAAACATCTATGAAAATGACGGGATATCGGCCCGTCAGTGAAGGGTAGAGTGTATAACATTGTGGCAAGACCGGGTTTACTTTATGGATCAAAGACCAGGCCGGTTCATCGTGAAGCTGCTGAGCGTTTAGTGGTGTTTCATCACCGGTAGGAACACGGGGTATGCAATGCTGAGGTGCGTCAGCTGGTTATTGTAAGAAGCCTTCCAATGCCTCACTCGAGCGTTTGCTTAAGCCAAACCGCTTACGTTGGCTAGGCCATGTCTTTCATGTGTCGTCGAGCGTCTATCTCGGCGTGCACTATACGTCGTGGATGCGCTAATTTGGGTGAAAATTCGTGGTGGCTACTTCATGACACGACATATGAAGATTGTGTGAGAGATTTGGTCAGACTGGTTTGTGCAATTTTCGCGCATGGGCCAAAATCACTGGTTTCAAACTGTGTCAGACATAATGCAACCTTGGAGTCAGTGGTGTTCTGCATTAAAGAACAAAATTGGTTATGCTCTAAGTGCACGAGACACGCCTAAACAGGCATGATCAGTTTCTTGCAGCTGGCTGCTAATGATTCATTCCGATTAATGCTACCGCAACTATATTTAACCTGGATTGTGTTTACATTTGACTTCATCTTCTGGCCATCGTAAATCTGGTGACGTTCGTTGTATCAAAGGGATCCACCGCAATTCGAAACTCGGATCCTGGTTGATTAACTGAACTGACCTAATTTTCATGTTTCGTGTTTTGGATTATTTGCCGACATCTATCGCATCGCGTTCCATCCATCCCGATTTCATTCAAAATTCGTGCAACAGTTACCGTATTCAAGTACATTCAGAGAGAGGTAAGATGTCCACCAATACTGCCAAAAAGGTCCAACTGTAAGCAGCCTTATACGCATGGTCAAGCAAACTGGCCTACATTTCATCCGAATTTCAATTCAGCACTCATCTCCTTCCCATGAGAAGTCGTTATCTAACCGTTCCATGGTTTTCAGAATCACGACGCTAAATGACGCTAGTTGACTATTAACTTTGTGCTCTGCTAGCTCTAAACACCCATGTGAAAAATGTCCGATGGCTGACGAGCCATGGATAACAACGAGGAGAGAAGCTGCGAAAGTAAGATAAGCTTCCCGATGCTGATCAGCAACAAGCCGGGACACCGAGACTCGAGGGCACCCTAATCCCACAAGACCCACACGATTGATGGGTTTTTACGCATCCACCGATCCATGACCTAAAGCACACTATGATCATAACGCGCGTTTGCGGAGTCTGCTTGATAGGCTTCTCTACACGATTGAAAAGGAATTAAAAGTAAGGCAAGTCATCTGTCCTGACAAAATCACTGATGATGAATACTGACCTATGAGGGTAAGTTGCGGACGATGGGAGCCCAAAGCTAATATTGTCACGACTGAGAGGATGCATATCCGCTCGGATATGAATCCAGCTTACCGACAGCACTTGAATTGCGCCATCATAGTGCGAAAGCGGAGAATCGGTGACGGAGCAACAAACCTAAGTACTGGGCATTTTCGGGTGTTCTGCAGCACAGATTTACTACACAGTTCTGAGGTCAGAACAACTGGGTTCGGTCCTTCATATAGTTTTAAGAACCTTGTCAAATGATTTTTACTTGGAATTAGCCTGAAAACATTATGCTGGATCATCAGGCTATAGATAATAACCAAAATGTATCCTCTTGTTATTCACTCTTTGGTTGCTTTAACTTACGCGGAGGAACTAAACCCATACTACCTACTGTCCACGAACCTTTGGCTTAGCTATCGGTTGGGTATGATCATACTTGTGCCACAACTTACCTTCTCGGTAGCGTTGTTGATTTACTTTATTTTAGACGGACTTAGCAATACTATCGGAATCCTTCCACATTTCACTTGGAGAAACAACTGGACTAGCATAATCAATCTACGCATCCTATCTTATCATAGTCTTGGCGTTCGCACCTTTCTCCGAATAATCAGTGATCTACTTCTGTCGTATCACTTCATCCTACGTTCGGTGATGGAAAAATTGTCTTCTTACCGCGGATGATTATATCTCGTCCTAAAATCTCAGGGGAGAAAATATCCTTATATCTGCAGGATTGTCCCCCTATCGAACACGAATTACAAATCCCTGTCTTTCGCAAGATTGCCTAGATGGTTTCCAATTTAAATCCAAGAGCGCTTGTATCAAACATATTCTCTGGCTTTTACATTCCTGAACCTATGGAACAGTGGTATCTAGGTCGCCCACCGACCCCCCATCTTCGATACTGGTCTTGATTTTTCCGCGCACCAGCCTCACATTGAACTTCGATCACAATGGATGTCCACTACCATCATCATCATCATTATACACATCAGCTAGAGGTGGGAAAACACCTCCCCTATTGTGCCGCAATACATGTAGGAAATACATACCTACATATAATACAATACACAAAGGAAAAATAGATACAACAGTTGCATGCCAGCTGAGCTACCAGCAACGGATAGGCATCATTCCGGTAAGCTTCCAGCCAGCTACTAGGCAAAAAGAACATTTTGTTATTATGTTTTACCCTAAGAAATAAGATCGTAGATGGAAGGGGAGGCTAAAAGGGATGGGGAGGGACAAAGAAACTCACAGCACAAACGCCACTGAGGTCTGCTCCTTGCCATGTCAGCAAGTGTATCCAGCCAAACGTGTTCACCGTCTTTTGGACCCCAACCAGGGAGCCGTGACGCTCCAACCGAGGCTAGCTCCGAAGCGAGGGACTTCATTCTTCTGGACCAAGTCATCGCTTGGCCACCTCTCCTCTTCTTCCACCCACATCCCCGGTGAGCAAACAACGCACGTCGAGGGAGTCGGTGGGCTGGCATGCGTAACACGTGGCTGAGCCATCAAAGCCTGGTGCGTGAAATAACGGTGCTGATCGGTTCAGATCCTTTTCTTGGGCCGTAAACAATGCGTCGAACACGCTCGTTACTCACGCGGTGTTCCCACCAGATGTGAGGCAAATTGCGAAGGCACCGGTGGTCGAACGTAACTAGCCTCTTCATGGCCGCCGACCTTAGGGGCCAGGTTTCGCAACCGTACAGTAAGGTCGAACGTACCGCTGCATTGTACACTCTACCCCTAAGTGCGAGAGTAATGTCGCGCCGCCACCATAGGTGGCGAAGGTTAGCAAAAGCACTTTGAGCTTTCGCTATACGGTTCGTGCTCTCCTCTTCGATCCCAAGGGTGCTGATACAACTTCCCAGGTAAATGAATTTCTGAACGACTTCTAGCTGATCCCCACCAACGGTCAGCGCAGGAGGCGATCCCTGCCAATCTTGGAGGAATGCTTTGCACTTCGATGGTGCAAAGCAAAGCCCGAAGCGGCTGACAGCCAGTGCTAATCTGTCCAGCGCGGCTTGACACGTCTGGGAGCTGTCACAGATGAGGGCAATGTCGTCTGCATACTCCAAATCAAGAAGTCGTTCTCCTGGGAGTAGCTCCACACCTTCCAAGTCATGTCCTGTAAAGGCAAACTCCATGAATTCGTCAATAGCGAAGTTGAAGAGGAAAGGTGACAGCCGGCATCCTTGTCTCACACCGCTGGAGATATTAAAGGGTGGCGACAGCTTGCCGTAAGCCCTCACTCTGCCCGTGCTACGCGCATATAATGCTTGGATAATATTTACATATTTCTCGGGCACACCTTTCCTGAATGGACAATTCCAAAGGGCACATCGATCAACCGAATCGAAGGCACCTTTAATGTCGCGGAACACGACTACGGTGGGCCGCCAATATGTGTGGCGGTGCTCCAACAACTGACGCAAGGTGAAGATATGGTCGATGCAGCCACGACCCCGCTGAAACCCGGCTTGCTCTTCATGAATCTGGCTTTCACGAGCGCCAGTCAGTCTGTGAAGGATCACTGAGGCGAGTAATTTAGAGGCGATGGAGAACAGACTGATTCCTCTATGGTTGCCGCATTCCGAGCGCGAGGCGCCTTTGAAGATGGAAACAATAACGGAGCGGCTCCAGTCGGTTGGGACAGTCTACTGCGCCCACGGTTTCACTATTAATTCATGTAAAGCATCAACATGAGCAGAGCCTCCGAATTTGAAGAGGGCTGGAGGAAGATCATCTGGTCCCGCGGCTTTGTTCAACTTCAACAGTCCGAGCTCACGTTCGACTTCTGAACAAGCCGGTGGATCCAAAGGGACAGCCCACGGAGCAGGGCGATCAGTGACCGGCGAATCGAACCATTCTAGCCGATTAAATTGTTTTTCAAAATGCTCAGCCCAACGCTCCAAACGTTTTGACAAATTGTGGATAGGCTGTCCACTCTCATCACAAATTGCTTCACTAACACCAGGTCTCCTGCTGCCCGTTTCCCGTATCAGACGGAATAACTTACGATAGTTGCCAAGGGCAGCGGCCACTTCCATCTCTGACGCACGATGAGACCACCAAGATTTGCGGTCTCACTTCAGGTTAGCACGGAGTTTTGCCCGCAGCGCTTTGCGAGTTTCATTGTGCTCGCTTCCAGCCGGGATATGCCGGCGAGCGTCGATAAGTTCCGGAGACCGAGAAGAGACCCAATGTCCATGTTGGCTTTTAGACATACCACATGAGGATTTGCCCGCTGCTAGTAAGGTCTGGCGAACATGTGACCAGTGACCATCAATTGTCTCCAGTGAGCGATTACTCAACTCGCATGTCAGCGTACTTCGATACGCATTCAGAACAGCTGGCTTTGTCAGTTGGCTGGTGTCAATGCGCTCAAGGCGTAGTTGTGGGCGTCCGCCAAAGCGCATCCGCATGGCAGCACATACAAGTGCATGATCGGTGTCCACACATGTGCTCCAAATCGAGCGACAATTCTGGATGCAGCCTCTCCAGCGGTAACTATTAGCAATGTGATGGATCTGCGTCCAAGGCTGTTTCGGGGCTGGTGGGCGCCAAGTCACCCTCCGGCGGGTGCTGTGTCGGAAGTTAGTGCTCGCAAGAAATAAGCGAGCATCTTCACACAAATAAAGTAACCGCTCACCGTTATCATTACGGGAGCCTACACCGTGCCGACCGCCCGGATGCATTTCATCAGTGGACAACTTTCCAACTTGTGCGTTCATATCCCCCGCCAGCACAACAGTGTCCGTGCTTCGTCTGTGGCGAAGGAGCTGAGTCAGTTGGCGGTAAAAGTCGTTCTTTACCGGATCACCGCTACAGTTTGTGGGTGCGTAGGCAATGATGATGAATAGACACCTATTAGTCCAGCGCGACTTCGAAGCTTTGAACGAGCCAGCTAATCGGACCGCACACATCCGGCTACTGATTGGAATCCAGTCAACCAGAGCAGCTTCAGCCCGGGGATTCAGAGCAATGCCAACACCAGCTTGGCCGGTGCTCGAAGCTGCATCTTCACCGGATAGGCGCACTGAGAAAATACTGCTTGCGTCACCTGAAGGGGATCGCAGAGTGAGCAGAGAGCTCGAGTCTTGCAGGTGGGTCTCTGATAAGCAGCAGATATCGACTGAGAGGGTCTCCAATGTTCGGGCAAGCGCTGCATGTTGACCGATCTGTAGTAGTGTGCGTACATTAAGGCATGTCAATATGAAGGAGGATCGAGGGCTCCAAATGGAAGCCGATGAATTGGATGGAGCGCTTGGTTGGACATGGGCTTGTCGACAGGAGAGGAGTGACGCTCCGCGTTCACATGTGAGTTGACTTTAGAAGATAAATGCCTAGCAAAGAATGTTGGAGGAGAGCCAAGAATCGGGTGGTTGAAAACTGGGGGGATATAAGTGAAGTTGGAAGGGGACGGTACGAGTGAAAAAGCGTAAGATGGGGAATAAGAAGACGGGAAGGCTTGAGCAGTAGCATTCAAACCACTATCCACCCTGCTCGGTGCAGCAGATAGGGCACCGTTGATTATCCTCTGCGGTGGCCGGAGTATCAGCAATTTGTTTGAAGTGTGATTCATTGTATTGCGTGGGCAGGATACTGTCAGGTTGCCCAGGCCTAGACAGGAGAACGAGTAGGGTTCTCAACCAAAGCCTTTGGTTCAAAAACCTGACCGCAAGGCAGCAGGTTTGGCGTTGGGTTACAAGGAGTCCGTTTTAAGGAATAAGGTGCCACCCTCATTCCAACCCCCAACCTGGAGGACCAGGAGGCTGAGTTTGTCTGGCCTCTAACCATTGACCAATCTGGTATGAGTGACTCTGAAGGTACAAAAGCACCACCCAGCATGGCTCAATGGATCGCTGAGGCACACAAACCATCGCACCAACAAGGTCACTGACAAGTGGACACAAAAACCAAGCTCCGACAAGCTGCACATTTGGTATGTTATCTACGTGCAATCTTAACGGATTTTGCATTTCCATTTACCATTCGATTCCTTTTTGTGTGCACTTTCCGTCACCGGAAAAAAATTGGAAGACTATCTGTCAATTTCTTTGAAAAATGTGAAAATCGTTTTCAACCATCCTGTGATCCCCCTTGTAGTGAGAATTTTCCTACGCATTTCAACAAACATGGCCCAAGTTCCACTCATCTGACAAGGACTTATCAGCTTTATCCAGTGGAAGGCTAAACGTAGGAATTATTCCATCGCCATATCATCTAAATCCTCTTACCTGTTCCGGAGAAGATTTGTCAGAAATTTGACCGCATTGGTTGATCAAGTTTATCGGTCGATGACGATCGATCAAGCCTGCATCCATGTCAATCGTGTTGCCCTCCGGTCAGTAAACCACAGTACAAATCATACCGGCAGTCAGCTCAGCTTGAGGCCTTGAGACCAGCGTGTGAATTGAAACCAGCCTGAAGTGCGTCTGTTTCAAGCTCGGTAAAGTTGGTTTTATTGCGATCCCTCTTACTCCACAGGGCAGGGTGTGACCAGGAAGCAAAGTGGATGCATCCGTCCGCTTGACTAGGGTGCGCAAACGGCTAGTCGGAAAAGTACGCAACGTCAACTAGCTTCTTGTGCAAGGTAGCAACACTATGACGAGTAGCAGAAAACAAGCAGATGCGAATCCAAAAGGGCCCCGGCCGAAGGGAAAATGCGGGTCCGCAGAGTGCAACTGATTAGTCAACTTTGGTTTATCTTGCTCATACTGTTTCAAATGGTACCATACAACATGTGCAAATCGTGCCCAACAACACGTACGAGATGAAAACAGTTCTGGAAACAGCCTCAGGCTTCATGCTGCGTGTTCGACAATCCCACTAGTCAAATGCATACTTCTGCTAAGCGAAAAGGGTGACCGGTTAGCAGAAGTCGAAGAACGAACGAACGCCAATATTGTATCTCTGGAAGCGAGTATGTACCAGAATAACACAGTGGCTTCAAAGAGAAGCAATGGTGCCACATTTGCTTCCCTCGAACCATGATTGACACTGTCCCCATTGTCGTCAGGTACTTCAATTTTGAAAGAATGACAGACGAAACCAGAGGGGAGCTCTGTTAGACAAACTGTATTCATGACGACGAAAACCAGGAATCACTCACGACTCCTTTATTTCCTCGTGGGCTCCTAGAGACCGAGGAGTTATCCTGCCTTTATACCAATGATCAATGCCTTTCATTAAGCTGGCCGAACTGAAAGAGCACAGCATTTTGAAGCCATGCGATATTATTGGTGTCACGGAGACATGGTTGAACAGTGGAAGGGCAGATGCTGAAGTCTCACTGCTACGCATGCCACAAATACGAAACGATAGGTTTACGAAAGCAGGTGGATAATTCTTTACTACCGAAGCGGCCTACAGTGCGAAGTCGTTGAGGATTCAGGCTTACAGTTTGCCGATTCTCTTTGGGCCGTTCGCAACTACATGGCATCGACAATTGCCTTACAACTTTGGTGTAGCCCCCCAAAACCCTACACCGGGAATAGACTGTCACCTTGCAACAGCTTTAAGATGCAGTCTAAACTGAAATCACACTCACATTCTTATCATAGGGAATTTCACCATGCATTGTTTAGCAACCCCTGCTACAATCGGAGAACAATTAAAAGCAGAACTACAATGGCTCATAACCAACGTTCCACTTGACAATCGCATCACTATGCCCACTCGTTTCAGAACAGGTAATAGACCATCTTTACTGGCTCTTGTTTTCATCATTGAGAAACATTTGATTGATGTATTGCTTGTAGAATGTCTTTTGGGTCGCAGTGATCATGCACTCATCAGTTTTGATTTCATCTGCTATGTCAAATATGGCCACCAGAACACTGAGATGGTGCACACCATTACGCGCGACGACCGCTTAGGCAAGTTCGTCAGCGCCGCTACCTGGTTATTACTCTCTGAAGGCGACGTGGAAGTCGCTTGTCTTGAATCCGTCAGCAAATTCAGTCAACTGGTTACCGATGCCTCAGAGACAAGGGTTTTAATTGGGCCTGAAACCGTTTCTTTCGTGAAAGTACATGTCATCACCAACGCCAGATAATTGGAACAACTACGTAGCCCCGTCGCACCTATTGACTCAACTGCTCAGAGATGGCAAAGTCGCATGTCAGCAGAATATGGCGAAAACTTTCAGCGCTGACCAAAACTGATGTATAAGTATCTCAATGGCCGTCGTAAGGTGAGGCAGGGAATTCATCCTAATCTGGACGGGTCATGGGCCAAATAGAACAGCTGTGGAAGCGGTAACCGCGTTGCGGACGCCATATGCTCCCACATTTCAGTTTTACCATCAGGACATCTTCCAACTTTTGTTTACCCATCTCCAGGACTCACCCACATCACTTTTACTGCCGAAGCTGTATTGCAGAAGCTGACGTCTCTATGCAAATACAGTTCCCAGGAGTCACCATCATTCTCTCAGAGGCACTGGGAGCAGCAGCAAGACAACTGGCAAAACTCGACTCGGTTCTTTCAGCGCTGCTTAAACCAGAACCAGATTTCTGCGATATGAAAGCTTGGAATAATAACTCCGATTTACAAAGGATGAAGCAGGACTGAGCCCTCAAAGTACCGCCCAGTCTCTTTTCCCTTTATTATCCAAAGCCATGGAATCCATCGTTGCCGATGCGTTGGTATGTTATCTAGAAAATTATAATATTATTGCACCCGAGCAACACGGCTTTTGTTGACAGCGTTCGTGTACGACGAACCTATTAGTTGTACTCAGTGGTTGGCCCGAGTCAGCTGACAGTGGAGAGGTGATTGATGTGGTCTACTTAGATTTATCGAAAGCCTTGGATCTTTTAGATAATCGGATTCTCAATTTCAAGTTCCAATGTTACGGGATCGGCGATCTTCTTTTGAGTTGGATCGCCAACTTTCTCCTTCAACAACAAATAGTGGCCAGACTCCTGAGTATTTTAGATGAACCCATGCCAGTCGAGTCTGATGTGCCTCAGGGCTCAGTTTCAGGTCCACGGTCGTTTTTGGTATTCAGCATTTTCCTGCTGTTTGCGGACGATATCAAGATATGGCGCTGGATTCATGCGGCTACCAATCAGAATTTACTTCAGTGTGACCTAGGTACGGTACATGATTTACCAACCCGAAATCGATTCCATTTCAACGTGGACAATTGCAAGTTACTCCCCAGACGACACACGAGTACCCATTCCTCCTAGCTAGGAACGCAACTACTGCAGCGATCACCCGTCGAACACCACCTTGGCGTGCTAGTTCAGGATGAATTGAGTTGTTCCATGGAATTCAAAAAGGCATCGAAAACTGGTAACAAACACGTCGGCTTGCTACGACGGGCTTTCGGACAACTAAACACCATTATTTTCAACCAGATGCTGGATGCGTATGTTCACCTCCAGATGAATACGCAATCCAAGCCTGGCAGCCTTGGTTAAAGCACGACTTTGCTGCACTAGACAGACCTCACGGTCGAGCTGCTAAAAATGTTATTGCAATGCGTCACCTTCCATACGAGCAAATGCGGAAAGGTTTGGATTGTTCAGTTGGTGATATCGCTGACTATGAGGCGATTTGACAATGGCGTACCTGATTTTACACAATCCAAATCAGGTGTGCCGCTCTTTACTGCAACTCAGCAGCAACACCAAACAGAGAGGCCAGTCCTTAAAGTTAGCAGAATAGTACAGCCGTCTGGCTTGCCGTAGAATGTTTTCCATTCATGTATCAACTATGGAAGGCTCTCCCCGAATCGGTTGTCTCTGCACCCACGCTAGCCATTTTTATAAGTCAGGTGGATGACGCACACCGCCACGTAGATTTTGTTACTTAAGTATACTTACCATCCCATTCCCGCGAAATAGTATTATTACTGTTATTATTATTATTATTTATTATTATTGTTTCTCGAGTGAAGTCATGGAAAAAGTTGGAGTGTAGGACAACTGCATTACATACGAAAAGTCCATTCTTTTGGCAGCATAACTACTAACTGCATCTTTTCATTGCCGTTTTTCAATAACCCACCAACCTAACCAACGAGAAGTGTAAAGCATTGCTTCATAACCCGTATAAAATCATTGTTCTTTGTTCAGTATGCTCATTTTCCCGAAAAGTTCAGCTGTTTTTCAAAAACGATGATTTGTGTTGTTTTGATTGATCTATGCCCGCTGGGTAAACATGTCTTCATGGGTGTCTCGTTCCATCAAGAATAAAGCATTAGTAATTTGAATGACCAGATGCTTGTCACGAGTTCAACTTCTAAAGAAATAGACAGTCAGAATTTCGACAGAGAGCTGTGTCAACTACCCATCAAACTTCAGGGTATCAAGCTTGTTATGCCTAATGAGCTGCCCCAACTTATTCTTTAGATTCAATCAGACATCATCTTGCCTGCTTGACCGACCAATTCAATAGGTCCCAGTCCTAAGATTCCTCGTCTAAATGTAGTAGCGCGGAAGGTAGCGATCACGCAGGAGACTGAAAAGATACTAGAATGAGCGAGGACCGAAACGGGCGCAGACATCCTGGGCGTGATCGAACGGCGCAACCCCAGCCCAACAATACGAGCAGAGAGCGGAAGGAGAACAACAAAAGAGAACGTGACGGACCCAAAGAGTACTGAAAAAGGATGGGTCGATAGGCCAATAAATCAGACAGAAACACAACTGATCGATTTCATTCAATCAATCACACCCCCAGCTTTCGCTAACCTGTGAATGCATCTGTGTTGTAATTGTATTAGCCTGAAGTGAATTGTCGAAAAGAGTTCGCATGCCAAGTGTTTTACTTCTAATATGTGCATGGGCAAAATTAATGAACTAAGGAAACACCTTTGTCAGTGCTCCCTGAAGTAACCCCAAGCCGACTAACGCAACCGCGATCAAGCAAATCAAGAGGCTTAGAATAACTCCAGGCTGGTGAGAATGCGAGCTACGGGGTCAGATAGGCAGCTAGGGCCACGAAATATTCCGGCCGACGAGGCACAAACGTAACATATTGTGATTCCCCGTGTATGTTGTGCTGTGGGACGGAAACCTGGTCGATAAATGCGCGAGTTCGCTCAACTTATGAAACCGTGGTCGCGTGCAATAAAATTGTGCTTGCTTGCCGCTTCGTTCTTGCTACAATGGTGCCGTAACCATACAGGATGAAGTTGATCTGGTCAAGGCAGTTTGTTGATGAAGCTGTGGAAGCTTTGCTCGAGGAATTGGAAGCTATCGCAGCTTGCAAATGACCCAAAGCCGATGCCAACATACTGACGACCTTGAGCATGCTGTTAACCGGGAGTGTGGTGACGTACTTACTGACTCGGTAGGTCAAAGCCGGATGCGTATTCAGTGAGATGAAGGTGGTGCTGGGTGCAGAATTCGGAAAGGAAATCGATCGGCAGCATGTGTCGGAGCAGTTTCACCCGGCAAAATCGGAAGCGCAAGAAGACCTGATGCTTTTTTCCCAGAGGCTGAACAGTTGCCTGGCGATTGAGCTCCCCGAGTTAGATGTCGCCGAGAGAGAACGATTGTTGAGAGGGCAGTTCATGCGAAGTCTACCCAGCGAACTCCAGGATAGAGTCAAATTGGTGTCGATGGTTGGAATCAACAGGCTGGAGAAGCTGGCGACGGTGGCCCAAATTTTCTCGGAGCCTGCGATGGTACGGAGGATCCAACCTTCGGAGCTGAACCGAAGGGTAGATGAGTTGACACATGGTGGCAAATCTGACTTCGAAGCATACAGTGAAAGAGGTTACACAACGCAAGGAACATGAAAGCCAAAATAATCGTCGCTGTTTTCGGTGCAACCATACAGGTCATTTTGCCCGATTTTAACGAACAGCAAAGTTTGTTGTTGCTTATCGTTGTCCATGCCGAGTAGGTGGAGAGTGTCGGTCTTCGATATAAATATTCAACGGGTATCAGTCCGTGCCATAGTGGACACAAGGGCAGGGGTTTCCATTACTCGAATGATCGGTGGGGTTCAGTTAACGCAGTCATCAATTGTAATGCAGAAGGTTGGAGGACACCGCTTGAAAGTGACACGGGTACAGCTATTGAAAGTTAGGATTGGAGCAACATTTGTTAATCATTCAGAGGGGCTACGAAAACAGTAGTCGGTAATGATAGCCTTAAACGACTCGGAGCCAGAATCGATTTGCGAAGTGTTGTGTCGCCAGAAACTGTTATGTCGCCAGCCGACTTTTCACGCACGCACGACTGTAGGAAGAACAAGAAGATGAACCAGGATCGAGTCCTTTTACACAAGGAATCTGCTCATTTAAATAGGGTACAGGCTACTAAAACAGGTTGGAGCCAAACATCAATGTAGAAAACACTGCATACTGCAGGCGAATAAGAAGTGGCAAACGTAAGCACCAATCGGACGAGTTCGGAGGAGCGGTATTAGCGGAACGAGACCCCAGAGATGACATCAACTCGAACGACGTGGGGCGGCCAATAAAATAAAAGAATGGATGCGTTTAAATAAACGTCAAGGAAATAACAGTAGCGAAACACAAGCAAGTACCTAAGAATTGTAATAAACAATATATGTCCACTTCCCAGCCTCCTAAAAAGGAGGGACGTGATAATTGTGGGCAACAAAACAATCGAGATGAGCCCAGGAAAATCTAACCGAATGGGTGTCGTGAAAGTTTTACATCAGTGCCCAAGTCGCAGGATACGGGAAGGGCTAAAGAGTTATGCACACTTGTTCACAGATGTGAATGATGATTACGGCTTTTGCCACTGGATAGAACAACGGATACCATTAATCCCGGGATGACAGTGCAAGTCAGTTTACAGAAGAATACCAGAGAAAACAGCTCGTCGAGCCAGCGTTGCTAATGGTGGGCTGTGGGCTTATATCCTCCACGCCTCCTCGTATCGACCGCAGAGTGGGACGTGAGCTACACCAATCTATTAGACAAGATGCAGCACACAATTCCGCTTTTCCTGTTGCCTTTTGCAAAACTCGTCCAAATCAATCGCATGAATCCGCGCGAAACATTTAACCTCGGGTGCTAAAACGTACGCATCCTGCTCGAACGGAAATCTAGTGGGCATCCCGAGCGACGCACTGCACTGATCGCGATGGAATTCGCGCGCTACTGGATCGACATTGCAATACACAGTGAGACACTGCTCACTGATCGAGACATGCTGCATGGAGCTGGTGCTAGTTCTATCTTCTAATGGGAGGGAAACGTAAGCAAAACACCAGGTGAATATGAGGTCGGATTTGCACTGTCCGACAGCCTAAGTGGCAAGCTGGTAGCACAGTTGGCTGATATCAGCCCACTCTTAATAACGCTTCGAAGAGGTGAGCTTACTACTTTTAGTAGCACGTACGATCCGAGCATGTGTTGCTCTGATGACAATCGTGGCCAGGTTTTACACCCAGTTATCCTCCGTGATACGGTCTGTGCCGAGGGGTGACCGGCTATTCCTACTGGATGACTTCAAGCGCGCGTTGGGCGTGATGCCGCGGTGTGGACAGACATGATCGGTCCGTACACAGCTAGTGTGAACGGTGACTGAATGCTCTCACTGTGCATCGCTCACCTACCGAGTGGTCACGCTCACCTACTCGAATGTCATCGTACGCCAGCGTGAAGTGCGTATGACACATGCACTACGAGAAGCTGAGTGTGGCACTGCTCAAAAATTGGTGCCGACCAAGTTGCACATATAGCTTCATAAGTAGATATTACTCACCTACCGTGAACCGACGTAAGGTTAACGTTATTTTTATATGGGTGCCATTGTGAAGCTATTGGAACTAGAGAAGGCCATGACTGCGGGTCTTGACGACATCGAAGCGCGACATCGGAGAGCGACCTGTGGCACCACATCCGTAAAACTGTGACTGCTGTGGTCGGGCAAACCATCGGGTGCGCAAACTATAAGCGGCCCGATTGGTTTGATGACAACAGTGCGTCCATTGGCGCACTGGTGTAGGCGGAGAATGAAGAGTTCGCTGCGTATTTGCCTGACTCAGCTGACTGCGTGAGAGTTATTTTCGCAAACTTCGAAGGAGATTGACTCGAGAGTATTGTCGCACCGAGAATGCATGATGGTCGGAGAAAGTGAAGCAGATGGAATGCTACGCCGAAGGCGGGCAACGTAAGGAATTCTGTGACTCCTTGAAGGTTGTGTGTATGGACCCACGTTTCAGCCGTTGAGAAGGCTGCTCGATGGTAGTTCAGGCGCTGCCTGTACACAGATTGCAGATCTGACGAAATCACTTTGACTGTCTCTTGAGCATCCGTTCAGAGTTTGACTAGTCTATGTTGCACGGGCTGCAACGGTAAGAGAATAAGATGTGTCTACAGACACACCAACACTGGATGAGCGCAGGGAGCACTTGCTCAGCTGCGAAAAGGCAAGTGTGCCTGTGCCGATGGGATCGCGCTTAAAGTATTGAAACACAGCAAACCCGTTTTGACGCAGGCGCTACACCACTTGTGGTAATACGTGTGCATCGAAGAGGAAGTGCTGGCTGATTTAAAGGATGCCTATGTGCTACCAATGTACGAGAGCAAATGAAGCAAGCAATGTGCCACGTATTATCGTGGTATCACCTTGATAAGTTGCGGAAGCAAGGTAATTACCTGAATCTTACGCAACCGCCTTATCCGTCAAGTTGTGGAACCGAACGTGGCGCAAGAGCAATGTGGATTTCCTTCGGGTCGCAGCAACATCGATATGGTGTTTGCGGCTCGTAAATTGCGAGCGAAGTGCAGTGTACGATACCAGCCGTTGTACTCGCTGTTTGTTGATTTCACCAAAGAAATTCATACAGTGAGCCGCGAGGCGTTGTGGCTGGTGCTGGGTAAGTTTCGTTGTCCGAGTAAGTTTGTAAGTTTAATTGAATGTCTGGCACAGTGGTATGCGGGCGCGGGTGTAGCTGAGTGGACAGACCTCGGATGACTTTGCAGTTGTCTCTGGTGTGAAATAAGGCTGTGGCTTAGCTTCTGAGCTGTTTAGCATTCATCTTCATGCCATGTTGTCGTGTGGGTTTGATGCGGCTTGTGCTTAGGATGTTCGTGTGGAGCACGGTGTTGTTGTGTATTGCTGATCATCCGTCGTTTTAATGCGAGAGCCCTAATGTTTGAGATAACTATTCGTAGGTTGTTGCCTGCAAATTGTCACAAACTGTCGCCGCCATTCAGTATCTCCAGCGGTATGAGACAAGGTTGTCCACCGTCACCTTTCCACTTTAACCTTGCTATTAATGAAGTCATGGAAATAGCGTTCACTGGACACGACTTAGAAGGCGAGTGCCTACCGAGCAGTCGCAAAAAAGTGACCTACTGTGTTATTCGCTTTTACACCTTCGGATTTATTCTCACAGAAACCTACGTACTGTCATTCGATTCGGCTCCGCGAGCTCCTTCTACCACTGTGCAACTTTTGAAGCTGTCTAAAATGTTTCGAAATACTGGTAGCTCGGGTTGATGAAGCAATTGTTCATTTGTTCTCCAAGCTTGGCAGTTTTCTCGCAAACGGTTCACCACCATACGAGGTGGCATCCTCAGTGCAGTGATATGTAGCGTGTAAGTTTACTAAATGAATCCTCCATGCATGATCGACCTGCAGGTGACCTGCAGGTGAATGTGGCAGTGTCGATTTAGGTCCCGTGACCTCTACTCACTTTCCCCAAGGAAAAAGTCGGCGTCCGTTCAAAGTCACCTGCAGGTCGATCATGCATGGAGGATTCATTTAGTAAACTTACACGCTACATATCACTGCACTGAGGATGCCACCTCGTATGGTGGTGAAACGTTTTCGAGAAAACCGCCAACCTCGGAGAACAAATGAACAATTGATTTTGAATCTGTCATCCGCAGATCACCAGCAAACTGTGCTTTTGCAATTTCGAAGTCAACTGTGCTTGAAACTTATCGCAGATTTTATTTTCTTCTCGTCGCGCAAGAACTCTTGTGGTCTTAGTTTAAAGATCTTTTTGAGAGTCACCAGAACATCTCACTGCCATTCCTTCTAGTCGCTGTACAAAGCGATAGTTGTCAATTTGGTCCGACCTTGAAACAGCCACTGTCGTCATTAAACAGTATTTTCCAAGTCATCTTGCTGTGCCTCAATCATACGCTGCATCGCTGCCTATCCACTTACCGGCTGGATCGATAGCACGCACGTCGCCTGTCTACCCTAAGGAAAGTGTGACTCATTTGCACGCGACACGTGTGACCCCTCTGATCTCAAACCAGCGCCGGGTGCCACGCAACGAAAAGTGAAGCGAAGTCACGCACGGTGCGTCAGTATATCTGTCCTCTTGCTACCCCTGTTGCAATGTACATCCAGTTGCTCCATTCCATCCTGTTATTGTGGAATCTTTACACCAAATCACCACCATCAGCGGTTATTCCTAGTACGCTGCCCCATTACTGACCGTGATCACATATATCAGTAGAATTATTCCGTTCTACGCTAGTGGTAAATAGATAAGTGAGAGATCTACAACCTAGATGCTGAACTATCCTTTGCTATCTAATCCCTTTTGGGATTTGTGCAAATCACAATGACAAAGTGCACACCCCGAATGGATACGGCCCATTCGAAAACCAGTTGTGACCTATGTGTAAAGACCGTTAAGTCTGGTCCAGTTTGCTTTAACTGTCAAAAAGCGTACCATGCGAAGTGTTTAGGGATGAGTGCACTCGAAACTAGATAATACAGTAGCAAAATCGAAACATTTTACTTCTGCCAGGTGTGCAACTCCATCCCAGTAGTTAGTTGTGTAATCTTCCAAATGAAAAGTGTGAAGAGTTGGCGGAAACAGTTGAGCAACTGGTGAACGCTAGCAGTGCATCTGTGAAAATAAACACAGCTACTCTTGCATCTGAACACCTACTAACTCCCCGTTTATCAGAAAAGAAGGGCCAGGCGTCCCAACCTCACCACAGCGTCTCAGTCTCCAACGAGCCCAGCCACATGACTCCACTAAGTGAAAAGGTCGTTTACAGCCCATTTGCTTCTACGTCCCCCAAGTCTATAATAACTAGTAAGTCAGTTGACATACTCGAAACACACAACGCCAGCAAGCCCACGGCAAAGAATAACTGGACATCCTATGTAGCGGTTGCTTCTAGGAAAACGCCGTCAAAAACACCGGTGACTCCACTTACCGGAGAGGGAAAAACTGTGCCTCAACATGGATCGCTATCGTCAGTACGGTTCACAAATCCACAAAAGCAAAAGGACCTAATGCTCTTAAGTCACGAAGCACCAGGTGAAATCATGGTGCCTTAAGTCTTACGTGCACTAACGATCCTGAATCCAAATCCAACACCAAAAGGGGTAAACTGATAGACGATCGTAGTCAGTGGGATTCCATCTGTAATACCATCAGCATGCGCGCTGAACCCACTACGCTGAGACGCATCACACGACACCTAAACTCCTTACACTATGGTGAGCCTCGACTACTTCGAGTAACACTACATTCCACGGACGAAACGGAATCCATTCTGCTCGCTGTGAATCGACACCACAGAGCATCAAACGGAGTATGTATCTCACCGGATCTTCCGTGGAAAGAACGTTCAAAGGAGATGAACAAGCAACAAGGTAGTAGAAAACACGAAATGAAATCCGTCATTATTCATGGGGTCCCCGAGTCTCAAGCTTCATCTCCTGAAGAAGCTCAGGCACATGACTTGCAACAATGGCGCTAAATTCGTGAGGCGCTGTCTTTAGAAAATGTCCTTGCTACCTCCCTAACAAGGATTCCCGTGTCACCAAATTACAAAGTGTGTGGTCCTAGGTTGCTGAAGTTGGTCTTACCATCTGAGCTAACTTTACAGACAGTTCTAGAGAACTGGGGTAACTTCCGAAACATGCTTCCAACAGGTAGTCGACTAAAAGTAGCGGGTTTACGACCAGAGACTACTGATTACTCACTGGAGAGAACCAACACAGTGGGAACACCCGTTGTTGCAGAGTCCACCTCAAAGACTGATCTGACAGCCGTCATAGCATCCGGCGCGACACCGCAGGATGTAAGTGGCCGTCAGGATCATCATGAACCCGACTGTATGGTGCAGCGATTTATTCCAAGTCATTCTCGCGAGTCGAAGCCTATTCAAAAAGACGAGTAGCAGCCGACCTCAAGAGGATTGGCCAAGTCTCAAACCTGTTGTCTACATCCACAAACAACTAACATATGAATCACTCTCCTGAGTTTATACCAATGCACAAGGTTTTTAAGCAAACTGACGGTGCTTCGCCTGTGTCAGCCCTCGAGGTCAAGGGACCTCGTTATGATAACCGAGACGTGGTTGTGTGAAGCGAGCACTAATGCCGAAACCGAACTACCTGGGATGTCCATTCTACGCAATAATAGACCAAATAGAGGAGGTGGAGTACTACTTTATTATCGCAGCGAACTACAACTTGATCTCATCGATGACCCAGAGGTTCAGATTGTCGACGCGCTTTGGTGCCGTCTTCACCTAAGCCATGGGGACGCATGCTTGTTAGGTGTCGTGTATCGCCCTCCGTCGGCTACGTTGGAAGTGGACAATCGCCTAGCCTCCACAATGAAGACCATTCGCTGACAGTCGTGCAGCCACATTCTCCTGGTTGGTGACTTCAATATTCACACCGTAGCAACCTCATCCTGTATCAACGAACACATCAAAATGGAAGTACAGGAGATAATTAGTGGACTACCACTCCAATCACATCACTTCTCCTACAAGATTCAGGACGGGAAACAAACCGGGTGTGCTGGATCTCGTATTCACCAACGAAGAGTTCATGATCGAAACTGTGTCGATAGAAAGTCCTTTAGGCCGTAGCGACCGTGTAACACTCAGGTTCAATTACGTCTGTTATGCAGAGTATTCATCAGTAAACACAGAGGAGTGTCAGCTCATTACTGATTACGACGCTCTAATCAAACTTATAAATGCTACAAACGACGTTTCTAACAGAAGGATACCCCGATGTCGCCTGGTCTGATTTTGAGCAGCAGTTCAACACGTCAGTAACAAGTGCTTCGAGGAAAAGGCCTTCGTGAGTGAAGACAGCAAAATCATTCATACGCAGCAGGATACGGAAGTGTATCGTCAAGAGGAATTTACTCTGGCGAAGCTACAATGAGTCACCGAGTGCCGAATAATGAGAAGCCTACACTATCCAAAGGAATCACTACGTAAACCTGGTGCGCGAAGATAAAATACAGCATCAACTGAATCTAGCTAAGAAATTCCTTTCAAACCCCAAGCTCCTCTACAGACACGTTAACAAGCTCCGTCAAGTGCAGCGAGGAATTCCTGCCTTACACACGTTATATGGACTCACACAAACCGCAGCCGAGTCGACCTACGCCCTATGTAAACAATGCGCCTCAAACTTCCAGAGCACGACATCGCCGCATACACTATTCTTGCACGTTGTACCACCACCAGTACTTAGTCACATCACGTTTACGACTGCGGATGTCATGAAAAGGCTAATTGCCCTGCGCGAGCATACCTCTCTCGGCGTTGATAATATTTGTCCAAAAGCGTTGAAATTGGCTACAGTAAACTTGGCGGACCCACGCTCCAAGTTCTTCCAACGATGCCTCGGTGAGATGCGGGTGCCAACAAGGTAGAAGCAGGGAATCGTCACGCCCATCCATAAGGGGTGAAGTCGTACAGATCCGGCCAACTCTCGCCCGATAACACTATTTCCGGTGGTCGCCAAAATCATGGAAGCGATTGTTACCGAAGCACTCATGAACTAGTTGGAAGAACGCAATATCACAGCACAAGAACAACAAGACTTGTGCAAGAACTGATGTTGCACATCGAACTTGCTACCTGCTAAATACAGTTCGACTGAGGCCGTCGACAGCGGCTTAGGTGTGGATGTAGTATATCTGGACTTCCCAAATTTTTTGACCGTCGGAACAACCGTATCCTTCTTTACAAGCTCCAGTACTGTGGAAGTAATGTCCCAATCCCGTGTTGGATAGGCAACGTCTTGCTTCAACGACGTCTGAATGTAAGAGCATTCAATTAAACTTACAAACTTACTCGGAGTGAGCGAGGAGACTATGTACCGATGATGCGCTTTCAGATGAACTGAGCTTTATACGAAACGTACTCTAGTGTGATGGGTACCCTGAAAAATTCATCCAGCGGCAGATGCAACCGCGACTACAAATGCTCAAACCGTTTGCGCGGAGAAGCGGATGATATACTCTGCATTACCATTTAAGGGTGACGTGATAGTGGAATAGACTACTCGAAGACTTTCCTTAGCAACAGAGGGAACGTATTTTGCCGCCAATCTGCGCTTAAGCTACATCTCAACACCGATTGTGCGCCAACAACTTAAAGACAGGATACATCGGTCGCAGACCTCCTTCCGTGTGTACAATTTCTCTTGCTCGTGTCGAGTAAAGTATATTGGAAAATCGACCAGGAGAATGTCCGTTAGGGCTCGAGAACATTGCCCAGCTTGGCTCTAGAGCGGCGCGAGGAACGAGTGCAGTATTGACGCACCTAGTAGACTTCGACCATCAAATCGATTCGCATGACGCATTCACACCGATCTACTGTGTCCCCGGACGTTACACACGGGCAGTCAGATGTCGTCTGCTGTCGGCAGCAGAGACGATCGCAATTCGGCTCTATAACCGGATTTATGTGCACAAAAAACTCATCCATACTTTAACCCTGCCTTGGCCTCAGATCAACGCGACTAACAATGGCCGCCACGCCACTTCACCTGACCTCGCCTCAACCGGAGCAAGCATGTAGACATCGATTAGTTACTCTGCTTCAGTGACCTAATTTAAACCTATTGTGTCTCTGCTAGCTTACTTTATTGTGGTTGTATCAGCCTGATGATGAAGCCCTGAAAACAAGCTTGTTCAGTACTTTCTGTTTCTGAAGAGGGAAAGAGTCAGCCGTGGAGCAAAATCGCAGGATCCTACGAGGTTAATGCTAATGGGTGTGTGGAGCGGCTCTTTGGGGGTCAAGTGAGAAGTCATAGTTGTCCAATTAGAACCAGAGGGTCAATGAAGCGGGAGAGAGTCAGACGTGGACCGAAATCGTAGGAGCCTACGAGATTGATGTTAATAGGTGTGTGGATAGAGCTACAATGAATTTGAAGCAGACTAGCAAGAGCACGGAGCAAGGTAGCGCACTATTGACAGGGAACTCTAAGGTACATGGAATGTAGAATCGGGTAAAAATATGGGTGGTAGGAAGAGACACCGCTGCAGTGTGCACACAACTCTGTGGGCCAGCCGTCCCGTTTCGAGTGGGCAAAGTATGTCTTAAAAATTGAGCGAACTATTTCTGAACGCACAATTGCGGCTCGTACAGCCGAATCGCGATGGCCTCCGCAGATTCAATTAAACGCTTACGGATGCACTTTGATCGATTGTTCGGTGCCTGACAGATCACTTTGATTGACTCAGCTAACTTAGTTGCATGGTGTTAGCGAGATAGGTGGCTATGGCTGAGCTGGCTGGCTTTCGACAGTCGTAAGCCAGACCGGATGTTGTTCCTTAACCAGGTCAGACAGGCACTTCGTCGTTCGACCAATGTAACCTGCCTCCAAGGAAGGGGAGAACGAGTAAATGCACACTGATTTGGCGTGGACAGGCCTCTTGTTTACGGGGGTAGTTCTTACCGTTGGGCTACCGGCGAATTGGATTTACATTGTAGCTGCAATCAAAGTGTGTTTGAGAGCATGGGAAAGGCGGTGAGTTAGCATTTCGGCAGCTATTTCTCCCTCGTATGGGAGCTGTAAAAACATAGGTTTGCTGTGGGCTGTAAGGGTTACATGAACCTATCTCCTTTGCTCCATGTTGCCTTTCATGAAACTAGTTGGGTAACCAATTTCCCTTAGTGTCGAACGTATGCTGTTCAGTTCTTCGGTTTCTAAATGAATTGTTCCGCTGAGTTGATCGTGTTCCGATCACGCGATTAGGTGTTATAGCCGTTTCCAAGCCGTTTTGCAAGCTTGTAATTTCTTGCGCCAAGTAACTGCACCATGGGGTGAAGAGGTACTCCGCTTTTGTGTACTTTAGGTAAGCCGTAGAACTGCGGTAGTACCGAGTCTTGTGGTCTCATCGCCTTGTGCTCCAATCTTGTTATTTGCCCCATTGGTTCCAGCCTTTGCAGAATGCGTCTGATGTGGCCTTGTAAGCGTTTTCTCGGGTCATTGTGTATCACTGGTGTGTTGGTATCGCTGAGTAGGTGTTGTGATTTCATCATCGCGACGAGACTGGTGCGGTGGTTTGTGTGCCTCGTCCATTGTCTATGCTAAATGGTGGTTTTATCACTTGCAGAGCCAATCGCACAAGACTGGTCAGTAGTTAGCAACCAGACGAACGCAGTTTCTTGGCCTTGCAGGTTAGGGATTAGAGTGAAGGTAGCTCCTTACGGACTCACTGTAGCCCAGTGCTAAAACCCCGGAGCCTTGCGGTCAGGTTTTTAAACCAGAGGCTTTGGTTGAAAACCCTGATCGTTCTCCTGTCTAGACCCGTGCAACCTGACTGTATGCTGCCCACGCAATACAGTACAGTGACTTCCCTGTAAACATTCCGTTGATGCACTGTCCGTCACATAGGGTAATAAACGGCGCTCTATCTGCTGCGTCAAGCAGGGTGGATAAGGGTTTAAATGCTACTTCACAAGCCTTCCCGTCTTCTTATTCTTGAGCTTTTGCATCCTTAACGTCCCGTTCAAACAACTTTTATTCCACCTGTTTTCAATCCTCAAAACATGGCCTTACCCCCGCCCGAATTGCTTCAATAGTCCCATTTGTTAGTTACAAGCCATGCAACCGCAAGTCGTCGTTCCAGTCCAGCCAACAAGTCCGTATTCAATCCAGCGGAAAACGTCAGTTCATCCGTTTCTCTTTGGAGTCCTCGATTCTAGCTAAGACTGGAATGCCACAACATGCGCCCTTTGCCGCAGATTGGCCAACGGGCAGCACTTTCTCCAACATTAGAGACCCTATCGATCGATTTTTGCTGCTTATCGGAAATCCGCCTGGAAGATCCGAACTCCATGCTTACTCTGCGATCCCACACATGCGACACTGGCGGCACATCCACATTGCGCCTATCTGTCAACTCAAGAATGCGCTTAATGCAATCATGAAGAGTAAATATTCAGCTGGAGATGACGCAGCTCCAAATGCCGATCAAGCCGGTGTGGGCTTTGTTTCGAGTCCCCGGGCTGAAGCTTTCCTGATCGACTGGATTCCAGTCAACGCTGTTAGATTAGCTGGTTCGTTCCAGGCTTCGGAGTCAGGCAGGAACAAACGGTGCCCGTTTGTCATTGTGACGAATGCGTCCACAAAATGTACCGCTGATTCGGTGAAAGATAATCTCTATCACCAACTGAATGCGCTCCTCCGCTACAGAAAATGTACGGATACCGTGCTGTTTGCTTGTGACCTGAACGCCCAAGTCAGATAATTGTCCTCTGATGAGCTTCATCTGGGCGACCAACTTGGTGTGTGCTCCAGTAAGGATAACGGTGAGCGGTTAATACACCTGTGTGAAGATGCTCGTCTCTTTCTCACGAACACTATTTTTGGACACAGTACCCGCAGAAGAGTGACTTGTGCTCACCAGCCTCGAACCACGTATGGACGTAAATCGATCACATCGCGATCGCTTACGGCTGGAAAGGCTGCGTCCAAAACTGTCGCAAGTGCATAGACTCCGAGCATGCTCTTGTGTGTGCCGACCTTCGGGTGCGTTTCGGCAGAGGTCCGCAACGTCGCTGTGCGCCCGTAGACATCAGCCAAGTGGTGAAGCCAGGTGTCCTGTATGCGTGTCAAGGTACGCTGGCATCCGGACAGAGTAAGCGCCCACTGAACAAAATTGAAGATCACTGGTCGCATATGCACCAAACGTTACTATCAGCAGATATGTCTTCATGTGGCAAACAAATTTGCCAACTTGGATCTTGGGTTTCTACACAGTCTCTGAAACTTCTGGATGCTCACCGGTGTATTCCGGCTGGGAGCGCACATAATGAGTCTTGTAAAACATCGCAGGGCAAAATTGTGTGAAAGCCTACAGAGAGACTGTGAAGCCTGGTGGACTCATCGTGCCTTGGAGATAGAAACCTCCGCTACGTTTGGTAACCATCGGAAGTTAATCCGTTTCATTTGGGAAACGGGCAGAAGGAGACTTGCTGTTAACGCGACCACACGCAACGAGAGTGGACAGATGATCCACTACTTGTCGAAACTTGGAGCGTTGGAGCTAACACTTTGAGAAGCAATTGTTCATTTGTTCGCCGCCAAGCTCAGAGAACAAATGAACAATTGATTCATCAACCCGATCAACCAGTATTTCGAGAATTTGAGAAGCAGTTCAATCAGTCAGTTGTCGGCTTTTCTACTGACCATCTATCACCCTACTCCCTCAGACATCCCCGTGGATCCGTCCTCACGCACAGAAATCAAACGTGAGGTCAGACTGTTGAAAATGAATAAGGCCGCAGGGGTAGATAGAATTCCTATGGCCTTCTTCAAACTCGGCGGGACCTGCTCTTGTAGATGCACTACATGAGTCACTAGTAACCCATGCCCGTCGCAACGAGACTGGAACTTAACGTGATGCAACTGTTTGCGTACCTCGTTGACCCATTGGGCTATACTGGGTGATGCCTCCGGGCACCTTGAGACCTACTCCTACCAGGTTGGTCAATGGTGAGAGGTCAGACAAACTCAGTCTCCTGGTCCTCTAGGTTGGGGGTTTGAAATGGGATGGCGTCCATTTCTGCAAAACTAAATCATTGCCACCTCCCCGCTGCATTGCTGACAGGCTTTGAGCCAAAGGCTTTGGATGAGGACCCTAATCGTCCTCCTGTCTAGGTCTGGGCGCCCTGGCAGTATCTCAGCCCACATACAACCATGACACTTTCTTCAAATATAAACTCCATCCTGCATCGGCCGTCGCGCAGATTATCAAGAGTCGCCTTATCTGCTGCATACAGCAGGGCGGATAAGCGAAAACATGCTACTGCTGGCGCCTCCCTTCTTTCTTTTCCACCTTTTTCTCCTACTCCCATCCCAACCCCCATTACTAACCTTCCTTCTATAATTCCCAACTTAATTGACAGCAACCAAAATGCCACTGAAGTAGAATCATCTGCAGCCACCATCCCACAGCACCTATCGGACGCCTATCGGCAAAAGTCCCTTATAAGGCCACGCTGTCCCGTTTCCATAGCGACATTCAACGTTCGCACTCTAAGACAAACAGGTAAACAGACTGCACTCGCACGCACCTTGGACACACTGGGTATTGATGTGTGTTGTGTGTCCGAAACTAGGATCAATGACCCTAACGGGGTTATTGAATTAACTGCACCCGGCTTATCCTCTCGTTATTGGTTGCACGCATCCGGAGACGCCGATGCAGCACTCACAGGTCAAGCTGGTGTAGGTATCATTCCGAGCTCCAAGGCTGAGCCATCGTTGGTTGATTGGATCCAGGTAAAAAGCCGTTTATGTGCAGTCCGCTTGACGACATCAGCTAAGGTTGATTCACGAAGTATTAAAAAACGCTGTTGGTTTGTGATTTCCGCTTATGCTCCCACCGACTGCAGTTCTACTGCAGTCAAGGACACTTTCTATCACGAACTGAATGCCCTGCTACGCAGTGATACTAGTTCAGATATTATAGTATTTGCAGGGGATATGAACGCACAAGTAGGGCGTCTGAGCTCTTCAGAAGCTCAGCTGGGTGCTAATTGTGGGCTTAACTCCGAACGGACTGAAAACGGTGAGCGTCTGCTGCAACTGTGTACGGACCACCAGTTGTTTCTTAGTAGCACTGCTTTTAGACACATTGTGCACCGAAGTGCCACTTGGCGTCTCCTGTAGCTGACCAGCGATGGACCGAAACTGACCACATGGCCATAAGTTACAGATGGCGTGGTCCCATCCTGGATTGCCGCTCGTACTGGAGTACCTGTGTCGACTCTAATCATGCCTCGGTACGCTGTCGTTTCTCCATGAACTTTACCGGAACGTGCACCAAGCGTCCCCCACGATTGGCAACTGGGAAATTGTCTCAGTCCTCGGTTAGGGAAGCCTATCAAGAAGCACTGTATACCGAACTTCCACAGTCTTGTCCTAATGACACTGAGCTTCAGTGGAATAGGATCTCGGCCGCCATGCACGACGCGAGAGCATCTGCAAGTGGCACTATCCATCGTCACCGCACCAGTCACTGGATATCCGAGAGGTCAATGAACCTGTTGGAATTTAGAAGACACCTCCCGGCTGGCTCTGAACACAATGTGACCAGACGGGCTATTAGGCGTGAACTAAAGCAGAGCCTACGTGCTGACAAGGAAGCCTGGTGGACCAGTAGGGCTCAAGAAATGGAGGAGGCAGGGGCAGTAGGCAATTACCGCAAGCTCTTCCAGCTTATCCGCACTACTGGTCCCAGAAAACCAGGCGTCAGTGACACAATCAGAGACAAAACGTGTGCGCTGATACACAGTAAGGAATGCCGTATGGCTCGTTGGGCGGACCACCTTCAAGATCAGTTCAGCTGCCCCCCCGATCCCGAACATCTTCCTACTCAGGTGATGCAAGACGAGCCATGGACGGTTAGTTTAGAGCCTCCGTCAGAGGCCGAGGTCCGAAACGCGATCACAGCCCTCAATCGTTTTCGTGCCGCTGGCCCCGATTCCCTCCCACCTGCACTATTTAAGGATGGAGGTGAGGTCCTCTGCAAAGCACTGACCTCCCTATTCGAACGTTCTAGAAGGAGGCGTGTCCCGGCCGATTGGAGCGAATAGATCAAAGCGGCAATATACAAGAAAGTCAGTCGCACAGACTGTGCGAACCACAGGGGTATTAGCCTAACGCCAGTTGTGACAAAATATTGGCCTCGATTATCGTTCTCGCCTCACTGCGGAACGGGAATCTCGGAATGGGGAAGAGCTGGCAGGTGTCCGCCCAGGACGTGGCTGTATAGACCATATATTCACTTTGCGGCAGGCGCTAGAGCAGCGCCACGCATACCGCAGACCGACAATAGCTCTGTTCCTTGCTTTAAAGAGTGCGTTCGATTCAGTCGATCGATTTATTCTGTTCGAAATGCGCGGTAAGGTGTTCCCACGAAATATATGAACATCCTACGTGCTCTATACTCGAACACTACAGACCACGTCTGGGTCTACGGTGTCCTATCGGATAGCTTTCCGACCACAAGTGGCGTTCGTCAGGGTTGTCCGATTTCCCCATTTTCGTTCAATTTCGTCGTGGATGCTATCATGCAGTGTTCCCTTGCGGAATCTCAAGATGTAGGCGTTGAATTGCTGCCTGGTGAAGGGTTAGTTGATCTAGATTATGTGGACGATATCGTCTTGCTTTTCGACGATGTTGCGGCGGTACAATCAATCCTAAATAGCCTGTCCAGTGTGGTCCCATTAGTTGGTATGCACTTCGCACCTTCAAAGTGCGAAGTGTTGCTGCAGGACCACCAGCCACTTGATGACGCCTTGACGTTTGCTAACGAAGAACTCGTGGTGGTTGATCATTGCACTTATTTTGGCAGCTGCATCAGCAATGACGGGCGCATAGAAACTGACGTCAGCTCACGCACTGCAAAAGCCTGAGCAACCTTCTTGAACCTGCGGCATCTTTGGCGACAGAAGGGAGATTCCCTCCGTCTGAAAGGCCGGGTATACAAAGCCACAGTGAGGGCCGTTCTGCTGTATGGTAGTGAGACTTGGCGCCTTCGGTCTGAAGATCTGAGGCGCCTTCAAGTCTTTGATCATCGTTGTCTGTGAAGCATTGCTGGAGTCTGATGGCACCAGCATGTTCGCAACGATGATGTGCGTAGGCGAGTACTATGTAGTGGTAATCATGCTAGCTCCTTAGAACAACAAATAGCACTGAATAAGTTGCGTTGCCTCGGGCACGTGCTACGTATACCTGGTCACCGCTTACCTAGGAGGACCTTGTTTTGTTCATTGTTGGCCGATAAAGGACGCCTTACTGTTATAATGGGCAAAGTTGCTTTCATCATGATCATCATTATAATCATCACCATCAAACACAGCTGAGGGTGAGAAACACGCCTCTGCTGATGTGCCCCAATAAAAAGATTTACTGAAAATAACACTGCAAAAAATTAAAAGATCAAGTAATATCACGTTGGATATCATATTATTATGCTGCTATGAGATCGTGAGTGGAGGGGAAGATAAGCGGGACGGGGAGGAACAAAGAGACGCAGCCCCATCGCAATTGGGGCCGGCTATTAACCATGTCAACGAGTGTGTCCAAGCAAACGTGTTCATGGTCCTTCGGACCCAGTCTTGCAATTGCGATGCGCCAAGTTCAAAGTGAGAAATTCAAACCCTCTCTACCAGGTCATCTCTTGGCTTCCCTCCTCCTCTTCCATCCAGACCCCGAGCACACAAACAACGCATAACATAGGAGTCGGTGTGCTGGCGTGCGCAACACGTGGCCCAGCCATCGGAGCCTGGTGCGTGATATAATGGTACTGAGCGGATCATTCGCCCTTCCTGCACCAAATACGCGGCGCCGAACACATTCATTGCTCACGCGGTGCTCCCACCAGACATGAGCTAAGCTGCAAATGCAGTGATAGTCGAACGTAGCTAGCCTCTTTATGTCTGTCGACTTGATGGGCCAGGTTTCACAACCGTATAGGGGGGTTGAACGGATGGCTGCATTGTAAATTCTGCTTTTCAGGGCGAGAGTGATATCGAATCGGCGCCACAGGTGGCGGAGATTGGCAAAACACCTCGAGCTTTTGCTATACGATTCATCACCTCCTCTTCAGTCTCACGGGCGCTAATATAACAGTAAGGCGTCCTTTGTCGGCCCGCAGTAAAACTATGCTCTGGTCTTTTTTAAGTTCCTCCAAGCTTTCCGTTCATTGGCGTTGAACATGTTGGTGTCAACGTTATGGCTGAGAGGCGAGTTATGTAACTCAATGTTATGGGCTCCAGTCATATCGACTTCCTCTGCGCACTTTAGTCAACGCTAAAATCATAAAACATCGCGCTTGAAGTGCAACAAGAGGTCAGAACTAGAGTCTTCCCGGCTCTCAGTCATACACTTATAACCAACATATTCAACGTAGATGACACCTTCGTCATCCTCAGGAGGTCCAAATAGGAGGAGACGCACGAACTAATCAACAGGGTGTTCGATGGTGTCCGATTCACCAGAGAGGAGGAAAACAACGAGCAGTTAACATTTTAAAGTAAGGGCTAGTGTTGAACGACTGGAAACGACCGTCTACCAAAAATCTACGCATACGGACCGGGTCCTCAACTACAGCAGCACTCATCCTTCAGCCCACAAACGCAGCTGCGTGCATACCCTATTCAAGCGGACACAAACACATTGTAGCCCACCGCATCTGAGAGGTGCGGAGTAAGACTCTCCTTAGTCTGCTCAAGTGTAACTAGTACCCAAAAGGCTTCGTTCTACGTTTCCTCCAACCAGAAAACGCTCCCCAACACATCACGGCAAATGCAACAGTTAAAAAGATAGCCACTTCACTCTATATCAACGGTATCACTGAAATTGCAGCGAGACTTTTATTACCCGTTGGTGTCAAGGTTGTACACCAGTCAACGGAGGCAGTTCATAGTAAACTCTTCAGAGTGAGATAAACATAGCAAGAGGGAAACAAACGGTGTGCTTTAGAAGATCTGCTACCGGAAATGTGACAAAATTACGTGTGACTAGATCTGTTATGCAGAGTGTAGATCTGAACACTCGGAACTAACCCACACTCGCACACTACCACGTCTTGAAAGGACTGGTCAAGGCATCCGATTGGGAATTCTCGAACAACAGTTCTCTTGAAAACGTCTAGACAGAGGTCGTTGAAGGACTCAGTGACTTGGTCGACAGAGCATCAGAGACCAAGCCCATTCGTCCCATAAAAATGCATTCAATTCTAAGGAGCAGGACTCGAAAATGTATGGTGATAAGCGATGCAGCAAGGTATACCTACAACGTTAACCGCGACTCAGCGACTTGGGGCCATTTATCGACCCACTGCACTGCATTTGTCAGTGAAGATAAAGTAACTTGTCAACAGTGCCTAGCCAAAAATTTTCTGGCAAGCAACAAAATACTGTATAGGCACATGTAAAGTAAAGCATGACATCCGTCCAATTTTCACCACAAGCAGTGAAGTAAAAAGCGCCGAAGTAGCATCTGATGCTCTACGGCTACAATACGCCCCAATTTACGAAGTCGCAGACACTGCCTGTCTCATAATGTAAAGCATATTACAGACTACACAGTTTACACATGTAATTTTCAACCCCGCAATTGTGGTATGGAAGTTACTCTCACTGCGCGATCAAAGCTCACCGGGAGCCAATAACATCCAACCGTGAGCTCTTCATTCGTGAGCACGAGGTCCAATATGGACGGTTTGTTTGCTGTTCTGAATCCAATGGGCGTGGTGACATGATTATATAAGGGAATATGGGCAATAAGTTCATGCAAGTCTACTTTGAACTGTTCATTGAGTAATGCCGATATCTCCAGATCGTGTAGATTGCAGTCCCCGGAGATAAGAATGTGGCTGTGCCTAGTGCTTGTTACTCTGTTCAAGACACGTATCAAGCGGGAATCCATTTCCGGAGTTAATGTTGCTTGCGGTAAAGGACAGATAACAGATATGGGTCGCTGTGTCGTAGTCGGAGATGGCAAGAGAGTGGGTCGGTAATATGAGTTTCCAGAACATCCACCATTGCACATTGCAGGACGCTGGATGAGTAGAGAAGAACCCTACCTCATCTTCTGGGGCAGTTGTTTCGGATGAGTGGTATTCTTGCTATCTCAATCTCAGCATTGTCCACTTCTTAGCGCAATCAAGTTTCTTTAATGGAAATTAGATCCCAGGCATTCTCAACCTGACGTAGCCGAATGTCGATAAGTTTACTGAGGAGCCCTTGGGTGTTAGTATTCCTACATGAAAGTTTCTCAAATTTAAGCAATGTTTCAGAGGTTGTGCAACTCATACATGAAGTTCCGATGACCAGTGATTGACGGCCAATTAATTTTTCTTTCGGAGTGTACTTGGCAAACGGTTCGACGTCTTGTTCATCGTCTTCTTACAGTCCAGTATTTAATCTTCCACGTACAGTGTAAGGTGTCTAGTCACTATCATCTTCAACAGGTTGCATGGACTCAGTAGACATACTACGTGTTCATTGTTATTGTATAGATCCCATCGCGTTTGGTTCGTTGAGTGACATATTATCTCTAAGGGGCATATCTCTGTCTTCAGCTGAAGCTCAGATAGTAGCCTGCAACGAAAGATGTACCAGGTTGTTAGCAGCCGTGCTACCATATGTTTTGACTGTAAGACCATCTCCAACACTCTCGGAGCACTTCTTTTGTAGTTCCTTGAGGTACGCATCTGTGATACGGATTTCGCTAACATATCATCCAAGCAGAGTGTTTCCGAAATATAACACCACTGTTCTTTATCATGGGTTGTTATTTCATGCGCATCGCATGCTTCAAGTTCGGGAACGCCGCGAACAAGAATGGTTCCGGTAAAAGTCTCCTTCCGGTAGTCCTCTATGGTGTGGTTAATTCGATAACGCTCTCCCAATGAGATGCCTGGAAAGATACGGATAGAGCAGTGTTCATTTCTGAGTCCACCTGTCGACAGTAGAACTAATTCTACCTCAGAAATGGAGTTCAACACGACGCGCAGTAGTCTTAGCTTTCCGTAATCCTTGGAGTTTGGGTACCGCGTAATACGCACTACGTGTACAGCTTTCAGTACAACTCCGATCAGGTTGCTAATAATATCCCCCTGGTTGAGCTCATCCAACTGCCTGCCTCTTATTGACGTCGACTTTGATTACGGTACATTGGAGCACAGTACGTTCAGCATAAGCAGTTGTTTCTTTGCACCTTTCTACATGTCGCGGTGATGTACTGCAGGAAACCGGTGGTGCTTGCACCAGAAAACTCCGCTTCGCTCATCAGTATCCGATCCAGTTGGGGGGTGGTGCTAATTTTAAATGACGGCTCTTCTTGGAAGCAACCGTAACCCAACTTTCTCTAGTACCGGCTTGCTCTTTTTCAACGCACTCCTTCGGGAGATTGGAAGTAGCTTGCAGACTGTCCTCTGGCGTGCCAGTGGAATGTGTCAGTGTGAAGGTGTGGCAGAAATAACAGGAGGGTGTGATTTAGAATTTTTGTGTCTGCGCATATGCATGGCTTCAGGTGAATTTGCCGTGAGACCTGTAGCTGCTCCAAGCAATTCTGGGTTTAAACGATTGAGAGTTAGTTCGAAAGCCGTTGAAATGCTCTACCGAGTGAGACCAACAATGTCTCAGATGGCTGGAGTTACGCAACTTTCGGCGCCTGGATATAGGCGAAACACTGCTTGCACTCTAGAATTCAGCATAAATGTAGCATTGGAGCGTATTCGTGAAAATGGCATCGCAAGGTGGAGCTTGTAAAAGTACGACGAATAAGTAGAGATATAAAATGTGTCGCAATGCAACAGTGAAAAAACTACGACTGCACAAGTGAGCGATTGGCATGCAAGTTCGTTCAAGGTCACCTTCACATAGAAAGGACTTCAGCGTTATCTATCCCTTTCCGGAGAGATTCACGCGCGGATTTCGTAAACATCCCCTATCAATTGCTGAGGTTGTCTGTATTCGCCATATCAAAACAAAGCTGTGCGTAACGGAGCAATTCGTACGCCAGTTACTCTTACCATGGCCCAGACCTCCCGGTACATGATCACTCGATTTGTTTTTTACCCCTGTTACCCTTTGAATGGTCGTGAAAATAATGTATCTAATTACCTTTACATTGCACTTAATATACCACCTTCATTGACATCGAGATTCATCGATATAGCCGGGGAAGTTACCAGCCTGATCAATATTTGGCCCAACTATACACGTTGTCTCAGGTGTTGCTAAATTCGTCGCTGATTCTCTCTTGCCTCAACCTCACTCTCTGCCTACTGCCCACCTTGCAGCCAAGACGTCTACTCAGGCACAAGAGGAAGACCTACTTGCAGTCCACTTCACCTGCAGCCTATTCCCCTGCAAACCAAGGAGGGAACAATCCTTTGCGACATTCGACAGATTGTCCTAGACTCTTCGGGCCCACCTCCTTCAGGCGCATAGTGTTCGACGCCATTCCATCATTGACTCCTCTTAGTATTTGTGCTTCCTTAAAACTGGTTGCCGAGCGTTTCGTTTGGCCAAGCTTAGACAAAGGTGTTTGTAACTGGGTTCGTGCTTGTCTTCACTGCTAGCGCTCCAAGGTACGTAGACACCTTCGTAGTACTTTCGGATCATTCCATGCCCCGGATGCCTGGTTCTCACATGTACACTTAGATCTGCTAGAATGGAACAATTGTTTGTAACAGGTAAAATGCACAAGCTTAACATGTCCTGTAGGTTGATAATAGAAGATATTGAGATTTAAATATTCCGTAAGTGGGCCAAATGAAATAAGCATGGGCAAAGCGAAAGAGCAATTGTGTTAAGAGGGATGGTTACAGGAGAGATAGTATTTGCGAAACCAAATAAAAACTTATGATGATTCATACTCATAGCAAGCAAAAGCGGATTGCTCACTCCTCTGCACAAATTTAAGTTCGTCACTGTGGGTCGTAGTTCCAAAGTGGATAGTTAACCACAATAGCCGATCAAGTAACAAAGTGTAGAGTGTTCAATTCGATTTCCTTTTTTTGTTGAAAACAGCTAATGTGGGGGCACAGATAACTGAGTTTAGAAGGGCGTTCCAGGGTTGAAGGACCCGGAGGGAGAAGTAATTTGGCCGACAGTCGAGACGCCTGTGTTTTGACTCAGTTTCAGGCTATTGCGTCTGAGGTTGGTGGGCGGCCTGAGTTTCAATAGGTGGCGGCATACGTAAGTGGGATCGCTCAATATCTAGTAGACAAACATAAGGTCCCCACCTAGCCACCTATAGCGTCCAATGAACATTCCGAGTGTCTTCAGTCGTTGCTGGTATGGGAGTTTGCGCAATCACTCGAAGGTGGTGAGTTTCGAGCGCTGCAAGCTCACGTTTTAACCAAGGATGCCAAGCTTGGGTTGCGTATTCGACGTGCGGACGTACGTAGGCATTGAGTATCAGAGAGAAGATGGATGAACGCAAAATCTCGAATGCCCTCCGCAAGAGACCAACATGATAGTTGTGATGGTGGCAGAAACCTTATAGCACGTCAATCGTGCGTTATATATCCGGTAGGAGGCTAAACGGCCAGTCACGAGCGTACGGAAGAACACGCGAAAATAAGCTAGGGAATAGGCTTATTGAAGGGGTGAGGAACTAGCTAAGGCTAAAAATAAGGCACCAGAGGAGAGTTAGCTAGGGAGGATGTAGTTAGACGTCGAGTGCGTGGACGGGGCGTCGTTCGTAGTCGAGTCGCGCGCCCCAAAGGCGGATATCGCGTATGTCAAACAAACGGGAACAAATTTCCGACAAGCAAACCGCTTACTTCCGTGATTCCTAAGAAAACTAAAATTTTAGAATGTTCTAGAATAATTTGCAGTCACACGGGCTAATCTCCAGGTCACTACACAGCCCCCTCCTAGAAGGGAAACCGTGCGTGACCCTTTGATCTACGTGAAGACTATCCATCGCGGGGCAGCCTTCTGCGAGACGAGGTAGAGAAACCTGATGCAGCTACTGTGGGAGAACCAGGCGATCAAATTCTAGGGGGCTCCCATCCGTGTCCTTCCTAAAGGTGCCAAAAACACAAAATGGGGAAAGTCCGTAAGCATCAAATGTTCGCAAGTTCGTGAATGTCAAATATTCGCTTCAGGCTCGTCATTTCCTCCGGTTCATATTTGGAAGATAAACGGAAACAAGAGCAGTGACAGTGGTGGTGAAGGCAAAAGTAAGAGTGACACCGGATGAGGTAGGCGGCAAGCAAAACGCAACTCTTTTTATGTGTTTTCAAAAAGTTTTGCGTTCTTTTCGGGTTTTCAAAATCTGATTGCAATGTGATCGATTTCGCCCATAGCTGATTCGAGGCTGGTGAGCGCCAAGTCACCCTCAGGCGGGTGCTGTGTCTGAAATTAGTGCTCGCAAGAAATAATCGGGCATCTTCACACAAATGATGTAATTGCTCACAGTTATCATTACGAGGGCCTACATCGTGTTGACCACCCGGATGCAGTTCATCAGTGGACAGGTTTCTAACTTGTGCGTTCAGATCCCCTGCCAGCACAAGAGTGTTCGTGTTTCTTCCTTGGCGAAGAAGCTCTGTCAGTTGGCGGCAGAAGTCGTTTTTTACTGAATAATCGCTAACGTTCGTGAGCATGTAGGCAGCGATGATGAATAGACAACTAGTAGGCCTGCGCGACTTCGAAGCCTTGAACTAGCCAGCCAATCGGGTCGCACACATCCGGCTACTGATTGGGATCCAATCAACCAAAGCAGCTTCAGCCCGGGGACTCAGGGCAGTGCCAACTCCAGTTTGGCCGCTGATCGAAGCTGCATCGTCACCGGATAGGCTTAATGAGAAAATAATGCTGGTGTCACCTGAAAGGATCGCAGTGCACACAGAGCTCGAGTCTTGCAGACGGGTCTCCGATAAGCAGCAGATATCGATGGCGATGGTCTCTAAAAATCGGGCAAGTGCTGCCTGTTGACAGATCTGTAGCAATGTGCGTACATTGAGGCATCCAATCTGATGAAGGATCGATTGCTCCAAATGAAAGTCGATGAACTGACAACGGTCGCTTGCTTTGACATGGGCTTATTTACAGGGCAAGAATGACGCTCCGCCTTCATATCTGAATTGAAACTAAAAGCCTATCAAATCAAGGTGGGGGAGGGCCAAGAATTGAGGGGTTGAAAACAGGGGGATAAAAGTGAAGCTGGAACGGGACGGTAAGAGTGAAAAAGCGTAAGACGGTGAATAAGAAGACGGGAAGGCTTGAGCAGCAGTATCCGAACCCATATCCACCCTGATCGAGGCAGCAGATAGGGCACCGTTGATTATCCTCTGCGGTGGTCAGAGCATCAGAAATTTGTTTGAAGAGAGATTTCTTGTATTGCGTGGGAAGGATACTGTCAGGTTGCCCAGGCCTAGACAGGAGAACGATTAGGGTTCTCAACTAAAGTTTTTGGTTCAAAACCTGACCGCTAGACCGCGGGTTTGGCGGCGGGATACAAGGAGTTCATTTTAAGGAAAAAGGAGCCACTCTCATACCAACCACCAACCTAGAGGACCAGGAGGCTGAGTTTGTCGGGCCTCTAACCATTGACCAATCTAGTGTGAGTGGTTGAAGGTGCAAAAATCATCACCCAACATAGCTTAATGGATCACTGAGGCACACAAACCATCGCACCATGGTAAGGTCCAGCGTCATTGCAATGGTAGCCCATCAGTATGTCCGAGATGATCGCTTCTATGACTTTGGCGAGTGCACAGAGAAGCGTTACCGAGTGGGAATTGGCAGAATCAGCTCGAATTCTTCTCTTATGAATGAGGTTTATTATCCCTCGTCTCAATGTTGACAGAGCTATGTTTTCGTCTAGACAACGCTGAAAGAATCCGACAAGTGGTTGGGCTAGGTGCATGAATGCTATCTGCAGTGCTTAACGGTGAATGTTCACTTCAGGAGAGCTTTGTGTACACAAGGACAGTAGCTGTTTCAGCACCGTTCCTACTGTGAATTTGATGCTGGATAACACTGATAGTGTGGTGGCAGAAACAAGTATAATGTTTAAGGTTTGTACCCCTTAGAAAGGCATGTACTAAGACCGTAGGGCGTTGACCGTCTCTTTTATTGTGTGTGTATACCCACCAATCATAATGAGTGGTGGGGTTCCGCGCTGCACCATTCGAAGTCCATTCACGTGTATGTAAAAAAGCTTGTGGTTCGAGCAATCATCTCGCTAGCTCCTGTTAGTGTGCTAAGTTGTCTTCACAACCAACTGTACAGAATAATTGAGCTGAGTTACGTACGCTGTCCAATTTTCTGCGCTGGCATTGTTTGCGTAAAGGCGCTATGTCCGATCTCTCAAGGCGATAAATTTTTTTATGTTCGGTTTCTCAGGAGGCATTTTGGTTTGATGGGACAGTGGAAAGATTTTGGCTCTGATGGTTCGGTGAGTAGTGACGTGAAGATTTTCAAAAATATTTCCCCGGCTCTCTGGGGTGCACTCAGTCATGAATGTCCAACTAGTATTTTCAACGAAGGCGGATAATACCTGGTAATACGTAATAAATTGCATCATTTCACGCTCTGCATCGGGGTATCGGCGTAGAAAAGGTAATGGAGCAGTGAATGCTCGTGATCGCTTCGATCCAGAGGACCGCATGCATTTAGCATACCAACCATGTGCTCCTAGCTAATGAGCAATAGATCTAACATTGATGATTTATTCACTGTTCCGAACCTGGTGGCATCGGTAACGTGGTTGTATAAGGGTGTGCTATTGATTAGCTCTTGCAAATCGGCGTTGAACTGTTCCGCCTCGGTTTGTGGAATTTCCCAAGCATGAATGTTGTAATCATCCGTAATGAGAATATGGGTATTTTTCTGATTTATTGCAATGCGAAATGCCGATATTAATAGGACACCTGCCCTACACCGACACTTCAAATTTCTGCAACGGATTTCAAAGCATTATACTCTAGACCAGTGTGGGTAGAGAACAACTGTGTCCATAGGCGGCCTCAACTGGACCTTCTTTGACGAGGCACTTCCCACCCATCCTGTTGCCATCACACAAGTATCCACACACGCGATGACTTTCAGAGTACCAGATAACGCAAAACCCTCTGTTCCCCTTGATTCTCTGTTTACACGGTCTCAACCCCAAGCAACCGACCGGCGAGGTAGACAGGTCAAACGCCCGGTCCGTTTTTCAGATTTTATGAGCCTTTCTTACTCCCATTAACACGCATGTTCTTTGTCTTTGGCAGTAAATGTGCGTTTCACCTATGAAAGTGTTGCGAAATCGACATTGTGAGAAACCTAAAAAGCATAATTTCTTTTCTCTTGCATGTCATGTGCTCTCTCCGTACACAAACCACACTCACGACACTAGCCCAACCCCTCTGAGTTCCAACTTATTGAAGCATAACCACCGAAACAGCCAGGGCAACCTACTGGTTACCCGACGACCGGATCAAGGCCACTTTTGGACAGCTGCAAACAGATGGATGCCTAACCCCCTAGCTACGTGACGTCGACGAGGACGCAAGGAATTCTTCGTTAGGAGAGGCCTCATTTTGCCGTGGACTGGGGTGCGGTGAGGGAGTGACACCTCTCAAGCACACCGTCGGGTCTGCAGCGGAAGATATGCCCTGTCGGCCTAATTCCTAAACCAGCCAGGTTTGCAGTCAGAAGAGCCCACCGCGACGGCAAACCATTGATGCACCCCAGTCCACACACAAATTAGAAACGAAAAGGAATACCGGACCCAACAATCTCCACGCGCTCCATGCTCTCACTCCATCTGCTACTCAACTCTCACATCCTCATAGTGTCTCCCTACCTGACATCTCCATTGAAGACTTCCTTCACTTAACATTCTAGGGGGAGATCCCTGTAGTGAAGGTAAAACAGTTACACTTTCAGTATCTTGCGACATTGGAGTTTATTGTTGTTGGTATCTTCCGAGCATCCATTTGTTTTATTAATTCTACTTTCAATTTCTATGTCAGTCATGCGCTACCTTCTCACGTGCTCTTGCTAGTCTGATGCAACTTCATTGCAGCTCTTTCAAATATATGTTAACTCCGGCAATGTTCACAGTTCTGGATAATCGATATCCGTATTAGTTCCTACTGTTCATCCTCACATCCAGTACCTAGGTTCCGCTCTACACCTTGAAAAAAGCTTACTTCCAAGTAGAAATCAAGTAGTTTTTCAAGTAGTTTACACGTACACGACCAGGGCTTCTTGGAATCCCCCAGCGAAACATTCCAGGTCTAGATGCAATAACTTATCGTTACTGTTCCATGGTACAAACACACGACCTCACCCGCTAAGTAAAGAGCGGATAACAAACCATCGATACTAAACGTCGTACTTACAAACGAGGAAGTCATGGTCGACAGGCTATTTATGTACACCCCACTAGGGCTACGTGATCATAGTACCATACTTTGTAACTGTGTGTGTTACGCTGAATATCCGGAGGAACACACTGAACTAACAAATACCATCACACACTAAAACATCCTGAACGAGCTAGTAAGGACAAGGGATGATGAATCCTTGAAAAGTGGTTAGCATGACAGCGCTGTATTCAGTTTGTTAGACGCTGCAACCACCTAATTGTAACTGCTTCAGAAACGAAGAAGTTTCGTAACAACAATCCATCGTCCTTCATCAGGAGCAGCACTAGAAAATTTATGTCACTAAGCAATACAGCTTGGCTCACTTACAGAGCCCGTCCTATTCCCGAAACCTGGCGCGACTACATGATTCAGCGCATGCATTTTATATGCTTGCCCGCGAGAACAAACTGACTCACCAAAAATGTTTGTCTTCTGATTATGCCAGCAAGAAAAAGCCCCTACATAAGTATGTTAACACCATTCGAAAAGTGAAGCATGGTATCCCCACACTCAATAGGACAGTCAGAGTGGCAAAGAGCGCTGAAGAAACAGTCAACGTCCTTCCAACGAAACGTCCACCACTGTTACATCCCTACATCCATAACCCAAATTGCAATACTTGTTAATCTCGCTTTTACTGCAGCATCAGTGTTGAAGAAACTGCTCTCACAGCGCGCGTACAGTTCGCCCGGAATCGATGACATCCACCCGAGGGTCAAGAAGATAGCAGCAACAACGCTGGCCGAGCCATTATCGCATTTCTTCCAAAGGTGCTTCGATGAGTACACTGGGCCCACCGTGTGGAAATATGGCCTAATCCAGCCAATTTTCAAAAGTCGCAGTCGCCCGTAACCTACAAACTATCGTCCAGTGGTCCTTCACCCTGTACTTGCAAATGTGATGGAAACAATCATCGCTGAGGGTTTAGTCGACCATCTAGAACGTTACAACACCTGAGCATTTGAGTAGCACGGTTTCCGTCAACATCGTTCATGCATTACCAACCTAGTGATTACATGTGGTAGTTGGACGGAGGCGGTCGACAAAGGTAGAGAGAGCGACGTCATGTACCACGATTTACCCAAAGTCTTAGACCGACTGGAGCACCGCATTTTGCTTCATAGACTCGAAAGCTATGGAGTCGGCGATCCTGTCCTTGGATGGATCTGGAATTTTCTGCAGTATCGGCAACTGTATGTCAGAAATAGAAGTACGCTGTCCGCTCCGATTCGTGTCGAATGTGGTGTTCCCCTAATATTAGTTTTGATGCCGCGTGTTTCTCATTAACGAGCTTAGGCATTCGATTGCCTCAGATTTCTTGCTGTTCGCTGATGATGTAAAATGTAGCGGACGATCGCCGACCCAGATCACGAGGTACTTCAGCGAGTAATCACTTTGCAATCTGCTCCAGTATAATTCAAGAAGTGTAAGGTGGTCGACATTCGACACTAGCCGAACATCACATACAAGTGTGGAGACGACGTCCTGCAAGCAGTCAGCCAGGAGTGCAACCTTTGGTACTTATACAGGCTAACCTAGGTTGCTCAGTATAATCTGAGTAGGTGTCAAAGATTGGGGACCAACAGGTCGGTCGTTTGTGGAGGGCATTCGGACGATTCTATGCGGTTGTCTGCCAACCAATGTGGTCTCTTGTGGAATACGTTATCCAGATCTGGCAGCCATGGCACAAGTAAGATCTCGCCGCAATCGAAACTACAACGAAAAGCAATTAAGCGCGTTAAATGTGGTTCCACTTTCCATATCAACTTAGGCTGAGGACCCAGAGGGTACGGCGGTAAATATCAGCGTCTAAGGAGCGATCTAATAATGTGATAGCAGATTTTGGGGAAACCCAACTACTTCTGTCGCCCTTTTCTGCGACAATACGAACTTATAAGGTAACGCAACACAGCCTATTGAAAGGCCGTCGGAAGATGTTCTCTCCGAGTGTGTGCCAGCCATGAAACGCCACCCATAATTACTCATTTTTGCCCCACGTTATCCATGTTCAGAAAACGCCCTAACCTTGTTCTAACTCAACTATAGCCCGTGTACAACGCGAGGCGACATAAGTTGAGAAACGGTGTACTAACAGGCATTCACCTACGCAGTGGAAGCAGGCTGTTTTACACACGCCTCAGGGTGGACACCAGGGTGAGTCCATCAAAACGATTTCCAATTTATTTCAGCGTTTTTCCGTTCTCCGCTTTGTGTTTCTCATTTTGGTCATCGCACAGGACGCATTAAACAGTGTCTTTTCTTGGAAGGGTCCTTTTGAATTACACCTCGTGTGGATGGATTGCGAAGTGCAGGCAACAGTAGTACGCCGTACCGATGCTTCGTTGTCAGGCAACCACCCCCAGTCACGCGTGGGTTGTACGGTCCCCTAGGCAGATTTGAACCCGCAACCTCTAGGTTGCAAGGCAGACGCCTAGTCCTTTCAGTCACGGGCCGGCAATCTCAAGGTGAACGCGATTCCCATTGGAGAGAACCTTGGTCGGTTTAGCTGATATCTTAAAGGCTTTTGCTGCATCCAAATGATAAGAGCAAATGAATTCAAAGATATCTTGGGTGAGAACGAAAGAAGCACACTTTAGACAAGTACTTGTTTTGTGCTAATATTCATCAATATGCCGTAACAAAGGTTAAGTTCATAGGAGAGCACAGAGTAAAACCATTGGTTGGAAAATTTAATTAGTTCTCATGACGCGAGTTGTGTAAACAGGTGATTGGCGGCATGTGGTACTGTGAGGATGAATCTGCCTCTCTTCGTCTGATTGCTTTTCATCAAAATGATAATGCTTGGTCGTAATTCTCTTGAAGGCAGCTCAGTTTACTGGACAACTATGATCCGAACACCGGAGTGCGGTCAATCCAGTTGCCACGACTCCCATCACAAGAATAACAATAAATAATAATAAGGGCAAGATAGTGGGGTTAAAGGCAAGGCGATGGGTTGGAATAAGAATGGATGAAACGAGAAGTAACAACTAGATGCAAGAAACCAAATACAGGTACGCCACTGACTGAGCCTTATCTCAAAGGGTCCCCAATCCTCCGTTTGGACCATCACGAGTCCCCCATCCAGGAAAACAACACATACCAAGCCTCTCAGTCAATTTCTGCAAGTCTATGTCACCTCATGGACTGGCCACCCCCCCGGTTTGGATGCAGAGATCTGGGATTACCTGTCTGATGCTAACCATTTCAACTGTAGCAAGTGGCCGAATCAGTAAAATGAGGTAGCTTTTGTCTAGTTTGTAATTTACGGTGCTTACTTTTTTGGTATTTTGTTTTACTAGAGGAAGGGAATCACCGCAACACGCTAAAATAAAGTGAACCACCAAGTTTGGTCTTGCATCATGAATTCCAAGGTCTCTAATTGTAGAGTCACGGCATCACTGTGACTTTAACCACGGAGACCAGAACCAATCGAGACAAAATGCTTCGTCAGCCTTTTCGTGCCGCTTCCAAAGTTGTAGACTGCCTATCACACCGACTGTTCCTGCGCTGCCAAGTAGCCGCAAACAAGGTACTACGCGGAAGACGTTGAACGGGCACGCGCAATGCGTGTCCTAATTACCGAAGTGATACGAGCTCCCGGAGCCAGTGGTTGCCTACTCCAAAGACGCGCTAACTATCACGTTGCTTACGTGGTGAAGCCACCACACACGGACAATAGACAGCAAGGGATGGTGTTAGAAGACATACAGCCGGCGCAGGTCAACGGCGTGAACAGGCTATGTCTCGCATCCGCACAAGAGTACAGCGCGGCAGTCGCACAATAAACTCGCATTCTGGTGGGGAGATGGAGAACATGGGGGCACCAAAAGTGCCTCGGCCTAGCGAAACAAGCGCTTGAGATGCGCATCTAAGTCGTGTCTCTAATAGCCCTATCGGCAGTGATGCCACTTCGCAGGTAAACAAAACTCTCCACATTATCCAGTGTGTTATCACCAATGGTGAGTGCATGTACAGGCATCTGCCAGTCTTGTAAGAGAGTTCAACACTTGGATGGAGAAAAATGTGTCATACCTTGATGTTTCAATCGCCAAGCGGTTGAATGCAAGTTGGACGGCCTATGGACCACCATCCAACAGGACGATATCGTCAGTGTAGCCCAAACCGACAACTAGACTACCTGGGAGAAGCCTAACGTCATAGTTCACCAAGTTTTCCAGAGGATTTTTGAGAACATCCTCAATGGCAAAAATGAAGAAGAATCTGGAGATAAGACATTCTTGTGTAACCCAGCTGGGGACATCATAGGAAGGAAAAACGTCATAAGCCCCAACTCCTCACGATGTCAGATTATACCGATCATGTAAGACGGAACCGAACTTCTCGAGTACTCCATTCCTCAACAGATAGTGCCACAATGTAGCGCCGTAGACAGAAAGGAAGGTAGCACGAATGTACAGGAACACAAAAATCATTGGCTTGTGATACATATGGCGAAACTCGAGGATAAGGCAGAGTGCGGAAATTTGGTCGATGCAGCTGTAACTAGAATGAAACCAAGCTTGCTCTTCCCGCTGTAGCCATTAGCGCTTGGAGATAGCCTGCGAATTATGCTGGACACCAGAACGTTGCAGACGAAGGAAACCAAATGTATCCCCGCGTAGTTGGAGCACATTATGCGCGGACACTTTCTGAAGATGGACGTGGCTATAAATTCGCCATAAGGAGAAGGAACCTCCAGTTTTGAGCCTACTATTGGAAAAATCAGTGAGTTCTCGAACCGGGAATAGTTGGCATCTTTGAATGGAGAGCGGTAGACCACCGGGGCTGGGTGCTTTATAACGCTTCAGTAGGCGATGTTTCTGCCAAAGCTCCTGGTGTGAGGGCGGATATATGGGGTAGACCACTCAGCAGTAGTGCGCGCGCCAGAGAAAGCGGATGGAACTGTCCACCGGCAAAATTGAGAGCCAAAGTGTTCAGTCTATTACTCCACGCGCCGTTGATAATAAGTGATTGAGGAGTCATCTCCTTCACATACTGTTCCACTTGCACTAAATCGGACAACTTCGGTGACTCGGATGGGAGGAAAGCGTTTTCTAGTATTACCACTTTAACGCTAAAAAGCCGTGCGTATCCCACCGGAATATTCATCAAAAAACAAGTCCGGCCCTGAGATAACGGTGTATTTGTATGAATTCATTGTATCAAAATATACATTATCTTAACGACTTCCAAACGCAAAAATATGCCAACAATTCGCTCTCAGACCCACGAACGACCCGTGTGTTCATCCGTGCGAAAGGAACAATGGAATCAAAGTGAGATACAGGGCTCATAATCCAAATGAAGTAATGGTGATAGGAGTATGCGTCCGCCAAAGAAAACGTGATGCGGTAAGGTCGGGCATACCTAACTGAACAAACTGTGAGTCACACAAATCGATCAAATCAATGGAAAGAGTAAATGTCAGTAGGGGTATTTGTGCATAGGAGTGAAAAGGTAAGACGTGGATGAACTGGAACTCGGATATTAAGTCACGCAGTAAGGGACTCATAGTACGTAGCGCTGGAACAGAAAATGGACAAGGGGACAGGTACACGAATGGTCCATGCCGAGCGGTGAGGCTGACCAACGTAAAAGTAGACACTTGACAGGGGTGAGATTTGAGTAGTCGCAACTTCGTTCTACAACCAGAGAGACTAGCAATTTCCGTGTCTCTAACACGTTCACGCATTCAGGTTTCACGGTCCATTTGTGAACTTCTGTGCGACCGTGGACCCAGTTAGGGGCTTTCCTCACTACGACTGGTGCTGGCCGGGACCGAGCGACGTGTGTACAAAAGCGACTAGGAGACCACGGATTTCCAGCTCATCGGCAAGTGACGGCCTACTCTACAGTCGCCTATAGTGCCGAAAAGCAAGGCATCTTTGATGCTCTCCCATAATGCATTTACACCATTGTCAGAAGCTGAGCCAAACAATGTTGACGATAAGTTAATGCTCAAATTAAGATCATAGGATTTCGTAGGTCGATGGTCGTACGCATGTGCCATCCTCCGAAACGCATGCAAACCTTAGCACGAACTAATGCCTAATTGGTGTCCATACCAGTACGATAGGGAGTCTGTTACGCGTTTGCGAGAACGGGAGCCAAGTAGCGGTCTTTTTTCGATTTCCGAAAACTGGTGCTCGAAAGAAATAAGTGATGATCAAAGCAAAGAGTCTGCAGTCTATCTCGATTGTCCGATCAACTGTTATTAAGGTCAAAACTAAGGATGGTGCTGGCTTGGTGACAGGCGGTCCACTCGCGTTAAAATCTCCAGCAAGTATGCTAATATAAGTATTTCTGGAGAAACACAGGTCTGGTAGATGTTTGTAAAAGCAATTTTTGACTGCATCCAGGCTACAGTCTGTGGAAATGTAGGCAGAGACGACAAACAAGGCACACTCAACGTCTTGACGCTTGCTGAACTTGTGTGAAGCTCATAGTGTTACTGCACACAGCCGGCTGTTGACTGAGATAGATTCAAGCTGACTAAACTCATTTCTGTCACTCAGTGCAACCCCAATACCAGCCCGACCAGAATCGACAACCTCTGGGTCCTCGAATAGGCGCAAGTTGTATTTTGAAATCAGGGTTTGCAAGTGAGGCCATTCTGATGCAATTTGGTTTTTGGAAAACAACCGAGAGCGTTTCAAGAGTGCTGGCAAGAAACGCTTGCGGTCCGACCTGCATCAACGAGTGAACATCGTACGCTGCGAGGCCGAATGGGGAGAGCTAGGTCAAGGAAAGGTTGGTGCTTCAGTGGAGTGTGAAAAGGCTGTGATCGCCGGGCATCAAATATCAAGAGTGTGACACTTACTTCCATCAGATGCGAGCAGTGAGCCACGACCGAGCAAAATACGGTGCAGTTGAAGAAGGGGACGTGGGGATTGAGCAATGGAGACACCAAAGCCAAAAATGATAGCAAAAGCGAAATCGGTAATATAATCTAGCCATGATTCATCAGTTTGCGTGATGTTACCCGGTTGCCCAGGCCGGAGCGAAGGGTTGCTTTTGATCAAACATCTAACATACAAGGCAACAGATTGATATGAGGGCGTCGCAACCCGTTGGGAGCTGGCGACCGATTAAGTGATACATACGCCTTTTTGGTCCATGAAGGGCCAGGACCCAACACCCACTTGAACTACAAAGTGCAAGAGGTGTCATATGTGCGACGTTACGGTGTCGTTAAGCGGTTTTATGTGGCCATTTATAGGGAGCACATTTTCCAGACAAAACCCACCGCGTCCTGGAATACTGCCGTCTAAGCGGCTGCTGGAACGAGACAATCCCAAACCATCTTAAAGTTTAATTCATCACATCACTATTAACTGATTGTGCGTATGCCAGTACAAAACTGCCGTTCAATCGGAAGCATTTTTCAATCCTGATGTGGCGCGCCCAGAACACACACCCCCAGCTACAGCTTAACGACAGAAGTCGAATATGCTTACCCATCAATTGCATTCGTAATCTTTGAAGCAGCTTCCAATGGGCCAGGCAAAAGCACTCGAAAGTCTACGTCCACCCCCTTCGAGGCATCCGGAAGGTTGGTAGATAACAGCAGGGAGGTAAAATCTCAAGAAAGCCCATTGTCTTAATTAGATAATGAATAGGGTCATTTAAGGAATATGCAGGTGGTCACGCAATGAATTCGTCTACCTCCACATTGGTGAAACCGGATCTAACTCTGGTAGCTAACCGTAAAAAAAGTTGAACACCCATCACTGGACCTGAACAAACATGCGATGATTTCACACTACTTGCATTGTTTCAGTAACTGATCGCTTAATACACTTGCATCGAGACTTGAACTGCTGTTAGCTGAGATTCGGGAAGCTCGCGAAGTATATGATCATTTCCAACCGGAATCGTATAAAATGGAGTTTACAAATGGCGACGGGGAAATAGTGTGATGATCCCTACTGTAGAACAATTCGAAAAGCTGTTGTGGCATCAGCAGTCGCAGATAGTGGCAAATCGAAACTGAAGCAACGGCAAAGTATGAGATCTCCAGAGAGCTACACGAGACACGCAGTCCAGCTCTGTTGATGTTTCCTCAAAATTCTGCTGAATTCAACTATGACGCCGATTCAGGATGCGCGGACACTGCGACTACTGCTCCATAAATATGACACTATTAAACACTCAAAGTTAATTGATCACCTGTTGGTGAGTATTCATTACGATCCAGTATTCGTTAACAATGTTTGAGGATTACCAAGTGCAACACACACGATAATGAAAAATGGTAGACAGTAAAACATAATAGTAAACGCGTAAATTAGGGCTTTCCGAAGGGTGACCGATACAAGTTTCCCATTTTTAGTCCTGACAAAAAAGACATCGGGAGTACAATGTACTGGTGGGTTGTTGCAATGCGACCACCACCAATCGCGCGTGGGCTGAGTATACCGCGAGGTCACCCTTGCCTAGGTGGATTTGACCGCGGGATTATAAAGCAAGCGCCTAATCTGCACATGGCTTTTCTCGAAGTTGGATCAAGACGAAACTAAACGCGAAAGTCCCCACAGTATGACATATGCAATTGCTGGCTTTGAGACGCGACGTTGCGATAGAGAGATTATCCCATACCTAGCCGCGAAAGGTAATTGCAGTGATAAATAACAGACGAAATGTGTCAGGCAAGCGCATCCACGGAACACAAAACCTACAGCCTCTTGGTTGGGTGAGGGTGGCAGGTTGCAGAATGCTAAAAACTCCAGAGGCACACGCCAAATGTGCCAAAAACAAGGTCATAAGAAAGAAAACTGCAGGCGATACCGACCAGTAAATGTAACATAGTTTCACGTGGAAACATTAAAGAGACCTGTGCGAACTCACTATCAGTCGAACACGACTTTCACAGTGAGCTCAGACCAAGAAGACGGTTGACCACTGCGCCTCTCAACAGAATTCTGTAATAACTGTTGCTCTTCCACAAAATTGTGCGGTTCCTGGTCAATGCACGATTCGGCTAACGCACTGTGCTAACGGAACCAGACGAATCCATGGACACTCACCCGAGAAACTAGTCCCACTTAAGAAACATGTCAAGCCGGTCGATTAGATTGATGCACGCACATCACTTTCAGCTGTAAAAAGACAAAGCGAAGCGGACCATTATGAGCTCTTTTAGAACCCACAAGGCCAGAACGTGGTTGGCACAGCAGCTCGTTTTGTGGGAGAAATGTATCACCAAACCGAGCGGGTGGAGTAGAAAAGACCATTGTTCACCTAGTGACGGCTGCGCACCGGTTTACATTGCCTTGCAGGCTGTTGCGTTGTAGGATGGAAATGGATGCAGCGTTGCGTAGCCCGTGTATCGGAATCCGAGATGCAGTAGCTTATTAATGCGGGATCACCTAACGTACCCGCAAAAAATACTTTTAGGCTTGCAGTTCGACATGGTGTAGAGTAAAACTATGGTGGACAGTTTCCTAAAAAGTTCAGGTCCCGAGGCAAAACATAAGCTTAGACGAAAAATCATGGTTGGAAAAAGAGCAAGCAGACTTAAGTTACACTCCTTCCTTCTGTTAACGTACGTTAGATGCCGAGTGGCAATTCGAAGCTATAAATCCGACGGATGGAAAGACGCGCCGTCGCAAAGAGACTGGACCTTAACATGGTGCGACTGTTTGCGTACCTCGTTGACCCATTGAGCTATACTGGGTGATGCCTCCGGGCACCTTGAGACCTACTCCTACCAGGTTGGTCAATGGTGAGAGGTCAGACAAACTCAGTCTTCTGGTCCTCTAGGTTGGGGGTTTGAAATGGGATGGCGTCCATTTCTGTAAAACTAAATCATTGCCACCTCCCCGCTGCATTGCTGACAGGCTTTTGAGCCAAAGGCTTTGGATGAGGACCCTAATCGTCCTCCTGTCTAGGTCTGGGCGCCCTGGCAGTATCGCAGCCCACATACAACCATGACACTTTCTTCAAATATAAACTCCATCTTGCATCGGCCGTCGCGCAGACTATCAAGGGTCGCCTTATCTGTTGCATACAGCAGGGCGGATAAGTGAAAACATGCTACTGCTGGCGCCTCCCTTCTTTCTTTTCCACCTTTTTCCCCTACTCCCATCCCAACCCCCATTACTAACCTTCCTTCTATAATTCCCAACTTAATTGACAGCAACCAAAATGCCACTGAAGTAGAATCATCTGCAGCCACCATCCCACAGCACCTATCGGACGCCTATCGGCAAAAGTCCCTTATAAGGCCACGCTGTCCCGTTTCCATAGCGACATTCAACGTTCGCACTCTAAGGCAAACAGGTCAACAGGATGCACTCGCACGCACCTTGGACACACTGGATATTGATGTGTGTTGTGTGTCCGAAACTAGGATCAATGACCCTAACGGGGTTATTGAATTAACTGCACCCGGCTTATCCTTTCGTTATTGGTTGCACGCATCCGGAGACGCCGATGCAGCACTCACAGGTCAAGCTGGTGTAGGTATCATTCCGAGCTCCAAGGCTGAGCCATCGTTGGTTGATTGGATCCAGGTAAAAAGCCGTTTATGTGCAGCCCGTTTGACGACATCAGCTAAGGTTGATTCACGAAGTATTAAAAAACGCTGTTGGTTTGTGATTTCCGCTTATGCTCCCACACACTGTGGGCTTGTATACACGGCCTATCAGACGAAGGGAAACTCCATTCTGTCGCCAAAGATGCCGCAGGTTCAAGAAGGTAGCTCAGGCTTTTGCAATGCGTTAGCTGACGTCAGTTTCTATGCGCCCATCATTGCTGATGCAGCTGCCAAGATAAATGAAATGATCAACCACCTCGTGTTCCTCGTTAGCAAGCGTCAAGGGTCATCAAGTGGCTGGTGGTCCTGCAGCAACACTTCGCACTTTGAAGGTGCGAAGTGCATACCAACTAATTTGCCACTCTGGCTAGGCTATTCAGTGTTGATTGCGCCGCCCCAACATCGTCGAAATGCAAGACGATATCGTCCGCATAATCTAGATCAACTAACCTTTCACCAGGCAGCAATTCAACGCCTACATTTTGAGATTTCGCAAGGGAACACTGCATGATAGCATCCACGACGAAATTGAACGAAAATGGGGAAATCGGACACCCCTGACGAACGCCACTTGTGGTCTGAAAGTCATCCGATAGGACACCGTAAACGTTGACGCGACCTGTAGTGTTCGAGTATAGAGCACGAAGGATGTTCACATATTTCGTGGGAACACCTTTCCGCGCATTTCGAACAGAATCGATCGATCGACTGAATCGAGCGCAGTCTTGAAATCGAGGAATACAGCTATTGTCGGTCTGCGGTATGCGTGGCGCTGCTCTAGCGCCTGCCGCAAAGTGAATATATGGTCTATACAGCCACGTCCTGGGCGGAAACCAGCCTGCTCTTCCCTAATCCGAGATTCCCGTTCCGCAGTGAGGCGAGAACGATAATCGAGGCCAATAATTTTGTCACAACTGGCGTTAGGCTAATACCCCTGTGGTTAGAACAGTCTGTGCGACTGCCCTTCTTGTATATTGCCACTATAATCGATTCGTTTCAATTAGCCGGGACGCTCTCTTCTTTTCAGACACATTCGAATAGGGAGGTCAGTGCTTTGCAGAGGACCTTACCTCCATCATTAAATAGTGCAGGTGGGAGTGAATCGGGGCCAGCGGCATGAAAACGATTGAGGGCTGTAATCGCGTTTCGGACCTCGGCCTCCGACGGAGGCTCTAAACTAACCGTCCATGGCTCGTCCTGCATCACCTGAGTAGGAAGATGTCCGGAAGAAGGCCAGCTGAACTGATCTTGAAAGTGTTTCGCCCAACGAGCCATACGGCGCTCCTTATTGTGTATCAGCGAACCCGCGCTGTCTCTGACTGTCTCACTGTTGCCTGGTTTTCTGGGACCAGTGATGCGGATAAGCTGGAAGAGCTTGCGGTAATTGCCTACTGCCCCTGCCTCCTCCATTTCTTGAGCCCTACTGGTCCACCAGGCTTCCTTGTCAGTACGTAGGCTCTGCTTTAGTTCATGCCTAATAGCCCGTCTGGTCACATTGTGTTCAGAGCCAGCCGGGAGGTGTCTTCTAGATTCCAACAGGTCCATTGACCTCTCGGATATCCAGTGACTGGTGCGGTGACGACGGATAGTGCCACAAGCAGATGCTCCTGCGTCGTGCATGGCGGCCGATATCCTATTCCACTGAAGCTCAGTGTCATTAGGACAAGACAGCGGAAGTTCGGGATGCAGTGCTTCTTGATTGGCTTGCTTAACCGAGAACTGAGACAATTTCTCCGTTATCATTCATAGGGGACGCTACCTGCGCCTCCCGGTAAAGTTCATGGAGAAACGACAGCGTACCAAGGCATGATAAGAGTCGACACAGGTACTCCAGTACGAGCGGCAATCCAGGATGGAACCACGCCATCTGTAACTTATGGCCGTGTGGTCAATTTCGGT
>OX104065.1:74759380-74919380 GCA_944474145.2 Dicrocoelium dendriticum | reverse complement strand
TGCTACGCAGTGCTACTAGTTCAGATATTATAGTACTTGCAGGGGATATGAACGCACAAGTAGGGCGTCTGAGCTCTTCAGAAGCTCAGCTGGGTGGTAAGTATGGACTTAACTCCGAACGGACTGACAACGGCGAGCGTCTGCTGCAACTGTGTGCGGAGCACCAGTTGTTTCTTACTAGCACTGCTTTTAGACACAGTGGGCGCCGAAGTGCCACTTGGCGTCCACCTGTAGCTGGTCAGCGATGGACCCAAATTGACCACATAGCCATAAGTTACAGGTGGCGCGGTTCCATTCTGGATTGCCGCTCGTACTGGAGTACCTGTGTCGACTCTGACCATGCCTTGGTGCGCTGTCGTTTCTCCATGAACTTTACCGGAAGGCGCACAAAGCGTCTCCCCCGATTGGCAACGGAGAAATTGTCCCAGCCCTCTGTCAGGCAAGCCTATCAAGAAGCACTGCATAGCGAACTCTCGCTGTCTTGTCCTAATGATACTGAACTTCAGTGGAATAAGATCTCGGCCACTATGCACGACGCAGGAGCATCTGCTTGTGGCACTATCAGTCGTCATCGCACCAGTCACTGGATATCCGAGAGGTCCGTGAACCTTTTGGAAGCTAGAAGGCACCTCCCGGCTGGTTCTGAACACAATGTGACCAGACGGGCTATTAGGCGTGAACTAAAGCGGAGCCTACGTGCTGACAAGGAAGCCTGGTGGACCAGTCGGGCTCAAGAAATGGAGGAGGCAGGAGCAGTAGGCAATTACCGGAAGCTCTTCCAGCTAATACGCACCACTGGTCCGAGAAAACCAGGCGTCAGTGAGACAATCAGGGACAGCGCGGGTGCGCTGATACACAATAAGGAGCGCCGTATGGCTCGTTGGGCTGAGCACTTTGAACATCAGTTCAGCTGGCCCCCTGCTCCCGGACCTCTTCCTACTCAGGTGATGCAGGACGAGCCATGGACGGTTAGTTTAGAGCCTCCGTCGGAGGCCGAAGTCCGAAACGCGATCACAGCCCTTAATCGTTTTCGTGCCGCTGGCCCGGATTCCCTACCACCTGCACTATTTAAGGATGGTGGTGAGGTCCTCTGCAAAGCACTGACCTCCCTATTCGAACGTATCTGGAACGAAGAGAGTGTGCCGGCTAATTGGAGCGAATCGATTATAGTGGCAATATACAAGAAGGGCAGTCGCACAGACTGTGCGAACCACAGGGGTATTAGCCTAACGCCAGTTGTGACAAAATTACTGGCCTCGATTATCGTTCGTCGCCTCACTGCAGAACGGGAATCTCGGATTAGAGAAGAGCAGGCCGGTTTTCGCCCAGGACGTGGCTGTATAGACCATATATTTACTTTGCGGCAGGTGCTAGAGCAGCGCCACGCATACCGCAGACCGACAATAGCTGTGTTCCTCGATTTCAAGAGTGCGTTCGATTCAGTCGATCGATCGATTCTGTTCGAAATACTTGCGCGGAAAGGTGTTCCCACGAAATATGTGAACATCCTTCGTGCTCTATACTCGAACACTAGAGGCCGCGTCAGGGTCTATGGTGCCCTATCGGATAGCTTTTCGACTACAAGTGGCGTTCGACAGGGTTGCCCGATTTCCCCATTTTTGTTCAATTTCGTCGTGGATTCTATCATGGAGTGTTCCCTTGCGGAATCTCACGATGTAGGTGTTGAAGTGCTGCCTGGTGAACGGTTAGTTGATCTAGATTATGCGGACGATATCGTCTTGCTTTTCGACAATGTTGAGGCGGCACAATCAACCCTGAATAGCCTATCCAGAGTGGTCCCATTATTTGGTATGCACTTCGCACCTTCAAAGTGCAAAGTGTTGCTGCAGGACCACCAGCCACTCGATGACCCCTTGACGCTTGCTAACGAGGAACTCGAGGTGGTTGATCAATTCACTTATCTTGGCAGCTGCATCAGCAATGATGGGCGCATAGAAACTGACGTTAGCTCACGCATTGCAAAGGCCAGAGCTGCCTTCTTGAACCTGCGTCATCTTTGGCGACAGAAGGGAGTTTCCCTCCGTCTGAAAGGCCGTGTATACAAGGCCACAGTGAGGGCCGTTCTGCTCTATGGTAGTGAAACTTGGCCCCTTCGGTCTGAAGATCTGAGGCGCCTTCAAGTCTTTGATCATCGTTGTTTGCGAAGCATTGCTGGTGTCGGATGGCACCAGCGTGTCCGCAACGATGATGTGCGTAGGCGAGTACTAGGTGGTGATGATCATGCTAGCTCCCTAGAACAACAGATAGCACTGAATAAGTTACGTTGGCTCGGGCACGTGCTACGCATGCCTGGTCACCGCTTACCTAGGAGGGCCTTGTTCAGTCTACCAGGTGTCGGATGGCGCAAGGCTCGAGGTGGACAGAAGTTGACTTGGCAGCGGGAAATGAAGTCACTGACGACCAAACTGGGTGCCGTTGGTCCGTCTCGCCTTCCGGGTTGGAGTCCACGTGACTCGCCTTGTGCTTGGCTCGAGACTTTACAGGACATGGCTCGCAACCGACACCAGTGGCGCGTCACATCTGCCCCTTCGGTCTGAAGATCAGAAGCATCTTCAAGTTTGGTCATCGCTGTTTGTGAAGCAATGCTGGTATCGGGTGGCACCAACGTGTCCGCAACAATGATGTACGTAGGTGAGTACTAGGTAGTGATAACATGGCTCGCAGTAGACACCAGTGGCGTGTCTGCTGCCGTCCCCTAATCGGACTGCCTGTTCAAGGTGTGCTTGGCGCAGTTATCTGCAGGGTAATGGCTGAGTATGACGCGAGGTAGTGAAAGCCGCAAGGAAGCTGTCTCGCTGATGCCGCCTTATCTTTGCACGATAGCCAATTGTTTGACGGTATGTTGTTGACAAAGTGTAGTTCGCATGACCCTGAATGTTTGGGGCATTAAAGTTTGGTGCTAGGTCCCCTTCTTTCCCTCCTATTATTCTTCGTTCCGTAGATCACCATGGCTGTACGGCAGTGATGCATCAGTTCAAATGGCTGATGTATTGCTGTTGAGGATGATCCTGATAACACGAGGGATCAGTTCTACGCTCGGTGTCATCCGTGATACAGTCTGCGCCGAGCAGCAAGCGGCTATTCCTACTGGGTGATTTTAACGCGCGCGTTGAGCGTGATGCAGCGGTGTGAACAGCCTTCATCGGGGCGTAGGGTATTAGCACAGCCAATGTGAAAGGTGATGAGCTGCTCTCACTGAGAAGTTGCCCGTGCCTATGTAGATTCTAATCGGCGACCTTAAGATAACACGGCAGGCGCGTAATCTTTTCTGCCACCGGCTGATCGTACGGATATACTACGGTTTTCCGAAAATGCAAAAATGGAAAGTAGGGAGCGAGACTTCGCAACAAACTTTTGGCGTGGTTGCAAATGTAGGACACCCTGAGCTACAGTAAAAAGATGAGAAGATACTACCCGAAGGGCACAGCTACTAGGAGCTGAAAAATAATACGGATAAAATCTATTTGCTGTGTGGGAATGGACTTGGCTTCAGTACAGGTAACATCAAAACCAAGCTAAAATAGAACCCGAGCGCGCACAGTAAAACAACATAGGGTTGGTCGACCAACATTTAGATCACGATGTGGAGCAGAACAAGCATTTCAACCTGTGCTCGAATGCAATTTGGATTACCATCTTAGGGGTGAAGCTTTCAGGCTCCGGTAAGAGAGATACTGGAGGAGGAGGAACGTCAGATAAGGTGCAAGTACAAGTTGACGCCCCAAATACGAAGATTAAAACACAGAAAGATGGACATGTACAAGTTCTCCAACCGTAAACAGACCGACCCGACCAATCGCGGGATGCAACCAAGAAAATCAGTCGAACACTGAAAATTATCAGATCGAAGAAGTTAGTTACAATTGACCTAATCCCAAACACCGCTAAATCGGAAGCAGGATAGTACACGTATCTAGATCACATAGAGTGATCGCAAAAGAGGGGACGAACAAGTAAATTCGGTTTGAGATGTCAGAAAGACGTTCACAATATGTCATCACAACTAGCCATCAGTTTTGAAAGGACGATAAAGGCACACATCACCCTGGTAACAGGCAAAAGGCCGAAAATAAGGGGGAAATAGTGGAAGGATTCCGCAGCGTGTCAAGTGGAGGGGGTATGCACATCGTCCGGTAAAGGGGCAGATGATGAATCCGGTGGATCAAGTGAGCTCGTGGTGGCCAAAAGCAACTGATTCAAACTACTAGCATCGTGAGAGACAGAAGACGGAGATGAGCGACTTCTGCCAAGTGATTGTAGATATTCATTCCTCGAACGTTCCATGACTATGGCGACTAATGAGTCTTCGTCTAAACCTGAAACACAAGGATCAATGGATACAGAAGAGATAACTCAGGTGAGCAGCGAACATAAGCGACCAATAATCATTAAAGCGGTAATTCCAAATAGTTAGTAATTCTTAATGCGTTGAATGTAAAGTGGTTGAAGACAAGCGTACGAAAGTGTGGCGAAACAGCTAGTGTGATCAGTGTGTGTTAACTCGTGTGACCACAGGTATACAGAGAATACTGTACAGAATACAACATAATATTCATAGTTAGGATGGTAAAAATAGACTGGCTGTTAATCAAATGAGGATGAAGCAAGCAAACGGTCCCGAGGCGTCAAGCGTTATTGCAGTAAAGATAACATTCGTAAAAAAGCTCAAAACCATGAAGCCAATAGGCATAAAGTAGAGAAAATAATTCTTACATTTGGGTGCAAAAAGATGTATGGCAATGAAATCCTATGCACATCGCCGAGAAGTCATCGCCAGAGGCTAAAACCGACCTCAAGATGACTCAAGTGGCAAACAAACAGAGGAACGGTGGGACATGGTAAACGCTCGATGGGCATCTGTGCATATGCAACTGTTATGTGGTTACGTAGATAAAAACATTCGGAATATAGACAAAAGTAACCAAAACCACGGAGGTCAGAAAACAACAAAAATAGCAAAAAAGAGTAACACGAGCGACAGCAGAGAAAGCTAGAGTATCCACTGGGACAGTATAAGCAGTATTCCGATGTACCCAATAGCACTGGTTTTTCTACCTCACAATCGATTATATGCTACATAATTAGATACTATTTCTGATTGTTAAGGAAACCCCAAGTGTACGTTGTGGTCGACAAGTTGTCGACACCTCGATCGTGAATGTTCATTCAAGGAGTCCATTCACCATTTCTTTTATTCACCACTGGCAGAATCACCACTCAGTTTGTGGCTGTGTACCAGTGGTAGCCGCAGAAAAGTGTTGAACTGCTTTAGATGGAGTAGGATGACCAGAAGGCGAAGAACGAGAAGAATTCGGAAGTATCCCGAGGAAACTAACAAAAAAAACAAAGAAACAGAGCAGCTGTAAGAACTAACCTCGCAACTCAGGAGGGAGGTAAGTTTGTCTAGAGGAGGATGGTAGCGGTGCCGGAGACAACGTAACAGCAGGTGGGCGGCCAAAGGGTCGTATTCCAGAGGTTGAAGCGCAGGCCATGCCGACGGATGATGACGGGGCTCCAACAGCAGTGGCTGATTCGCCCATTAAAAACTGACCGGGTGAACCCCCAGAATGGCGGACAACCTTGTAAGATGCAAGTACATTTAGGAATGGACCCATTATAAGTTCCATAAAAGAAAACCATACAAAATTGGCAAAAAGCAGACGCCCGAGAGAAGAAAATGTACAGACAACTAAACTAATAAGTGTAACGCGCAGTTTCTAGCACACAGTATAGTGGAAAAGAGAGAAGCAGACCGAGAAAGGCGGAATATCAAAACGCGCTAATGAACGACGTCAGTGTCATCATCCACATATGTTAACTGACCCGGGAGGTACAATGGATGTAACTGAGTCGTAGGTAGAGCCTTGTTTTCTGAGAAACGAAATGCCGAATAGCCTACATGCGTCAATTATATGAGGTGACTGTACTAGCAGAAAATGAAGAATGGATGCTGCAGAACACTACGTGGAGCTTCAATGTTCCGCCAATACAGAAAAACAGACCAAAAGATAAATCTAGAAAACAATTCCACGATAAATAATAAGGTCACCAGACCTATCCAACCAATACCAAAGCAGAGGAGCGAATAAAAATAAACTGCCAGGATCCGGAGCTATCAGAAATGCATGAAAATAAAGTATACGTAAAAAGCGAGGACATGCAAGCTAAGATAAAAAGCTAATGGAAAATGTGGTTGGAAAAAACTTGATTGGCTTTAACTGATAACAGGAATAAGCAGGAGCACAACTGAGTCCGCGATTAGTTCATATCAGATAGCGATTAACCGACGAAGAGAGATATAAACCCGATCTAAACTTTCGGGTAACAGCATATAGTTTCCCCATACCCCCGACCGACTACCGTGAAGATGCACACATCATTATTAATACACATTACCAGAAAGTGAAAAACACACCTCGGATAAAATATTAAACATTACAGACTATAAAAACCAAAAAGTAATACAATGCAAAAAATAGTTATTGAGTACGAGACCGAATTGGGAAGGGAAGCTAAAAGATAGGGACAAAGAAGCTCACGACACAAATCGCACTGAGGACGGCTGCTCGTCATGTCAACTAGTGTATCCAAGCAGACGTTAATCGTCCTTCGGACCCAGCCCGGCAGTCGGGAGACCCGAACCGACGCCAACTTCGAAGTGAGGGACTTCACTCCTTGTGACCAAGTCATCGCTTGGCCTCCCGTCCTCCTCTTCCAACCATAGCCCCGGCGCGCAAACAATGCACGTCGCGGGAACCGGTGTGCTGTCATGCGCAACACGCAGCTTAATCGAGTTTGGTGCGTGATATAATGGTGTTAAGCGGTTCACTCGATCTTCATGCATCAAATACACGACGCCGAACACGCTCGTTGCTTGCGCGGTGTTCCCATCAGACATGAACTAAGCTGCGAAGGCAACGATCGTAGAACATAAGAAGCCTCTTTAAGTCTGTCGAGCTGAGGGGCCAGGTTTCGCATTCATATAGGAGGGTTACCTGAACTAAGTGAAATAACTGTAGTCAATTCATATCAATGTATAAAATGAAACAGACGCTGTAAGCTAACTGGCTTTTGTACAATTCCAGATCCATACATGTAAGATTGGTCAGAGGAACTGTCTCCTGGTCCGTAAAATGGGGAATCGGTGGGGGTGGAGCCTTATTCCTTAACATTCTCTGTAGTCCAGGGCAAAACTCCTTGCAGTCAGGTATGGAATTAAAGGCACTGATTGAGGATCCTGACCGTTCTCCTCAATAAGCCTGAGTAACCGGACAGTATCCTACCTCAACGCAATACAATGCCAAACACGCATACCGATGGCACAGCTCAATCACAAGGACAGTAGACCTGTCCATGACAACTCTATGCGCATCTATTCATTTAGCTGTTCCTGTGGAGCAGGATATTTTGGTCATACGACTAGGTGTCTACTCGAGAGAGTGAAAGAATACCGTCCGACATGGCTAGCAGCTGGAATCAGAAGAGTATGTAACTCCATTATAGCTGCCCACTTCGCCGACACAGGGAACAACCCTAGGCCAGCCGAAGGATTCCAAATTATCTACAAAGCCCCGGATGATCGGTCGAGGTATATGCGCCAATGGATGCTAGAAGCCGCTGTAGCTATCGCAATTCCGCTCCACGAACCGAATCTGTGCGTTCAGAAGGGATTCATCCAGGCCTTACACCTGCCATGGTGCGATCAACTTGTGACCGTAACACAGTTGGATCGCGAGCAGGCTGACATTGACCTCATTAACAGCAATGATTGACTTCTTCCAAACGCTGGTTTTACCCTCTTGTTAACGACTTCAGTAGTCTGTCTGATGGATATGTTTGGCTTATAATCGTACTGGCCTGAAGACGAATTATCTAAAACATGTTCGCTAACACCGACTTTTGACTTCCGGATACTCTGGTCATCACAAATGATAATCAACGGCACTCGATAAGCTGCATCGAGCAGGGTAGATAAAGCTGAAGACGATGGTGCTTCCTGTCTTTTTAACCCATTTCTTAGGTGGTTTGCCGAACTACCTTCTTGTGGTGCCAACTAGGTTGTTCGGGATTATCCAGTTTCTGCCAATGGTTTGGCGGCAGCGTTCCAGGACGTGATGGGTTTTTGCCCTGGCAAGCGTTCTCCATATAAAAAGTTACGTATGTCATGTGGCAGATGTGACTTGCCACTAGATAAAGTCACCGTCATTTGCTTCACCTCGGTGGAGCATTGTATTACAGAAACCTCCCGTTAAAAAGGTGGGGAGGATTGGGCCCGTCTGGTAGCCAACGACACGAATGGCGTATGAACTAAGCAATCAGTTACCGGCTCTCAATGAGCGAGATTCTCTGAATGCGTCCCGTTGCCTTGCGGGTGGACAATCTAGTCAAATGTTCTGGGTGGGGTCCTCTAAGCCAACTCGCTACTTCGGCCTGGGCAACCGGGTAGTATCCCGCCCTCTGGCGAAAAACCACGGACTGTTCTACCGTGTGTTCGTCTGTTACTGCTTCTTACATTCAAGCGACTTTATCACACGCTAACTGTTTATTTGTTAACCCGATTCATGTGTACATGGAACTGACTGCGATTCCGGTTGCACGGCGAAATATGAAGTTCAACCAGTTGCTCTCATTCGACCCTCGTTTCGTTTTGCGTGCTTCAATGTATGGACACTCATGAAGATTTCACGGCAAAGCAATCTAGCGCACACCCCAGTCCCTCGATTCTGACGCCTGCTGCGTTGCCGAAACTCAACTGCAGAACCCCAGCAAAGTGTCAAAGCCGACATCTCCTACTAAACAAGAAATCCAGATATCGCCTGCGTCTTTCTGGAGACTCAGAAGCCGCCTCAGCGGCTTTGGCTGGTGTAGGTATGGCACTAAGTGGCAGAGCCGAGGCTGCACTACTGGACTGGTTCCCGACTAATAGCCGACTGTGTGCAGTTCGGCTTCGGGGTTGATGTAAAATCGACAAGAGTCGCATAGAGAGACGCAAGTTGTTTGTGAACTCCGCGTACGCTCCACCCGACTGCGGCAGTGACTCGGTCAATAGACTTTCATCGGAAGGCTCATCGGCTCTTGAGTAACGCAAATAAATGGGATATCGTTGTGCTTGCTGGGGATTTCAATGCACGGGTTGACCACCTGTTAAAACACGAACGTCACCTTGGTGGTCACCACGCGCTCAATGAGGGCCACCCTGATAACGAAGAGAGACTTCACGTTGTGTGAAGACAACCGTCTGTTTCTTTCGATCACTAACTGCAGGCATACAAAGAAAGGTTCCGTAACTTGGCGTCCCCTTAGCCAACACAAGCGTGGTCTCAAATTGATCATATTGCAATCAGCTTAAGAATAAGTGGAAGCGTACAGTAGTACAGATCCTATTGGTCCACTTTCAATGACTCAGATCATGCGCTCGTTTGCATAAAAATCTGCTAGTGTTTTGAGGGGTTCCCAAAGAAGAAGAACTGCAGGATTGATGCGAACAGATTCTTCAGTCCAGGCGAAATAGTAGTCGTCACCGGCATTTGCAATCAGTTGCAGTCGACTGCCAGACAGAGCATCACTGCATCTGCATACAGAAGGCAATGACCACTTCCAGGCAATCAAGCTGCGGTTTAGACCGGCGCCCCTTAAAGGCTTAGATCTCCGCTCGTTCTCTGGAGCTGTTCGACCGCCGCAGATATCCCGGCAGAATCAAATTGCAACGAGCGGCGCTGCTCTACCAACCGACTGCTCAATCAAAGCCTGGGCAAGGATCGTGAGGCCTGGTGGGATGAGCGTACATTAAACATGGATACCACTGCCCTCTCTGGCAACACTAGCAAGCTTTTCCAACCCATTCGGTCTACTGGCCTCAGGAAGCCTGGAGTCAGTGAAGTTAACTGCGAAGTGTATGAATCTCCGATCACCAGCCAGCAGAGACATTTGGACCCCTTGGCCGAGTACTTCCATTCGCAATTCAACTGGCTTCCACCGTCCATCAGTGCACGCAGTGCACCTTGTTGTATACCCTGGCTCGTCCCCCTGGATCCACTCAGGGAAGCGGAAGTTTGCCTCGAGATTCGACGCTTGAGATGATCCAAGGCTGCCGGCTCAGACGGACTTCCTCCGGAGCTGTCCAGGCACGGCGGCGTGGTGATCACTAACCAGCTGACCTCGCAGATGGCAAAATTTGGCGTAAAGAAAAAGTGCCATCCTCTAGGGGTGAAACAGTTATTGTTCCGATTTTCAAGGAAGGTGGTCGCACTTCATTGGGCAACCATCGAGGAATTAGTTACACTTCGGTTGTATCCAAACTCCTTCGTAGACTATCCCAAATACGTGAATCATACTACCGTGAAAAACAAGCTGGTTTCCGTCCAGGCCGTGGATGCGTGAATTAAACATCCGAGCTCCGCCAACTCATTGAATACCGCCAAATTTACCACAAACCCATTATCGTCGCAGTGTTAGACATGGGCTGCATTTGACTCGGCTGATCAACCCGCTTTATGGCGTTGCTTGATAAGGAACGATAGAGAAGTATACCACCATCCTACGCGCACTTTAGCCTCCACAGAGTAAAGATCAACGGCAAGCTTTCCTCGCCCTTCGCTGTAAATAACGGCGTGCAACACGGCTGCCCAATGTTTCCATTCCTCTTCAAATTTGTAATCAAAGACGTCCTATTGAGAGTTCTAGGTTTCCAAAATTTTGAATTGGAGCATCTACCGGGTGAATGCGCGACCGAGTTAGATTATGCCGATGATATCGCCTTACTTGGTGACGATCCACAGAGTATGCAACTCATTCTGGATCGTTTGGCGGTTGAAGCACCTAACTATGGCAAGAGCTTCGCTCCCTCAAAGTGTAAAGTGTTACTTCAGTACTGGCCCACACCTGTTCCTCTGCTCAACCTTGAAGGTGCACAACTTGAACCGGTAGATAATTTTATCTGCTTTGGGAGCTGTGTTTCTGCTGGCGGCACTAACAGCAGGTAAGTTTCTCTTCGCATCGTTAAAGCCCGATCAGCATTTGTCAATTCGAAACACTTGTAGCGTCGTCGTTACGCCTCCATCTCGATAAAAGGCCCGGAGTCACAGTGTCTCTCTTCGTTCAGTGTTGTGTGAGAGTGCGCCCTAGTCAATTCGCGTGAAGCACATGCGTCGTCTTACAGCTCTTGACAACTGATGTTTGAGGAGAATCGCTCATGTATGGTTGCAACACCGAGTTCACAGTGATGACGTCAGGCGTCGCGTCTTGAGGAATGCGAGTATTCCTCATAACAAGCGGGTTTAGCTGCGCCAGCTGAGATGGCTCGGTCACGTCCCGAACGCTTGCCGAGCCGTGCTCTATTCGCTCGTTCAGGACCGGGCTGGAGGCGACCGCGTGCAGATCAGCCTTCTAGCTGGGGACAGCACATGAAATTTCTGACATCACGTATAGCCACAGTCGGATCCGTAAGTCCTGTTGGATGGGGACCCAAGAATAAACAGTGCATGAACACATATCCCGCAACCGAAATCAGTGGAAGAATGCACAGGAGCGTACTGATTCACGAAATTAATGCCTAAACATTAAAAATGACAAAAAGAATGGGCGTGGGGAAAACAAACAACAAATGCTTCGTTTTATTAGTTACACATTGTGCTAGCCTTTGATTCGCGGGCAGTTTGACGACCCTATGTCCAACCTTTGGGCTGATGGTTATATATAAATATAAATGGTTGGCAGCATCTGGTTTCGGATTTGCCTGTCACCGTGGTCAGCCACAGGACGCCTGCGCCTACAGAGGGATCATGGGTCGCTTGCACTGCGCCACCCACAGCTCCAACCACACACCCCATATCCAGTGTAAAACCGAAGGAATAAGACCGGGAGGCAGGTGGATGGGAGCCACGTTTCATCAGTGGAGCCGGCGCACACTCCTTCACAGGCAAACACAAGCACGCTGTATTTGGGAAGCACGCGCACACAAAGCGGTAGCTGGACCGTAGTCCGCTCCACACTGATTGCATAGAACCACCCTTCGAGCCTAACACGGTCACAAAGACCGTGCACCCCGACTCCTAGAGCAATCACAAACTGCCTTTTGGAGCCAGTATGGATGAGATAGTGGGTAATAGACAGGTAGGCACCTTGTTAACATACACATCAAGCGCAGCCAAACCGGGGATATGAAGCAACAGCCAGTCACTTGAAACGACAATATCAAACAAAATAAATCCAATAATGCATACAGATATGCCGACACGGCTATTTAATAAATGAGCATGAGATAAATTGGTTGCCAAAAAACCGCTATAGTTTCAAGACGTCAGAAAATATATTTTCAGAAAATGTCACCATTTCGAAATTGTTAAATTTAACTACAATTAACTTGAGAGACGTTTGAGAGCTAACAGAAGATAGCACGAGAAGGCAATAATGAGAGAATATAGCAAACCTACCATCGGAAATAGAGATCCAACATGCGAGCAAGCGGTTAGTAAATCGAATGCAGCGTACCTACAAACGCTGCGCCGGTTCGGTCCACGATCTCAACAAGACTCGTCGTCGCTTCGAAGGCGGCCCGGATGAGCCACGCTCATGTCTCACTAGGCCTGCCTGACTCAGGCACTCGCGACCGCATGTGCTACAGCACCATGTGCTCGATGTCGATGTAATACAATCCATTGGAGCTTGACGAATTTTCTGTACACGTATGAGGTCTTTCTCCCGCACTTCGGCAACTGCCTTCGTGATTAGATCACGCCATGTACGCCGATCAACCGCCTTCGATTCCCATGACCTGCAATCAATATTAGAACATGAGAGACCCACTTTGATCATGTCCTGGTAACGTAACTTTGGTTTCCCCACATGCCGCTTCCCAATACTCAGCTGACCGTATAAGAGTTCTTTCGGTATCCGAGTCGAATCCATACGGCTCACATGACCGAGCCACCTCAGGTGTCTCAACACAAGTATGCCACCCACTGCATATATTCCATTTCGACGCAACACTTCCGTGTCAGCAACTCTGTCGTATCAACCGATGCGCAGAATCCGTCGCAAACACTGCTGATGAAACCGCTCGAGATATCGCACATCCCGCCAGTACATCGCCCACGTTTCATTGCCCTATAGAAGAACGGACATCACCATGGATTTGTACACCATCAGCTTCGTGCCAATGGTAAGCTGATAGTTGTTCCACACTCGGTACTCAAGCTTCTCGAATGCCGCCGCTGCCTTCGAGACGTGGATACGCAGCTCACTGTGAAGCTGCTGGTCAGTCGACATCACACTCCCAAGGTAGCAGAAGCGGGAGTTGGTTTCCAACACTTCAGCAATAATGCTGATTTGCAGCAATATTGAAGATTGCATCTCCGGTGCAGGCTGAAAGAGACAGACCGTTTTGCTTGTGTCGATGGTGAGCCCGAATTTGGCCGTTGTCGAAGCCAGAGCATTAGTCATGTGCTGCAACTCATCCGCGCTGTGTGCAAACAACGCACAGTCGTCAGCAAACAGCAGCATACGGATAGTTGTCTCAAAGACTAGAGTTCTCGCACCGAAACGACGGATGTTCAGCAACCCACCATCAATACGGTGCTCCACATGAACACCGTAAGCACAAGCCGATTCAAAAGCACAAGACATCATGGCATGAAGATATTTATTAAACAGGGCAGCAGCTAAGACACAGCCTTGCTTAACACCAGAGACAACTGCAAAGTCATCCGAGGTCTCTCCACTCAGCTGCACCCTCGCTCGCATGCCACTGTGCAGACATTCAATTGAACTTACAAACTTACGCGGGCAACCAAACTTACCCAACACCAGCCACAATGCCTCGCGGTTCACCGTATCAAATGCCTTGGTGAAATCGACAAAAAGCGAGTACAAAGGCTGGTGTCGTTCTCTGCACTTATCCTGCATCTGACGAGCCGAAAACACCATATGGATAGTGCTGCGACCCGTACGGAATCCATCCAGCTCTGCCGCCACGTTAGGTTCCACAACTTGACAGACGAGGCGGTTGAGCCAGGATTCGGGCAATCACCTTGCCCACAAAACTCAGCAAGTCGATAACAGGATAATTCGTGCAACATTGCTTTTTACCTTTGCCTTTGTACAGTGGTAGCACAAGGGTATCATCCTTCAGCTCAGCAGACACTTGCTCCTTAAACCACACGCGTTGCATCAAGTGGTGCAGTGCAGTCACCAACACGGGTCCGCCGTGTTTCAGTACTTCAGGTGGGATTCCATCGGCACCGGCACACTTGCCACTTCGAAAGTGAGCAAGGGTTCTTTGCGTCTCATGCAGTGCCGGCGTGTCCGCCAAACCCGCCTTCACATCGTGCTGCTTCAGGCCATTCAAAGTAGGCCAGTCGATCTCTGAACGGTTGTTCAAGTGACGGTCAAAGTTTCTGCCAGATCTGCATTGTGTCTGCGGTCCCTATTCAAGTAGCACCTGAAGTAACATCGGTCAGCGTCCACCGGGCCTCAATCTCGGTTCATACATCGCCACGAAGGAGTCAACGAATTCCTTATGTTGGTCACGTTCGGCGTAGCATTTCATCTACTTCGCCTTCTCTGTCCACCATACATTTTTAATGCGACCGAGCTCTCGGTTCATCTGTCCACACCGATGCATAACGCCTAACGCGCGCGTCAAAATTATCCCGCAGAAATAGTCCGTCCATCCTCCGCAAAGACCGGATCACTGAGGATGGTCGAGTGTAGAATTGACCAAGCGTGTCATCAGGTTAACACATGTTCAGGCTGGACGTGCTTCTAAAAGTGGTAAACTTATCTCTTCCGAGTCATGAGCGAGCAGTCATCAGTCGCGCACTGATGCCAGTCGGCTCACCATCCAGGTGGCCATTTAGGTGATCGGATATTGCAAATCCGACCCCATGTTCACGTGGTGCTGAAGCGGCGTTGTCCACTCAGTAGAATGTGTATCCAACACCTGCTTCACGCAACTCACCTAGCTCAGCGAGCCGGGTCTCACTGAGCTCCGCAATATCGATGTGGTAGCGCGTCAGCTCCATCGCGACCAGTGTAGTGCGTCGCTCGGGGCGTTCACTCGAGTTCGGTTCCAGTGGTGTGCGCAAGTTGCAGCACCCGATGCTGAGTGCTTTGTGCGCAGGCATACGATTGTATTGCTGGGCAGTCGCACTCGAGGCAGCGGTTGTGCTTCAGAGATTTGCTTAGGGGACTCCACTCGGAGTCTTTGAGGTACTGGAACAATGCATATGTTTTGCGACCGTGGTAGGAAATGCGCCTGCGATCACGGCCAGATGAAATTGGGTTTTGGCGGGTTTGCACCAATTTGACCAGGGGTGGCCTGGCTTGAGGTGGGCAGTAGCAAACCATTGAACACCCAGAGGTGTTCTCCCAACGTCAGGGGCAATGCATGGCGCTCGTACCCTACGCCAATCAAACTGTGAGCTTATAACCTGTAGACCTGTTGTCTCCCATGGATAGGTTTTACGAAAAGAGGATCATCGACCACCACCTAATCTCCGAAGATGGAGTAAAATACTGGCAGGGCGCCCGCAACTGACAGGAGAACGGACTCGGGTTCTCAGCCAAAGCCTTCGATTAAATTTACACCCGAAAGGCAGCGGATCTAGCACATGGTCAGTTCACTGAATATATATATATATATATATATATATATATATATATTCTGTGTGAGTCGATTCGTTGACTCATGACGTTCGGTCCGCCGCCTTTCCAGTGTATACTATATCAAAGGTTATGGATGAGGACCAGAGTGGTTCACTTGTCAGTATCCTACTCCAACCAGCCGACCATGAATTACGCCAGTACTCATAAAGCCATGTTACACCGACCGTCGCGCAGTGGCCTTAGGAAAAGCGTCGCCTTATCTGCCGCATACAGCGTGTGGATAAGCGAAACATGCTACAGGTGGCGCCTCCTTTTTTCTTCTTCCCCTGCACATAGGCTCCCCGTCGCCGATTCAACTGACCAACTACTCTCTCCAATCCAAGTCGTCACCACCCATAAGGTTGCACACCAACGAAATTGTACGCCTCCGTGCAGTGCGCTCAAAACCGCGTGCTGCAACGTGCGGACACTACTGGACCGGAACTCCAGGGAGCGCCCCGTGCGACACACTACACTGGTCGCGATGGAGCTGGCCCGTTACCACATCGATATTGCGGCGCTCTGTGAAACTCGGCTCGCTGAGCAAGGTATGTTGCATGAAGCAGGTGCTGGATACACATTCTATTGGGTGAGCAACGCCGCCTCAGCACCACGTGATCATGGGGTCGGATTTGCAATATCCGATTGCCTCCATGGCCAGCGCGACTAATGACTGTTCGCCTACGACTCGAAAGAGATAAGTTCGCCACTTTTATAAGCACGTACGGTCCGACCATGTGTTATCCTGATAACACGCGTGATCAATGCTGCACTCAGCTATCCTCCGTGATACGGTCTGTACCGAGGCGCGACCGACTATTTCTGCTGAGTGATTTCAACGCCCGCGTTGGGCGTCATGCGTCAGTGTGGGCAGATGTTATCGGTTCGCATAGCAATGGTTCAGCGAATGGAAACGGTGACAGGCTGCTCTCACCGCCTGACGACCACGAACACTCGGTTTACACCGAGTGCGTGTGATATAGCAACTTGGGCGCACCCACGGAGTGGTCAAGCTCGCCTGCTCGACTATGTCATCGTACGTCAGCGCGATATGAGTGAAGTGCGCATTACACTTGTACTGCGTGGAGCTGAGTGTGGCACTGATCACAAATTGGTACGCACCAAACTGTACATATATTTTCGTAAATCTATGCATTGCACTCCCACCGTGAATCAGCGTAAATGTAACATGCTCTCCCTCAGTACTGTGGCGAAACGTACTGAGCTGGAGAAGGCGATGGCTGCAGCATGTGTGATGTGGACTGCATAGCCACAGTGGGCGACCTGTGGCACCACATTCGCAACCAGGTGACAGCTGCTGCCGAGGAGACCATCGGGCGCGCAAACTCTGAGTGGCCTGATTTGTTTGATGACAACAATGCGACGATTAGCGCATTGGTGTCGCGAAATAATGCAGCATTTACTGCAAATGTCGCAGACTATAGTGATTTGGGGAAGAAGTGTCAGTTTCGCAAACTTCGAAGGCGACTGACCCGAGAGCTCCGTCGCATAAAAAATGCATGGTGGACGGAGAAGGCGAAGTAGATGAAATGCTACGCCGAACGTCGCCAACATAAGGAATTCGTTGACTCCTTGAAGGCGGTGTATGGACCGAGATTGGAGATGCTGAGGACACTGATCGATGGCAGTTCAGGTGCTACCTGCATACAAACTGCAAGCATAATCCACATCTGGCGGAAACACTTTTACTGTCTCATGAACAACCGTTTAGAGATCGACTGGCCTACTTTGAATGGCCTGAAGCAGCACGATGTGAAGGCGGGTTTGGCGGACACGCCGGCACTGCATGAGACGCAAAGAACCCTTGCTCACTTTCGAAATAGCAAGTGTGCCGTTGCCGATGGAATCCCACCTGAAGTATTGAAACACGGCGGACCCGTGTTGGTGACTGCGCTGCACCACTTGGTGCAACGCGTGTGGTTTAAGGAGCAAGTGTCTGCTGAGCTGAAGGATGATACCCTTGTGCTACCACTGTACAAAGGCAAAGGTAAAAAGCAATGTTGCACGAAGTATCGTGGAATCAACTTGCTGAGTTTTGTGGGCAAGGTGATTGCCCGAATCCTGGCTCAACCGCCTCGTCTGTCAAGTTGTGGAACCTAACGTGGCGGCAGAGCTGGATGGATTCCGTACGGGTCGCAGCACTATCCATATGGTGTTTTCGGCTCGTCAGATGCAGGATAAGTGCAGAGAACGACACCAGCCTTTGTACTCGCTTTTTGTCGATTTCACCAAGGCATTTGATACGGTGAACCGCGAGGCATTGCGGCTGGTGTTGGGTAAGTTTGGTTGCCCGCGTAAGTTTGTAAGTTCAATTGAATGTCTGCACAGTGGCATGCGAGCGAGGGTGCAGCTGAGTGGAGAGACCTCGGATGACTTTGCAGTTGTCTCTGGTGTTAAGCAAGGCTGTGTCTTAGCTGCTGCCCTGTTTAATAAATATCTTCATGCCATGATGTCTTGTGCTTTTGAATCGGCTTGTGCTTACGGTGTTCGTGTGGAGCACCGTATTGATGGTGGGTTGCTGAACATCCGTCGTTTCGGTGCGAGAACTCTAGTCTTTGAGACAACTATCCGTATGCTGCTGTTTGCTGACGACTGTGCGTTGTTTGCACACAGCGCGGATGAGTTGCAGCACATGACTAATGCTCTGGCTTCGACAACGGCCAAATTCGGGCTCACCATCGACACAAGCAAAACGGTCTGTCTCTTTCAGCCTGCACCGGAGATGCAATCTTCACTATTGCTGCAAATCAGCATTATTGCTGAAGTGTTGGAAACCAACTCCCGCTTCTGCTACCTTGGGAGTGTGATGTCGACTGACCAGCAGCTTCACAGTGAGCTGCGTATCCACGTCTCGAAGGCAGCGGCGGCATTCGAGAAGCTTGAGTACCGAGTGTGGAACAACTATCAGCTTACCATTGGCACGAAGCTGATGGTGTACAAATCCATGGTGATGTCCGTTCTTCTATAGGGCAATGAAACGTGGGCGATGTACTGGCGGGATGTGCGATATCTCGAGCGGTTTCATCAGCAGTGTTTGCGACGGATTCTGCGCATCGGTTGATACGACAGAGTTGCTGACACGGAAGTGTTGCGTCGAAGTGGAATGTATGCAGTGGGTGGCATACTTGTGTTGAGACACCTGAGGTGGCTCGGTCATGTGAGCCGTATGGATTCGACTCGGATACCGAAAGAACTCTTATACGGTCAGCTGAGTATTGGGAAGCGGCATGTGGGGAAACCAAAGTTACGTTACCAGGACATGATCAAAGTGGGTCTCTCATGTTCTAATATTGATTGCAGGTCATGGGAATCGAAGGCGGTTGATCGGCGTACATGGCGTGATCTAATCACGAAGGCAGTTGCCGAAGTGCGGGAGAAAGACCACATACGTGTACAGAAGAAGCGGCAAGTGCGGAAGCGGCAATCGCCGATGGATTGTATTACATCGGCATCGAGCACATGGTGCTGTAGCACATGCGGTCGCGGGTGCCTGAGTCAGGCAGACCTAGTGAGACATGAGCGAGGCCACACGGGACCACTACCGAAGCGGCGACGAATCCTGCAGAGAGTCTAGGCAGAACCAGCGCAGCGTTTGTAGGTACGCTGCATTCGATTTACTAACCGCGTGCTTGCAGGCTAAGTCTATTTATTTCAAGTGGTGGGTTTTCGATTTTGTCCCAATGCTTTTCTTTCTCATATAAATGCCTACCTGTACTCTCTTTCATAAACTTGCACATGTCGCTTAAGGCAATTGTAGTTACCTTCGATAACATTTTCGTGTTTGTGGCATTTCCGTAAAATATACTTTCCGACCTAGTGAACTTATCTCGGATTCTTTTGTAAACAACTTATTTCATATGCTTAATAATGTATGGTTTATGTCACCGTTTCCTTAGGCACTACTTGATTTCTTTTCTTTATTATCCTTCTCGCAAGTTATTGGCTGTTGCTTGATATCCCCGGTGTGGCTACGCTTGATGTGCATGTTGAGAAGGTGCCTACCTGTCTATTACCCACTACCTCGTCCATACTGGTTCCAGGAGACAGTTGGTCGTTGCTGGAGGGGACGAGGTGCACGGTCCTTGTGGCTGTGCTAGGCTCAAAGAGCGGTTCAATGCATTCAGTGCGGAGCAGATTACGTTTCAGCAACCGCCTTGTGTGCGCTTGATTTCCCAAATACAGCGTGCTTGTGTTTGCCTGTGAAGGAGTGTGCGCCGGCTCCACTGATGAAACGTGGCTCCCATCCACATGCCTCCCGGTCTTATTCCTTCGGTTTTACACTGGATATGGGGTGTGTGGTTGGAGCTGTGGGTGGTGCAGCGCAAGCCACCCATGGTCCCTCTGTAGGCGCAGGTATCCTGTGGCTGGCCACAGTGACAGGCAAATCCGAAACCAGATGCCACCAACCATATATATATATATATATATATATATATATATATATATATATATATATATATATATATATATATATATATATATATATATATATATATATATATATATATATATATATATATATATATATATATATACATACATATATATATATATATATATATATATATATATATATATATATATATATATATATATATATTGACTACTGGTTAGATGTCAGAGGAACTCAGTCTGCTGACCCTCAATAATGACGTAGGGGGCTGGAATGATATCCATGTTTAAAACCGGATCGCTGCCGCCATCGTATTCCCGTGTGGTCTGGCTAAAAATGAGACACCTCGGCTATTGTGCCGCTATACAGCACAATTAAGTAGGTAGGTAGTTAGTTATCATGGATCTGCACATTAGCTGGAGCTGAGAAACATCTCGGCAATTATGTTGCAATGCATTGAGATAGACAAGCAAAGAAAAGAAAAAATAATAAACAGTCAGAAGTACAAGTAAAAGGTAATAGTATGCTTTTTAGTTATTCGTTCGTGTTTGGAGACCGATGTTAAGCGGGTTGTGGAGGGACGGAGGGATTAAACATAGATATCAAAGAGTTTGACTCTTCGGCGTACTAGTAAGTGTCCAAACAAAAGTGTTCCTCTTTCGTCGAATCCCAACCGGAAAGCCGAGTTGCTCCCACGGAGGCCGACTTCGAAGAGAGAGTCTGCATCCCCCATTGACCATGTTAACGGTTGGCCTCTCTTCCTCATCTTCATCCAAATCTCTGGTGCGAAAGCGGTGCACGTCGTGGAATCTGTTGTGCTCTCATGAGCAGCGTATGACCAAGTCATCGGTCTGGTGTGGGAAATAACAGTGCTGAGCGGTTCACTCGCTTTTCCTGCCAAACACGTTCATTGCCCACGCGATGTTCCCCTAAGATGCGAGCCGAACTGTGAAGGGACCTGTGGTGGAACACAGCTAGCCGCATTATATCTGGTTTTACAACTGTTCAGTAGGATTGGATAGGCGGCTACATTGTACACTACCCTTAAACGTGAAGGTGATGTTGCGCCACTGCGATAAGTGGCAAAGTGCCCAGAGCTTTGGCTGTAAGATATGTTACGATATGGCGCTCATACAGCTATCCAAGTGTTTGATCTTCTGGTGACTTCTAGTTGATCTCCACTTAGGGTAAGCGCAGGGGTAGTCAATGTCAACCTTGGAAAAATATGTTGCATTTTTAGGGTGCAAAGCCATGTGCGGAACCAATGACAAGCAGTACAGTTTGCAAGCTGTGACGAATTTGGTTACATTGTCTATCACCTGAGAGCACCTCTAAGCCTAAGTCGTGCCTAGTGACGCAGTTTCAGTTACTCCGCTAAAGGCAAAGTTAAGGAGGAAAGGTGATAACGGACACACATGTTGCACACCACTGTAGACAATGATGGGCGGTGACAGTTTGCCGTAAATCGCGTAATACAACCGACTGAGGTAAGCCCCATAAAAGGTAGGTTTTATGTGGCCCATACGTTCTAGTCAGGTGAAATAAAGATGCTACTACATTGCACCAAGTCAGTAGTTAATCATTATAGAATAAACCAGTATCATAATGTAACTTACATGAGCTATAGAATAAGGATGACACAAAGAAGATGATGGAGATGGAGTAAGCAAGTTCTCAGGTTGGCAGCGAAATGGTGCGTTTAAGTCCAATGCTATTCATAACGTCAGCTAAGTTAAAATCCGCAGTGAGAGAACGGGATTTATAGCTATGCTCACTTTGACGAAGAAGTTAAAGCATAGTGGAACTGTGATGATCTATCGTTAGTGTGTGCTGTGGATCCCGTCTCCTATATCAACTGTAGGCTATCCGCGTCGGAAGGTAAGCTAGAGCCAATCCGATCGTCTCTTGTCCGAGATGAGCGAGAAGTAACAGGTATGTAGAACCACCAGGCAGTCAGTTATGTGTTACTATTTATTTCCCTTTGGTCGTTCGTTCTGGGCGCTAGCATATATCGACCAATGCTACGAGTGCCCAAGTATTTCGATTCGCATGTCACATTGTGTTGCCACTGTCGGAATCAAAATTGATGACTTGTCGGAATCTTAGTGCGCAGTACAGAGGCATCTGACCTGGCCACACTGACATCACATTGCAAACCGCAATACTTTACGATGTCACGCGAGATGAAATGAAATACTATCCATCTGTCAGGTGGGAACGTAACGAGACACGAACAGAAGTTAGCGCTACCTGCAATTTGGGCAAGCCCCAGTTAGATATCGAGCCATTAGATAATGTAGTCATGCGTGTCAATGTGCGATCAGTCTGTCAAGCTGAACTGTGGCGCTCACAAGTGTTTCTAAAGTGGTTCCACTTAGTCATTCAACATGATGACGAGCACCGCCCACTGGAAGTAGAGATATGAGTTGACATACAAGGGTTCCTGATTCGAGTTGCGGTACTGCAGTGTTGCGAGCGGGCATTTGTTCACACTTGTGTATGGACTACCACAAACTGAATGGAGAAACAGTAACCCTCATGGACAATAACACTACGAACGTGCATGCGTTTGGATTGAATGTAAGAATAACAGCCATATTCCTGTAGTTTTTGGAAAATCGCACGTACAATGATAAGCACTCAGGACGACTGTCGGTGGCTAGTTAACGTTTAAATGTGAACCTAGATGTCGGCCTTACATTTAGTCGGAAGTGTGGACATCAAGGATAGATAGAGACAGATAAAGAATAGGAAAGCCAATGTCATTAATGGGGTTACTAGGTGGAATGATGAACAATTCATAGGTATCGTAAAACAATGATGACTTATCGTTAGTGTGTATCGTAGATGCCATCTGCTATATGTGATGCTGGGCTTACAGAGCTGATGGTTGTCGCACAGCGTGTGATTGAGACGGGGTGTTAGCTGCAGTCTCAGCGTGCCCTCGCCGCCTAAGATTGGACCGATCTGATCGTCTCGCGTCCGAGATATGTGCGGATTCCCGAGGGGCGTTCCTTTCTCTAAAGTAAGCGTTGGTATGAGGTAATATCACGCATTTGTTGACAGTCACTTTGACGCGACCATACATCAGGTAAATCCAACATTTAACTTTCGAAGTGTTCGAACTGTTTTAACATTATATATATATATATATATATATATATATATATATATATATATATATATATTCGAATGGGGATTGGGTGTCGTGACCAACAAGTATACATGAAGCCCAAGTAGACTACAACGCTTCGACGGTGTTGGTATTGCCATGAGTCCCCGGGCTGAAGCTAGTCTGGTTGATTGGATTCCAATCAGTAGCCGGATGTGTGCGGTTTAATTGGCTGGATCGTTCAAAGCTTCGAAGTCACGTGGGACTAACAGGTGTCTATTCGTTATCGCTGCCTATGCAACAACAAACTGTAGCGATGACTCGGTAAAAGACGACTTCTATCGTCAACTAAACGAGCTCGTTAGCCACAGAAGAAGCTCGGACACTGTAGTGCTGGCTGGGGATCTGAACGCTCAAGTTGGAAAATTACCCACAGATGAGCTGCATTTGGGTGGCCAACGTGGTATAGGCTCCCGTAATGATAACGGTGAGCGGTTACTTCATTTGTATGAGGATGCTCGCTTATTTTTGCGAGCACTAATTTCAGACACAGCACCCGCCGAAGGGTAACTTGGCGCCCACTAGCCTCCAACCAGTTATGGACGCAAATCGATCACCTTGCGATAAGTTACCGATGGAGAGGCTGCTTCCAGAACTGTCGCTCGATTTGGAGCACAGGTGTGGACACAGACCATGCACTTGTATGTGCTGACCTGCGGATGCGCTTTGGCGGACGCCCACGACGACGTTGTGAGCGCATTGACACCAGCCAACTGGCGAAGCCAGCTGTTTTGAATGCCTATCAAAGTACGCTGTCATGCGAGTTGGATAAACGCTCACCGAATGCAATTGAAGCTCATTGGTCTCATATTCACCAGACCTTGCTAGCAGCAGGAAAATCCTCATGTGGTGTGTTTAATCGCCAACATGGACATTGGGTCTCTTCACAGTCTCTGGAACTTATAGATGCTCGCCGGCATATTCCGGCTGGAAGCGAACACAATGAAACTCGCAAAGAGCTCCGGGCAAAACTCCGCGCTAATCTGAAGAGAGACCGCGAATCCTGGTTGTCCCCTCGTGCAAAAGAGATAGAGATGGCCGCTGCCCTTGGTAACCATCGTAAGTTATTCCGTCTGATACGGGAAACGGGCATCAGGAGACCTGGTGTTAGTGAAAGTATACGTGACGAGAGTGGACAGCCTATCCACAACTTATCAAAACGCTTAGAGTGTTGTGCTGAGCACTTTAAAAGGCAATTTAATTGGTCGGAATGGTTAGATTTCTCGCCGGCCACTGATCGCCTTCGCTCAATGGGCTGTCCCTTTGGATCCACCCTCTCGATCAGAAGTCGAACGTGAGATCGGACTGTTGAAGTTAAATAAAGCCGCGGGACCAGATGATCTTCCTCCAGCCCTCTTCAAATTCGGGGGGCCTGCTCTTATGGATGATGTACACGAGTTACTAGTCAAACTGTGGGAGCAGGAAACTGTCCCAACCGATTGGAGCCGCTCCATCATAGTCCCAATTTTCAAAGGAGGCTCACGATCGGAATGCGGCAGCCATAGAGGAATCAGTTTGATCTCAATCGCCTCCAAATTGCTTGCTTCTGTCATCCTTCACAGACTGACTGGCACTCGTGAAAGCCAGATTCGCGAAGAGCAAGCTGGATTTCGTCGAGGTCGTGGCTGCATTGACAACATCTTCACTTTGCGTCAGTTGTTGGAGCACCGTCGCATATATTGGCGGCCCACTATTGTCATGTTCCTCGATATCAAAGGTGCATTCGATTCGGTGGATAGACATGCACTTTGGGACTGTCTACTCAGGAAAGGTGTGCCCGAGAAATATGTGAATATGATCCGAGCATTATATGCGCGTAGCTCGGGCAGAGTGAGGGCTTACGGCAAGCTGTCGTCTCCCTTTAATATCTCCAGCGGTGTGAGACAAGGATGCCTGCTGTCACCTTTCCTCTTCAACTTCGTCTTTGACGAAGTCATGGAAATCGCGTTTACAGGACACGACTTAGATGGTGTGGAGCTACTCCCAGGAGAACGAGTTCCTGACTTAGTATGCTGATGATATTGCCCTAATCTGTGACAGGTCACAAATGTGCCAAGCGGCACTGGACAGATTAGCACTAGCTGTCCGTCACTTCGGGCTTTGCTTCGCACCTTCGAAGTGCAAAGCGTTCCTCCAAGATTGGTCTGGACCGCCCCCTACGCTGACCGTTGGTGGGGATCAGCTAGAAGTCGTTCAGAAATTCAACTACCTGGGTAGTTGTATCAGCGCCCGTGGGATTGAAGATGAGATCACGAACCGTATAGCAAAAGCTCGGGGCGCTTTTGCTAACCTTCGCCACTTATGGCGCCGGCGCGACATCACTCTTGCCCTGAAGGGTAGAGTGTACAATGCAGCGGTACGTTCGACCTTACTGCACGGTTGTGAAACGTGGCCGCTTAAGGCAGCGGACCTCAACAGGATAGTTACGTTCGATCACCGACGCCTTCGTAATTTGGCTCACATCTGGTGGGAACACCGCGTGAGCAACGAGCGTGTCCGACGCCTTGTTTATGGCACAGGAAAAGGAACTGAACCGCTCAGTACCGTTATTTCACGCACCAGGCTCCGATGGTTCGGCCACGTGTTACGCATGCCAGCCCACCGACTCCCGCGACGTGCGTTGTTTGCGCGCCGGGGGTGTGGATGGAAGAAGAGGAGGGGTGGCCAAGCGATGACTTGGTCCAAAGGAATGAAGGCTCTCACTTCGGAGCTGGCCTCGGTTGGAGCGTCTCGGCTCCCTGGTTGGGGTCCGAAAGACGATGAACACGTTTGGTTGGACACACTTGCTGATATGGCTAGGAGCCGACCTCAGTGGCGTTCGTGCTGTGAATTTCTTTGTCTCACCTCCTCCCTCTTAGTCTCCCCCTCCAAACCACGATCTCATAATTTAACCTTATATAATTTTGCATAGTAATTCTTTTTCGATGCATAGCAGCCGGCTGGTAGCTTACCGGAGCGATGCCCATCCGTTACCGGTAGCTCAGCCGGCTTGCCCCAGTTGAATTCTTTTTTCTCTCCTTTTTTCTGTGTATTGCGGCACAGTAGCTGAGGTGTTCCCCACCTCTAGCTAACGTGTATGATGATGATGATGATGACGAAGCGTCCCCTATGAATGACAACGGAGAAATTGTCTCAGTCCTCGGTTAGGCCAGCCTATCAAGTAGCACTGTATACTGAAGTTCCGCTATCTTGTCCTAATGACACTGAGCTTCAGTGGAATAGGATTTCGGCCGCCATGCACGACGCAGGAGCATCTGCTTGTGGCACTATCCGTCGTTACCGCGCCAGTCATTGGATATCCGAGAGGTCGGTGAACCTGTTGGAATCAAGAAGACACCTTCCGGCTGGCTCTGAACACAATGTGCTATTAGGCGTGAAATAAAGAAGAGGCTACTTGCTGACAAGGAAGCCTGGTGGACCAGTAGGGCTCAAGAAATGGAGGAGGCAGGAGCTGTAGGCAATTACCGCAAGCTCTTCCAGCTAATCCGCACCACTGGTCCCAGAAAACCAGGCGTCAGTGACACAATCAGAGACAGCGCGGGTGCGCTGATACACAATAGGGAGCGTCGTATGGCTCGTTGGGCGGACCACCTTCAAGATCAGTTCAGCTGGCCCCCCGACCCCGGACCTCTTCCTACTCAGGTGATGCAGGACGAGCCATGAACGGTTAGTTTAGAGCCTCCATCGGAGGCCGAAGTCCGAAACGCGATCACAGTTCTTAATCGTTTTCGTGCAGCTGGCTCCGATTCCCTCCCACCTGCACTATTTAAGGATGGAGGTGAGGCCCTCTGCAAAGCACTGACCTTATTCGAATGTATCTGGAAGGAAGAGAGTGTCCCGGCTAATTGGAACGAAACGATTATAGTGGCAATATACAAAAAGGGCAGTCGCACAGACTGTTCTAACCACAGGGGTATTAGCCTAACGCCAGTTGTGACAAAATTATTGGCCTCAATTATCGTCCGTCGCCTCACTGCAGAACGAGAATCTCGGAGTAGGGAAGAGCAGGCCGGCTTCCGCTCAGGACGTGGCTGTATAGACCATATATTCACTTTACGGCAAATGCTTGAGCAGCGCCACGCATACCGCAGACCGACAATAGCTGTGTTCCTTGATTTCAAGAGTGCGTTCGATTCAGTTGATCGATCGATTCTGTTCCAAATACTTGCGCGGAAAGGTGTTCCCACGAAATATGTGAACATCCTTCGTGCTCTATACTCGAACACTACAGGCCGCGTCAGGGTCTACGGTGTCCTAGCGGATAGCTTTCCGACGACAAGTGGCGTTCGTCAGGGTTGTCCGATTTCCCTTTTTTGTTCAATTTCGTCGTGGATTCTATCATGGAGTGTTCCCTTGCAGAATCCCACCATGTAGGCATTGAAGTGCTGCCTGATGAAAGGTTAGTTGATCTAGATTATGTGGACGATATCGTCTTGATTTTCGACGATGTTGGGGCGGCACAATCAACCCTGAATAGCCTATCCAGAGTGGTCCCATTATTTGGTATGCACTTCGCACCTTCGAAGTGCAAAGTGTTGCTGCAGGACCACCAGCCACTCGATGACCCCTTGATGTTCGCTAACGAGGAACTCGAGGTGGTTGATCAATTCACTTATCTTGGCAGCTGCATCAGCAATGATGGGCACATAGAAACTGACGTCAGCTCACGCATTGCAAAAGCCAGAGCTACTTCCTTGAACCTGCGGCATCTTTGGCGACAGGAGTTTCCCTCCGTCTGAAAGGCCGTGTATACAAGGCCACAGTGAGGGCCGTTCTGCTCTATGGTAGTGAGACTTGGCACCTTCGGTCTGAAGATCTGAGGCGCCTTCAAGTCTTTGATCATCGTTGTCTGCGAAGCATTGCTGGTGTCGGATGGCATGGTAGCTCATGATAATCATGGTGGTAATCATAATAATAATAATAATCATGGTAGCTCCCTAGAACAACAGATAGCACTGAATAAGTTGCGTTGGCTCGGGCACGTGCTACGTATACCTGGTCACCGCTTACCTAGGAGGGCCTTGTTTGTGGATACCACATGTACAGAAGCACATGAGCCGCCCTCAGTTCTTACTGATGGGAGATCTAAATTTACCTAAGATAATTTGGCCAGATGTTCGACTTCTTCCCGGTCATGGCAACGTTGAGGCTCAATTCGCTAAAATGACTATTGAAATTGGGGCAACGCAACATGTCATCCAACCGACGCGCGTAACTCCATACTCGGCATCTTGTCTGGACCTAATGTTTACGAGCTGCAAGCAGAAGCTAAAAGAGATCAGAGTCATCGAACCTCTGGCGAACAGTGACCACTGCTCTATTGTAGCAAGCTTAGAACTGTCGTTACCATATTACAATCAACAGAAGCCGACATTCAACTATTGGAAGACGGACTTCAACGGACTCGTCCAAGCTGCAAGTCAGACTGATTGGACACTACCACATGATGCGTCACTTGAGGCGTGGTGGTCATTAATAAAGGGGAAGCTTAACTCGCTCTGCACCCGGTTCGTTCCCCTTAAGTATCTAAAAATCGGACCTGTCAAACCGCATTGGTTTGATAGGGAATACAGACAGTTAGCGCGACGACGTCGTAAACTTTGGGATAGATACATCAGCTCGGGTTGTGATGAAGATTACGCGGTGTACAAGAAACAGCGTAACTTATGTAACGCCGCAAAGATCAAGAAACGCCGGCAGTTCGAAGAGGAGCTAGCATCCTCGGCCGCAACTGCACCCAAGCGAATATTTGCCTACTTGAAACGTCAACTGAAATCTGGAGACGACCTACCGGTCTTAGAGAGCTTAGACGGGAAGACACTCATTTCAAGCGCGGAGCGCGCGGACGCCCTGGCTACGCACTTCCTCATTGTATTTTCCAGTAAACCGGCGGCTGTTCCAGTACCGGCACAGGTTGCGCAAGTCTTGCTCGACAGCCTACAATGTGATGCAGTCGAAGTACATCAGCTACTCGTCAACCTCAATGGTGCAAAGCCCCCGAACCAGACGGACTTCACCCACTAATACTCAAGTCCCTATCGATTATCATCTCACCAGTTGTGGCAGACCTTTTCAATAGATCGCTCTCTGAAGGATCCGTCCCGAACGACTGGAAATGCTCGACAGTTAAACCGCTTCCCAAGGGTGGTGATCCGAGTAAAATAGAGAACTCTAGACCGATCTGTTTGACTTCGGTATTATCCAAAGTTCTCGAGAAGGTTGTGAAAAAGTGTCTGCTGTCGTTCTTCGAATCGATGGACGTATTGGCGCCAGCGCAACACGGCTTTATGAAAGGGCGATCCTGCATCACCAACTTGATGTACGCAAGCCACCAGTGGGTTCGAGCTCTCAATGAACAGAAGGATGTTGACGTGGTGTACGACTTTAGTAAGGCGTTTGACAGAGTGAACCACGAGGTACTCCTTCGTAAACTGAGGACATACGGAATCGGTGGCACGTTACTTCAGTGGATACAAGAGTTTATTGTGGGACGAAGGTTTAGAGTACAGGTCAATGACTATCTGACAGAATGGTTCCCATCGACCAGTGGCGTGCCTCAAGGAACTGTACTTGGGCCAGCATTATTTCTTATTCATATCAACGATCTTCCGCAGCAGCTCCAGTCACCATGTGTCCTGTTTGCAGATGATTTGAAAATCTGGAGGATCATTGAAAACCAGGACGACTGCGCTCGCCTCCAGCATGACTTAGAGCGACTGTCAACGTGGTCCACTGAAATGCAACTCCCTCTTAACGCAAGCAAGTCGGAGTTCATCAGTATCACCAGACGTCCAGCCACTCGATCATACACCTTGGACGGCCAGTTGCTCCATCCCAACACATCTGTCAGAGACTTAGGAGTTCTCTCACGACATGATTTAAGATCACTAGAAAATACAGAGAAATTGTACCATGCGGGACTTCGTATGCTCTGGGCATTAAGACGCAGTTTCTCCACATGGTCCGAAGAAACCGTCCCTCGTCTATTCACCTCGCTCATTAGACCAATCCTTGAATACGGTGCCCCAGCTTACCATTCGATAACCCAATGGGAAACTGAAAAACTGGAGAAAATACAGCACATCGCAACTAGAATGATACCAAGTCTACGAAAGCTTCCATATGAAAAACGTTGTGAAAAGCTCGGACTCTACACACTATCCTATCGCCGAGTAAGAATTGATCTTATTATGACCCATCGAGTACTACACTTGAATCACTTCCCCATACTGCGGCCAATATTTCATCTGCGAGAACCCTGTAACACCCGAGGACATCGTTACAAACTCAGGGTCCCCAGTATGAACAAAGTATCACATCCGCTTTGCATCGAACGAAGAATCGTAAACTTATGGAATACACTACCAGAAGGAATAATAGAGGCCGATTCTGTGAAGTGTTTTAAAACCCGTATCGACGATTATTTTGGAAACCTGTGCTTTTGTGAAACGATGCACATACAGTGCCAAAAGAAGACATTGCATGTCCGGAAAAAATGACGCTAGTACAAATTTCTAACCGAACACGGATAAACGATTAACGGACCAGACACAACTGCTGATAATTCACAAGTAAATTTTGATTTTTCGTAATTCGATAGAGTTGTACAGAAACCTTTCTACTTGCTCTTAAATACAGTCTCAGTCTCAGTGTAGGGTGGCGCAAGGCTCGAGATGGACAGAAGTTGACTTGGCAGCGGGAAATGAAGTTATTGGCAACCAAACTTGGTGCCATTGTTTCGTCTCGTCTTCCGGGCTGGAGTCCACGTGAATCGCCTTGTGCTTGGCTCGAGACTTTACAGGACATGGCTCGCAGTAGACACCAGTGGCGCGTCTGCTGCCGTCTCCTAATCGGACTGTCTGTTTAAAGTGTGTTTGGTGCTGAGTTATCTGTGGGGTAATGGCTGATTATGACGCGTGGCAGTGAAAGCCACAAGGAAGTTGTCTCGCCGATGCCGCCTTATCTTTGCACGATAGCCAACTGTTTGTGACGGTATGTTGTCTACACAATGTGTAGGCACCTTGACCCTGAATGTTTGCTTAGGGCATTAAGGTTTTCAGGTAAGTCCCCCTTCTCTCCCTCTTCTTATTCTTTAGTTCATAGGTCTTCATGGTTGTATGGCAGCGAAGTATCAGTTCAGACGCAGGCTTTGAGGTAGGCCTAGTAAAAAGCCGGTTGATCTGGATTATGCGGATGATATTACTTTGTTGCTTAATGATGTTGGGGTAAGCTAGTCAATTGTGAACAATCTCCCTAGACTGGTGTGATCTTTTGGCACGCGCATCGTACTTTTAAAGTGCAGTGTTGTTGCCAGACCACCAGCTACTTGATGATCCTTTGACAATGAGTAACTCGAGGTAGCTCATCAATTCACCTATCTTGATAGCTGCATTAGCAGGGATGGGCAGATAACCGTCGCAGTTAGTTCACTGAGAGCGGAAACTAGAACTGTCTTCTTGAACCTGAGATATCTGTGGTGTCAGAAAGAGATCCTTCTACATCTGAGAAGCTGTTGGTACAAGGCCACAATGAGGACCGTCCTAGTTTATGGAAGTGAAACTTGGCATCGGTCTGAAGCGCTTTAAAGTTTTTGACCACCACTGCTTGCGAAGTGTCGTCAGTGTCGGATGGCACCAGCGTATCCGCAACTGTGAGGTGCGTAAATGGGTACCAGGTGGTGATAACCATGCTAGTTCCTTAGAAAAACAAGTAACATTGCATGAGTTGCGTTAGTTTGGACCCAGCCACTGCTTTCTGAGCTTTATTTGTTTGCCAGATGTAAAATAGCGCAAAGCCTTAGGCGAGTAAAAAATTACATGACAACGGGAAATGAAGTCGCTGACTATAAAATTGGGTGCTGTTGGTCCCTTTCGCCTTCTAGGCTGGAGTCCACGTGACTCACTTTTTGCTTGACCTGACATGTTGCAGTACATCGTTATCCGCACCAGTGGCGTGTAAGCTCTTTTCCTGGTTGGACTGCTTGTTCAAATTGTAGCTGTATGATGGGTAATGATAATGACTGATTGTATAATGGAGTAGTGAAATTGTCTCGCCGATACAGCCTTATCTGTACACGATAACCAACCATTCGTTACCGTATGTTGTTGACAAAGTGTAGGCGCCTTGACTCCAAAAAGACATCAGCAGTACGTTTGTACTGTGTATCGGTGCTTCACTGTCGCGCAACCACCACTAGTCTCGCGTGGGCTTAGGATACTGCTACGGTCGCCCGGTCCCCTACGCAGGTATGATCTTTAAGGCTACGGGCCTTAATCCCAAATGTTTGGTGATGGGGTTTAATTTTTACGCTAAGACACCTATCCCTCATAATTGCTGTCAGCGGATGTCTGAAAACACTACACACCTGCCTTGTAATCAGAGGTCACCGGTTTGAATCTGCGTAGGTGCAGGCGACCTAGTGCCATACCCAGTCCAAGCGCGATTGGAGGTGGTTGCGTGTCAGCGAAGCGTTGGTACGGTGTACTAGCGTACTGCAGTTGCCTTTTTGTTTTATTGTTCATTCCTTAGAGCACTGTTGTTGAACGATAGCGAAGTATTAGTTCAAATGGTTGGTGTATTGTTATCGATTCTGACGATGGTGAGACACTTAAGGGAAAGAGTGCTAGACCGTCATATACGAGAGAGTACATAGCCACTAGTGGGCCTGATTCCGAGAACCCGAACTGAGAAGACGACAAGTACTATCCCGACTCAACATTTTAATGAGTCCTTTCATGCATTTTAGTTGTAACATTGACTGAGAACCGACGAGTTCCCTCGACGGGATGCACTAGTGGTAGACAATACATATCAAAGCAGCCGGTTTGCAAGTATCCAGAGGCGGTCGGAGTGCAACAGGCAATTCAACCAGGCATTTTAGAGTTTCTTGCGCAACACCAAATGACAAACTTTTGTAGAACTCAGCTCGCACACTAGATATGAGCATTAGTTCGCAAGCATCGGTAGTCGAACACAATCAGTCATCAGCGCACTGCGGTCAGGTCCCTGATCCGAACAGCAACTTATCTCACCGGACCGTAGAAGTCCCCTCGACCATTACGCTACTTATGCTATATTTCACACTATCACAATAGCAATAGTAGCGGAAGCTAACATCCCGTCGTTTGCATAAGCGATCGAGATTTTGAGAGGCTACAAAAACTTTAACATCTCAAGAGCACCGACAAATGCGTTTGAATACCAGGTACTATTAAGACTCGGCCGTGGCTGTACATGCATTAGACACGAGTCACAGAATCGACTTAGCTAACGTAGAGGTCAATAGGGGTATAGGATCAACGCCCCAGCGGCTGATTGCCAAGGGTTTGGAAAGTACTAAATCGGACAGTTGTGAATAGAATGGAGGGAGTAGAACTCACTACTGCGTGGCGAGTGATGTTAAGCCGGCCAACCTGACGACTGTCGGTGCGTAGGTCAGATTGAAAAATGCAACTCTAATCCCACTGTCACCAGTTTGGACTTATTCGTGAATGTCATGACGCACAAAGAAACACCTGGACTATTCCAACTGTGACTGAACCATCTGAGGTGACATCATGAGCTCTGACTGTAATGACACCTTGGTTCAAGTCTCGGGTAACGAGGTTATCGTCACTGTTCGCAATAAAATGCCACACCAATTGCACACTGAGACACCTGGTCTGACAAAGCTCTTGTGTCAGGAGCGAAAGGTTATCAAACAACCATACCAACCGATTGTTGCCAAACCTCTCTGAACTCATGTCTACTCGATCGGTTCCAAGTATATTCCAAGGATTTGAACCTTAACATTACCATCAAAAAACTTTTCGGCGATGTGAGTAACGGAGATAAGGTACTCACGTAAGTAAAGCGATCGAAAAATTCAAGTGATTTGTCGGTTATGATGGGAATTGACGGCGAATCGACCCAGTTACGTAAAGTACTCTGCACTTTGAAAACGCACACTACACACGTCATGCTACTCAGTAGCGCTTGCATAACAAATACTTTTGGTAGGTCTGAGTCGGCCATTGAGCAGTCCCGATCCAAAATGGAGTGGAAGTTTAGTCAATCAAGATCGTTTCGATCAGTTTTAGGGACATGGCATGTTATGGAAGCCATGAAGCACTTCGTCTGTCGTTACGAACTTAGGATTTTCTCATAGGCAAATACATTTCCTCCGAAGTCATGGTAAATAGGTTTACGAATAGGTATGAAGTTCGCAGGTAGGCCCTATAAAGATAAACAGCACCATTGACTTACCCGGTCAACAAAATCAAAATAAATCTTCAAGTCGCGAACTATCATTGTAGGAAGCATGGAAGAAAAATGGCGCTCAAGCACCTGATGAAGGATTAAAAAGAAACTCGATGCGGAATCAATTCCCGTCTAAAATGATTCGTCTATCACAAAAATTATTGAGTCACTGCATCACCACGTATGTCAGCAGTTTTGTGGCAACTGAGACCAGACTGTAAAACGTACTTCGGTACTTTTTAAGATGAGGAGAAACGAAACTGCCAGCCTGTGAGTACTTTCTCGTTGCGTCCGTGTCGAACAGTGGCTAAAGCAGGTACTAATGAATGACTATCATCTTTCAACAACGATGGCACAGGGTTGTCTGGAACAAAAGTTTTGCTCCGCTTCAACTGCGCAAGTTCGCGCCAGATCTGGCTGATGGTGGGACTCGTACCGCCAGCTACAGTTCTTCAACGGTGCGTTGATAGTTCATTGGAAAACGCTCAAATCGAGGCCCCGACGTCATCTTGTCCAAGCGGGCGTTAGTATAAATTGAGGGATGTCTCAAAAGATTGCTGGACTAATATTTGGTTAGTAAGCAACAACTTTGCTGCTTGCGCTGCGACCGTTTCGATCCCCTGCGGAAAACTGCATAGCAGCGACGTGCATCATTTCTGCACTAACTGGAAAGTGATGGAGCTAACAAAGGATTTTTCCTGTTCGTTACAGTACAATGAATCAAAAAGGTTAATCCTGACAATTCCAAAACAATGGGCTAGCTGAATTATTCGGATTTCTCAGCCCAAGACAGCACTCAAGATGAATGAGAGCAAGTCAGTTACCCACTCCTATCAGTTACTGTCTCATTCAGGTGATGTCCTCTTGGACCCGTTTGTAGAGAAAGCTGAGAATTACCAAAGGCGTTAGCCTTCTCCATTTCATAAGCCTAATAAATCGACCAACGCTATCCATCAAGCAAGAGACCCAGATTCAGATGCGGCTGGAACGATAGGAAAATTCCTTGACTTCATTCTTGGGCAGATCGTTGAGCTGAGAAATAAGGTGCTACAAGGTCTTGATTGATCTTAAACGAAACACCCGAACCATACCCTGGTCAACCAATTACTGCTCACATTCCCTGCACTAGCAGTCCCCGCTGTGCAGGTCACATGAAGAAAGAGGTGGAAAGAAAATGGAGCACAAAGAGGAAGGAAAGCCATTTAAATGACGAATAATAACAGAGTGGGGAGAAACACAGAATATGAACTCAAAGTTGGAAGATGAATATGGGAAAGATTTGGTGTTGCCACCAATGAGAGTCTAACTGACGCTCGAAACCTTTACTACACTTTCTGGAAGCAAGTTCCGGCGCTCGATAACTATACGCGATAACCAGGTTCCCGCCCTGATCCGGTCGGAACGCGGCTTGTGTCGCTTCATGGGATGGCCGCGAAGACAAGGCAACCTAGCCGGGCTAAACAGCCAGTTCAAATCCGGTCCAATCTTCCGTTAAAATGCGGTAAGGATTTGGTCTTCTCGAAGCCGCCGGCAGTGCATTGAATACATACCCAAGCTAAGTAAACGCTCGGGGCACGTTTGCCCCAGTAACCCCTTAAGCAACTTGGCACCTATTCTCAAAACCCTCTCGAGCTCCATTTAATCCCGAACGAGGCGGGGCGGGCAAGTCTGGCCGTAATATTCCAGATGGGGCTGAACGAAAGCTGAGTACAGCTTCCCAAAGATGTCGGCAGTTAAGACTCCGAAAGAACGGCGTATTAACCACATTTTGAAACCACTACTTGCGGCCTTCTTCCAGTTGTCACCAGAATGCAGAGCTTGCAAATCCGACATTGTTGTCCTTGCTGGGGATCTCAACGCAAGGGTCAGTCGTCTGCTGGTATGTGAAAATCACCTCGGTGGTCACCAAGTGCTCGATGAGAGCCGTTCAGATAATGAAGTGACTTCTCACACTGTGCGAAGATAATCATCTTTTTCTGTCGAGCACCAACTTCCGGCATTCGAGGAGACGCTTCGTTACTTTGCGACCCTCTTCTGCATCACAATAATTGTCTCAGATTGATCATATCGCAATCAATTCCAGATGGAGGGGTAGTGTAAGGGATTGCAGATCCATCTGGTCCACTTTTCTTGATTCAGACCATGCTCTTGTCTGTGCGAAGATCTGCATGATATTTAGGAGGTCCCCGAAAACGAAGCGCAGTAAGATAGACACAAATAAACGATCTACTGTTTCAGTTTAGAAGAGTTATCAAGCTTCCCTGGCTAGTACATTCGGCTGCGACCCACCGCAAGATATCGATGAACAATGGACGTGTATGCAGAGGATCATGACCAGTTCCGGAAAGCGTCTTTGGTCTTACTCAGTACCCTATGATGGTCTGGATCACCACGCGCTCTTTGGATTTATTTGACCGCCGCAGGAATATCACAGCGGTGTCTAACCATGATGGGATGCGCCGTTCTGTTAGTCGGCAGCTCAAACAAAGCCTACGCAGTGACTGTGAAGCCTGATGGTCCCAGCGTGCTTCGGAAATGGAGGCCGCTGCCCTCTCTGGTAATACTCACAAGCTCTTCCAGCTCATTCAATCCACCAGCCACAGAAAGCCTGCTGTCAGTGAGACTATATGCGAAGCGGACGGTTCGCCGATTGCCAATTTACAGAGACGCTTGGACCGATGGGCCGAAGATTTTCATCCCCATTTCAATTGGCCCTCACCGTTCACTTATATCCCCTGCGAACCCAGCTGCCTGCCCTGGGTCGTCACACTTGATCCAACCAGTGAAGCGGAAGTTTGTCTTTCGATTCGACAATTAAACGATTCAAGGCTGCCGGCTTAGACGGACTTCCTCCGGAGCTGTTCAAATATGGAGGCTCAGTTATCATTAGCCAGCTAACCTCATTGTTCTCTAAAATCTGGCATGAAGAAAAGGTGCCTTCTTCTTGGGACGAGTCAGTTATTGTCCCGGTTTTTAAAATGGGCGCACGCACTTCGTGCATAAATCACCGGGGAATTAGTTTCATTTCGGCTGCCTCTAAGCTATTGACATCCATTCTACCCTGTAGACTATCTCCCATTCGCGAATAACAGTACCCTGAAGAACAAGCTGACTTCTGATCTGGCCGCGAGAGTGTTGATCAGATATTCACCCTCCGTCAAATCCTGGAACACCGCCACATGTACCAGAGACCTACCATCGTTGCATTCCTGGACATCCGTGCTACATTCGACTTGGTTGATCAACCTGCACTATGGCGTTGTTTGCTAAGGGTGTCCCAGAAAAGTACACTGCCATCCTACACACACTGTATTTCTACATCTCTGGCAGAGTGAGGGTGCATGGCAAACTTTCGTCGTCCTTCGCTGTCAATAGCGGTGTACGACAAGGCTCTATATCACCGTTCCTCTTCGATTTTGCGATTGAAGACATCCTGTCGAGAGCCCTAGGCGGTTGCCAAAATTTTGGTATACAACTATTACCGGGCAAGCGACCAACCGACTTAAATTATGCCGATGACATCGCCTTACTTGGTGAGGACTCACAGAACAGACAAACCATTCTGGACCGTTTGGCGATTGAGGCATCTAGATACGGAATGTGCTTTGCTTCGTCAAAGTGTAGTGTTGCTTCAGGATTGGTACTCAACTGTTCCCGTGCTCAATATTGAAGGTACACAGCTTGAACAAGTGGATAGCTTTGTCTACCTTGGCAGCTGTGTCTGCCGGTGGTATAATTAGAAGAGAAGTTTCTCTTTGCATCGCCATAGCTCGGTCGGCGTTTGTCAACTTACAGCACTTGTGGCGTCGTCGGGATATCTATCTCTTGGTAAAAGGTCGTGGTTACAATGTCACTGTTCGGGCGGTGTTGCTATGTGAAAGCGGGTCATGGCTAGTTCGCATAGACGACATGCGCCGGCTCTCGGCCTTTGACAACGGGTGCTTAAGGAGGACTGCTGGTGTGTGGTGGTAGCAATATATATATATATATATATATATATATGTAACAGTGAAGTCAGTCGTCGTGTTTTAGGGAATGCGAGTATTCCCAGTGGAGGATTTGTGTACATAACTGCTTAGATTCGGATACTTAATGATTAATGACTAAAAGCGACAAAAATAAAAATAGCGTGTGTAAAGTAAGAAAAAATGCTTTTTTGTTTTGTCTATTGCGGCACGATAGCTGAAGTGTGGTGCTCACCAGTTGATTTGCCATGGTGACACGGTGTTCACACTGCCTTCTTTTAGTGATTTCCATGGTTTTGTTTGGCTCTATGTCCATTTGATAGGTTGCTGACTATACTACTACTACTACCATTACTAGAATGCAAAGAGAAGGAACGGCCGACGCCTAGGTTTACCTGGTTGGATACAAAGGGAGTTCGACCCCACTTCGAAGGTGGGAAAGTTGCTCCTATACGAAGAGCTGAACACAGCTTGATTAATGGGCAGTAGCCACAAAGTAGACCAGTCCCAGAGTCTGTCCACGGCATGCTGAATGGCCTCTGAACCCTCAGGGATATCTACATTCCACAGTTTTAGGTCATCAGCAAACAGTAATGATACCCCAAGCTCCCCAGAGAGATCATTTAGGTAGATGGAGAACAGCATCCGTCCAAGGATCGAGCCCTGTATAACACCGATAAGGACCGCTTGCCTAAAGGAGAAGCTGCGACGCACGCGTACACACTGCTCCCTTCTCTGCAAGAATGTAGATATCTAGTGAAGCGCGCGGCCAGACACACTGTGGGAACTCAGCTTTTGTGATAGCATCAAGTGGGGTACCTAAACAAATGCTTTCGAGAAGTCGACGGAAAGCACATCCACTACGTGACCATTGTCCACTGCCTCAGCGGTCCATTTAATTCCGCCGCCAACTAATGCAAAGCTTCGGGGTAATTGAATCAGGCCCAGGTGCTTTAAAATGGTCCAGTGCTTGTAGCAGCCTAATAACTTGCGTACCCACCACAGTAAATTCAGCTAAATAAGAACCCTCAGGGACTCTGAGGAGGAGTTCAACGCTAGTCAACGTGGCCTCACAAGAGCCCCCTGTATACTGCTCACCAAGTAGGCGAACCTTGTCAGAGTCCGCATACGCATGAGTTCTATCGCCCCGCACCAAAGTTGCAATTACCGAATTTGAACTACAGCGCCTCTTAACATACGCGAAAAACTTCGGATTTTCAGAAGCTCCATCAGGTAATCCATTTTTGTACAACATCCGAGCTTTCCTCAAATGTTGTTTACATCTATCACTAGTCATGCGGTACCTATCATAGGTGTTAGTTGTTGTAGCGGCACGGTAGGTCCTCCAGCATCTAGAGCGTTTCTGGAGCAGGTACTTGTCAGTGGTATCTATCCAGGGGGGCCATGCTCGTGTCCCTTTTCTGCTCGTGAGCGGGATGTAGGAAGCATATACTTCCGTGAGACCAAACTTAAATCTGTCCCAGGCTGTCTGAACAGTATCAAGCACCGAGATTTCGCAACGCAAACCTGAGGCCTTGGTACACATTGCCTGATAGTTCGCATGCCATATGTTTGGATATGGTTCAGTGATGCCCTGGTGACATCTGGTCAGAGCACAGCTGAAGGATAAACAGTTTCAACCTATCCCCTAGTAGGTCTGACTAATCGCTAACATAAGTAATCTTCCATCTGAAAGCTAACCGCAACAGCGCGTTGCGTTCCTCCAGTGGATAGTACCATACAAAATAAGCGCGATCGAGGGTTTGGCGCGTCAAGTAGAACATTACAAAATCTCGTCAGTTTCCGCACAGTAACACCGGGAAACCCAGCCGGAAGTTTCGTTGCGCGCATTCTGAACCACTGTAAATGGTCCAACGTACGTTCAGTAGAAAGTGCAACAGTGGATTCCACTGCGTTAGGGAACATCATGCTGGCATACATGAAAGAATCACCTAGACGAGGTGTATTTACCTCAAGAGCTTTTGAATTTACATGAAAATCAACCAGCTTAGCTGCAGGCAATCAGACTGTGCGCTGTAGCGATTGCAGCGTATGTCTTGTGCTCCAGCTTGTTTGACTCATGCTTGACGTTTTGCAAACTGGTCTGAAGATTGCGGGCAGTTCTGTTGTTTTCGCCTGTTTTTCGCCAGACGAAGAGGCTCGAGGCTCCTAGTCAGGCAAGATGGATACCTTGAGACCGACAGTCTGGTTGGAACATCTTTCGCACTTTAAGTTAACCGTATGTCCAGAAATTAACCTAGCAATTCAATTCTCGATCTAAAAGAATAAATATGGAAGACTTCAGGCTCAATGTGAAAGAGATGATTGTAGCTGGCATTCAGTTCATTTACCTCGTTCGTCTGTGAATGCTGAGGTTGCAAGTAAAACTGCTATTGTTGCTTTGTGAATTGCGAGTACAATTGACGAGTATGAACCGAAAAAGTGCACTTAGCGGAGGCTAGAAAAATGAGCATCATGTGGGCACGCAAGAGGATATGGCTAAAGTCGAGGTTAGTGTTCCAGATGGACCAGTAAAGTTGCGCTAATGTTGGTCATCCACAGCCGACGTGGTGGCCAATTGGAGTCCCGACTAGCCTATCGTTCAGTGACAATCATGCAAACTGATGTGAACGCCTTTAGTGGAAAACTTTCGAGAATGCTCTTTTGATTCGCGCTTAGAAATCGAATGGCATGCATGCTGCTGTTCGTTTGGATCCAGCTAAGGTTAGCACCCTGCTGCTACCGAGAGCTACTCCAAAGCCGTAAATGCCAAGGGTCGTTGATTCAGCATCTGGGAAGACACTAAGTGTGTAAACGCAGTCACTGGAACCCGAGTTTGGTTACGCCTGTAGTGTACGCGTGCTTCGGAAAAACAACTTAGAGAAACGGTAAGGTCAGCTAGTGTCCCAAGTCGGTCGATCTGACAGTGTGCGGACAATGAAAAATCCAGCGAAGAATAGTGCCAAAGATTTAAAACCAGTCGATCGTAGGCATGAAAATAAAACGGAAGTAGGAGATTAATAGTAACGATGTTATGTAAACGGCTGTAACACATTGATTGCTCATTACGAAAGAGGGGCTTAGTTCGAGGTACCACAGCTCTTAATTTGATCCACATGAGAGCAAAAGGACTCTAACAATGATCTTCAACTCAATGGTGGCGCACGTAATGCGGTGAGGAGATTGTCCGGAACGGTTGTGCCGTTGAGGTCTCATTGGAATCTGCTTGAGGCCTACCACAGGAAGTAGTGTGATAATCAAATTAAGTCATATTTGTCGGTCGTAGTACATACGACTATAATAAACCGCAAGTGGGAGTTGGCGGATGTAGTAGGTCCGAGCGTGACCTTGTAGTAATCCCAAAAAGTAAACAGATCCTTGTACCTCGGTTAGACGACCGTTGATTCTTCCTTTTCACCCCCAAGTTTCGTTTAGTGTGGTCTCTTAAAAGGTGGTTGAGATAACTCCAGCCAGCTACCTACGAGGTGTTTGCTTTGCATTGCAGCTCCCCAGGTCTATTACGACCTACGTGCGCACTGGACACCGAAGCCCTTGGTATCCGTGACCACACGCATACATATTTGGCGACCGTGCCAGTTTCTGACAGCAGTCCCTAAAGCTAGGTCGTTGCCCTTGAGGCGATCATTAACTCCTGTGACCACACTACCCGTCGCGGAATCTCTCGAACTTAGCACACCGAGCTCACTATTTGTTTTGCACATCCGAAGATCGAGACAGTAAGTGCCGAGGACAGCGCCTATCAACAGGCGGGATGATGTAGCAGGTCCAGCGTGACCTTGTAGTGACCCCAAAAGTTATACAGATCCTTGTACCTCGGTTAGACGATCGTTGACCCTTCCTTTTTACCTCCACGTTTCGTTTAGTGTGGTCTATTACCAGGTGGTTGAGGTAACTCCATCCAGCCACCTACGAGGTATCTGCTTTGCATTGCAGCTCCCCAGGTCTAGTACGACTTACGTGCACAATGAACACGGAAGCCTATGGAATCCTCGACCACACGCATACTACAGCAGGTCTACAACTTTTCCTACACGGGTTGTTTTGCTTGAAGGTGCGGATAGCGACGTCCTGTTGAGCGTTCTGGTTCATTGGAGTATTTTGATCCAAAGAAGACAAATCAAGCTCTATTTGGTGACTCATCTGTCTACTATTTGGACTTCATCTGCTATGACGTCCAAATGCTTGTCATGTTTTAGAGGAGTTACTTCGCGCTCTAAAGCCTTGCAGTGCACCATCTGCGATGGATGGACTCACATAGCTTGCTGTGGAGTCGGCCATGATTTGTACGAATTTCTCCTGCGATCCAACGTTCCGGGCTTAGGCTTCTTTTGCGACCTGTGCCGTGTTACGATAAGCAACAGACGATGCCTTGATGGACTGCCTGCGCTCAGTCCGCGCACCTCTCCTGCCCAAGCCGAGATGAACATCGCTGCTGTCCCACTTCCAACTCCTTGCCTGATCACATGCGATTCTGGCGCAGCTACCCCAACGAGTAAGCGTAGTCGAGCACCTTCCACCACATCTACAGAGACGCCGGTGGTTGTTGACCAGAGCGAAGAGCCTAAGCTGAAGACGTACGCAGAGGTAGTAAAGGAAAACGTACGAAATGTTGAACGCAAAAGCAAGACAGGAGTAAGGCTAAAATCCAAGTCGTCATCATCTCAGTCGCAGTTGAATTTGGTTCTCGATAGAGTCAGTAAACTGGAGAAACTGCTTAAGGACGGTCCCGCTGTGCTGAAGCCGAAGATCCATGAGAATGCCACATCGCCATCCCGCGACCGCTGCCTTATCATCGTGAATGCAGCCGAGTCCACCAAGGCTACCCCAGCTGAAAGGATTGTAGATGATCAGGAGTTCCTACAACGGATGATCTCCTTACTATTCGATGAAGGAGAGCAAGGAATCAACATTGTTTCAGCCTTCCGTCTCGGTAAGAAACAGGAGGACTCCTCAAAGGTTCGTCCACTTAAAATTGTATGTCAAAATGATGACGAAGCCCGTCGCATTCTTCGACGAGCTCCGCGACTTAAAGGTGAATCGTTTTATGTATTGCGAGATCTTTCCCCTGAGGATCGAGTGAGAATGAAACAAGCGGTTGACGAACTCAGATCCCGTCGAGACAACGGTGAGACAGATTTACATATTGTGGATTTTCGCGTAGTCCGAAAAGCTACCAAAATTCGCTGGAAACCACTTCTTGTCATCCCCAGGCGTTAGAGGTGAAGAACGGATTGCGCGTAATTTCCGCTAATGTGCGCAGTATTCGAAACAAACTCGATGAAATTCAATCTTTTGCCTCAGAGTATCATCCTGACATTATGGCTTTTACCGAGACCTGGTTGTCCGCGGATATCCTGGACTCCGTGGTGCAGATCCCCGGTTATCATCTCTGCCGAGCTGACCGCAAAGGAGGGAGATCTGGTGGCGGTGTGATCCTGTACTGGAATGCAGACCTCAAGGCTCATCTAGTTGAAGCTACTTGTGATGGTAATGGTGGTTTCGAAGCCCTGTGGTGCCGGGTTCATGATGGATGCAGATCCCTGATAGTCGGGGTTGTCTACAGAGCTCCATTGGGTTCCGGAGCTCAGCTGCTGGATTCAATTAAAAAGCATGGTGGGGGAAAGGACTGTGTACTATTGGGTGACTTCAATGCCCCCAGTGTCGACTGGGATTTGCTGCACTGTGCTACTTCTTCAGACGTTTTCGCTGTGGACTTTTTGGAAACCGTTCTCGAGTGTAACCTATTTCAACATGTTACTGTGCCTACCCGTATATGTGTCGGACAAACCCCCCATATTCTCGATCTTGTGCTTTCCCCGGCACAATCAGATGTCGCAGACGTTACCACTCTTCCGCCTATTGGTAATAGTGATCACTGTACGATCTCATTCCTCTGGACTCGACGCCTCACTCTTCACAACCAAGATACTTTCCGCAGGAATTTCTGGCGTGCCGATCCAATCCGCCTGCAAGCGGCCGCTAGCGGTATGGACTGGAATATCCCTCTATCCTCGGACCCAGATGAGGAGTGGAAACTTTTGTACTCCAAGCTGATTTCCCTTGTTGAGCAGGTTGTTCCTGTTTGCAAAAGGCGAATGTTTACCAGAGGCCCTCCATGGATAGACCGAGAATTGAGGTGTTTAATGTCCAAAAGACGTAAATTATGGGACCGATTCAAGCTTACTCACTGCGCGCTTGACTATTCGGAGTACAAATTGATCAGAAACGACTGCATCACGAAAAAACGTCAGAAACGGCATCTGTATGAACGCAGTTTGGCAGTGCAATCCAGGACGACACCGAAGGCACTCTACTCTTATTTGAAAAGAAGTACCAAAGCTGGCAGTGGCATTCCTGCCCTGTTTTCTGCAGAGCAGGGCGGTTTACTTGACGACGACGCGATGAAAGCCAGTTTACTGGCCCTGCAATACTCATCTGTTTACTCGATCGAGACGCCGTTACCCGATGACACTGCGCCAATCCACCCCTCTTCGTTGCAGCACGTAGAAATGAGTGTGGCTGACGTGGCCAAAGGCCTTCGTGAATTAGATCCGAACTCCTCACCGGGTCCTGATGGACTGCACCCGCTGTTCCTCAAGACTGTGGCGGACTACATTGCTGCTCCCGTCTGTCAGATATTTCGCCACTCTCTGGAAGCTGGACGACTCCCGGTTGCTTGGAAACTGGGGACCGTCAAACCTATATACAAGGGAGGGGATCGTCAAGATCCTGCAAACTATCGACCTATCTGCCTAACGTCTGTGCTGTGCAAGTTAATGGAAAGGATTCTCAAGCGCGCCCTGCAGCTTCACTTCGAGAATCTTAACATCATCTCCTGTGCCCAGCATGGCTTTCGGCGGGCACGCTCATGTACCTCGAACTTGCTTGTTGCTAGGGAAAACTGGGCGAGGTCGTTAGACGCTGGGAAACGGTTGGATGTGGTTTTCGTAGACTTCAGCAAGGCGTTTGACAAGGTCCCCCATGAAAGGCTCCTTCTTAAACTCCGAGGTACCGGTGTCTCTGGGAATGTCCTTTCCTGGATCGCTGATTTCTTGAATGGCCGGACCATGCGAGTCAAGGTGAATGAAGCCTACTCCACTCCTGTGCTGATGACTAGCGGTGTTCCGCAAGGGTCAGTACTTGGTCCAGAACTGTTCAAGATATTCATCAATGATCTCCCATCGGAGCTTCAGATGGATTGCCTGGTTTACGCCGATGATATGAAGCTGTGGATGGAGGTAACCTGTCTTGAGGATGCTGACAGATTGCAGGCAGCATTGGACAATCTACACGACTGGTCAGTCAACTGGCAATTGCCCATAAATTGTGAAAAATGCTCAGTTCTCCCTATAGGCGCCCTCGAACCGTTCGGGATATACCATATTGGTGGGGTGTTACTCAGAACCACCATTCTTGAAAAAGATCTCGGTGTGCTTGTCTCACATGATTTACGGACCTCAGAAGACACACTACGGAGGGTTGCCTCTGCCACCAGGATGTCCCATGCCATTCGGAGAGCCTTTTCGAGACTGACTCCGGAAATTTTCAGAATCCTGTTTACTTCTCATGTGCGCCCGATCCTTGAATACGGACTACCCGCCATCTGTCCTCTTACCAGGTTCGAGTGTAACATGATTGAGAAGGTACAGCGGCGTGCCTCGAAATCCATACTGGAGTTAAGGGACTTGCCTTACCCTCATCGACTACAGCGGATGCACCTGTTCTCCCTGGAATATCGCCGACGTAGAGGTGATCTAATTTTTACTAGGCGAATTCTGATGGGGGAAATGGGGACGGAGCTACAAGCGTTCTTTCAAGTCAACACTAATAGTTCCACTCGGGGGCACAACTGGAAACTATATAAACCCAGAAGACTCAGAGTTCGCTCCACTCTCGCTCTATCAACCCGCATTGTCAATGACTGGAACGACTTGCCGAAACATGTGGTCGACGCACAGTCGGAGGAATGTTTCAAGCGATTTTTGGATTCTCACTTGATGAGTAAGCTGGGACCCTGCTTCTTCCAATGTAGCTGTTACGGCCCCTTGTGGAATACCGTCTCGTAGCGACTCACGGCATCCACGCAATGATCGGGAAGTGAAGGAGCTGACAAAGGACTTTCCTTCTGCTCTCTACAATCCAATGATCCAAAAAAAGGTGGCGGCAAATCACTGAATGTGGGTGGCGTCCTATCTCCATTAGTTATTCTTACAATCCGTGAATTCTACCACAAGACAGCGACTGACTGATTCCATATGAAATTCAGTTAAAACGGCAAAATCGACCGACGGTATCGGTGACGCTGGCATAACACTTGTTGCAGAATAACAAAGAAACCATGACGCATTGACCCAGTTGGGAAACTGATTAATCCAAGATATTAGAAAATTGCAATCGTACTTGTGGTTAGGATAAAGCCAACAAACTCACCGGTAACTGCAGTTGGCTGAGGTAGTCATAATAAGATTCACGAACAGCCTGCGCTTCGAGGCACCGCTCAATCTCCCCTTTCTCTGATTCGGCCAATTTGTCGCGCAAAATCGTTTCTTCCAACTGAGTATTCTCGGACTCCTGCAATGCCTGCGCGATCAAGTCCGGTTCCGATAACTACAGATAAGTGTTCGCTAGAATGACATGCTTACAGTGGGTTGATAGTTCGGCATTCCTAAGCCGCACCCAAAAGACGGCTTGTATGGATCAACAACAGAGTTGTAATGAACTCTACCATGATAGCTCAACCGGATCGGGAACTCCTTTGAGTATTCAGCGTGAAACACATTGATAGGCTCGACAGAGTCGTGGTATATTTCTACTGGTCTGTTGTACAGTTCCGCGATTGCCTGAATTTCGATGTGGTTGCCGTAGCAAGTGGAAGCTCTTTTTCGGTTTATATAATGGTCGAACTCCTCCGTTACATAAGGTGAGAAATGTTCTCTGTTTTCAAGCTAAAGGCGTCAAAACAATGAAAAGCCACATACCATGTAGTCGACAACTTGTTTTCTCACAACTTCGTGGTGCTCCTCATCACCAAAAATTTGATGGGCTAAAACGGAATATCGTGTGTCCGACATAAGAAACCATACCGACACTGCGAAACAAGCAGGCACCGTCGGCTTTTACTTTGACGATTCGCCAACCTCTCTTCTCTAACAGAAGCTTTTCTAAGTTGTTTTCATCGATCTGGAGAACAAACTCGATAAAACGACATAGTATACTTGAGATTGTGGGGATCTGCAGGAATGTGAAGTGTAATGGTATTCGTCTTCACTATTATTTCCGTTCTCCTTGTCTGTACTTGTTGCTACTGGTTGCGGTTTAGTTAGTTGTTCGCGAATACCCGAACGACCGTCAAAACCAGAAGCAACGCACTCCGACTGAGCAATGGATAGATGCGACTGTACCCTTGAGAATGGTCCGGGAGTGTGATAAACCGCACCTTCTGCAAACAATATGGAAGCAAGATGAGTACTCACCATTGGGCCTCCCAAGCGGAGCCTCATGCGGGTGAGTGCTGTGCACTCGGACGCGATGCAATGCATTGTCCTTCCTGTCTTCAGGGTACTTATAAGGCTTAAAACCGTGAGGACGTCGAGACGCAAAGGATGACGGACCAGCTACATCCCGTTCGGACTGGCGGTCAGCTTTAATTCTGTCTTTGCGATTTTTGATAGTCATGACTTCGCAGTTGGACGGGGAGACACACACCTTCCCGAAAAAATCTTCTACCAAACTATCCAAGCTACCGCCCGATGAGTCAGCCTCCGAGGACAGACCGGAACTACTGCGGGAGGTGCGACCGCCGCTCTCAATAACCATCGGGCTGAGCCACCATCGCAAGGCTGCGGGGACAAATGCAGAGCGGAACAACAAGGTAAAGAATTTTGGGAAGAGTACCTTGATCAAGTAAACGCACAAGTTTATGAGATTCTTAAAACTGCACGGTAGCGGGCATTTCAATTGTGGCCATATAACACTGCGGGAATTTCGTACTAACAGAGGCGGCAAACAGTCATGCTATGACCTCTGACAGAACATTATATCGCGTATTAAGACTGCTGGCACGATGAATAACAATAATCATGGATAACAAGTAGCACCAAAGAAACAGATAAGAGATGGATAGCGACGGCGGTTTCTTTCCTTGGCAGGAACCTGGAGGTCGAGAGTGCAGACTCACGTTCAAGAGGAACTGGAACGAAGGATTATCCCGTGAGTGTTCCTTCTTCAGCGGGTCGTTGAACCAGGAGTTGGAGGGCTTTGAAATACTGATGGACCTAAGGCAAAGGCAGCCTCACACCCTGTCCAACAAATTAATGCTCACGTATCATGCCCTAGCAGTCCTTGCTGGGTCGGTTACGTAAAGTAATAAAGGGAAAAAAGTAAACTCAGATTGCAAAAAAGAAAGTGGAAAGGGCTAAGCAAGTAAAATACCAAGATATTTGAGTCGTTAAAAATGAACTGAAAAGTGAAGTTGTGGCAGTTAGGAAAAAGGAAAGGTTTGCTGTTGCCACCCAAGAGCATCGAGCTGGCGTGCAAAACCCTTAACCGTAGGTTACCTAACCACGTGATCTGGAATCGAATTCCAGCAAGCTATAACTCGGCGCGGCAACGAGTTTCCGTCCACCACCACCACATACGAAACCTCGACAAGCAGCCTTCTTCCCATTGTCGCCAGAGTAAGTGCTGATGAATGTACGACCCTTAAACCAAACTCCTGAGTGCCAACAGGGAGCACACCACCGCCGGCAACATATCGGGTGGGAGGATTAGCAGCTCCGATTCGGAGGACAGCGCACTTAGCCCTATTTATGGGCATCAACCGTAAGGTAGGCAATTCGCAGAGCCTATCCAAGGCACAATGCATTGCCTCAGGACCCCTGGGATATCCACAATATTCCAGAGCTTAACGTCGTAAGCAACCGTTAGTGATGACACCATAGCTCTCCCGGCAAGTCCTTTACGTAGATCGCGAACAACAATGGCCCTAATACCGAGCCCTGCGGGACGCCACTAAGGACAGCTTGCGTGGTCGCAAGGAAAACATCTGTGCGCACTGTTCCCTCCCCTCAAGGAGGGCAGACACCCATTGAAGGGCACGACCAGATATCCTGTAAGATCTCAGCTTTAGTGAGAGTCGCAGATGTGGAACAGTGTAAAAAAACTTCGAAAAGTTCACCAATAGCACGGCTACAGCGTAACCACTCTCTACCGCTTCGGCCAAGTTTTCACGAGCTACAAGTAGTAGTGTGACATGCAGAATCCCTTGCGGAATCGATGTTGCACAATACTGAGAAGGTTGAATCAATCCACTGAATCCCTTCTCAGCTTTTCAAACAATTTGACTACTACGCTTGTCAAACTGACAGGCCGGTAGTTCGCGGGCAGAGTGCTGTCACCGCCCTTAAAAATCGGACGAACCCAAAGCCTCCTTGAGCTGCACTGATGAACCTTCTATATCTGTGGGCATTCGGCTTTTATGCGATAGGATACTGGCAATTTATACTTAAGCATTAGTCATAAATGTCGGTGGAACAGAAGCCGGAATATGTCTAAATTCAGCTGGGAAAAGCCCTTGTAAACCTAAACACCCTGTTGTCAGCGTCAAGTTTCTTATCTTGTCCTGTGTCGTGCGTAACTTTGGCGGGACAAACGCTCCAACTCACCCAGCACAACGCCACAGAAAATCATGTTCATTCATGGCGGAAGCGTGGGTCCACCACGATTTTTTGAATCGGAACAAAAAGGCGGCTGGATGAAATTATTAGTAAATAGCATTTCGGTACTTTTGTTCCAAGGAAAGTGAAATAGGCAAAGGGTTAGCAACGGGGATCTTGGTAAGTGAAAAACGGACTATCAATTGTTATACTGCATAGCCATCAGCCATTGCGTTTTACATTAATGACAAATGAAATGTTTTATTCCAGGTAAGGCGACGCATGCCTGTGGAGGCAACATCATAACGCTACAAACAGGTATGGTCGATAATCGGGTAAAAAATAGCAAGTTAACCTGTAGCATAGTGGATTTTTGCGTATGTATATATGTACGTATGAATGTCTCTTTCTCTTTTTCTTTCTCTCTCTCTCTCAAGCTTTTGGCTGTTGTTTGATATCCCCGGTGTGGATGCGCTTGATGTGCATGTTGACAAGGTGCCCATCTGTCTATTACCCACTACCTCGTACATACTGGCTCCAGGAGACAGTTGGTCGTTGCTGGAGGGGACGGGGTGCACGGTCCTTGTGGCCGTGTTAGGATCAAAGGGTGGTTCCATGCAGTCAGTGTGGAGGGGACTACGGTCCACTCACCGCCTTGTGTGCGCTTGATTTCCCAAATACAGCGTGCTTGTGTTTGCCTGTGAAGGAGTGTGGGCCGGCTCCGTTGATGAAACGTGGTTCCCATCCACATGCCTTCCGGTCTTATTCCTTTGGGTTTACACTGGATATGGGGTGTGTGGTTGGAGCTGTGGGTGGTGCAGCGCAAGCCACCCATGGTCCCTCTGTAGGCGCAGGCGTCCTGTGGCTTGCCACAGTGACAGGCAAATCCGAAACCGGATGCCGCCAACCATGAATGTCTAGTGAGCCATGAGCGAGGCCACTCGGGACCACTACAGAAGCGAAGACGGGTTCTGCCGTGAACTACTCAGAACCGGCGCAGCGTTTGTAGGTATGCCGCATTCGAATTACTAACCGAGTGTTTGCATGCTAAGTCTCTTTATTTCAGGTGGTGGGTATTCAATTTTGCCTAAATGCTTTTCTTTCTCATATAATTTTCTACCTGTACTCTATTCCATTAACTTGCACAACTCGCGTAAGCCAATTGTATACGATTTCCATAACATTGTTGTGTTCGTGACATTCCGTAAAGTATACTTCCTGACCTCGTGAACTTACGTGGGACTCGTCTGTAAGCAACTTATTTCATATGCTCAGCAAGTCAAGGTTTAGTTTACCGTTTCCTTATGCATTAATCGAGTTATTCTCTTTGTCTCTCCCAAGTGATTAGCTGTTGTTTGATATCTCCGGTGTGGCTGCGCTTGATGTGCATGTTGAAAGGTGCGTACCTGTCTATTACCCACCACCTCGTCCATACTGGCTCCAGGAGACAGTTGGTCGTTGCTGGAGGGGACGGGGGGCACGGTCCTTGTGTCCGTGTGAAGATCAAAGAGGGGTTCTATGCACCTAGTGTGGAGCGGACAACGGTCCAGCCACCGTCTTGTGTGCGCTTGATTCCCAATACAGTGTGCTTGTGTTTGCCTGTGAAGAAGTGTGGGCCGGCTCCGTTGATGAAACGTGGTTCCCATCCTCATACCTCCCGGTCTTATTCCTTCGGGTTTACACTGGATATGGGGTGTGTGGTTGAAGCTGTGGGTGGTGCAGCGCAAGCCACCCATGGTCCCTCTCTATGTGCAGGCGTCCTGTGGCTTGCCACAGTGACAGGCAAATCCGAAACCGGATGCCGCCAACCAAAATGCGCCCTCCGGCGGGAGAGCCTATGGTGCGCTGAGGCTGGTTGTGGCTAGATCCTGACGGATGGTCTACCCACTGCTGCCACTGTTGTGCCATTTGCTCATGTCCTGAGCGCCTCCTCGTGGCTACCGCTGGGTGAGAGTTTGTTTCCTTTCTTCTCCCAGCTAAGATCCAGGACACCAATCCGCTTGAGTAAGTGAACTGACCATGTGCTGGACCCGCTGCCTTTCGGGTGTTCCTTTAATCGAAGGCTTTGGCTGAGGACCCGAGTCGTTCTCCTGTCAGGTGTGGGCGCCGTGGCAGTATCCTACTTCATCCTCTTCGGAGGTTAGGAAGAGGTCGATATACCTCTTCCCGTAAAACCTAGCAATGGAAGACAACAGGTCTAAGGGTTATAAGCCCACAGCTCGATTGGCGTAGAGCACGAGCGATACGCATTGTCTCTGACGGTGGGAGGGCATCTCCGGGTGTTTAATGGTTTACTACTGCCCGCTTCAAGCCGGGAAGCTCCTGGTCAAATTGGTACAAACCCGCCAAAACCCACCTGCGTCTGGCCGTGGTCGCAAGTGTATCCCATTACGGTCGCAAACATATATATAAACTGTCCCAGTACCACCAAGGCTGCGTGTGATGGCTGCCGAGCAGATCCCAATTTGTAGAGGCAATCACCTTCCCGAGCTGGACCTGCTCCCCCTGCCTTGTGGGTCAGGCGATTGAGCCAAATGCTCCGGGTGGAGTCCCTCAAGCAAACCTCCGAAGTACAACGACCATCACGCGTGTGATCGCTTACCGATGCAATCGTACACCTGCGCACAAAGCACTCGGCATCGGGTGCCGAAACGTGCGCACTCTACTGGACCGGATCTCTAGCGAGCGCCCAGGGCGACGCACTGCACTGGTCGGGATGAAACTGGCGCGCTACAACATCGACATTGCGGCGCTCAGTTAAACCCGGCTCGCTGCGCAAGGCAAGTTGCATAAGGCAGGTGCTGGACACACATTCTACTGGGTGGGCAACGCCGCCTCAGCACCACGTGATCATGGGGTCGGATTTGCAATATCAGATCGCCTCCATGGCCAGGGAGACTGATGACTGTTCGCCTACGACTCGAAAGAGATAAGTTCGCCACTTTCATAAGCACGTACGGTCCGACCATGTGTTATCCTCATGACACGCGTGATCAATGCTGCACTCAGCTATCCTCCGTGATACGGTCTGTACCGAGGCGCGACCGACTATTTCTGCTGAGTGATTTCAACGCCCACGTTGGGCGTGATGCATCAGTGTGGGCAGATGTTATCGGTTCGCATAGCGATGGTTCAGCGAATGCGAACGGTGACAGGCTGCTCTCACCGCCTGACGACCACGAACACTCGGTTTACACCGAGTGCGTGTGATATAGCAACTTGGACGCACCCACGGAGTCGTCACGCTCGCCTGCTCAACTATGTTATCGAACGTCATCGCGATATGAGTGAAGTGCGCATGACACGTGTACTGCGTGGAGCTGAGTGTGGCACTGATCACAAATTGGTACGCACCAAACTGTACATATATTTTCGTAAATCTATGCATTGCACTCCCGCCGTGAATCAGCGTAAATTTAACATGCTCTCCCTCAGTACTGTGGCGAAACGTACTGAGCTGGAGAAGGCGATGGCTGCACGCCTGTGTGGTGATGTGGACTGCATAGCCACAGTGGGCGACCTGTGGCACCACATTCGCGACCAAGTGACAGCTGCTGCCGAGGAGACCAGCGGGCGCGCAAACTCTGCGTGGCCTGATTTGTTTGATGACAACAATGCGACGATTGGCGCATTGGTGTCGAGGAATAATGCAGCATTTACTGCAAAACATCGCAGACTCCATTGACTTGGGGAAGAAGTGTCAGTTTCGCAAACTCCAACGGCGACTGACCCGAGAGCTCGGTCGCTTAAAATATGCATAGTGAACGGAGAAGGCGTAGCAGATGGCATGCTACGCCGAACGTCGACAACACAAGTAATTCGTTGACTCCTTGAAGGCGGTGTATGGACCGAGATTGGAGCCGCTGAGGACACCGATCAATGGTAGTTCAAGCGCTGCCTGCACACAGAGTGCAGACATAATGCAGACCGCGTGGAACCACATCAGCTATCTCTTGCACAACCGTTAACGATCTACTAGAGGGCATAGAACGGCCTCAAGCAGCACGATGTGAAGACGGGTTTGAATGAGAAGCTGACACTGCTTGAGACGCTCAGTTACGAAACGGCAATTGTCCCGGAACCGACAAGATTCCGCCTGAAGTATTGAAACGCGGCGGACCCGCGTTGGGGACTGCGCTGCACTACTTGATGCAGCGTGTATGGATTGGGGAGGAGGTGACTGCTGAACTGAGGGATGCCCTTGTGCTACCACTGTACAAGGGCCAAGGTTGAAAGCAATGTTGCACGAGTTATCGTGGCATCAACTTGGTGTGTTGTGTAGGCAAGGTGATTGCCCGAATCCTGGCTCAACCGCCTCGTCTGTCAATTATGGAACCCAACGTAGCGGCAGAGCTGGATGGATTCCGTACGGGTCGCAGCACTATCCATATGGTGTTTTCGGCTCGTCAGATGCAGGATAAATGCAGAGAACGACACCAACCTTTGTGCACGCTTTTTGTCAATTTCACCAAGGCATTTGCTACGGTGAACCGCGAGGCACTGTGGCTGGTGTTGGGTAAGTTTGGTTGCCCGCGTAAGTTTGTAAGTTCAATTGAATGTCTGCACAGTGGCATGCGAGCGAGGGTGCAGCTGAGTGGAGAGACCTCGGATGACTTTGCAGTTGTCTCTGGTGTTAAGCAAGGCTGTGTCTTAGCTGCTGCCCTGTTTAGTATATATCTATTGATGCCATGATGTCTTTTGCTTCTGAATCGGCTTGTGCTTACGGTGTTCGTGTGGAGCACCGTATTGATGGTGGGTTGCTGAACATCCGTCGTTTCGGTGCGAGAACTCTAGTCTTTGAGACAACTATCCGTATGTTGCTGTTTGCTGACGACTGTGCGTTGTTTGCACACAGCGCGGATGAGTTGCGGCACATGGCTGACGCTCTGACTTCGACAACGGCCAAATTCGGGCTCACCATCAACACAAGCAAAACTGTCTGTCTCTTTCAGCGTTCATCGGCAGTGAAATCTTCAATATCGCCTCGAGTCAGCATTGGTGCTGAAGTATTGGAAAGCCCCTCCCTCTTCTGTTACCTTGGGAGTGTGATCTCCACTGATCTGCGGCTACGCAGTGAGCTTCGTAACCGTGTCTCGAAGGCAGTGGCGGCATTCGGGCAGCTTGAGTACCGAGTGTGAAACAACTAGCAGCTTACCATTGGCACGAAACTGATGGTGTACGAATCCATGGTACTGTCCGTTCTTGTATGCGGCAGCGAAACGTGGGCGATGTACTGGCGGGATGTACGATATCTCGAGCGGGTTCAGCAGTTGTGTTTGAGCCGGAGTTTGCGCATCAATTGGGCGCCAGAGTTGCTGACACGGAAGTATTGCGTCGAAGTGGAATGTATGCAGTGGACCGCATACTTTTGGTGAGATGTCTGAGGTGGCACAGTCATGTGAGCCGTACGGGTTCGACGCGGACCCCGAAACAAGTGCTATATGGTCAGCTGAGTATTGGGAAGCGGCACGTGGGGAATCCAAAGTTACCTTACCAGGACATGATCATAGTTAGCCTCTCATGTTCTAATATTGATTGCAGGTCATGGGAATCGAAGGTCGTTGCTCGGCGTGCACGGCGCTATCTGATCAAAGTGGCGATTGTCAAGGTGCAGTAGAAAGACCTCATACATTCAGAGAAGAAGCGGTAACTGCGGAAGCGGCAAGCACCGATGGGTTGAACTCCATCCACCTCGAGCGCATGGTACTGCAGCCCATGCGGTCGCGAGTGCCTGCGTCAGGCAGGCCCAGTTAGCCTTGAGCGATGCCAATCTGGACCACTATAGAAGCGATGACGTGTCGTTCAGAGAACGTTGGCAGAACCGGCGCAGCGTTTGTAGGTACGCTGCATTCCATTTACCAACCGCATGCTTGCATCCTACCTCTGGCTATATTAGGTGGTGTGTTTGCCATTTTGTCCTAATGCTTTGCTTTCTCATTTTATTTTCTACCGGTACTCGCTTCTATAAATTTTCACATGTCGCTCAAGCCTATCGTATCTAATTTCGATATTATTTTCGTGTTTGTGCCATTTCCATAAACTATACCTGCTGACCTCGTGAACTTATCCCGGATTCCTTTGTCAACAACTTTGTCAACAACTCATTAATTAAAGGTTTATGTCACTGTTTCCTTATGCATTACTCGATTTATTTTATTTGTTATCCTTCTCTCAAGTGATTGGCAGTTGCTTGATATCCCTGGTGTTCATGCGCTCTATGTGCATGCTGACAAGCACGCTACCTCTATATTACCCACTACCTAGTTCACACTGGCTTCTGGAGATTGCTGGTCGTTGCTGAACGGGACGGGGTGCACGGTCCTTGAGATCGTGCAGGGATAAAATATTTGCTCCATGCACACAGCGGTTAGGGGACCGCGGTCCAACCACCACAATGTGTGCGGTTGCTGCTCCAAATACAGTGTGGTTTTGTTTGCCTGTGAAACAGTGTGGGCCGGCTCCGTTGATGAAACCTGGCTCCCATCCACATGCCTCCTGGTCCTATTCCTTCGGGTTTACACTCGATTTGGGGTATGTGGTTGTAGCTGTGTGTTTGGTAGCGCAAGCCACCCATGGACCCTCTGTAGACGCAGGCGTCCTGTGGTTGTCCCAGTGGAGGCACGGTGCCAGGCGAATCCGAATAAATAAATAAATAACTAGTTTATTCTCATCATTACGAGGCACACCATCAAGGGCATGATCATGGTAATACAGACATGCATGATCGACAATTGCACAAATTAGTGCATTTTGACAAATGGCATAGAAATTTATGTGTGTGTTGACATTTAAAAGTATGTTTGACTGTGTATTTGGAGGGTGCCATGTAGTGTGAGCAGGTAAATGTGACCCCGTTTGTTTATGTTTGTTGTGTTCGCCATCAAAGGGGGAGTCAATGGAACGCTTTGAAGCAGATGTCGTTCGTGATGTGTGAATGATCCTCTGGAAAAGGGAAGAGGCAGTGACTTTATTTAGTTTCGAGTCACATCCGCCACGTCACAGTGTTGTTAAACGGATATCCGTGGTTTTTTATAGGGAGAACGCTTGCCAGGCGAAATCCCACCACATCCTGGAACACTGCCGCCGAACGATTTGCTGGAACGGGAAAATCCCGAACCAGCCAGCTGGCACCACGAGGAGGTTGTTCGGATAGCCAGCCTGTTGTTCGGCTAGCCATATGCGTGTTGCCCGATGCTGAGGCTGATGTTGCATTCATGACGCTTCTTCACCACAGTTGGGCTAAACCAGCATAGCCTAAACCAGGTCTTCTTAAGTTGGATAAATGTCGTGCCTTTTCAGTTAGTTTGTCCGTGTTGTCTGAATAAGCTTCTATTAAGTGGGCTCCGTTGCCAACGCCTATTGTGGTTATCTTCGTTAAATAGCTCCAGTTTGTAGCATTTTTGAGTAACCTCAGGACAGTTTGTACTTGTCGCGGAGCCGTTGCTAACCAACTTATTTCATATGCAAATTTAGCGAAGAGTCACATCGGCATAGCCCTATGCTTTAACAGATATACTTTATTTAACAATCTTATTTCAACTGTTTGGCTATCGCTTGACCTCCCCGGTGTGGCTTCGCTTGATGTTGACAATGTGCCTACCTGTCTGGTACACACTACCTCGTCCATAGTGGCTCGAGGAGATAGTTGATCGTTGTTGGAGGGGACCGGGTTCACAGTCCTTGTGGCCGTACTGTGCTCATTGTGGCTTTCCATGCACTCAATGTGGAACGGACTAAGGTTCAGCCACCGCCTTGTGTGTACTTGCTTCCCAACTTAAGCGTGCTTGTGTTTGTCGGTGAATATCTGCTAGCCTGCCCCGTTGCTGCAACTTATCACCCATCCACATGCCTCCGGTCTTGTTCCTTCGGGTTTACACGGGAAGTAGGTCGCGTGGTTGTAGCTGTGAGTGGTGCAGCGCGTGTCATGTATGGTCCCGCTTTACGCGCAGGCGTCCTGTAACTGACCAGACTGGGAGGCAAATCCGCAACCGGATGGCGCCAACCAAGTATATGCCTAAGTGGACATGGTTGGTGAACTTGTTAACTTGATTTGCTTCATGAGTTTTTGCCTTGTTCGCCATCGTACGAAGGGAGCAAAAGTACTACTCCAACTGGAGGACATTTGTGGTGTGGGAAAAATCTTTCGGAAGGCAACGTGGCGGTGGCTTTATTGAGTAACGAGTCAAATCCTCCAAGTCGAGGTGTCGTTACTCCGCGCTTTGTGACTTTTCAGAGGAAGAACGCTTGTCAGGCGAAGACCGACGACCTGCTGGAACACTGCCTCCAAAGTATTTGCTGGAATTGAGATAACCCGAACCAATAACTGGTACTACGTGGAGGTTGTTCGGCTAGGCAGCCAGCCAGGGTTGCTGATTTCCATGGCGTTGACCGCTCACTACTTGGTTTCATCAATATTTGATTTTGGCCTGTTTCTTTCATAAGTAGGTTACTCATTTTAACGCGCGTTAAGTTACGTCCAGCGTACTAAGCACTTGAGATGGGGAGAATTATTGCTTGTGCCCATATTTTATATCCATTTGGGTAACGTTAGGCAAGCGGCGAAAGGAGGCGGAAGCATTTCGGCCGGTTTACACACAAGACGTTTGTGGTGAGCAGACCATGCACGAGGGCACTAGCTATGTAACCGTGCATCCTATAGACCGGTTTTATATGTGCTAGTTCTTATTAAATGTTTAGACCAGTGTAGTGCACTTGCTCTGGATGCGGCACATATCCCTGCAAAAACAGAGGGGAACCCGCGCACCAGTATCGTTCTCGAAAGTAAGATTGCGCCGACAATTACCCGGTGTGTTCAGTTTCCGCAGCGTTCGATATACAACATCGTCTGGACCGGCTGGTTGTCGCTGGGACATCCGATATGATGGTCGAAAAGCTGCACAATTACCCCCGGGCAGTAGATTAAAAATTGCCGTATACCGGTGTCAGTTGGTAATAAGTTATTTTATCTCTTGCGGTTCTTACACCCCGACTTGCCGAGGTAATATAGCACCACGGGCAACGGAAAACACAAGCTCGAATCCCGGGATACAGTAACCTTCGTATACCCGTTGGTTTGATGAGAGCGTTTTCATGCGAAAACCTTGTCGCTCCACCGGAGGAGAACAACCAATTACATATAGACGGATGCTCCCCTTTCAGTTCGTCTCAACTGCAGGTGTGACCAATGCTGTGTACAATCATTTCACCGTTCCTTACACCTCCTTTTGCCACGGGGATTTACCGTGCTCCAGTTAAAACCACGGCTGTGTCAATTATTGGCTCTCATAATTAAAGAACTTATTGTATTGCGTGAGGTCTGGGTGACGTTTCCAGTTAACACGTTTGCAACCAAGGTATACTTATCTTGCACCATCTTTCACCATGTTAGCTACGCACATTCCCAAAAGCCGGGCATTTCAGTGAACATTGTGAACAGACTTATCGCTCTTTGGACCATGCGCTCTAAAGAACCTTCTTTGTGCGCTATAGTCTGAGCCACACCTGAGACGTGACGTAAGGAGGCACATGTAATTCATATGTATTGAAGGTAATAACCTAGTACCATGGGATTAGGTACTGCTGCATGCATTCGGTCGTTATATAGTGTTTATCGGTGCATTCCAGTCTGTGTGCCTGCTTAGCTGCCTCTTTTTCGTTGATTGTTTTTCCTAAGGTTTCCACAGATACGGCGGCCTGCGCATGAAGGTCTAGCATCTGGCACTGGATGAGCTGTGCTCAACAACCAGCTTACTTGAAAAGAATGATCACTTCTCCCTGACCTCAACAGTAAACCGTTATTCTGCTGAATGCTATCGCCATCCGAATGGATCATACATTTGGCGGTTTGAAGAGATGCTGCTTGCAGTAAGTCTAAACAAAGGGTTTAGCCCGCCTCGCAACTTCATTGCCAGAACCTACGCGCTGGAATTATGCATTTACGGCGATCGCTTGTTACACTATGGTTGACGGCTTGTTCAATCACAACCATACTTTGTTATAGACAGCTTTGCTATTTCTTCTTTGTGTTCGAATAATTGCGCTCGGCGCCCCACCTTTCTGGAAAATCCTTTTATACTCCATTTGCCTGGAGCATTTCTAGTGGCATATCATTGAGACCTTACTAAACATGAAGCCAATTTCGCTTGACAATAACGTACCTGTGTAGGAAATCTGTTCCCCTTCTGTGAACCATGTACGCTTTTGGGTGGCCTGATATCAAGGGGTTCCGCACTATTACTCTGCTATTGCTACCCATGGTCTAACAAGAATTAGCGCGAACTTCCTGTGGATTCACCCTTTGAACGAGGAATGGCATTTTCACCTGCGATGGACAAACATAGCCATAAGAATCAGCTGCAGTTAGCAAACGGCACGTCCAGTGGGGATACCTGGACACAAAGGCTTCACGCCAGGACCAGTATACCACAAAGAGAAAGCCAAAACCCAGTAAAAATCTAAATTCGCCTGCACAAACATTCACCCAACTCGCCTGGACATTTCCTATTCCGATCTGCTTCAACGATTAAGGGCAGACCTTTACTAAGCCTTTCGGATAGTCAACGCGTAAATTTGGAGCTCATATGACTGCGTATAACCGTGTGTAGCATTGGTCTGTAAGCTACATCGTTAGTTATGCAGTTTTATTCATACGTATCGAGGGCAGTGTTCCAGGATATGGTGGGTTTTCGCCTAGCACGCTTTCTCCTGAGAAAAGTTCCAAATGTGCGTTTATCAATGCTTCAACATGGCATCTGTGGCTCCTCACTGAATAAAGTCACTGCCCACCAAATCACTCTGGCAAGTTAACCCGGGAGACTTTTCAAATATTTTCAATATTTTTTGGTTATGTACGCTAAAGAGCCAGTTCTCTGTTTCTACCTTCCGCCACCACAACATATGTAACGCTTCTACACATTCTTGAACCCAGTCTATCGCCAAATCATCAAATATTCCGTTCCTGAACAGGGAATATGTTATTTTAGGAACTTTTGTATTTTGTGCTAACTGGGCGTTTCATACAATTTAACATGTCTGTTGCGTAACCATCGCACGTTAAGTCTTGCTCACGCTTGATTTGGTGGGCCCGAAATATTCGTGAATAAAGCACTTGTTTATTTATTCACTGTGGTATGCGATACGTCTGCACCGACCTTAGTTAAGGGAAGCGGGGAAGTGCAGCTGCAGCAATGGTGACAAGTGCTGTGAAGGTGGCGAGTACATAAACCACTGGGCCACAGTTCCAAAGGCTGGTTGCCGCCTGCGTACGGATATGACTTTTAGGCGATCTAGTCACAGTGAGCCGTCAGCTTTTGCGGCCAGCACGCCTAAAGGTCTCATCCGCGCGAAGTAAGCTATCAGTCCGTGGAAGTGTGTCCAGATGACTAACCTACCCAACATGTTGAGGACACTTGTCCAAATTCTTGAATATGGAGTGCTCTTTGTTTTTCTCAACGAATGGCCGGGAAGGCGCATCGCGTGTTACAACGAACGAATAAGCAGAAGTTATTCTCGAATACTTTGGGGCACCAAAATAGGCATAAGCAAATATTTAAAAGTACTTTTCCGCAAGAGACGTGGCTCTTATATATATATATATATATATATATATATATACGCTGTACCAGGCACCCTATTCCATTTTGTTTGTCTCTCAACTTGTTCGCGCTTTTAAAAGTGTTGGTTGTCTAGCGTATCCGATATCACGATGTTCCTTTGTTCGTTACTTTCCAACTTCCAGTTTAGCAGCCCATCTGTCCTTTTTTATCACACTTGTGCATTGGACATGGTCTGTGCACTTCGTCATAACGTCGCTACCAAGGGTGTGAGAGCTGTAGGGTGTATCCAGGCTAAAGCTAAGACTAGCAGCAAGGACTCATCTAGTACAACTATACGATGCACGTTTAATCTAACGGGCATCTTTTCTCGTGTTCCCAAGTGACCAAGCTTCAAAATGACGTGCTGGAGATCAAAAGGCTCTTGAACACATCAGAACCGCCTACTTCTTGCCTGGCAGCTATAACGCCTATTATTCACGCCGAAGAATTTATAGAGGGTAAGCTTGCAGGGTTGGTTGGGGGTTCCTCAACACGAATTGCACCGAACTGAGGATTCGGCTAAAATGTATTAATGAGGTAGCGGTGTACAAGGTTCCAGACCGTCTGAAATTGCACACCCCTAGAAAACTATTGATGGTAGTACATAAATTGGAACACAACCATCTCATTTGCTTAATGCTGAGAAAAAGGTTTACAAAACCCAAGCCCCCTTATAGTTAAGTTCGATAATGCGTGCTCGGCTCTTAAGTTTTCCTCCTACGGAACCGAATTAAAACCCGCAAGACGTTCGTTGACTTAAATTAGTACTAGCACGAGGTCCTTTGCAACGTCCTTACGGCGGACGAAGTGAAAGCTCCGCAACGACTAGAGGTGTTCAGGTACGCTGTGACAACTCCGGCGCCTGTGAACCTAAGTGGCTCAAGTTCTGTTTACCTAGGCATCTCGTCTGATTTGGACATTGCCTCGCTTAACTCCCAGGTAGAACCTGCACAAGCTTGGACCAGTACCACCTATAAAGCCACAAATCGTAGGTCAAATCAGCCAACCTGAGAACAATACAGAAAACGGCTCAGTTACTACTAAATGCTCAGTTGCTGAGCCAACATGACCCGCCATACCGAAAGACACAATGGTTGAAGAAACGCTAACGCAACTTCTATATAACCCTGTTAACACAATGTGCTAGGAACTCTCTAAGTCGAACGAAGAGCGACTAGCCTAACCTCCACTCAGAGAACGGAGCCGCCGGCGCCTCTAACCAAAAGACCCCCTGTATTGACCATACCACAGAGTTCACCTGAGCTGCTGGTATCAAGGAAACCAACTTTGAAAATAAGAAAATCGGAGACCATGGCACCGTAAAATTCTGTGCGCGGGAATGGATCGTGTAGCGCACAAGTGATCCATGTTCCAGACAATATATCGGTTGACGCATTTAGGCGTGAAATCATCTTGGTTAAAGGTTCTGCAGAGAATGCACTGCAGGTTCAACGACTGACCAAGCATGTGCCCAACTTTGCGACCCCACTGTAGAGCTCGATCAGGAGACCTCAAACTCGCGGTGAAGCCCCCACGCGTACAATTAGCACCAAGCTTAAGAAAAGGCGCTCCCGCCGCGAGAATAGTAAAGATTTTAACCACATAATTCTTATGGACAACATACTATTGAGATGGAGAAATTCGCAAAGCCATGTACATACTTTGGCTGAGCGCACGGTGCTACGTATCGCAAGCAAGCCTTAGGCACTTGTACGGCTTTTGAAGCACCGCAGTGGCCGCAACCATCTGCCCATTAACCCACTCGTGCTTCCTGATAAAAGAGTTATCACCGCCGCAGCATAGTTGTGCGACCTCATTAACGCACACCACTGTGGTGTCATCATCAGTATTAATTTGTTATTAGCAGCCACGAGTTCAAAGTTTACAGACGATGGCCTGACCACCACAGAGTTCAAACTGCACAAGGTCAGTCGCGCTCTATGCTCACGGAAGCGGTCACACAACTCTGGCCTTGACAAAGTCCCGTCTTCCTTACTATCACACTGAGGCCCGGATATTCCAATACTCCTTCGCAACTTTTTCACGCACTCCATTTCGAGCGGAAACTACCCAACCATATGAAAGCACTTGATATTCGTTCCACGGCACAAACAAGGTTGTAGTCAAAATATCGATAACTATCGTCCTATAAGCCATACACACTTTGCATCCAGAGTTATGGAAAGGATGGACAAGGTGGGGAGGCTTCATTTCCCATCGCAGCGCAACCTCATCAATAGATCCCAACACGGCTTACTGCCGGCCAAAGCTTGCCAAACATGCCAGTTTGAATTATTGAACTACGTGACGCGCTCCGTTGAGCCGATGCAAGCGCTGGTCATTATGTTCTTGGACAGGAAAAAAGGTTTTGCCGAGTTCCACCCACTGGTCTGCAGGCAAAACTAGCTGCATACTGTGTCTCTAACCATCCTCATCCTTGGTTTCCTTCTTACACCTCTAGCCGAATGCGGTCATTAAAACTAGGCGATAAACCTACCAAACAGCACCCGGAACTAGCGGAGCATTTCAAGATAGTGTGCTTGGCTTTCTACTGTTGCTGTAACACATTAGTGACGTATTCTAGGTCTTGAGGTACGGCAAACCATACGTATTTGCAGATGATATCAAAGTTGTATTTTCACTCGGGTCTGGCTGCATACAAAATGGACCCTCATACATGCAGAACTACCTTCGCGCTCTCGAAAACTGGTGCAGTATTTGGAGAATAGCATTCTCACCAATGAAGTGCAATGTGCTCTCCTACCGTTGCACTATACCACACAACACCTCTCATCCGCACATACTTAGGTAACCGCCCCACCGTGCGCAACCTTGGTGTGCAAGACGCTAGCTCGCTACTTTTTCCGAACAAGCATGCTATAGCTCTGCCAAAGCCAGGTCTAGTATTCGGTATATACTGAAGTCAGTAAGCCTGGCTGAGTCTGGGCTCACGCTTTACAACGGATGTGCTTTACAGATTGTAGAGTACTGCCCGATAGTTAGCACCAAGCTACGTAACAGTGATAGAATTGGGGTCGAGAAAGTCCAGCGATCTTTTACTAAGCGCCTTCTTGGCCCACAAAGTTCAACTATCAAGGCCACTGCAAACTGCTTGGCATGGAGCTTCTCTGGCTGCGCAGGCTTAAAGCCAACCTCATATTCCTCTATAAACTTCTCAGAACCTCGGACTCATGCGTAAGCCGACTTTTTAACCGATGGGGATACAGGTTACGCCATAAGCTAAACGCCCGAATCATTCTCGCGCCCTAAGACACGTCGCGACATCCGTGCAAACTTCTTCATCCAAAGATACGCGCACGTATGGAACAAGCTACCATAAATATTCAGAGCGTCAGAAATTGCAGTAGGTTTCGTCCCGGGCATAAAGCGCTTGCTGACCGTCGTACAAGTGGCGATACTTCTGGGTAGCTGCATTGCCGAAGACGAGTTCTGGCGACAAGGTCCTGAGCACATATAGAGATGTCTTCATTCAACCATCGCAAACTGTGTCTCCCAATATTAAAGCAAAAGCGTTTCTAGTCTATTAGTGTTATTCACTGAATGCATACGTTCAGGGATCGGCACACCCAACAGTGTGTCCACACAACCTCCAGGCTATTGTTGGTGTTTCCACTTCTCAATAGAGCTCTTGCTTTCCCGACACCCTTCTTTGCAATTCGCCATTTCTGTTTGCATTCCTTACTCAATTGGGCGGATAAATCTTGGGGCCTGGCTCTAATCTATCATTGTCTAACAAGTCTCCTTTTTCCGACTACTTCCAGACACAGAGAAGTTAAAAATCTAAACCATGCAGTCCCAAAGTGCTGCTCCCCTCATTCTGAGACCTTGGCTGCGCATGCTAACTGTATTTTCGTGTAGCCAGTTTCGTCCCAAATTGCTTCTTTGCTGATAACACACTGTTTTTTATTACCCACGTGTAGCAGGAATTTAGATGGATTTCTGCTAGTTTTCATCTCAGTAGTTCAACAGTTACATAGCAGAGACTAGTACGGAAACGCGCTAGTGATAGATAGGTGGTGGTATATCCCAGTTAATTTGCAAATAATGTACCCTATCAAACGCCCCCCATGGCTCAGTGGCTTAAGCTGCTGGCTTGTTAGCATCTGACTCTAGCCGTCATGGGTTCGATCCTCCCTAGAGGACCGAGGTACTGCGCGCCACGGCCGAGCCCCAATAAGGCGAACCGCGCCTGGCGATTTTCCGGACTAAGCTCTCCTATGTAGCTTTTGAACTATTGGGATGAAAGCCTTACCAGAAATACTCACTATTTTTATTCCCGTCCTAATTTGGCTGCCTAGCTTTAGCTGGCAAAATTATCCGGTTTTGTCTGAACCGTCTTCTGCGGTTTGACCTCTCTTGGACTTCTTAGGTGTAAATGTTCTTGGCTGTGTCGGCGCAACGCTATGTTACTCTCACCTCAGGAGCGTCGCAAGTCATGGTTCATCCATATTATCAAATCCCCTTGCCTCCTTTACATGTCTATCCCACGGCCCATCTCTTTTAGCATTCAGGCACTAATAATACGGCTTTCTCTCTATGAGCCGACATTCCAGTATGGTCTTAAGCTTTTCCTGCTTTCCGACTACTGATCCCTTACCGGTGCAGCATCAACAGATTCACTACTATGTTCATAACACCTTGAGATCTTTGTACCCTTTTCCACCTCACCTCGATAAGGACTTTTACTTCCCGAACCGATTAGTTTTTTCCGCTCTCTGTTTGCATTGTTTATCAGTTAGACGGACACCTGTTCGGGCCTGGCGCTAACCTAGCCTCATATGACTAGTCTTTGGCTTTATGATTGCTTCCAGACATCCGAGACCTAAACTAATTAGGCTCTGTAGTCCTAAAACTGTGCCTCTCATCCCTAGCGCTTAGCTCGGCATACTAATTGCCTGTTCCGGCGCAACGCTCTGCAACGCTTGTCTCACTTACATCGCTGGGCATTACTTATATTTCTTTTCGCAACAAAGGTGAATCATCATCTGAAGAACGTCATTAGGTTTTCCCCACCTCAATAGCACCATTTTTACAGAACCTGTTATTTCCTTCCCATGATTGCTGTTGCATTCCTTTTTTATTTTACTTGTGTTTGTCCCCCCTGAAGTCTTACTTTCCTACCAAGTTGTGACTGTGCAATATATGTTGCTATAATCCGCACATCTCATCCTCCTCTCTCTGGTGTCCCACAGATTGGGCATATGCGCTTTAGGACCTTAAAACCTTTTTACCCTTTCTTCATTGCTGATCTGGAACAATTTTTCATTCTCTACTGATATGTGGTATGCTGGCTACGCGTGGTACTTCATCACTTATACTACCTGTGTATAAGCCATATATGACTACCAATAACATGATATAAGTGCACGAAAGTTCAGTCATTGTTGAGACTGAGTGACTGCGTTCCGGATGCATTGCTTTCGTCTGTCTGCGTATCTTTCCTTGTTTGGTGCCTTTTTCCCCGAGATTGTCACAGATAAGGCGTTGAACACCCAAGGCATCTTTCACAGGTGCGACAACACTAAAATACAAGGCACAAAGTTCCCCTAGCTGAAAACTAGTGGAAGCTAATCCGCCGCTTTTATAACTTACCGACCGGGTAAATGATTCTTTATTTTACAAGGATAAAATCTTCCCGAAGTCTGAATAACTGGAGTTAATTCGCCAAACAATACTTCATTCACATGCTTCTGACCCGGAGCTCTCCTGCTGACTTCCAAAGGCACATTTGCCTGCCGATGCAAAGCCCGAACCACTGGGTTCGACCGTATTTCGCCATTGGATATTTTCTTATGTTTGCCACTCCTCCGAAGCTCTTTACCCCGCTTTGTTCTTTCATTTGGATGCGGACACCTGAATTTTCAACCCATGTTACAAATTTCCCCGGGAGGACCTCCGATTTGTTTTCGGGGCGATATACCACCCTTCCGGGCTTCAACAGCACTTCAACATATTTCATTGGATATCCGGTGGAAACTTTCCATAGTTCTTCAAGCGAGCAAAATATCATTTTCAAGAAATATTCAATTCATGACCTCCCAATCGGGCACAGCTATTCAGTCAGGACAGAACAAGACCCACGAACGAACTAGGCTTTCGCCTAACGCCACCTCCGACGGAAAAATGGGACGCAACTTGACTGTGAATAAACGAGCAACTAAACGCTCAAGCAGAAGCATAGCCGGTTACAACTTGCCATTTAATAGATCGGCGGCAGAGTTGCAGGACGTGGTAGACTTTTGGCTGGTAAGTGTTCTCCCTAGAAAAAGCCAAAAAGGTCCGTTTAAAACACTGCAACTTAACGTATGTGACTCGCCACCAAATAAAGGCACAGCTTATAACTTCACACTGTCAGTTCAACTAGCGTCACCATTCTAGTTATGTGTGTTACACTAGAAGTGCTACCTCACCATGTACGGTTTTCCTTTTTCTATGATTTCACGAATATACTATTATCTCTTTACTTTCTACCATATCACCGTGGATATTTGCGTTACGTTTCCACGAACGCAGTATATTGTCACACATCTCTCGATTTTGTTCTTTAACTGTTTTCTAGTTGAGCATTCAGGATTCTTAGTCTATGATTAGCTGAGGTTTGACTGCAGTCTATGGCAGGCCGATTATGTCTTTGCAATCGGGGCCCGAGCTGACGAAAGCATAAGTATATTTCAATTTCCCACCATTGTACAGTTCTAAGCATGAACGTAGTAACAATTTTCTACTGTCTCTGTTACCTTTGCCATAAAATGCCTGTACCGTTGCATGTACCTAATCATGCTTCCATGGGCGTGCCTCGCCTGGTTAGAAATAAAACATGTATTTATTTATTTTTCGCATGATCGAGGTACATTATACAGTTTTTGTTTTAACTAACCAGCAACCGATAATAACACCTTTTCGGGCTTCCATTCGCCTTCGGGTTTTGGCTACGAGTGTTGTGCTGGTGATGATCGGTCTGCTTGTCTCCTTCTTTTGTTCGTCGGATCTAACTTGTTGAAATATTGTGTCAAATGAGCTTCATCTTCAGATCGGATTGTGCGACCAACTGACGGCTACCTAAGATCGTGCTTTACCGAAGGTCAGGTCCGGCATTCTTACGTTATTGCCTGGTGGTTCTTTCATGTATGTAAGCTCCTTTATTTTGGTCCATCCACTACATATTTGGGTTTCTGTTTTCTTTTTGTAACCTTTGAACTCTTTTTTAATGTGTTTACTATATCTGACCATGTTTCCCGCACTGACAAGCCAGCAATATTGTTCGCTTCTTCTTGCCTGTTTTCGATTCATTTAGTCCTCAGCTGTGGCTTTTACAATTGGAAGACCTTTATCGCATACGTCGCATTACCTCAGATTCATTAATGTTCGCACATGTCATCGACCAGCTTCCTACCCACATCGCAACTGATCTTATCGAATTGCTCCATCCGATTCCGGACAATGCACCTTACTTTGAGCTGAAAGCCGTCGTTTTAACACCATCACGGCTTCTGGCGAGGTTAGATTTCGACCGTTATTCTGCGGTGCTGAACTAGGCGACCGTACGCCGTCACAACTCCTCAGGCACATGCGTACGTTGGTCGGTTCCTCTAAGCGCGGTGACTATAAGCAACAGCGCTAGACGAAACGTCTTCCAGCGTATGGCTCAGCTCTCCTCGCTGTGTTCGCAGATGTTTGACTTTGGACAAGCTGACTTAGACAGCAAAATAGGTTTGGGAGTGCTTTGGTGAAAAAGCGGCAAGTCAATTAGTTAATTCGACCGCTATCGCCGATCTTAAGGCTGCCCTGATTGAGGCCATTTTTGCGTGGTTATCGAGGCTGGATCTGGCTATCTCACGCACTAAGCGCCATCGTAGTAGAAGCGGTAGACGCTCCTCTCAAGGTAGCCGCAGTCCCGCCAGGAGTTTTATGCGCCATTTCTGCTGGTACCAACATCGTTTTGGCGATGGTGCAAGGAATTGTTGACCTGGTTGTAGGCATACAAATGCTTTCTACAAACCGCAGCAGGGAAGCCGCCGCGCCAGCCAGTTGTGGCGACAGCTGCTTGGCCACTTTCCGAGTTGCCCAATTTCGTCTACGGTACCTCAACCATTTCGTCCTTCTTGGTTGACACTGGCGCTGAGACAAAAGTTTTCCTCGTAGTTCAGAACAACCTAACGTAGTTCCAACTGGGCTGCCATTGCAGGTGGCTAACAATAGCAAGATCCATACATACGACCAACAAATGCTGACTATCAATCTCGGTCTCGGTCGAAGTTTTCACTTTGTTATTCTCATTGCTGACGTCTAGCACTCCATCCTTGTTGTTACTTTCCTCACCAAGTTCCTCCTGCCCGTGGACTTGCGTAACCGTAGACCGCACGATAGTTTGACATCTTGTCCGTTTCGGGTGCAGTTACTTTCATCAGTACGATCGGTCTTCGCTTGGTATTGCCCACCGACAAGGTGTTCACCAAACTACTATTGCCGTTTCCTGCTCTTTATCAATTGTCTGATGACCTTCCAAGGCATAGGCACGAAAGTGCGCAATTCCTATTAACACAGGGACTGCCGGTTACCGTCCCACATCGAGGATATCTCCAGACAAGCTCTGCTGCCAAGGCAGCTTTTGAACATATGCTTGGCCTCGGTATCGTTTGTCCTTCAGATAGCCCATGGTCCTCCGCGCTTCATACGGACAACTGTTGCGTACGCCAGGCCAACTCGGACAGCATTCGCCTCTCACATTCAACAAATATCGGGTCTCGTACTCCCAAGCAAAACAACAGAACTGATGTATGACATATTCGGCCACTCCATTGCCTTTAACCTACACACATTACCAAAAGTTTTGTATTTTTATGTTAAAATAGTCTTGTTCAATTTCCTTGCCAATTTGCGCAGTCCGATTTGCTTTTCACCCTTGTTTTGAAGAATAGTATTAACAGCACGGAACGCCTTTGAGGAGGTACCTGCGACGCTCACCTAAACACGCAAGCAACACAAAACAATCAAATCATCCGCACTTTGCAATCATGACGCACTAAAGGAACGTTGAAAACAAAGCAACTCAATACAAGTCACTTGAGTCGTCCGACTTCAACAGCTCCAACTACTAGCGGTCGACTCCGAAGGAGACAACTACACAACTGTAGGAATCAAACTGCCGAACCATGCCTGCGAATACGTGCGAGGCTAATCGGTCAGACGCCATCTTGTCAATTCGTAGCAACAGTCGGGAGTGTTCCAGGGAGTGGTGGGTTTGCACCTGGCAATTGTTTTTCCTACAAAAAGCCACAAATGGCTGTTTAACAACACTGCGACGTGGCAGACGTGGCGCGCTACTCAACAAAGCCACTGTCCCAACCACATATTGGCAGGTTGACCGATACACGTTTCACAAATTCTGTGCATATATCGGCTCTCGTATGAATACGCCCACATATTTGATTAGTGGCACGCCAGTATTCTTAAAATATTTTTGCAGTTCTTTCCTTATGCTCCACTCAACTGACTCGCACGGTGTACACAGCCTCATCGAAGAAGTTCCTCCTCAACATACTTCACGTTAATAATGTGCTTCTTGCCTCTACGTCGAATGCTGTGAAAATAGACCTCATGCAATCTGTGGGCTACGTGGGCCCGCACTACTGACGTCACCTGTACTACTTCCGCTCTTGGTCCTGCTAACCATGCTTTCATGTAAAAGGTTGCAATAAGCTGAGCGTGCACAAAAGGCGTGCCTTGCTTTGTCGGGGATAAAATATTTACGTACTTGTTAATTTAAAAGTCCAACAGCGACTGGAGGCCACGCGGAGATTGCCGTGCGCTATCGAATGCACTGTCCCCGCTAGCTATCCCTTCCCGCATGTCCATGCTTTTCTACTGGCCCACCTTAACGCACACTTTTCTTTAAGATTAAATTGGCGCGTGCATGCTATCCGCGGTGGCTTACGACGATATTCCGAAGAGCGCTATAACCAGACCATTTCGTCTTTATGAATACGTTCGCATGCCAGTTGGTCTACGAAGGGCAGCATAGTTTGGAAAGGTTTATCTATCAAGTCCTTAAGATGCGCGACTTCGTCTGCAATTACATTGAAGATATTCGTGTGGCCAATGTTGATAATGACGAGCATCTGCCACGTCTTTGGTCGCTTTTCGAGCGCTTTGCTCCGTACGATGTTACGATCAATGTTCTCAAATGTGCTTTTGGTCAAAGTTCTGTTGATTTTTTGGGTCAACGAATTGATTGCAACTGCTTTAATCCACTCCTCGAGAAAGCACAAGTGACTGCAGACTACCTAATGCCGCAATGCTATAAACGTATTCGTCATTTTCGTCGCATGGTAAACTACTACAGTCTTTTCATATAAGATAGCCCTGAGTTGCTCCAGTCTTTGACCGATTTACTTAAAAGCAGGTCAAGAAGTGTCGAGCATCATCAATAAGCTATTGCTGCCTGTGACAAGATCAAGCCCATGTTGTCTAACGCTACGGCGCTTAGTCTGTTGAGGACTGATATCGAACACTCTCACACCCCCGCGAGTACTGCATCTCACACCGCCGTAAGTGCTGTTAGCCAGCAGGCACTCAAAGTTGTTCCTGCGACGCTATTCTATATCTCGCACACAATTCAGCCATCACAACCGTCATACGGCCGCTTAGGTCGCGAACTTCTAGCTGTCTACCTAGCTATCAATCATTTTCGGCACCTATTTGAAGGTAGAACGTTTACCATTGTCTCAGAGTGGAAACCACTTTTCTTTGCTTTCCGTGGCTTATACGACCGCATCTCCCTCAAAGAAATGCGTCATTTGGAGAATAGCTTATAGTGTTCGACCGATATTTGCTATGTAGATGGTGCCAATAAGGTTTCGCTACTGGCATGACACGCAGAGATCTTCACGTACGTTCACAATAGACGAGCATCTTAGAAGACATATGGTTGGCGGCCTCCGGTTTCGGTGCTGGCTGGCACTGTGGCCAGCCACAGGCAGCTTGCGCCTACAGAGGGACCACGGGTGGCTTGCGGTGCACCCCACACAGCTCCATCCACACACCCCATATCCAGTGTAAACCTGAAGGAATAAGACCGGGAGACATGCGGATGGGAACCAGGTTTCATCAACGGAGCCGGCCCACACTCCTTCACAGGCAACACATGCATACTGTATTTGGGAATCAAGCGCACACAAAGCGGTCGCTGGACCGTAGTCCGCACCACGCTAAATGCCATTAACCACCATTGATCCCAACACGGCCACAAGGACCGTGCACCGCGTCCGCTGCTTCAACGACCAACTGTCTCCTGTAGCCCGTATGGACAAGATAGTGGGTAATAGACAGGTAGGAACCTTGTCAACATGCACATCAAGCGCAGCCACACCGGGGGATATCAAGCAACAGCCAAGCACTTGGTGTGACACAATGCAATAAAATAAATCAGCTACTGCTTACAGATAAGGTGACATAGCTCTACAATCAATGAATGTACAAAAGTATTGCTTGGGAAAGAATCCGCGCTAAGTTCAACACATCAGAAAATGTCCCAAACGCGAAAAGGTTATCGAACTTAACTACAATTATTATCAGCGACATGTGCAAGATTATAGAAGATAGTGCAGGTAGAGCATAGTTTGGGAAAGAAAGGCATTAGGATAAAATTGCAATCCCAACACTTGAAATAAAGAGACTTAGCATGTAAGCGCGCGGCTAGTAAATCGAATGCAGCCTACCTACAAACGTTGCGCCGGTTCTGCCTAGGTTCTCTGCAGGATTCGTCGCCGCTTCGGTAGTGGTCCCGAGTGTCCTCTCTCATGTCTCACTAGGCCTGCCTGACTCAGGCACTCGCGACGGCATGTGCTACAGCGCCAAGGTATACGGTAGCAACCAACCTATAGGGCTTTGCTTCCGATGAAGATTCAAAAGACACTTCTAGCACAATCATTGTTACAAATTGTACGTCATATGTTTCCTCTAAATGTTAGACCATAGAACATAAATAATGCTTGTCCCCACGTCTGTTCTTTGCGGCCCTGTTTGTCTCTCACCTTCCCTTTCTCCGAGGTCTGGAACTTATTGGGGATCTGGGATCGGAACGTGAAAGAGCTTGTGCCCGTGACAGGACATAGAAACCCCCAAAGACCTACATAGAACACGGCTGTACAACAAGTGGATAAAAATGCACTCACTACCATGACCGTCGTCCAGTAATGGTAGCTGGACATGACGCCTTCATACTCCTGCGAAGTATACATAATTCTGTAAATTCTAGAAGCAAGAATCGGAAGTATTGCTCACCTGGACACAAAGATGAAGAAGGTCTAACCCTCCATAGGCTTCAGCCATTATGGCCGCCCCGAGCAAAAATAACCTGTTCAGCTAGCAGAGGAAATAAGAAGGCAATTGACGGCGGTTAACCGAGGGTTAAATCAGTCGACGAGCTGCTCTGCCAGTTTTACAGTAGTGTACAAACGGATTTCTGACAGAGTTTCAGGACGTGGTGGGTTTTCGCCTTGCAAGCGTTCTCCCTATAAAAAGCCACAAATGTCCGCTTAACAACACTGCGACGTGGCGGATGTGACACGCCACTGAATAAAGTCACTGCCCACAACTACATACTGGCAAGCCGACCAGAATCCTAATGTAATATTTTCCTGACAAGTTTTCTCTACAAACGGAATGCCCAGCCTGTTTACACTACGCACGCTGGAGCCCAAAGTGTCGTCATGCATTGACGAATTTATGCCTCAAGATTAATTTTACAATTTCCAAAGCTTGGACAACTTTCGGCTTACTGCCGATTACATACATAGCAACGTGTTTGGTGCGAAACATAAATTGCTTGTAAACGTTGATCATGCCTGGTCAGGTGTGTCTCGGAAATTCGAGAATATACTATTTATTTATTTATTTATATGCTCGATGTCCATGGAGTACAACTCATCGGTGCTTCCCGCTTCCGCACTTGCCGCTTCTTCTCTGCGTGTATGAGATCTTTCTCCTGCACCTCAGAAACTGCCTGCGTGATCAGATCGCGCCATGCAAGCCCATCAACCGCTTTCGATTCCCAGGATCTGCAATCAAGCTTAGTACTGGGATGCTCAATTTGACCAAGTCCTGGTAACGTAACTTTGGTGTGCCCACATGCCGCTTCCCATTACCAGGCTGACCATATAGGAGTTGTTTCCGTATCCGCATCAGATCCATACGGCTGGCATGACCGAGCCACCACAGGTGTCTCAGTAAAAGTAGGCAGTCCACTGCATACTTCCTTGTCAGCAACTGTCGCCCCAACCGATACGCAAAATTAGTCGCAAGCACTGCTAGTGGAACCGCTCAAAATATCGCACATCCCGCCGGTACATCGCCTACGTTTCACGGCCGTAAAGGAGAACGGCCAGCACCATGGATGTATACACCATCCGCTTCGTGCCAACAGTAAGCTGGTGATTGTTCCGCACTCGGTACTCTAGCTTCCCGAATGCACAGTGTACATTCTTTTGTCTCAAGCCCAAATGTTATAACACAAGACATTAACAATATTCAATTCCATGCCTGTTCTTGCGGTCTTCTCTCGGTTGTCTCTCACTTTCCCTTTTCTCTGAGGTCCGGGAATTCTTGAAGGTCTGGGATTGGACTGAGGAACAGTTTTGGCCCAAGACGGACGCAACAACCCACATGGACTTACCTGGAGCATGGTAGAACTCCGAAAGGACCGAACTGCAATCACCATAACCCTTGTCCAGTATGGAGAAATGGACATATCCTCATACTCCCATACAGTATACATCTGAAAAATCTGGAGAGCGGAAAAATTGAAACTTTTGCTCACCTGGACATACAACAAGAAGAAAAATCGCGATGTCCCTCTCCTCCAGCGACCCCAAAAATCATGGCGACCCAGAGCAAAATACCCGTCCAACTAACAGAGGAAATTAGAAGCCATTACCCCGCGAAAAACCGAAGGTAAAATCAGTGGTCAAGTGGCTTTGCCAGTTAAACATTAATGTTCAAAATGCTTTACGGCAGTGTTGCAGGACGTGGTGGGTTTTCGCCTGGCAAGCGTTCTCCCTATAAAAAGCCGCAAATGTCTGTTTAACAACACTGCGACGTGGCGGATGTGACTCGCCACTGAATAAAGTCACAGCTCACAACTACATACTGGCAAGTCGACTAGATTCACACATCAACTCTTCTTGACACGGTTTCAACTATACACCATTGAACTTGGAGTATCATCGTGATACACAACAGTTTTAAACCTTGATCATGCCTAAGTTGGTGCGTCTCTATGAAACTGAGAATAAACTATCTATTTATTTATTTTACAATGGACATACGACCAATTTTCTACTATTACTGTCACAGTTGCCACAAAATGTTTGTACAGTTGTACATATCTGATCATGCCTCCATGGGCGTGCCGCGCATAGTCGAGAATAAAGTATTTGTTTATTTATTTATTTATTTATTTATTTGCTTTCGACACGCAAATACCCAGGTCACTATGTATCTGCTAATCAGTCGACATCACACTCCCAAGGTAGTTGAAGGGCAAGGTTGTTTCCAATACTTCAGCACCAATCCTGATTCGCAGCAAGATTAAAGATTGCATCTCCGGTGAAGGCTGAAAAAGATAGACAGTTTTGCTTGTGTTCATGGTTAGCCCAAATTTGGCCGCTGTCGAAGCCAGCGCACTAGGCATGTACTGCAACTCTTCCGCGCTGTGTGTAAACAACGCACAGTTGTCAACAAACAGCAACATACGGATAGTTGTCTCGCAGCCTAGAGTTCACGCACCGAAATGACGGATGTTCAGTAAACCACCATCAATACGGTGCGCCACACCAATACTGTAAGCACCAGCGGAATTAGAAGCGTAAGACATCACTGCGCGAAGATAATTATTAAACGAGGCAGGAGCTGAGACACAGCCTTCCTTTACACGAGTGACAACTGCAAAGTCGTCCGAGGTCTCTCCACTCAGCTGCCCCATCGCCTACATATTGTTATGCAGACATACAAGTAAACTTACAAAATTATGCGGGCAACCAAATTTACCTAACGCCAGCCGCAATGCCACGCTGTTCACCGTGTCGAATACCTCGGTGAAATCAACAAAAAGCGAGTCCAAAGACTGGCGTCGCTCTCTGCACTTCTCCTGCAACCGACGAGCCGCAAACGCCATATACATAGTGCCGCGACCACGAAGAATCCGCACTGCCCTTGCGCCACCTTAGGTTTCACAAACTGGCTGACTAGGCGGTTGAGCAGGATTCGGGCAATCACCTGGCCCACACAACTCAACAAGTTGCTGCCACGATAATTCGTGCAATATTGCTTGCTTCCTTTGCCCTTTTACAGTGGAAGCACAAGGGCATCCATCAGCTCAGCAGTCACCCCCTCATCGATCCATACACGTTGCACCAAGTGATAAAAGCGCAACCAGCAACGCCCGTCCGCCGTGTTTCAATACTTTGGGCAGGATCCCTTCGGCACCGGCCCACTTGCCGGTTCGCAGCTGAGTAAGCGCTCTCTGCGTCTCATCCAGTGTCAGTGTGTCTGCCAGACTCGTCTTCAAATCGTGTTGCTTGAGGCGGTTAAAGGTTAGCCATTCAATCTCTGGACGTTTGTTCAAGGGGCAGTCAAAGTGTTGTTGCCAGATCTGAATTGTATCAGCATGCTGTGTGCAGATAGCGCCTGAACTACCACCAAGCAGCGCCTTCAGCGACGCCAACCTCGGTCCATCCACCGTCCTCAAGAAGGCGAAGAATTCTTTGTGTCGGCAGCTTTGGGCGTAGGATACCATCTGCTACGCCTTCTCCGTTCCCCATGCATTTTTAATGCGACGGAGCCCTTGGGTTAGTCTCTGTCGAAGTTTTTAAAACTGACCACTTTTTCCCAAGTCGCTGGGGTCTGCCACAGGTGCAGCACGTTATGCATTGTTCTCACACACCAATGAGCCAATCGTCGCATTGTTGTCGGCAAACCAATCAGACTGCTCAGAGCTTGCGCGCCCGATGGTCTCCTCGGCAGCAGCTGTCACCTGGACCCGGATGTGGTGCCACAGGTCGCCCACTGCGGCTCTGCAGTCCGTGTTACGAGGCGCGCAGTCATCGCCTACTCACGCTCAATAAGTTTCGCCACAGTACTGAGGGAGAGAGTGTTAAATTTATGCTTATTCACGGCAGGAGTGTAATAGATGGATGTACGAAAATATATGTACAGTTTGGTCCGCACCACTTTGTGTTCAGTGCCGCACTGAGCTCCACGCAGTACAGTGTCATGCGCACTTCAAGCATATCGCGCTGACGTACGATGACCTAGTGGAGCAGTTGAGTGTGATCACTCCGTGGGTGCGTCCAAGTTGCTATATCACACGCACTCGGTGTAAACCGAGTGTTCGTGTTCGTCAGGCTGTGAGTCGCACACAATGAGAGCAGCCTGTCACCGTTAGCATTAGCTGAACCAATGCCATGCGCACCGCTAACTTCTGTCCGCACCGATAAATCACGTCCAACGCGCGCAATGCAACCACCCAGCAAAAATAGTCGGTCGCTCCTCGGCACAGACCGTATCGCGGAAGATAACTGAGTGCAGAATTGATCACGCATGTCACCAGGATAACACCTGGTTGGGCCCCTGCCTTCATCTAACGGTTTTTTCAACTTATTGTCATGTATTGACCGTTACACGCGTTGTCCACTTGCTGTTCTTTTATGTGATGCTTCTGAAGAAGCAGTGGCGCGTACCTTCGTTGCAAATTGGGGTTCCGTCTTTGGTAAACCAGCCACTATTACTACCGATGGATAGCCTTAACACCGTACGGCCTTGTTTCGTGACCTGAACTGCTTGCTGAGTTGTTCATACCTACAAATCACCACCTATCACCCAGCTGATAATTGCCTCCCTGAACGTTTCCATCGCAACATAAAGCCGCAATGCTGTCTCGCGGTCGAACTCACAGTGATCAAAACGTCTACTAATTACCTTATTTGGTATTCTTAACATCATTAAAAATGACCTCGGCTATTGTCCCACTGAATTGGCATTTGGCACTACGCTAAGTCGTCCGGGAGAAATGATGCTAGACTCAAAGATTACTGGAGTTGATTCTACCTCGTACGTCACACGCCTGTGACAACGCCTCAGTTCAATTCGTCCAACCCAACTTTGAATCAGCCCTCGGGGTTAACAGGTACGCCCGGATTTGCGCACTTGCCCCTTCTTTTTCTTGTGTGTCGATTCCGTCCGTAATCCCCTGATGCCGCCTTACGAGGGCCATCTTAAAGTTGTTACCCGGAAAGAGAAGTACTTTTTGCTGGATAGAAATGGTTAACGGGATACTGTGAGTATTAGACGGCCCGAAACCCACCAACGTGGAGACGCGACCACTACCGAAACCCACGGACATCCCTATCAGCTACCAGCCTATCTTTCTAAGTACGCTTCTTACTCAGCTTACTCGTGACAAATCTGTTCCTGCTCCAGCACCCCAAGCATCGCTCGACACAAAATCGAAAGCACCCCAACGAGCACGCTTCTGACGTACAATGTTTCACCCATCTAGACTAGGATAAATGTCACAAAAGTAGCCAGCATGCATCTGAGTGACTTACACTATATGATGGAGTTCTGTAGTGCTTACGCATTGCTCGCTTCGCAATTGTACCTTCCTATTAATATTTTCCTTATTTTGCCCAGTTTTGTTGCGACTAACAAACAACCAATAAAAGACCCTTTTTCGGATTTCCATTCGCCTTCTGGTTTTTGCTATGCGTGTTGTGCTGTGGATGGTCGGCCTGCTTGCCTTGTTCCTTAGTCATCGGATCTACCGCATAGAATTATTGTGCCGACTGAGTTTCGTCATCCGATCGGATTGTGCGACGAACTGACGGCCTACCTGGGATCGTGCTTTACCGATGGTCAGGTCCAGCATCATTACTTTATTGAATGAGTTTTTTGCGTAGCTAAACACTTTTAGTTTGGCCTTTCCATTATAATTTTCTTATTGTTGGAGATACGTCTTCGTCACTTATTAACGGTAGTGGCTTAACCCCGTGAATATGTAACATTCGGTAATACTGAGAAACTTTGCAGGGATTGTCCGAGAAATAAGTGGTTGTCTAAATAGGTAGACGCCAAACGAACCTGTAAGTATCTCCACTTCTCAACGTGGACCTAGCTCTTGCTGTCCCGGGAACTTCTCTGCAACCCCGCAAACAAATAAACGTGTCGCGACTACCTTAACAATGGTTTGTTTCCACGTGTAGCTCCTGAAAACTGCACACTGAAGCCTATTGGCCAGAGGCTTAATGAGAACTTCCCCGAACGCCGCATATAAATAACATCTGTTACCTACTTTTGAACATTTCTGTGTAAAGCTATTGCATAATTATATAACTTCAATCAAGTAGGTTTAGAAAATCTGTTTCTCGACCCGCACGTCGTACTAGGTAACCGCTTCTACTCAAAGGGTAACACTTAGCATTTCTGGGTACATGGTACTGTTTAAACTATATTATTATTATTATACCGTATTCGTCTGCACAGTTGTTAGCGAGATAAAATTGGATGTTCTCGCTAGACAGCAAATTTTTAGCACATGGCTTGCAAACTACTGCACAGATCGCCAAACTTTTTATCTCCACGTGTGCATAAACAAATGTCTCTCACGATTACACTACGGATCTTTACATTTCAGTAGTGTTTGTTATAAACTTATCTTTCCTTTTTATTTATTAAGCGTTGGCGCGGTTCTGGAGGCCGCGCTCATGTTCCTATTTGATGCATATATGTCGGTACAAATTAGTTTCTTTATAATTTTCGAGTTAAATACGCCACTTTATAAGTCTCCCTTTTACAGCGTATTTCGCTTTCATTTGCTGTAACTAAGAAAGATTTTTACTTATTCGCTACTCTTACTGACGTTTTACGCTGTTAATTCTTTACAAGAACCCATGGATGTTCGGGAGAAATTACAAACCTGAAAGAGTTCCAAGGGCTCCGATTAAATTTCAGCGCAAAATGGATACTTTGTGGCACTAAAATATTGCATGAATACGATTTTAGAGGCTGGACCTTCGTTGCTGTTTACTTGGTGCACCAATACTAACTCTGTAACCCATGTAGATGGTAGCAACCAACCCATAGGCCATTGCTTTCGTAGAACATTCATTAGACACTTTCAGCACAATCACTGTTGCACATTGTACATCATTTGTTTCCACTAAATGTTATACCATAGGACTTAAACAATGTTGGTTCCCACGTCTGTTTTTGCGGTCTTGTTTGTCTCTCACCTTCCCTTTTCTCCGAGGTCCGGAACTCCTTGGGGATCTGCGATTGGACCGAGAAAGCGCTTTTGCCCGGCACAGGCCGTAACCCACAAGGACCTACAAAGAACAGGGCTGTACAACAAATAGATACAAATGCACTCACTACCACGACCGTTGTCCTGAAATGTTAGCTAGACACGAGTCCTTCACACTTCTGAAAAGTATACATAAACCTGAAAAATCCAGACGCAAGAATCTGACGTTTTGCTCACCTGGACACACAAAGATGACTAAGGTCTCGCCCTCCATGGGCCTCAGCCATTATGGCCGCACCGACCAAAGATACCCGATCAGCTAACATAAGAAATTAGAAGTCAGTTGAATGCGGATAGCCGAGGGTGAAATCAATCTGCAAGCTGCTCTGCCAGTTTTACATTAGTGTACAAATGGATTTCTGTCAGTGTTCCAGGACGTGGTGGGTTTTCGCCTGGCAAGCGTTCTCCCCATAAAAAGCCACAACTGTCAGCTTAACAACTCTGCGATGTGGCGGATGTGACTCGCCATTGAATAAAGTCACTGCCCACAACTACCTACTGGCAAGTCGATTAGAATCATAATTTAATATTTGCCTGACACGTTCAAGGGTAAGATATTCCCTGCCTACATATATCCTTTTCACTACACATGTAATGCCCAGCCTGTTTACACTACGCACGCTGGAGCCCAAAGTGTCGTCATGCATTGACGAATTTATGCCTTATGATTACTTTTACAATTTTCAAAGCCCGTACAACTTTCGGCCTACTGCCGATTACATACATAGCAACGTGTTTGTTGCGAAACATAATTGCATGTAAGTGTTTATCATGCCTGGTTTGGTGCGCCGCGACAAATTCGAGAATATACTATTTATTTATTTATCTAAAGAACTCCAAGCGTAAATCCTTGTGGCGCGAAGAACTCGGTGTTTCCAATCTTTACAACAACAGGTAACGTTTACTTGCAGCAAAGGACACAAACCAATCCGTCACTACATGGATCTGTACGGTAATCGTGTACCAGAGTATTTAACCATAACTATATTTCTGTCTAAGAAAGAGCTTTCGTTCAATGGCGATAATCATCTGATCCCTCACGGAAACTGCATCAAGCCAGTCTAGAAATATTATCTGTAGTCATTATTATATTTGTGATTTTTCATGCCACGGGCGCACCCATGCACCGCTGAGGCTCTGGCATTCCTACTTTTGCGTCCGTTAGCAGATGTCTACGCAAAATAAGAGGGTAGAATGGGGAGCTTATGCTGTGCTCAGAGATACTGTCCAGTTTTGTTACCTGCGGTCTAGAACAATGGGGAAAGCAGATGTTGACAGCATATTATAACTTCGTAACTGTTACAGCATCCTAGAAGCTCACGGATTGCGAAGCACTGCTTGAACAGTCCACAATTTGCAGACGTACTTAATCGACGAACGTTTAATACGTCCCTGCACATACACGTGTGGAATTTACGAAAGCTGTTAGGCTTCTGCACTTCCTGGAAAACATCTAACGAATAACTAACTCAAGAAACTCAAGCTGCATGCTGTTCACATTGGGTGCCTACTGTATACGCACCACAGTATCTGGTTCGTCGTCATCGCTGGCTACATGCCACACAAGCATTCGTCGCATTTGATACCGGCTGCACGAGTGGATCTTCAAGATTTTCTCACACAGGCGCGTGGAGGTTCAAATAGCTGAAGCCGTGGCAGACTTAATTCACGTCGAATGCGGCGTGCTACATGTTTCGGTCTTGGGGTCCGGTCTAAGCTTGGTCTCTATAAACGATCTAGTGAGTCAAACTGAATCAAACTGTTTACTTAACGCAGATGACAACAAAGGTTGGCGAGGGATCAGAGCCCCAGAAAACTGTATCCTGCTTCAAATCGCCCATGAAAAGATGGATGGATGGTCGGTCCAAGGTCGCCTTCTATGCAATGTGGTTAAATGTCTAGTGTTTCATTTAAGACACCGAATTTTTCACCCATATAACTAGGGATCCAGGATCTGCAAAACCGTGCTTTAGAAAAGAGTCTGGGTTTGTTGGTCCAGGAAGAGCTCGGCTGCTCGAAGCAGCCCAAAATAGCATCAAAGAAGCGGATCCAAATCGTGAAGCATTACGGTGAGCTTCCGGGCTATTCGAATCGTTTGTCTTCTGCCAAATACTTCTAGCTTATATACACGCACATGTTGCACCTGCACAGCAAGCATGGCACCCATGGCTAAAGCGGGATCTCAAGGTCCTGGGGCTTCCACAACGTTGGGCGACCCATAAGGTCAAGGGGCTGCACCCCTCGTCATACGAACATCTCCACCCAGTGCTTCGCATCTACAGTGCATGCTATCGCCGTTAGCATGGTGACCTAAGCAAGGGCCACCAAATATTAAACAACACTCATCACCACTGCCATCTACTATTAAAACTGCGTGACAACAGCCAACTGACAGGTCGTCATCTCAAATTTGCAGGACAATACAGTCGGTTGGAAATTTGGGGCAACTTCCTTCCGCAGCATGGTTGCCACGCGTGGAGTATCCCTCGCAGAAGCCTCTATTTCAGCTCCCAAGTTAGCCATGTTCAAAGCAAGTGTCGGCGGTGCTCTAGCCATACTAAACAACATCACGTAATTTAGATGACCCATAACAACAGCAAAATAGCAAAAGCCAACCAACCTACCTTCACTTTTGCCCGGAAACCACAACCGTTTACCTTGGATATTACATACAACCAACGGGATCGCCGTCCCAGGGAAGTTCGCAAATGGCCGTTGTTCAATATTTCCTACTGCTATTTTCGCGTTTAATTTTCTCACCCATACCCGATCATCCGGCGGAACACCGCAAGCTTCGGAACTTTACCCGCAATATACCAATGACCGTTGACCATTGAGGTATGGACAAGCCTATTCAAAGCCTTTTGTACACTCTAGCAACAGGAAAGTTTGGTTGTGAGATAAATCCCTACAAGTTAGTTATTAAACTAAGTAAGTAGCACCGTATTCACCAGATGGCCACACAACAGGTCCAGATAACTCTTGATCTTAGGAAGAGCAACTATACGTGGTCTATAATGGGGAGGAAAGCCAGTGCCAAACAGGTACTCAAGTATTGGGAATATGCTGTGAGAGAGAATATGCAATAGTATTGTGGTTCATAGGGTAAAAATGATAAGAGATAACGATGTCAGGTACGTGATATGCATATAATTAAGCAACCTAGCTTGCTACTTGAGGTCCTACGCAGAGCAGTGCGGAGCAAGATTGTTGAAGATAAGTCGGTGAAGCCTCAGAGGTAGGTGGTCCATAAGTGGGGAGAAAAGTCAGAGTCAAAGAGATAAGTGAAGAAGCAGGACGAGATATGGTTATAGGTAGGCGTCACAGTAAGATAGTTAAGCTCTTGCGCACAAAAGTGCGGAGCTGCAGTGTGAAAGATAAGTCAATGCAGCACCGTAGGTAGGTGGTGGCTAGGTGGAAAGGACATCCATAGGCTAACATGTAAGAAAAGTAGTATGATTATATGGTAAATAGAAGCGCTATGAGAAGAGAATATGCCATTTATTTATTTATTTATTTAATATTGTCGTGATTCATAGAGTAACGATTATCAGCGAGAATGATGACAGCTTGGCGGCAAGGATATAATAAAGCAACGTGGCCTGGTACTTGAGGTCCTATGCACAAAAGCGCGGAGCTACAGTATGGCAGGTAAGTCGGTGGAGCATCGGAGCTTGGTGGTTGGTAAGACGGAATGAACCAGAGCATAAGAGAGACGTGAAGAATTAGGACGACAATGGATGGGCGGCTACTTGAGGTCTTACGCGCAAAGTGTAGAGCTACAGTGTGAAATGTAAGTCGGTGGAGCATCGTAGGTAGGTGGTCCATAATGCGAAAGTAAAGCCAGAGCCAAACAAGTACTTGAGTAGTAGGAACATGCGCTGAACGGAAGCGCGATGTAGAGAAAATATTCAATGGTATTGTGGTTTATAGGGTAACAATTACAAGGGATAAAGATGGTAGGTTGGCGATAAGAATATAATTAAGCAACATAGGCTGCTACTTGAGGTCTTACGCACAAACGTGCGGAGCCACAGTGTGGAAGATAAGTCGTTGAGGGACCGTTGATAGTTGGTGCCTAGGAGGAGAGGAATGCCAAAGCAAAACAGGTAAGAGAAGTAGTAGGAGTATGCGATAAGTGGGAGCGGGTTTAAGAGAACAATCAATGGTGTTTTGTTTCATAAGGTAACAGTTATAAGAAATAACGCTGTCAGCGGAGCGATAAAGAGATAGTTAAGAAACATAACCCATCGCAATGAGGCTGGACCTTACCGTGGTGCGATGGTTGGTGTGCCTTAGCGATCCATTGAGCTATGCTAGGTGGTGCTTTTGCACCTTCAGATTCACTCATACTAGATTGGTTAATGGTTAGAGGCCAGACAAACTCAGCCTCCTGGCCCTCCAGGTTGGGGTTGGAATGAGGGTGGCACCTTATTCCTTAAAACCGGCTTCTTGTAGCCCAACGCCAAGCCCACTGCCTTGCGGTCAGGCTTTTGAATCAAAGGCTTTGGTTGAGAACCCTAATCGTTCTCCTGACTAGGCCTGGGCAACCTGACAGTATCCTGCCCACGCAATACCATGAATATTACCACAAACAAATTGCTGATGTTCTGGCCACCGCAGAGGATAATCAACAGTGCCCTATCTGCTGCATCGAGCAGTGTGGATAGGGGTTTGGATGCTACTGTTCAAGCCTTCCCGTCTTCTTATTCCCCCTCTTACGCTTTTACACTCTTACCGTCCCCTTCCAACTTCACTTATATCCCCCAGTTTTCAACCCCCCGATGCTTAGCCCTCCCCCAACATGCTTTGCTAGGCACTTCTAATTTCAACTCACATGTGAACGCGGAGCGTCACTCCTCTCCTGTCAACAGGCCCATATCCAAGCAAGCGGTCAAGCCCAGTTCATCGGCTTCCATTTGGAGCCCTCGATCCTCTTTCAGATTGGCATGCCTCAATGTACGCACACTGCTACAAATCGGTCAACAGGCAGCACTTGCCCGAACATTGCAGACCCTCTCGATCGATATCTGCTGCTAGCAGAGACCCGCATGCAAGACTCGAGCTCTGTGCTCACTCTGCGATCCCCTTCATGTGACGCAAACAGTATTTTCTCAGTGTGCCTATTCGGTGACGATGCAGCTTTGCACACCGGCCAAGCTGGTGTTGACATTGCCCTGAGTCCCCGGGCTGAAACTGCTCTGGTTGATTGGATTCCAATCAGTATCCAGATGTGTGCGGTCCGATTGGCTGGCTCGTTTAAGGTTTCAAAGTCGCGCGGGACTAATAGGTGTATATTCATTATCGCTACCTACGCGTCCACAAACGGTAGCGACGCTTCGGTAAAGGACGACTTCTACCGCCAACTGACTCAGCGCCTTCGCCACAGAAGAAGCACGGATACTGTTGTGCTGGCGGGGGATATGAACGCACAAATTGGAAAGTTGTCCACTAATGAAATGCATTTGAGCGGTCAGCACGGTGTAGGCTCCCGTAATGATAACGGTGGGCGCTTACTTCATTTGTGTGAAGATGCTCGCTTATTTCTTGCGAGCACTAATTTCCGACACAGCACCCGCCGGAGGGTGACTTGGCGCCCACCAGTCTCGAACCAGCCTTGGACGCAGATCGATCACATTGCTATTAGTTAACGCTGGAGAGGCTGCATCCAGAATTGTCGCTCGATTTGGAGCACATGTGTGGACACCGATCATGCACTTTTATGTGTTGGCATGCGGATGCACTTTGGTGGACGCCCACGACGACGCTGTGAGCGCATTGACATCAGCCAACTGACAAAGCTAGCTGCTCTGAACGCGTATCGAAGTACTCTGACATGTCAGCTGAGTAATCGCTCACTGGAAACTATTGATGGTCACTGGTCACATGTTCGCCAGACCTTACTGGCAGTGGGCAAATCCTCATGTGGTATAAATAAATAAATCTTTTATTCTCAACAAGGTGAGGCACGCCTTTATAGGCATGAGCATTTTGACATAACGATGCATGAGCAAGAATGTGCAAAACTCTGCTATGTTTGCCATAGCAATTTGTTTTTGTGTAGGGGGTATGTATGTATATCATTGTGTGTACATGTGTATGTAGCTGTGTATTTTGTGCTTGTAGTTGTGCTGCTCCAATCTTCAATGTATAATATTGTCATCAATATGCGAGTAGGAGCTTGGTGTCCGTGGGTTGGAGAGAATTATCCGAATATCCACGGAGCAGTGACTTTATTTTGTGGCGAGGCACGACCGCCACGTCCCAGTGTTAATAATCAGACATTTGTGGCTTTTTATAGGGAGAAGGCTTGCCAGGCGAAACCCACCACGTCCTGGAACATTGCCGCCGAACTATTTGCTGGAACGGGTTAAACCCGAACCACCCAGCTGACACCACGAGGAGGTTGTTCGGCTAGCCAGCCTGTTCGGCTAGCCAGCCTATGTCTAATCGCCAACATGGACATTGGGTCTTTTCAGTCTCTGGAACTTATAGATGCTCACCGGCATATTCCGGCTGGAAGCGAACATAATGAAACTCGCAAAGAGCTCCGGGCGAAACTCCGCGCTAGCCTGAAGAGAGACCGCGAATCCTGGTGGTCTCATCGTGCATCAGAAACGGGAATGGCCGCTGCCCTTGGCAACCATCGTAAGTTATTCTATCTGATACGGAAACGGGCAGCAGGAGGACTGGTGTTAGTGAAACAATTTGTGCGGAGAGTGGACAGCCTATCCACAATTTGTCAACACGTTTGGGGCGTTGGGCTGGGCTTTTTGAAAAGCAATTTACTCGGCTAGAATTGTTTGATTCGCCGGTCACTGATCGCTCTGCTCCTTGGGCTGTCCCTTTGGATCTATCCTCTTGCTCAGAAGTCGAACGTGAGATCGGACTGTTGAAGTTGAACAAAGCCGCGGGACCAGATGATCTCCCTCCAACCCTCTTCAAATTGGGATGCTCTGCTGTTGTTGATGTTATACTTGAATTACTAGTGAAGCTGTGGGAGCAGGAGACTGTCCCAACCGACTGGAGGTGCTCCGTTATTGTTCCCATCATCAAAGGCAGCTCGCACTCGGAATGCGGCAACCATAGAGGAATCAATCTTATCTCTATCGCCTCCAAATTACTGGCCTCCGTAATTCTTCACAGAATGACTGGCGCTCGTGAAAGTCAGATTCTTGAGGAGCAAGCCGGGTTTCGTCGTGGCCGTGGCTGCATTGACCATATCTTCACCTTGCGTCAGTTGCTGGAGCACCGTCACACATACTGGCGGCCCACCGTAGTCGTGTCCCTTGACATCAAACGTGCCTTCGATTCGGTTGATCGATGTGCCCGTTGGAATTGTTTACTCAGAAAAAGTGTGCTCGAGAAATATGTAAATATTATGCAAGCATTATATGCTCGTAGCACGGGCAGAGTGAGGGCTTATGGCAAGCTGTCACCACCCTTCAATGTCTCCAGCTGTGTGAGGCAAGGATGCTCGCTGTCACCTTTTCTCTTCAACTTCTCTATTGACGAAGCCACGGAGTTTGCATTTACAGGACATGACTTGGAAGATGTGGAGCTACTTCCAAAAGAACGACTTCTTGACTTGGAGTATGCAGACGACATTGCCCTCATCTGTGACAGCTCCCAGACGTGCCAAGCGGCACTGGACAGATTAGCACTGGCTGTTTGCCGCTTAGGGCTTTGCTTTGCACCATCGAAGTGCAAAGCGTTTCTCCGAGATTGACAGGGGTCGCCGCCTGTGCTGACCCTTGGTGGGGATCAGCTAGAAGTCGTTCAGAAATTGAAGTACCTAGGAAGTTGTATCAGCGCCCCTGGGATCGAAGACGAGAGCACGAACCGTATAGCGAAAGCTGGAAGTGCTTTTGCTAACCTTCGCCGAATATGGCGGCGGCGCGACATTACTCTCGTCCTGAAGGGTAGTGTACAATGCAGCGTACAATGCAGTGTACGTTTGACCCTAGCTGTCTATGTAATAGTCTCTCTAGCATTCAAAGCGATCTCAGTGCTCTTGAAACATGGTGCGATCTATGGAAACTAGAGTTTTCACCAACGAAATGCAACGTCCTTTCCTACCGATGCTCCATACCCCCCAAACTATTAACTCTTAACGGTTCACCACTTGATAACAGCTTCACTGTGCGTGATCTCGGTGTAAACTATTCCTGCTCATTGAATTTTGCGGAACAAGCGAGCTATAGCTCTGCCAAAGCCAGGTCTATCATTGGTTATATAATGAAGTCAATGTGCTTGTTAGAGTCTCGACTCATGCTCTATAAGTTGTGTGCGAGGCCTATAGTAGAGTACTGCTCAATGGTTGTTACTAACTCACGTAAAAGTGACAGGATGGTTATTGAGAAAGTACAGCGTTCGTTCACTAAACGTCTATTAGGAGCGCCTGCGCTCAACTATCAAGGCCGCTGCAAGCAGCTTGGTCTGGAACCGCTTTGGCTGCGACGACTTAAAACCAACCTTGTTTTCCTATATAAGCTAATCAAGATACCGGACTCAAGTGTCGCTATTTTTTTCTGCCTCCTGGCGATACACGTTATCCTCTACGCCATAAGGCACACTCATTTTCCCTACCCAACCCACGTTGCTCCATACGTTCTAACTTCTTCCTCTATAGATATGCGCATGTCTGGAATAAGCTACCGGAAGCCGTCAGAGCATCTGATAGTCTCACGCAATTCTCCACGGTCATAAATAGTCTATTAAGCATCCCCAAGGTAGCAGAGATCTTGGGCATCTGCATCACCGAGGATGAGCTCTGGGAGAACGGCCCCGATCACATATAGACACAAATTCTTCAACCAGCACTAATAAAGCTCCCTTCCTCCCTTACTTCTCCTTCACCTGAAGAGCGTGCTCTCAGTGCCATACCCTATTATCCTCTTTGACCGCTTCCTGAATAACGAAATGTAGTTCTACGCTCTGCTTCACCAACACACAACATCTCACACATTGCGAGACTGCCTGAATTGAATACCCTATATTCATTTACCCTCTTCAATCCGTAACCTGTCCATCTCTGCCGACTCTTTATTTATCTTCCAACCTCAACTGTACGACTTATTCCCAATGTGCCGACCAATCCAGTCTCGTCTGATCGGTCCCCTGCTCTCCGAATTCATTCAGACTGCTGCGACGTTACCGGCATTTGATGAGAACACCGAACGCTCTGTCCCCATTACCTCTCGAGCCCCATGGACTTCTCCACACGATATAAGTAAACCTCTCTCTATCCGGACCGTCTCCTCTCCTATCATTTCTTCTCTAATCGGACTGCCAACTCTCAGTGCCCTGTAATAACCTAGTCTCATCTGACCGGTCTGCTTCTTTGTCCTCTTCCATACCAGCAACATTTAAACGGTCTAGACTCTGTAGACTCAAGGTATGTCGCACTTACGTTGACAGCCTGCTAGACTTGTTCACCCTCTATTTATATAGTCACCTCCACCTCTCGACCCACTCCATCTGCCCTCCTAAAATTAGCTGTTGGACTCAATCTCGTTTCGCCGACTAATCCTGTCTCGTCTGTTTGGTCTCCTGCTTTCCAACTTCTCTCAGACTCCTGTGACATTACTAGCCCTCGTTCAGATGACTGAGCGCCGTTTGTATTCAATCATTCTTCGATCGGACGATCTGTCATCCGTAACACAGCCTCAGCTGATCAGCCAAATTCTATGGGACTGCTACCAGGCTACCGGGATGTTAGTGGTCTAGGCTCCGTCGATCCAAAGCACTTCCTCCCTCACCTTGATATCCTGCAGAACTTGTTCGCCCTATGGTAACATAACTACTTCTATCTCTGACCAGTCCAATCTTATTGACTCCACTTTCCATCCCAAATGAACCATAGGACTCAATCACAATGCGCCGACCAAGTCCAACCTTGGCAGATCGGACTTCTTCTCTCCCACTTTTGTGACGCTGCCTGCCATACTCGGATGACTGAATGCTCTGTCACCATTACCTCGAGAGCCACGTTAACTGTATCATTCCTTTCCGTAAACGTAAACTCTCGACTCTGTCCTCTCCTTATCGCGGCCTGTCTTTATCACTGCTTCATCCGCATAGCGAGCTCTCAGAGCCATGCATTATTATCATCTTTGACTGCTTCCTAACTAGCGCAATGTAATCTTAGGCTCTGTATCACCAACGCACAACTTCCCTCACATTGCGAGCCTGCCTGACTTGCATACCGTATATTCATGTAGCCACTTGCAACCCAAACCTATCCGTCTCCGCTGACTCTTTATTTATTTTTCCACCTTAACTGTTCGACTTACTCCCAAGGTGCCGATTAATCCAGTCTCGTCTGATCGGTCCCCTGCTCTCCGAATTCATTCAGACTGCTGCGACGTTACCGGCATTTGATGAGAACACCGAACGCTCTGTCCCCATTACCTCTCGAGCCCCATGGACTTCTCCACACCTTATAAGTAAACCTCTATCCGGACCGTCTCCTTATGGCGTTCTCTACTATCATTTCTTCTCTAATCGGACTGCCAAATCTCAGTGCCCTGTAATAACCTAGCCTCATCTTACCGGTCAGCTCCTTTGACCTTTTCCAGAGTAGCAAGATATACCGATCTAATCTCTATAGACCCAAAAGTATGTCTTGCTTACATTGACAGCTGGGCAGACTTGTTTACCCTTTGTTGATATGGGCACTTCCATCGGTAACCTGTACCCTCAATCCTTCAATCGGATGACCGACGCTTATTGCCATGCCCTTCTTTGTCATCATCTGATCAGTGAAATGCTCTGGGGCTAGTACGAGGCCTAAGGATTTGTCGACTATTCAAGTCTCGTCTGTTCGGTCTCCGGCTCTCAGAGTTTTCTCTGACTACCGGGATATTACCGGTGATTTTTCAGGACTGATCGATTCATACTTCGCACGAGAGCGTCCTTGGCTTCACCACACTTTAGTAGTAAAACGTTTTCATCCTGACTATCGTCTCCTAATTGCTGTCACGTTTTACTCTTCGCACTGCCGTCCTCATTCTTCCGCTCATAGCTGATTCTTTAAATTTCCTTTTCTTTATAAACGTTGCCTTACCTATGTTGCTCCCGCATTCGATCTCAACCTAGTTGTCCTTAGTTTCACCTAAGATGCCGCTCGCATTCGGTCTGCTGTCACCATCGTCGGTTTACCTGTTACTCTCCAACAATCATATTAATCGCTTAACTTTGTCAACTCGCTTTGTTATATCCGTCTCTTGACCGTGCTCGCGCAATTGCTTCTTTCTACCTAGTAGTTGTATTTTGAGGCACACCAGCGACGTGATGTAAAGAACGCGCTTGCAAATCATGTATACTAAACAAAATTACATAAATTTTAATGTATCATAGGCACCGTTGCGCGCCAACCGTCTATGTTTGTGCTTCTTGCTTCGTTGCTGTCTTTCTGTTTGGCTGCCTCTTGTCCGTTGCCCGTTTTCTCTCGAGATTTCCACAGATACATCAGCCAAAACAAGAAGGTTTATCCACGGGGACTGGTCGACCCACCCTCAATGGTCAGCTGGTTTACATGCTTGATCTTTTCTCCGGGAGATGAAGAACCCACATATCGTTCCAAATGGAGCTCTTTCCGCGATTCTGGAGAAGCTACCACCACGGAGTCTAAACAAATGGGTTTAGCTCGCCTCGTACTCACAGTAGAACAATTTACTCACCTGGAATAATGTATTTACATGGATCCACAACCGAAGACAGACAATTCTGGCGTGATTGTCTTCACTGCCTCAAACATTCCGATTCTCCAGTCACCTGGAGCTTTTCTGATGTCATTTCACGGACAGCATTGCGCGCGTATAAGCGACTTTTCCGATGATCTTTCATGGAGTTCACACTTGGCCACGGAGACACAGGCACTTACATTTCAAGGAATTACTAGTCCACTTTGCGGAGAATAACATGGTTTCCTGTTATGGACATATTCAGACACAAGAAACAACTGCACTCACCGTCCTTATGACAAGTCCATTAAGGATAGTTGGTCACGCGTTGCCAGCCGGACAATATAACAGAAAAAGCCGGCCTCTATTAACAATGTGTTTACTCACCTGTATCAATATCTTTCAGCTTTGCGACTCTTTTACATCATTGACCGGCTTCAACGACTACTGACGGATCATTACTAAGCCATTCGGCCAACGAAGGAAGAATTTGGGCTTTCAACCGACTGCGAATAATAGAGTGCAAAATCGGTCTATACGATGTATAGCCGACTAGCACTACAGTTCAACGGAAGCTACGACAGTGTTCCAGGACGTGGTGGGTTTTCGCCTGGCAAGCGTTCTCCCTATAAAAAGCCACAAATGTCCGCTTAACAACACTGCAACGTGGCGGATGTGACTCACCACAAAATAAAGTCACAGCTATACATTTCACACTGACGCAGTCCTCAGCCACCTACATCCAACCTGTGCAACTAATTCTGCTATGAAGAATGCTTTAGTGCAGTACAGATCATCCCGACTTCGTAATGGTCATTGATTGCACTAAACCTTGTTTGGGCTCCTGTGCTCATGGATCACTACATGTCAAATTTACCCCCCACTTGTATCTTGACGCAAAAGCTTTTGCGCGCCACAGCGCCATCATGGTCCTTGATCTGCCTATCACCCGTCAATATGCTCGCTCATATGGACTACATCTTTTCGTTTCTTCCTTTCATTGAAAAGAAATGTTTTAATATTCCAAAGCAGCTATGCTTGTATGCATATTTGATCATGCCTTTAGAAGTGTGTCTCGTTTTACATAGAATATACCGTTTATTTATTTATTTATTTATTGTAGAGTTGTGAAACCTGGCCCCTAAGATCGGCGGACATGAAGAGACTAGTTACGGTCGACCATCGGTGCCTTCGCAGTTTGGCTCAAATCTGTTGGGAACACCGCGTGAGTAACGAGCGTGTTCTACGCCTTGTTTACGGCCCAGGAAAAGGACCTGAACCGCTCAACACCATTATTTCCCGCACCAGGCTCCGATGGCTTGGCCACGTTTTACGCATGCCAGCCCACCGACTCCCTCGACTTGCGTTGTCTGCTCACCGGGGATGTGGGTGGAAGAAGAGGAGAGGTGGCCAAGCGATGACTTGGTCCAGGGGAATGAAGTCCCTCACTTCGGAGCTAGCCTCGGTTGGAGCGTCTCGGCTCCCTGGTTGGGGTCCAAAAGACGGTGAACACGTTTGGCTGGATACTCTAGCTGACAGGGAAAGGAGCCGACCTCAGTGGCGTTTGTGCTGTGGGTTTCTTTGTCCCTCCCCAACCCTTTTAGCCTCCCCTCCATCTGCGATCTCATTTCGTAGGGTAAAATATAATATATCATTTCTTTTTGCCTAGGATCTGGCTGGCAGCTTACCGGAACGACGCCTATCAGTTACTGGTAGCTCAGCTGGTATACAACTGTTGTATCTATTTTTCCTTTGGGTATGGTATTATATGTGTGTATATATTTCCTTCATGTATTGCGGCACAATAGCCGAGGCGTTTTCCCACCTCTAGCTGACGTGTATAATTATGATGATGATAAGAAACGTAGCCTGCTACTTGAAGTCCGACGCACAAACGTGCGCGGCTACAGTGTGGAAGGCAAGTTGGTGGAGGACCGTAGATAGTTGGCTCCTAAGAAGATAGGAAAGCCAAAGCCAAACAGGTAAGAGAAGTGGTAGGAGTCTGCGATAATTGGAAGCGGGGTTAAAAGAGAAGGCTCAGTGGTATTTTTTCACAGGGTAACAGTTATAATAAATACTGATGTCCGTTTAGCGATAGGAGTATAATTAGGTAAAGGGGCCTGGTACTTCAGGTCCTATGCACAAAATGGCGGCGCTACAGTGTGGAAGATAGGTTGGTGGAGCTTCGGAGCTTGGTGGTTCGCAAGACGAGATGAACCAGAGCAAAAGAAGTAAGTGAAGAATTAGGAGGAGACAAGGGATGGTCACGCAGCATGGCCAGCTACTTTAGGTCTTACGCACAAAAGTGCTGCGCTGCAATGTGAAAGTTAAATCCGTGTAGCATGGCAGTTAAGTTGTCTATAATGAGAGAGGAAAGCCAGAGCCAAACAGGTAGGAGAAGTAGTAGGGATATTCGATAAATGGAAGCGGGATCTAAAGAGAATATTGTTTGATTTTTTGGTTCACAGGGTAATAGTTATAAGAGGAAACGATGTCTGCTTCGCGATAAGTATATGATAGGGCATCGTCGCCTGATACTTGAGGTTCTACGCATGCCGGCTTCACCACCTAGCTGGTAGCCAGTTAGGTTGATCCCATTAGCCAGAGGTGGATGTCCTGAGCTAGCCAAACGTTGGGGGTATGAGGGAATGCATCAACATCCGGTATCCGGTGGGTTATACCTATTTGCTGGAAGACAAAAGGGGTTGTTGGATGAAGCAGGCAGATAGAAATATTAGGGGTCCGGAAAGAGATAGTGTGGGTAGGTAAGAAAAGGCGACTAAAAGTGGTCTGGTCCGTTTTCAAAAGCTCGTCTTCTGGACGGTTAATATTCAGTAGCTTGAAAACATGTGACAGAGAGGTATTTGAAACAATTAGATCCCTTTAGTAATTTGAATAATGCCGTAAGAAGACGAACACTGGCAGATGTCAACATTTCGTATTGTCTCTTCAGTGCCAACACAATAACATGAAAATATAGAAGACGACAGATAGGGTGAGACCAGGACAAGTTAGAACAGGATAGAGGGGTAGGCATGACACCCCTACGCCCAGGGCAGCTGTAGGCTTATGAACAGCTGTTTCTACACACAGAATGCGTGTTTGATACGGCTGATCGCGACCGCCTCTGCAAAACGTAGGAAACGGGTGTTAGTATGTCTTAACACGATTGAAACATTGTGGCCGGATCAAACTGGTGACAGGTGGCCAGTAAACGCCTACCTATGGATGAAGCAGGTGGTTTACGTGAACAGATGGTATGAGCAACCGAGGACTGGATGATTTGACGCTGCAACCATTTAGGTACATTTTCCCTTATTCTGGAATTCAACGATCGATTGGTACGTCCAATGTAGTGTATACCACAACTACAAGTAAATTGGTAAATGCAATCTGAGTTGGCGCCAATAGGTTGTCTTTCCGTCATTGAGGTAACAGGTATTCGATTAGTCCGGTTGATAAGGACAGTTTCGGCAGCATAATAAGTCCTCTGGACAGCGGAAATTATGCGCTTTGTTGTCCTCATATTGGCGAAATCTCCCTTAAATGGTAGCTCGATGTTGCTCTTCTTTTTAGACACTGACGATACCTTCTGTCCCGGCACCCTCGCCTACGTTTTGCAGAGTCAGTCGCGATCAGCCCTATCAAACCCACACTCTGTGTGCAGAAACAGCTGTTCGTAAGCCTACGGCTGCCCTGGGCGTAGGTGTGTCACGCCTGCCTCTCTACCCTGTTCTAAATTGTTCCGGTCTCACCCTATCTGTCGTTTTATATATTTTCATGTTATTGTGTTGGCACTGAAGAGAGGTATTTGCTTATAGAGAGGCGGAAGTGGTTTGTATTTACAGATGCCCCTATACTGAGGGTAAGCTGTTCCATACATGTGCTTATCTATAGAGATATAAGTTGGAGGGAATACTGCTTCGTGTTCTTGGTAGGATAATGGGGTGGGGTCTACACGTAAGGGGTACGAAGTGTCGTATGAGTCTGAGACAGGGGTCAGTGGGCTCCCGTTGGGATCGTTAATAAGCGAATCTAGGAAAGCTCGATTTGTTTTCAGTAGACGCAGCCATAACGGGTCAAGCTTAAGAGTGTTGCATCCATCAGCGTAGCTGAACCTTGAATGCCGCAGAAGGCGTTTTGTGAACGTACGCTGAATTTTTCGAGGGCTATTCTATCGCGTGTGCTGAGGTTGGTGAATACTATAGAGCAGCATTCTAGCAAAGGCGTGCCACATGTTTTGTAGAGCGCAGTTCCAGATTCTTGTATTTTCCTGGTTTTGAGGATGTATCCAATGAGAGAGCGCGCTTTTGCTGCGGAATAAACTACCTGTTTCGAAAATTCAGCGAACAGAAGTAGTGAGCGCCTAAGTCCCGCACTGTTAGGCAGTTCTCCTGATGTGCCTTGTAGCACTAAAGTATTGGGTGTCAAGGTGCATCTGTATGTAAGGTCATTGCATTTTGCTGGTGTAAATGCCAACTTCCAGGTGTCCCACCGTGCAACTCGGTCTCTTAAGTAAATAAATAAATAAATAAATAGTTTATTCTCGTCATTTCGAGGCACACCATTAATGGCTTGATCATGGTAATACAGACATGTATGCTCGGCAATAGCACAAATTAGTATATTTTGACAAATGGCATAGGGATGTGTGTCTGCTGACATGTTTGTGTCTGTATTTGGAAGTATCCTTTTTGTGTGATTAGGTAAATTTGACCCTGTGTGTGTTTTTGTTCGTTGGGTTTGCCCTCAAAGGGGAAATCAATGGACCGCTTCATATCGGATGACTTTCGGGATGTGTGAATGATCCTCCGGAAAAGGGAAGAGGCAGTGACTTTATTTAGTGGCGAGTCACATCCGCCATGTCACAGTGTTCTTAAACGGCTATCTTTGGTTTTTATAGGGAGAACGCTTGCTAGCGAACACCCCACCACATCCTGGAACACTGCCGCCGAACAATTTTCCGGAACGGGATTTACCCGAACCACCCAGCTGACACCATGAGGAGGTTGTTCGGCTAGCCAGCCATTGTGCGGCTAGCCAGCCAGAGGGCGGGGTGGAAGTTTGATGGATGAAATGAGAAGACAACCTTGATGTCTTCGGCAAACAGGTAGGGTGTCACATGCTTAAAAACCTGGAAGACGTCCGTGATATACAGTAGGGATAGTAGAGGGCCTAAAACGCTTCCTTGAATTACGCCACTTTTGACTGTTTGTGGAGGTGACGTAAAGTCCCCAAGCATTACTGACTGTGAGCGAGATGTATGCTAGGATGAGAACCAAGTGTGCAGTTTGTCGGAAATACCATCTGGTTCCACCTTCAGCAAGAGTTCTACATGTGGTACTCTGTCAAATGCTTTTGGCATGTCTAGGAAGATGATGGCTAATGCTTGCTTGTTATCGAGCTGTTGAGTTACGTGGTTGAGGAACCCAAATTGGCAGGTCTGACAGAATTTGGACGGCAGAAATCCATTTTGCTCTTGATTGAGGATGGTACAAGTAAGCAGGAAGGTGCGCATGATTTCTTTGATTATTCGTTCTATTACTCCTGATTCAATAAGCGCGTGGCTGATTGGCTGATAGTTTTCCAAGTGTTGCTGACTGCTATTTTTGTGCTTGGGGATGACGGTGTCATGTTTCTGTGTGTCTGGATAAATCCCGTTTGTCATGGAAAGCGTGAATAGGTTGAGAATTAGAACTGGCATGTCTTGGCCACCGAGTGTTAGCAGTGTAGAGCGGAGACCCTCAGGATCAGGATGTGATGATCATTTGAGTGAGTTGCTTACTCGGCTGCTAGAGCGTAGGTCAAAGTTAATAGTGTGAAGTGAGTCATTGGTGCGCTTAGATAGCACTGCTGGTGGGGTCCAGTTAACGTCAGTAAAAAATGTGTAGAAGTATCCGTTCCGCGTCACACATATTTTTGATGGATTGCTAATAACGGATGTGTCAGAAAGTCTCAGTGAGGCAACAGGTGTTGATTTTCGGTTGCTTCTTTTTCGGAGTAATTGACTGAATGACTTAGTTTATTGTTAGATTTAAGGGCAGCATCTTCTTCAGCAAACTTGCCTGTCTCCTGCGCAGTTTGCAAGTTGTTTAGGATTTCGTTCATGCGAACATGGATGTGGAATTTCTTAGTGTTGGCCACCGATGGCGCATTTTTTGAGCCTCTTAAGTACATCCCTGGCTCTCGCTGATTTCGCTATCATCTTTAATCGGGTCCGCACGTGCGTGTGGCAATCACTTCTAGGCAGCTAAAGATGTTTAGATATAGACGTATGTGGCTTTGTCTATATAAGTAGCCAAAAAGGTTGTCCCGGTTCACAGTTTCCATCAATATCGCAAAGCTGTCCCAGTTAATGTGGTATAACCTTCGAAATTGTTTGGTAGCACAAGTGGCGCAGTGTGGAGTAGAAGAGTAAAAATGAGTTTGACCACCTTGTGGTCGCAGCCATGTATATTAGTTAGTATACCAGCGATTGCGTCAGAGACACCTTGCGTAAAAATTAAGTCTAGGGTGTTGGAAAGTCTGATGTGATCGCGAACTTGTTGGGTCCAGTTATTCGCTTGGATGGTGTCAATGAAACCTCTGTATCTGAGTGGGGCAACCGGTCGTTCCAGGGGATAAGTGGCGTATTCAAATCTCCACCCACTATCTTGTGGGGTAGGGGCTTGAGGGAGCTTTCAGTGTAAAGGTCAATGAGTTCATTAAGGTTTTCTCTAGATGTGTGTGGAGGGTTATATACGCGACCGATAAGGAGGTAGAGTTGCTCTCTTGTCGTCTGGATCCAGATGGAACTTTCAGGGTCACCTATGGATAGCAGCGCAAAGTCGGATGCACCGAAGTCGTCCTGGACATAGATAAGGCAGTTGCCACCCCGATGGTTGTATCGTCCGTTACAGAATGTGGCGTAGCCAGGGATGCGTAGTAGGTTATCAGAGGCATTTGAGGAGTGTCACGTTTCTGTGCTGAGAACCAGCTTTAATATGAGAGTCGCTTCACTCTTCTTGGCAGTAGCTAGTCATTGTTGGCCCCATGTAACCTGCAAAGATCCACTACTTGACACTCCAGCCTTCAATTTCCTCTGACGTCTGTCTTTTTAATCGGCGCTAGTCTGTTGATTTATTCACTGAAACTGTAGGCATCCAGTAGTGGTCAAACTTCTTAATCATATGGCTACACCAGCCTCTGATACATACTTTTCTAGAGCCACTAACTAGCTAGTCGCCATAGCTTCCATTTAACTTTGCGGATACCCGGAGCTCGCTCCGTTCTTACCATGTTCATCTCTTTGATTGTTTGCTTCACAGCTCAGCTGTTTGTTGACTTATTCTGTGCCACCGTAGGATCCGCTAGTAGCTGAAGCCTTATTCCGAACTCTATTGCTGGCCATTCATCTCTCTTAGCGCGCCGTTATCCGTCGTCTGTCTTACCCGCGTTTACTTGACATGTGGTCAAAAGTCTTAATTATATGGTTGAATCAACCACTGATACATCCTTTCCTTTAGCCACTATCTCTGCTCTGCGGCAGCTGTTCGCTGTAGGCTCTATTCAACTTTGAGAATACCCCTTAGCTTGCTAGGCGTCAGTCCTTCTGTAGAATGTTTATTCTCCTGGTATAGTTTTTTCACAGCTCAGCTGGTTTGCTGTCCGATCCTTTGACACGGTAGTTATGCATTAGCACCTCGAATGATTAACCCAACAGGCAACTTTGGCCACTGAAACCCGGTCCATTATCGATATCTTCTGATCGTCTTACCTTCAACACTTAGTCTTCCTTTGATATCCATTTAATCTTAGCCTGCTTCTAATATGTTCAGCTTCCTATCTTCATAAACTTATGTACATTGTAGTTATGGTGTCTTAGGTAATCCTTATCCTGTGGAGCATATACAAATACGGCCACATCGTCACTGTCTTTTGGTTTCCAATAACAACCAATCATGACTACACACCCACTTTCTAGTCTCAGGTAGAATTCGAACATTGTCAGCTTACACCTCATGAATATCTTACCGGAATCCTGCTCTTCATCCCTATGCACATGAAAGTATTCTGCCTATCAGGCCATGCCTTCCGCATAAGTAAAAACATCTTTAGCACAATATCTGTTACACCTTGTACACTAGTTGTCTCAAATAAATGTCTTAAGGTAGGATTTTGATCAAACGCTAGGTACATTGATTGTTCCTTTTCGGTCTTCTTTCGGCTTGTTCCTCTCTCCCTTTTCTCTGAGGTCGTGAACATCGGAGAGCTTCGGGATTGAACTGGAGAACTGCCTCCGCCTGGGATGGGACGAAATAACCAACAAGTACTTACCTGGACCATGGCCTCACTTCCATTCTAACTATTTGCACCCAACTACCGATGTCCATTGAGGGTAGCTGGACACGCATTCTTCGCTCCCCGGCAAATATGCATAATCAGAAAAGACTTCATGTGGTTCTGCGAAGGATCAACACATCATATTCAATAAGAATGTTTAGTACCCGACCTACCAATTGGCAGGACCCAGGAACGCAATAGGCAACCAGTTATTGCATCAACCAGCGGAAAAAATGGGACGCAACCTGACTGCGAATAACCGAGCAAACAGACTTTCAACAAGAAACATAGCCAGTTACAATTTGCCATTCAATGGATTGGTGGCAGTGTTCCAGGACGTGGTGGGTTTTCGCCTGGCAAGCGTTCTCCCTACAAAAAGCCACAAATGTCCGTTTAACAACACTGCAACGTGGCGTATGTGACTCGCCACCGAATAAAGTCACAGCCCATAACTTTACACTGGCAGGTCAACTAGCGTCACAATTCTACATGGGATCGTTACACTGGGACTTCTACATCTGTATATACTGTTGTCGTTTTACATCCTACGACATGTTGCCCTTTACCTTCCTTGTGTGCGGGCTCTTCCATTACCTTTCAATGGATCATTCAGGATTCTCAATCACTTATTAGCTGAGGTCCCATATGACAGCCAACTTATTGTTTCGCATTTTCAACATTGTACAGTTCCAATCATGGATATATGAACAATTTTCCACGTTACTGTTACAATTGCATTAAAATGTTTGTACCGTTGTGCATATCTGATCATGCCCCCACGAGCGTGCCTCGCATAGTCGAGAATAAAATATTTGTTATTTATTATTTATAAATGGGCCAACCAGTTGCAGCTCGTGTGTAATAGATCGCACGTTACTGAGCAGTTTGTTGTATGATTCAACGCAGGGAGGGTTAAAGGAGTTAGATTGTGTGAGGTAAGTTGGACAATGGGGTAAAACTGGCGCGGGGCACATGGAGGTGGTAAGAAATGGTGGAGTGTTTGTTATAGAAATGTGATCAGGAAGTAATTGAGTAGGTAGCTGATGGTAACCGGCCACTAATTGGGCCTTTATAGTATTGTTGGCTGTAGAACCTGTCCGGAGGGCTGAAGCCAAACTTGCGGGGTTAGTTGCAGTGAGCCTATGGGTTGTTGGAGGTTACAGAGGGCTGGCGAGAACCCTTGGTGGAATGGGAGATCTGGGCCCTGTCCCGCTGCATTCCAAAAAAGGTCCGTGCAGGGCACGGCGCGGTTGCATTGCCTAGCATCCTGATATAGTTTTCGCTCAGGTGGGCGTATAGTCGAGCAGCGCGAGGTAGTGTTGATGGGGCGATAGAGATTCTCAGAAGTGAGTCATTATGGAAGGGTGTTTTGCTCCCCTGTGTTTCTGGTGGTTGTGCAGTTGACGTTTGGAGGGGATAGCGCATTTTGTGGGGTTGACGGAGCGATAGCGTACCAGGTGGATAGCTAGCCATGTTAGTTATCAGGGAAATCGCTGCGCCGACCCTGCTCGGGCTGCTCATAATTCCATTTTGCTGCGGTGCCTAATAGAACGTCGTCGGTTTGTGAAAACCGTGGCGTTTGTCATAGTTGTGTGGCTGGATAGCACGGTTGGACGCCTCGAGTATGTACGGTTTGCGCAGTGATGGGCGGGTTGGGTCAGAACCTGCATGGAGGGCGCCGTTTGTGATTGGAATAAATACAGCATCATGCGCTCCATTGGTACAGATGTTGATTGGTACTTATCAGTTATCCGCTTTGCGATGAGGACATGGCCTGTGTACGATTGTCATGGTTAAGGTGGTGCGTCAGTGGGGAGTGTTTCTTAATGCAAGGCGTGTCGTGTTTTGGTGGTTGGTCCTTTTCGATGTCTGCTGTGTTGCGAGGGTGGTTTCGTCTTTGTACGAATGGAAGAGCAGCGAGTTGATCAGCGGGAAGTCTATATTGATCGGTTCGGAATCTGTGTCACCAATGTCGGAGGCGTCATGAAATAAAGTATGCACTGGCTCAGCTTCTGGTATTGTCAGATGGGACGGTCGGCTGGCTAGCCGAACAACCTCCTCTTGGTGCCAACTGGGTGGTTCGGGTTTAAAACGTTCCAGCAAATAGCTCGGCGGCAGTGTTCCAGGACGTGGTGGGTTTTCGCCTGGCAAGCGTTCTCCCTATAAAAAGCCACAAATGTCTGCTTATCAACACTGCGACGTGGCGAATGTGACTCGCCACAAAATAAAGTCGCTAGCCCGTGGATATCCGGATAGTGTTATCCAACCCAAGGACATCAATCGCTTATGCTCATATTCCTGACGATAACAAACAGTCAAAATGCTGCGGCACATGCAGACACAAGCTACGTTCATACACAATTGGTTGGCGGCATCCGGTTTCGGATTTGCCTGTCACTGTGGCAAGCCACAGGTCGCCTGCGCCTACAGGGGGACCATGGATGGCTTGCGCTGCACCACCCACAGCTCCATCCACACACCCCATATGCAGTGTAAACCCGAAGGAATGAGACCGAGGGAATGTGGATGGGAGCCACGTTTCATCAACGGAGCCGGCCCACACTCCTTCACAGGCAAACACAAGCACGCTGTATTTGGGGAATCAACCGCACACAAGGCGGTGGCTGGACCGTAGTCCGCTTCACACTGAGTGCATGGAACCACTCTTCGAGCCTAACACGGCCACAAGGACCGTGCACCCTGTCCCTCCAGCAACGACCAACTGTCTCCTGGAGCCAGTATGGACAAGGTAGTGGGTAATAGACAGATAGGCACCTTTTCAACATGCACATCAAGCGCATCCACACCGGGGATATCAAACAACAGCCAAACACTTGAGAGAGAGAGAAAGAAAAAGAGAAATACTCGATTAATGCATAAGGAAACGGTGATATAAACTTTAATTAAATAGTATATGTAATAAGTTGTTTACAAACAAATCCTAGCTAAGTGCACGAAGTCAGGAAGTATAGTTTACGGAATGCCACGAACACAATAATGTTATGGAAATCGAATACAATTGGCTGAAGCGATGTGTGCAAGTTAATGGAATAGAGTACAGGTAGACATTTATATGAGAAAGAAAAGCATTAAGGTAAAAACTGTAAACCCACCACCTGAAATAAAGAGACTGAGCATGCAAGCACGCGGTTAGTAAATCGAATTCAGCGTGCCCACAAACGCTGTGCCGGCTCGCCATAATTCTCTGCAGGACCCGTCGTCGCTTCTGTAGTGGCCCCAAATGGCACAGCTCATGGCCCACTAGACATTTATATGAGAAAGAAAGGCATTAGGAGAGAACCGAATACCCACCACCTGAAATAAAGAGACTTAGCATGCAAGCACGCGGTTAGTAAATCGAATCCAGCTTGCCTACAAACGCTGCGCCGGTGCTGCCTACGCTCACTGCGGGACCCGTCGTCGCTTCGGCAGTGGTCCCGAGTGACCTCTCTCATGGCTCACTAGGCCTGCCTGACTAGGGCACTCACGACCGCATGTTCTACCGCACCGCACGCGCGATGTCGATGGAGTACAATTCATTGGTGCTTGCCGCTTCCGCACTTGCCGCTTCTTCTCTGCATGCATGAGGGCTTTCTCCCGCACTTCAGCAACTGCCTTCGTCATTAGGTCGCGCCATGCACCACGATCAACCGCCTTCGATTCCCATGATCTGCAATCAAGATTAGAACGTGTGAGGCTCACTTTAATCATGTCCTGGTAACGTAACTTTGGTTTCCCAGCATGCCGCTTCCCTATGCTCAGCTGACCGTATAAAAGTTGTTTCGGTATTCGCGTCGAATCCATACCGCTCACATGACCGAGCCATCTCAGTTGTCGCAGTAAAAGTATGCAGTCCACCGCATACATCCCACTTCGGCTCAACACTTCCGTGCCCGCAACTCTGGCGCCCCAGCCGATCCGCAAAATTCGTCGCAGACACTGCTGATGGAACCGCTCGATATATCGCACATCCCGACGGTACATCGTCCACGTTTCACTGCAGTATAGAAGAACGGAGAGTATCATGGATTTGTACACCATCAGCTTCGTGCCAATGCTAAGCTGATAGTTGTTCCACACTTGGTACTCAAGCTTCTCGAATGCCGCTGCCTTCGAGACGTGGGTACGCAGCTCACTGTGAAGCTGCTGGTCAGTCGACATCACACTCCCAAGGTAGCAGAAGCGGGAGTTGGTTTCCAACACTTCAGCGCCAACGCTGATTTGCGGCAATATTGAAGATTGCACCTCCGGTGAAGGCTGAAAGAGACAGACAGTTTTGCTTGTGTCGATGGTGAGCCCGAATTTGGCCGCTGTCGAAGCCAGAGCACTAGTCATGTGCTGCAACTCATCCGCGCTGTGTGAAAACAACGCACAGTGGTCAGCAAACAGCAACCTACGGATAGTTGTCTCACAGACTAGAGTTCTCGCACCGAAACGACGGATGTTCAGCAACCCACCATCAATACGGTGCTCCACACGAACACCGTAAACACAAGCCGCATCAAAAGCACAAGACAACATTGCATGAAGACAGATATTAAACACGGCAGGAGCTAACACACAGCCTTGCTTCACACCAGAGACAACTGTAAAGTCATCAGAGGTCTCTCCACTCAGCTGCACCCGCGCTCGCATGCCACTGTGCAGACATACAATTAAACTTACAAACTTACGCGGGCAACCAAACTTACCCAACACCAGCCACAGTGCCACGCGGTTCACCGTATCAAATGCCTTGGTGAAATCAACAACAAGCGAGTACAATGGCTGGTGTTGTTCTCTGCACTTCTCTTGCAACGGACGAGCCGCAAACACCATATCTATAGTGTTGCGACCCGAACGGAATCCACATTGCTCTTCCGCCACGTTTGGTTCCACAATCTGACTCACGAGGCGATTGAGCAGGATTCGGGCAATCACCTTGCCCACACAACTCAGCAAGTTGATGCCACGATAATTCGTGCAACATTGCTTGCTACCTTTGCCCTTGTACAGTGGTAGCACAAGGGCATCCTTCAGCTCAGCAGGCACCTCCTCCTCAATCCGCACTCGTTGCACCAAGTGGTGCAGCGCAGTCAACAACGCGGGTCCACCGTGTTTCAATACTTCAGGTGGGATCCCGTCACCCCCAGCACATTTGCAGTTTCGCAGCTGAGCAAGTGCTCTCTGCGTTTCATCCAGTGTCGGCGTATCCGCCAGATCCGCCTTCACATCGTGCTGCTTCAGGCCATTCATTGTAGGCCAGTCGATCTCTGAACGGCTGTTCAAGAGACAGTCAAAGTGTTTCCGCCAGACCTGCATTATGTCTGCAGTCTGGGTGCAGGTAGCGCCTGAACTACCATCGATCAGTGTCCTCAGCGGCTTCAATCTCGGTCCATACACCGCCTTCAAGGAGTCGAGGAATTCCTTGTGTTGGCGGCTTTCGGCGTAGCATTCCATCTGCTTCGCCTTCTCCGTCCACCATGAATTTTTAATGCGACGGAGCTCTCGGGTCAGTCGCCGTCGAAGTTTGCGAAACTGACTACTCTTTCCCAAATCACTGGGATCTGCCACATGTGCAGCAAATGCTGCATTCTTCTCTGACACCAATGCGTCAATCGTCACATTGTTGTCATCAAACCAATCAGGCCGCTTACAGTTTGCGCGCCCGATGGTCTCCTCGGCAGCAACTGTCACCTGGTTGCGAATGTGGTGCCACAGGTCGCCCACTGTGACTATGCAGTCCACATCACCACACAGGCGTGCAGCCATCGCCTTCTCCAGCTCAGTACGTTTCGCCACAGTACCGAGGGAGAGAATGTTAAATTTACGCCGAATCACGACGGGAGTGCAATACATCGATTTACGAAAATATATGTACAGTTTGGTCCGAACCAATTTGTGATCAGTGCCACACTCAGCTCCACGCAGTACACGTGTCATGCGCACTTCACGCATATCACGCTGACGTACGATGACATAGTCGAGCAGGTGAGCGTGACTACTCCGTGGATGCGTCAAAGTTGCTATATCACTCGCACTCAGTGCAAACCGAGTGTTCGTGATCGTCAGGCCGTGAGTGGCACACAGTGAGAGCAGCCTGTCACCGTTCGCATTCGCTGAACCAATGCCATGCGCACCGATAACATCTGTCCACGCCGATGCATCACGCCCAACGCGCGCGTTGAAATCACCCAGCAGAAATAGTCGGTCGCTCCTCGGCATAGACCGTATCACAGAGGACAGCTCAGTGTAGAACTGATCACGCGTGTCATCAGGATAACACATGGTCGGACCGTACGTGCTTATAAAACTAGCAAACGTACCTCTTCCGAGTCGTAGGCGAACAGTCATCAGTCGCGCGCTGATGCCGTTGGTTCACCCACTAGCTGGCCATTCAGGCGATCGGATATTGCAACTCCGACCCCATGTTCACGTGGTGCTGAGGCGGCGTTCCCCCCGGAAGAATGTGTAGCCAGCAACTGCTTCATGTAACTTACCTGACTCAGCGAGCCGAGTTTCACTGAGCGCCGCAATATCGATGTGGTAGCGCGCCAGCTCCATCGCGACCAGTGCAGTGCGTCGCTCCGGGCGCTCGCTGGAGTTCCTGTCCAGTAGTGTGCGCACGTTCCAGCACCCGATGCTGAGTGCTTTGCGCGCAGGCACACGACTGAATTGGGGGCACTCGCACGCGAGGTGGTCGTTATGCTTCGGAGGTTCGCTTGAGGGACTCCACCTGGAGCCTTTGGCTCAATAGCCTGACCCACAAGGCAGTGGGTGGTTTGGAGGTTTGCTTGAGGGACTCCACCAGGAGCCTTTGGCTCAATAGCCTGACCCACAAGGCAGTGGATGTCATACACAATTACATACGTATATACATGGTTGGCGGCATTCGGTTTCGGATTTGCCTGTCACTGTGGCAAGCCACAGGACGCCTGCGCCTACAGAGGGACCATGGATGGCTTGCGCTGCACCACCCACAGCTCCAACCACATACCCCATATCCAGTGTAAACCCGAAGAAATAAGACCAGGAGGCATGCGGATGGGAACCACGTTTCAACAACGGAGCCGGCCCACACTCCTTCACAGGCAAACACAAGCACGCTGTATTTGGGGAATCGACCGCACACAAGGCGGTGGCTGGACCGTAGTCCGCACCATACTGAGTGCATGGAACCGCTCTTTGAGCCTAGCACGGCAACAAGAACCGCGCATCCCTTCCCCTCCAGCAACGACCAACTGTCTCCTGGAGCCAGTATGGACAAGGTAGTGGGTAATAGACAGATAGGCACCTTGTCAACATACACATCCAGCGCAACCATACCAGGGATATCAAACAACAACCATTCACTTTAAACGACAAGCTGAAATAAAATAAATCCAATAATGCATACAGATACGGTGGCATAACTCTTCGCTAAATTACCATATGAAGTAATTTGGTTAGCAACAAATCCGTGGTAAGTAAGGTATGTCCACAAGTTACTTAAAATGCTACAAACGCAACAAAATTACCGAAGATAAGCGCAATTAGTGTAAGCAACGTGGCCAGTTAATGGAACATTATTCAGGGAGGCAAAACAAACCAAATAAAGCGGAATGAAATTTATCCAGCTTAAAAAGACCTAGTTTAAGTGTAAGTTGGTTTAGCCCAACTGTGGTGAAGAAGCATCAAGAATGCAACATCAGCCTCAGCATGGGGCACATACGTATATACACCCATACACTTACATACACTGTTATGCCATACATGTACTTTTGTACATTTTTGTTCACACTGTTAGCTAAACATGAGCATGCCTTAAAGGTGTGTCTCGTATGGTCGAGAATAAAAGCTTTTTTATTTATTTATATATTTATTACGGCTGTGGGACTTGAGTCGGTACGTAAAGCTGTCGTGGACGCGTGACGCAGGGGTTAGGTCCAGATCCACGTTACTGCACGCAGCGGAGCAAGCGGTCGCTCAGGCAATCGGCGATGAATCAGGTGGTGGTTGTCTTGCATTGGTATTAGCATCCGGTGGGAAGGCGCTTTGTAGCGGCGTTAGACCAGGCTTGATAAGAATAGGCCCAATATTTGCGTTTGCTCGTAGGGTAAATCTATTTGCTATGAAGCGTGTAGCCAGTACTTGAGTTTTGAAGGCGAGAAGAATAGGGCAGTTACGACTGCTCTTCGATTTCCTGAACCGTTTACTCACGCACGTATCATGAGGAATGTTACATGGGTACGTCAGTAAGCAGGTGACTTTCGCCAGGGGAATTTTGTCAGGAACGTTGAAGATGATTACATTTCGGGCATGACGGGCACGCCCGTTTATTTCCTTAGTGATGGTAGTAAGAGGGGCGCCGGTGTCCTTTAGCTCATTAGGATTTCCATTTTCCCTTATGTCTGCGAGTTGGGCCAATGACATAAGTTTCGCTAGGTCTGCTTTGGTAACGGCCATTTCTTTTTTAAGAGCAGCTATCTCAGTTTAGGGTGCACTGATTTTGTTAAGCGCATCTTTTGGTGGGTCTATAACATGAACACTGCTGGGGCGCAGTTCATTCAGGTTGCCTTTTGCAGCAGACCGTTTGGTTGCCTTAACCGCATTTGCGGTGCGTGCAGCAGAGCAGTTATCGATAGAAACTACAGTATTCGAATGGGTACCCTACGTCTGCCCCGGATTTTGGCTCGGGCGGCTTTATCTTTCATTCCATTTTTCTTAGTCAGCACGGGAAGGCACAGCTTCATAATTCTTGTTCTAAGAACACAGTTTATCTTTATATATGATCTAAAAACCCCAATAGCACGTCAAAATATCGAAGAACCGCGTCAAGCTCAAGGTCGCATACTGCGAAAATATATTTCGTTCAAGCTTTGGGCCATTTGGGCCTACCCTACTGAGGCTAGCTATGTTGGCCTTACTCCTGGACTTGTATCTATTTTATCCTGTACAAACTTGCACTATTCTGACCATGCCCAAGTTGCGTGCCTCGCGTTGTAGAGAGTAAAGTATATTTATAAAAATTATTGTCTTAGGTTTCTTCGACTGGATACCGGTCTGACCGTCGGGTGAGTGCCCGAGTTGATCTTCCATTTTTACACCACCATTGCATACTTTGTCCGGAGTCGGCTCGGTCGCCTAGCAGGCGACCATGGAACAGCCATCAGGCACCAATTGGACACTCGCTGATAAGGTAGGTGCCACGCTAGAAATAATACACTACTGGCCCATCAGCTGTGGCTACCAATAAACTAGCAGTTCTGTTGCGTCCACACGAGTAGTGGGGCTGTATCGCTTGACACCAACAATATCATAAGTACTTTATCAAGAACGCAGCCCGGGAGAATGACTAAGGTTTAACAATGGCCACTGGCCTGAAAAACACACTCAATACATTGCTTAGAACAGATGCTGCCAACAGGATATGGTGCCACAAGTTATTTGTCTTAAATGGCCCCAAATTTCTTCCGTCACTTAGCAACCTCACCTACGTGGCCGAAATTTCGGTTTCGCTTACCTGCTACCTGGCCAGGTTCAAGCCGCGAATGTACCCTGCTTGTTAACGTAAAGAAACGTGGACCTAAGTCAGTCTTTGGGCTTCTGGACCTCTTCGATGAAGCTCACCGCAATAGTATACGCCACCACTGTTGAGACCCTCCATGATAAATTGATAATTCGAGGTGACATTGAAAACGAACCACAGCAGATTTTCCAGAACTGTATAGGAAGCTCAACCAGAGATCGCAATTAGAAGCTTCTTTAACCGACGAAGCTACAACGTCGCATTTTTGCTCTTTAATAAGCCGAGAGGTTAAAGGCTGGTATGGTCTTTCGGCTACGTTTGTCATTGCTTGAACCCTTGCCTGAGTAAGACCCTTGAATCAAACTTTTTGCCGCGACAACCCAGTTTTCTAGGAACGCTTTAACCGAAGAGACCTAAGAGTTAGCTGTGCTGTACTGCAAGCGGCGACGCAGATATAGAACCTCTTCTCGGCCACGTATTATGTGATGTTTCATCACGACCGGTTACCATGGCTAGTTCCTTACAGGAAGTATACTCTCTATTCCGCGATATAAAATGATCCTAGTGCCGATTGAGTATTTACAACCATAGCGAAGCTTAGGGAACATTTACTGAGGGAAGCAAATGTACTGTTTTTAGTCTAAATTCTTTGACATATTCCACTATTATCTGGGCCTCCCTGCCTTGCTAATTGTTTCGTGCCTTACTCTGCTAGCAAAGCAAATCGCTTCGGCCACAGCAATCCACGTTTGACAATGTGTGGAGTGGTGGATGCGCGGTGTGTACGATTCGTCGCCATGATCGCACTGAGGCCCATGCAGCGCGAGACAGTAACGGTTGCCATTCAGCGTGAGTCCTTTGTCCGGGTCACAGGTGGTAACCCTCCAACGAAATGCAAACGGCTACTGGGCAGTCGGCCAGCAGCAACAAGATGTCTACGCCATACTCTTAGGAAGCCGTGGTTGGAGGCATCCGGTTCCGGTGTTGCCTGGCACTGTGGCCAGCCACAGGATGCCTGCACCTACAGAGGGACCATGGGTGGCTTGCGCTGCACCACCCACAGCTCCAACCACACACCCCATATCCAGTGTAAACCCGAAGGAATAAAACTGGGAGGCATGTGGATGGGAGGCAAGATGCATCAACGGAGCCGACCCGCACTCCTTCACAGCCAAACACAAGCACGCTTTATTTGGGAACAAGCGCACACAAGACGGCGGCTGGACCGTAGTCCACTCCACACTGAATGCATGGAAACACCCTTTGATAGTAACGCAGCCACAAGGGCCGCGCACCCCGTCCGCCCCTGCAACGACCAACTGTCTCCTGAAGCCCGTGTGGACGGGGTAGTGGCTAATAGACAAGCAGCCTCCTTGTCAACTTGCACATCAAGGGCAGCAACACCAGGGATATCTGGCAACAGCCAATCACCTGAAGCGACAAGACAAAATAAAATAAATCCAATAATGCATACAGATAAGGTGGCAGGACACTTCGCTACATTAGCCCATGAAGTAAGTTGGTTAGCAGCGAATTCGCAATAAGTAAAAAATGTCCACAAGTTACTTAAAATGCTACAAACGCAACAAAGTTACCGAAGATAAGCGCAACTAGCGTAAGCAACTTGTCCAGTTAATAGAAGATTATTCAGGTAGGCAGAACAAACCAAGTAAATTGGAATAAAATTTATGCAGCTTAAAAGGACCTAAGTCTCAGTTAGTTTAGCGCAACGACGGCGAAGAAACATCAAGAATGCAACGCCAGCCTTAGCGTGTAAGAAGCTATACATCCCCGGTTACAGTCTTGCCTAGAAACGTACATTGCTCGCACCCCAAGCAAGTAGTGGAACTCCAGCCCCCGTCTTGCTCCACTGGTCCTCAGTAAACGTGTCCATCACAAAAATTCTGGGGCTGCATTCTTTGGACGCAAACTTAAGGAGGCAGGTATTAGCTTTGTGAGGTATATTAAAAGTAAAAAAGCATACTAAAAGGGAACATTAGTCTGAACGTGGTACGTTCAGATCAGCAATCTCCGTTACCTTTAAATTGTCTCATAAGAGTAAAATGGATGAGGACCGGTACCTTACGCTTAGCTTCCGTTGCTTCGCTACTTATTTTGCCTTAGTTGTGCCGCTTTTTGTGAAAGCACCGGATGGTGCAATTGGTGACGTCGGTGTTTGTAACGCCTGAGTTGCTAAATCATTGCAGCAGGGATGTTAAATGCTTGTCCCAACTAACAACAATAACGTAGTGTGTATTATTTTGTAACACATGGTTCTTCTGAAAGTCAACCATTTGGCAATACTGAAGAAGTTGCGGTTCTTAACGGCGTTTCTGGCTATTTTGTGCTGCCATATATGACGGCTGGTTGGTTGGAGGTCAATCCCAGGTAGTTTAGCTATGTACTTAGGCTGGAACGAAGAACAATGTACAATGAACAATGCTTTATAACGGGTAAAAAAAGCAGGTGCTTGACATATAGGAAGCGGAGGTGGGACTTACGAATTGTTGCTACTTGTTTTCGTTAAACATGGTCTCCGCGAAAGCGATCACTGCTTCCGGCGGTGCTAAGCGTAGCACGATTGCGTCCCGTATACCGGGTGCGCTGTGGCTCACTGCGTCCGACAAAGTGTTCACGCAGCTGATGGTTTTGTGCGGCGTATCCATTTTCTCGAACAGCTCTGGTTGGGTTGCATGCGCCAGCAAGTGTAACGAACCTATGTACCCGTGATACGTGTGAACGTGACATGAATATCTGAATATCTGATGCGCCCTTACGTGCATCTCGGACAGGTGTCTAAGGGTGCCCCGATCGTAGAAGTTCCCTTACCATTCTGGTGCACGGTGTGACGGGGAATCGATGACTATTGACATCCTACAGCAAGCGGTTATAAGGAAACATGGGATTGGTAAACATACATAGGAAGCGCAATTCCATGGAATAGGTACCACCGGAAACAGAGAAAGCTGCAACGTTAGGGAACATGAAAGACGAATGTGAAACGTTCATGAGGGATGCTGTGTGCATTACAACTGCTATGCTACCATATCCATATGGCGCGGAGTAGGAGTGGACGCGGCTGCTCCCGCAAATAAGGTGAATTTAGGGGGACCTCGTTTGTTGCTTCGCGAGTATCTGCGACTTCCGAGGCCGTGCGCGGACTTCGGGTGTCTGCGACTGCCGAACCGGAGGGATAGTATGCTAATGTTATTGCGTGAAAACTTCACACGGAACGTGCACAGGTCGTCGGGGTGTACCTAACTACACCACCTCCTCCGTAGCTACGGAATATTGCGTGTTACAGGGAGTGTCAGGGAATAATTTAGCGTCTTGAATGTACACTGCACAGTTACTAACGGAATATTTGCTTACCACAACGCATTGGTGTTTGCACTCGATGAAGTCAAGCGAAGTCTGTTGCAGTGCGATGGCTTCGCATCACTCCACCATAAGCGCACGGACGGATTGATGCCAGCACCGCGGGGGCGCTTTCGGCAGCAGCCATAGGTTGCTTAAACTTCGTACACAGGAATTACTGCAAACTTTAAACAACTAAGGCAGAATCCTTTTCCAGTCATTGCTAAAAGAAGTCAGGATAAACGGAGGAATGGTACTCAAAGTCAGAACGTGTTACAGTTACAAGGCATCCACACGGTGTGGAAGGGAGGACAAATTATTTGCTTAGTTTACATTTTCACCACTTACTTGGTGCCCGTCATCCTATTCAGCATCTCCAGTACCGAGGTACACCACCACATCAGCCTTTAATCTGCTGCCTATTGGTTTCCTATACAGCAGAGGTATCAAAGCGGCATAGGAAGTCAAGCGGCACCAATGGCGATGAAGAATAGCGCTGCAATTAAATCCACGTCAATGCCAACCACTTACTCTCTTCATCCGCAATACAAACACGTACCATGCACCGTCGGCTAATAAACGACATGCACCGCAGTCCTACGACCGCAGAGTTGCATAGTGTGAATGTGAAACCCCCGGTGTGAGTTACTTTCCTGGCCAACTAAATTTAGGGGTTACTGCTTCAAACATGAGCGGCGTTAACTGCAGCCAGGAGCATCACTGTACCAAGGTTCCTTTGTCTGCAGTATTTCCACAGGCATCAGCCAAGTCGCATCTTGCTGGTGCACAGAGGACGCGGATGTCATGCTAACATCACGCCATGGCGGTTGTAGGCATGGACCTCTAATCTACAATGTGTTCATCCGTACATGCAAGTATTACTCTCCGGATATTATAGCACGCACATACATATGGCGCAACCACATACGTACCATCCGTAGGCCACGCAAGTCAGCCGTTAGACGGGCACCGTTGCGGTGCGTAATTAACGGTGGAGAATTGTGCATGGGTAATGTCGGTTCGCTAAGACAGCCATTTCCTTTAGGTAACAAGGAACCACATTTACGAAGTGCATCGCTTTACGGACATTTGAAAATGGGCTTAACTAAATAAATAAATAGTTTTATGCCCGGTGCAACAAGACACACTAATACAGGCATGATCAATTTACAGGTATGATAGACGCTACCAAGATGGATAAGGTAAGCCTCCAGCATTGCGCCTTACAGCGTCTGAGCACATAGGGGAAGGAAAAGTAGTTACACCTGCGCATGTGCAATGTCACAGTTGTGGATTGCACATAGGAGGTGCTCACTTTGTACACCGCAAATGTATACCAGACGCTGTGCACTTCGCAAATGCTGCAGGGGTTCTGTGCTACAGCCTCCGTTTAAATAACTTCTTTCCCTATAAGGTGCGGCCTTACAACAGTGCCCATTTACAGACCCAAGCGAAGCAAACACGGATGGTGCGTATGCGAATGCGCTGCAATACAAGCACAATCAAAACCTGCCGGAGCGTAATGTTGCTGTTGGGTGAGCCCAACCTGTGAACGGCTTACACGGCAGCATATGTCTCCGCAGTGTTCCCTAGTTACACACCTGCACCCTTTGCGTGGGGAACTTGCGCTACGTGTTTACACAGGTGACTTTGGCACATCGGGTTTGGCTAAGATGGCTTCTGGTGAAACTAACTCCGTGAACGTGGAAGCCCATTAGAGCTAGCAATTATTTGAAGATAATTCAGCGGCGCACCGCATATGTCCTCGGGTCTAGTCCAGTGGATCCCATTCATGCCATCTTATTTACTACCCTTGATACCTTGAGACGTATGCAGTAACGGCGTAACGATGGAGGCCTCCTGCAATGGGAACGCAATACACTTGCATTCTGTGCTGTCCATAACACAACGAATTATTCCATTATCCAATACGGAAGCTGCAAAGAAGCCCAGTTCATTTGAATTTATGTCCTGTGCAAACACTACGGCTAGACTTGTAAATGCTTAGCACAATTTAATACCGGTGGAAAACCGTTACTGTTTCACTCACCTGACTCGCCCTGTGCACACAACCTCCTCGGACTTGTTCCTCACCAACATACTCCACATTAGGGAGCTGATTCTTATCCCTACATCTCGCATTCTGTGGACATAGACTTAGTACAACCTTTGGGCCATATGGGCCCACACTACTGACTTCATCAGTACTACTCCCGCTCTTGATGCTGCTAATCATGCTACCATGTACAATATTACAATGTGCTGAGCATGCCAAAAAGGCGTGCCTCTCTTTGTCGAATAAAATATTTATGTATTTATTTATGCGGTAAGGTTGTCTTTGCCCATAAATCACAGTGTCAGGATAAGCGGCAAAGTGTGTTGATCCTCAGCTAATAGAAACCGCTTTGCTATTCCTATCACTGAAAGAAAATATGCACGGCGCTGGTAGACGATGTAGTCGGTGAAGACAACACTTTAGCACTCTCTATGGTTCATCACAACAACTGCACAGCTGGATTGTTTGCACTCTTAAGCAACATTTCTAACTGTGCAAAGGAAAGCAACTGCCAAAGCAGAGAAATTGTCCAAAGGCCCACGATTACTTACATCCTGCACTAGGTGAGTAAGGCTATGGATGCTGCAGGTCAGTTCTTCGGACCCATGTAGCTCAAAGTAAGTACATACAAATACCCTTGCTTCGGAAGCCGCGAAGGACGCATGTGTAACCTACAGCTTAGGGTGATAGAATATAGATCACGAGGTGTACGTCAAGGCAGTTGCGGTAGTCATCCTAAGCAACACATTGCGTAGCACTGCGGGGCCTGCATAAAAATGGAACCTTCCGAAATCTACCGCATTCCAATAAGGAACTACTTTAACTCCTCTGCAGCATGTGGTAAAGTTTTCTGTCCAACGGCGGCGAACACTTCCCAGGGCCGTAGAAAGCTCACCGATTGTCCTCTCTTAGTCGACAACTTTTCAACCTCGGGGCCGAACACCACCGTGAAACCATGCAACGCATGATACCAAGGTAAACGGCGTGCATATACTCATTGAGGAACCCCTGCGTCATACCCGCGGGAAAACATTCGAAGGGTGATACCACAGAGCTTTGGACGGCCGGAAGCCCTCATTTTTTTGAAGGCGGCGCGAGAGCTTAGGAAAAGTGACCTCCCCTTAAAGTGCACGCCTCCTTGACAACAGTTATCAAAACTGTAGTAGCCTGAAGGCACCTCAGTTATCTTCACGAATGACCTTATCGGTGATTCATAAATGACTGCTGACCATGAAACCTTAGGGCAAACATAATTGCCCAGCAACGTTAATGCACTTTCATGCAAAGCAATGAAGTTCGTAAGCAGTAGGCTAAGAAACTGACTTAGATTAGGCTTCCCTTCACCGCTGTATGTCCCTACGGCGATTGGAGTTGACAGTATCGGGAATATTGGCCGACCAATCATGGGCGATGTTTGTCTTGGTGCTGAAGAAAACGAAGGAATCAATCAACGTGAACGTGAATGTGCACTTGGTCTGAAGGCGTCACACTGGCAGCCCTGTATGCTGTCATAAGAGCGCTCGCCACACTCAGGTTAGCACACGTCCCTGCACCCATATTCAAGCTTATTGTGGAGTACGAGGTACTCATTAGTGTCTGATAGTCCTTCAGTAAATCTGGATGGCAAAAACGCAGAAACGACAGAAATCCGTCCACAACGGAACCGAAAACGCCGTTTCGCACAATCCATTGACTTAAGTGACTCCGGAACATTAAAACTTGGATTCCCTACTATGAGGGACTAACTTAACGAAGCCCTCCAAAGGCAGAGGGTGTTGCTCAGGTGCAGAAGGTGCATGGGGCTAAACACTGCAACATTCTACGGAGGGACCTTAAACGTTCAAGGTATTCCCGGCCGCGTTTACCGCGGTATCAAACGCTACTTCGGGATTATGGCGACACTGATTTCTTACCGAATAATTACGGTATGATTCTCAACACCTCTGGAGACAGCAGAGAAAAACGACAGCTACCATGCGCAGCGAAAGCGCAACCTGCCAACAACTTTCCCCGTGTGTTTCGACGCCACTAACTAATGGTGCTTTGATGATAAATAGTTACAACAAAACCGCTATTTTTACAAATTTACTGCAAATGCTGGATACAGTGGTATTATAGGCACTCACCGCGTACTCGGTAATGTTGCATGCGTTAAGCAAAGTGAAACGGGTACGCGGAACACGAACGTCAACGCGTGCACAAGCCGGAGTATCCATAACATGGAACCAAATCGGTAGTAAGTGGCTTGTGTGGTCGGGCACAGCAACCATTTTGGGGCAAATGAGGGAGGATGAATGACCAGCCGAAAATGCTTGCAACTAAACCTGCATTTATACTGGTATATATAGCCTATGCTGATGCTGAAACGAAAGCGCAAGCGTTGCTCCGGTCCTTAATTCATCCCTTCGCAAGAAAGAGAAAAGTTAATCCAACCTTCAAGAACTGGAAGTCGTTGTTCACTTACCGGTATATGAACCAGGATGCTCATTAGTCAAAAACTAGCGTACGTGGTACTCCACCTGACTAGACCTGACACTTATATTGACGTCTTAATTCCGTTTTCAACTTGATGTTTTGATCTATTTTGACACAGCGCTACAATGAGGAGACTCCTCTATTTAAACTAATTATTTAATTGAATTTAAAATTCCTAGTTTATTCCTCTACGTAACTCTTGAACTATTTCTCTGCTACACAGCTGGGATAAAGTTCTTCAGCCAAAAAACACGTTCTCGCCATTTCATATGTTAGAGTTCCCCGCACAAGCTGAAAGGTAGACAATATGTGCGCTAGGTTCAAACATATACCACATTGACAATTTAAACAACAATAAAAACGTCCATCTCCGTAGTGATTCGTCCGCTTCATGTGGTGTTAACTTAGATTTCCACTATTGCATTCAAGTTATGGACTTGGAACCAATTCCTTGACCAGTTATTTTGTGAACTCTGTTTCAGTGTCCACGAATGTCCAAGATTTCTCCACGATTCGCAACGTAAAATCGTAGAGCTGTGCTAACAGGGTAGTAGACACACAAAATCATGAAGGACGTCAGTGCCTTTAGGCTTACTAGCCCCGCTGAACCACCTACATTGGACCCTTTGCGGAAACGTTAGCAGAAGTTGAGGTAGCAGAGATCAAGGCCCGATAAAAAGGGTAGGCCCTTCGCAACTCAGACTGTGGCTAGCTGGAATAATTTTCAATCGTTTTCGTTAACGTGTAAATCAGTAGAGGATATTAAGCGCTGCCTAGTTAAAAATTGGTTGCCTTTGTTCTCCGGATTTCTGAGTGAGCTTTGAGTGCTACCTCCAACCAAGTCATAGTAGCTTACGCAACTTCACGAAAACGTTGTGCTCCATTTGCACTTGCTTTTGCCTTTCTACATTAAAAGCGCAATAATGTACTATAAAGTGGAGGATATGGCAGTTCCGTTTCGGTTATTAGTGTCTAAAACGAGACGTTCGTCAGGCGTATGTCTGTTTCGTTGCTGTCCTCTCCGCACAGATGGACGACAAGCCTTCCCATGTGGAAGTGCGTTTGAAACACGCTAGGAGGCCAAGTGATTAAATATACAACGTATTATACCCTGATGTCCTGTTACGTGTAAGGGTGCATCATTACCACTACCGCTTCCTAGCTGTAAGTCTTCGCCTGCTACTAAGGTCGTGCTTCCGGTCAACGCGACTGTCCACTGTAGCGCCAGGTGTGACCGATTTATGACCCTCGCCGTTCTAGTGCGACACAATTAGTTGAATTTCTGCCGCTCAAGACAATTCTTGGTGTAGCCGTACAACTTCAGTATCTTGAAATCATAAGTTGGTTTTAAGGTACCGGTAATTGTTAATGGTATTTGCAGTTGGGAAAAATGCATTCACGGAATATGTTGTTTTTCAACACTGCGGAGGCCACTTGATCAGTCCATCTCCGTGTGATCTAAAAGAGCTAAGAAGTGCCCGCTTTATCGGAATATGTCTTGTCGCTTATCTTCTCATCAATAAATATCTTTGGAAACTTGATTTTGGCGAAATTTCCTTCGAGTAAACTTGGTATTTGTTCCGTTGTTGGCACCGCGTCCTTGTAGCATTACCTGTCTTTTGACCACTTGAAGCTATCCAGCTACCCTTCGCCGCTTGTGCGCCGTTTTCCATTCGGCAAAGGCGGATTTACCTGATTTAGTTCTTGGGATCCGTTCCCTGTGGTTGAACTGATCAGCGGATCTTCAGTTATCCGTTTATCGGTCTCTGCTCTCTCGCAAAGCTCCTGTTGGTATATCCTTGTAGTTCACTGCGCCTTTGTGACCTGGTGAGTCAGTTTCAATCCACTCTTGTCACACTTGGTCATTCAGGCTGGTGCTGTCGTCGCTTGCATAGGTTGTCACCGTAATCCGGTTCACATCTTCGCTTCTTATCTATTACCTTCAATGTTTCTCTGAACCTTGCGTCACGACGGTTGTCAAGCGCTGCTAAAACCCGCCGTGTCCTCTTTCCGACGACTCTGGTCGTGTGTGGTAGAGGGTTGCCTAGAAGCGGTTACAGCTTCGTCCGTGGGCGTGCAGGGGGATATCTGTAACCGTTGGTTCCATAAGGCCTTACTGACTTGGATCGTAGATAGTGCGCGCTTCTGTCTAGTAGCGAGAGTTTACTCTACCGTTGTAACGACTAGTGCATGCGCAGGACTGAGCGTTACACGCCAGTAAAGAGCAGTTCTGATTCTCTGGAAAGTTTGCTGCACCTGGTTGCCTCGCTAGACAGGAAAGTTGAATGGATTGTGAAGGGCCTAGAACGCTCAGGTCTTCTCTGTCAGGAGACAGTAGAAGACACTGGCAAGTTGTCAGATCCTTCATCTGTTTGTTCACTGACGAATGTCAGTTTACCTGATAGTAACGACCGTGTTCGTAACGGACCCTCAGAGAGCGTGTTGGATTTGGCTGTTAGCGAAGGCGAGCAGCAGGCTTCTGCCCTTGTCAAAAGAAGGCGAAAGAGGGTTATAAAAGTGGCAAAACCCAAGTCAGACATGAGAGGTCAGTCGGGTGCCCATTCCCCCTCAACTTCTACTACTACGGAATCGTTACAGCTGGAAACGACTACTACTTTATAGTCTATAAATTCGGACACTAAACTGAAACCACCGACGTCCATGGAGCGTTCAGTAAATGCTTCGCGTCGCAGAGACTAGCATACCGACTGCAGTGTTCTTTTCAGAAAAGCCACTGAGTCATCTGCTGTTCTCCCGAAAGACCGAATGCTAGATGGTTTAGAATATGCGTTACCAAAATCCCGCCTCCCGGCTTCCCCGGCGTGACTGTGCGCAAACTAACCAGACGCGGTAGCTTTCCAGCTGATAAGTCTCGCCCTCGCTTGTTGCGAGTTGTTCTGTCCATTCCAGAGGAGCGCCAAGCACTTCTTCGGTTCGCCTTTAAGCTCAAGGGCACTGGTGTCATCGTGCACCCAGACCTCCCATTGGAGGAAGGCAGAAATTGCGGGAAGCTGTGGAAGAGCTTAAAGCCCGTCGTGAAGCAGGAGAAAAGGACCTCCGCTTGGTGGGTTTTTGGGCAGTGAGCCGGCAGTCCAATTTCGCCATACCAGAGCCGGTTCTGGTGGCGCACGATCCCAGTCGCATAATGTTAAATCCCTTCAGTTTATCTTAAGCAATGCGCGTAGCCTGCGAAACCAGCTGTGCGAAATCTGATCCCTTGTCAGCGACTGCCGCTCAGCTGACCTCGCACCCACTGAAACGTGGTTGTCCACCGACGGCATGGACAGTGAATTGTGCTTGCCAGGCTACGCACTGCTGAGATGTGACCGCATTTCTGATCGGCGCGGAGGTGGCGTTGCGTTGTACTTTAACTCCGCACTTGCTGTCTTTAAGACGTATAGTTTGGATCACCAGACAGTGAGGTTGGGGCACTCGCAGTTAACCTGCATATTGCCTCCGCGCAACATAAAGTTGTGCTGGTCTATAGAAGTCCCAGCAGAGTTGCTAAGGGGCTTGTTGATTTCATCCGCGAGCATTCGGCAGATAGGGGTTAAGTGATTGGGGACTTTACTCTGCCCGACGTTGACTGGTAGAATTTTTCATGCGACGCTGTTACAAGGTGTTTGACTACCGAGCTTCTCGAGCTGGCCTTGCATGCTTCCCTGCACCAAGTTGTCGATGGACCTACTAGATTCCTTATGGGTCAAAACCCGTCCCGCTCGGACTTCATCTTCGGTAAATCCACCGCTTCTGTCACGGATATTGTATACAACTCACCTTTCGGTGATAGCGACCACGCATCTCTCTCATTTAAGTGCGCCCTTAGTCGGCAGACGAAAGCTCATCCCGGCCGAGTTCCAAATTTATGGCATGCGGACTTTCAGACATGAAAGCTAGGGCCGCAACGTCACCTTGTAACATTTTCGAAGGTGACGACATTCAAACGGCCGGGGGCAGATTTAAAGCATACTTGGGTGGGCTCTCTCCCCCATGTACCACTATATGGCAGAAATAAAGCAAGGGTACAGCCACACTGGTTTGATTCTGCTGTACGTAAACAACTTAACAGACGTGCCACATGTTGGCGTACTTACTTAACTGCTCCTTCATCATGCACCTTCTAGCGATATCGTGAGGCTCGAAATGCCTGCAGGCAGCATCTACGAGGGGCTCGCCTAAATCATAAAGTACAGCTTGCTAGTATAGCCTCATCAAACCCGAACCGCTTCCACGCTTGTGTCAAAAGGCGAAGCAACACGTACTCGTGCATCCCAGTGTTGTTTGGCCCTGACGGCACTGCTGCTGTCACGCATCACGAAAAGCTTGGTTGCTCGGAGGACAGTATGCTGGGGTTTATGTTCTGGAGTCAGCCGCCCCATATCAGTCTCCAGGCAAAAGTTCCTGAAGGCTCCCACTTGGAGAAGTTTTCTATAACGGAGGCTCAAGTGCTCCGGCTTCTGAGGCAATTAAACCCCAATAAAGCTGCCGGAGGGGATGCTTTCCATCCCAAACTGTTTTACGAGTTGGCTGATGAACTTTGCCGTCCCATTACGCAACATTTTGTGAAGTCTCTACTAGGCTGCTTTTTATCCAAGGACTGGAAGGAGGCTACTGTTTGTTCCATTTTTAATAAAGGTTATAAGCACCTCCCTGATAACTATAGACCGGTCAGTTTAACGAGCGTGCCGGTCAAGTTATTGGAAAAGCTCGTGATGGACGCTCTCGAAGGACGCTTGAAAGCGTTTGAGTTGCTTCCTCCTCAGCACGGCTTTCGTAAGGGTTATTCTTGCCTTACTAACTTGTTAACCGCTTGTGAACACTGGGTCGAAGCCGTTGCTTGCGGGAAGGCAGTGGACTTGCTGTTCATTGACTTTTCCAAAGCTTTTGACACCGTTCCACAATCGCGCCGTTTGTACAAGCTAAATTCCTATGGTATTTTTAGACCAGTCTTACGATGGATTTCAGGTTTCCTAATAGGAAGGGTAATGTGTTTGCGGGTGGGTTCAAGCCTGTCCTCCCGCCATTGTGTTCTCAGTGGCGTTCCGCAAGGTTCGGTCCTTGGCCCCCTTCTCTTCACTTTATTGGTTAATGACCTACCTGATGCATTGGGTGTGCCATGCCTAATGTTTGCGGATGACTTGAAACTCTGGTTCACAATAAACGATCCGACTGGTCCAATGACCCTAAAGAGGACTCTGGATAGACTTTGGGACTGGTCAATTTTGTGGCAGTTGCCCGTTAATTTAGCGAAATGTTCCGTTTTACGTGTTGATCCGAATGACCCGTCGTGGCGTTATTTGCTTGGCAGCAACGAGGTACTGCGAGTTCCGCTCCAATCTGACCTCGGTGTTCTGCTGTCATCCGACTTTAAGTTCAGTGAACACTGGATGACAGCTGCTCGCAAGGGTTTCAACATATCGTGAATAATCCACAGGTCATTCGGGATCAGGACCACTGAAATGTTCGTCAGACTGTTTTCGGCTTTTGAAAGGCCGAACTTGGAATACTGCCTTCAGACTTGTCCTCCATGTCTGGTTCGTGATAAGACGGCAGTTGAACGAGTCCTGCGGTCCGGGCGAAAATGGTGCACGGATTAAAGAAGCTGACTTACCCGGAGAGGCAACGTAAGCTGGCTATGTTTTCCTTGTATTACGGGCAGCTTCGAGGCGACTTAGTCCTCACATATCGTTTACTGATGGGTCAGAGTGGTAATGAGTTGACTGAACTATTTGGCCCAACTCGAATGCCAACCCTTCGTGGCCACCCATTAAAGTAGAACAAATCCCGGTCTGACCAGGTGTGGTCAGCTTTCGGTTATCGCGTAGAGTCATAGCTTATTGGAACGCATTGTCTGCAGGCGTCGTGATGGCATCGACCGTGAAAGAGCTCGGGCATCGACTTGACGCTACAGTCTGCGTTTTAAAGTATTCTCCTTCATGTCTTAAACTTTTGTTCGTCTACTACGGCCTACGCTTCTTTAACTCATTTTAACTTACATCCTAATATAGCCTGCGAAACTCGATAAGCTTATCTTCTCCTTTCCTTTACTAACACTATTGTTTTCTTTTATTCTTCACGTGACCGGGACAGCGGGGACTGCTAGTGCAGGGTAGGTGGCCATTGTTTGGTTGACCATGTGAATGGTGTGTTTTGCCTCTCCTTTGGCACATCAAGGCACCGGTTTCCCTGTTGGATCAACGAGGTTTTCCAAGGTGGAACCTTCGCAGGAGTTTCCTACTATACCGCTCCCACCTGAACTTGAACATGTTAATGCTGCACTGAAAACATTTTCCGCGTAATCCAAAAGCTTCCCAAATATATATCAGTTGGATGACTAGGAGCGTGAAAACCATATCTCGGTACGCTCCCACAGTCACTTCAGCGGACATCATTCGTTCACTCGTGTCATGCCGGTAGGTCCGGTTTCGTCAGGCCCCAAGTATTTACAGAAAGCCAGTATTCTGGGATAAAACAAACGTGTTATTCTAATATATATGCTAATCACTGGATTTGCTGTGACGTATAGTCAAGCAATTGCCTGATCTGTGTTAAGCACTACTGCCCATTATTTGACCTACGTGAAAGTGCACTTTTCAAAATAGTTATATGGTATCGTGTGGTGAGTTTCCGTGAGTGGCGAATGGAGGTCTCTTTGGATTGGTTTGAGAGCATATCTCCTAGAATGCACATTTGTCGAAAGCGTCATTTGGATCTTGATAAACCAGAGAGAAAGGCTAAAAAGAACGTCAGACGAACGCCATCTACTGCATTTTCCGTCAATCAGGGAGCTGTTCGTGACAATAAAAAACCTACTAAAATGCAGTTCATAATGAACGGAAACAAAGCCCCAGATCCACAACATTTACATACTAACATGCTCAGAGCCCAACTTATCCAAGAAAGGGAAATGGAGTATTATTTCCAACTATTAGGTAACTTTATTTGTGTTTTCCTAACAGTTCTGATTAGAGCAAGACAGAGTAATCAAACAATTCTTAGAATTTGATAAATGCTACATATATGCAGACAAAGTGCGAAGTCCTTTGAAATGTTTGTCAGCAAACCACAATTTAGTACAATCTGGCGTGTGTTTTCGCATACTTTAAACGGTGCAATTTTAACATTAACGAATACAGGCGTTTGAACTTTTTCTGCTGCTTGTATGATAATATTGTCTAGCTGACCAGAATGGACCCACAGGTACCTGGTGCATGATATGGAAGAAGATAATGAGGACTACAAGTATGAAATTTTTCCTTGGGCATTGGGATGTACTTGGCGCAAGAGAGTATCTTCATTCCTGCGTCGAAAAGAAAATATTTGGGCTAGAATGAATTACAGGGCTGTTGTCAGTTTAACTTGCTGTAAAGAAGTCGGTGTTCATCATGCATTTTGCTTTTATGTCTCTAGATCATGGCAATATGTCCTGAACATCCGGTGTGGAAAAGAACTCGCCTTGAACACCATGGCTACACTATACGAGCATATGTTAAAAATAAAAATTCAGGCATCCCAAAGGGTCCTAATTGTCCTCCGTCGTATGTTTCATTATCTTTCTTTCATAGTGTTTAGTGAATGCAAACAATGTTTTACAATGCGAGCCATTGAAACATCGCAAGGATCTAGGGAGGTTACTGCTTATGAACAATTATCAACTCAGTGCAAAACCGAAAATCTTTTGGCTAGTGGTACTTGCACCTATCAACCAGTTAACGCTGTAGAAAACCGCGTTCCTCAGCTTGAATATTCTAACCAGTTCCGAATGTCATGTGTTCCCACTTTTTCTTGGCAGCAACGACCTGAAGAATCTTGGTTGTCACAAGAAACTTACTGCTCAAGTAAGCTCTTAATTAATAGACCTTGTGTAATTTATATAATTAACACCCAACGTCTTTGCCAAGATGCTTTAACAGAACAGACAACACTAAGGTAATGCGGACCCGTTTTTCGACTAATATAAATTGCATGCAGTCATCACTTTGCTTGCACGCGTTTAATTATTTTAGTGGATGTACCCGATTAACTAAGTGAATAATTATAGCAGTTTAATATGCGCACATTCTTACTATCTATTGTGGAGCGATTTAGTAACTGGTGCTGATGAAAAGGAACTAGAACTCCAATCCTTTTGGGAATCAGTAATAGTTTTCTCTAGATCTTGTTTTGCTTGAGATTTGTGAACAAAGTTACACCGCTGCCTACACATGTGAAAGAATACCTGTTTCGTTAATCAATGTTATTGGCCGCTCGAAAACACGAACAAACGGAAAAAGTATACAAATTAATCTGTCCAAAACTCTTGCTTTGCAATATAAGCCATTGTTGACGCCACTGGCGTAGACAACATGCGTGCGTCCACAGTCGCTGTTTACGAAAGTTCACCCCTTATGGGGAGCATCACCAATTGCGCTATGGTGATGTTATATACCGCATCATTGGTAATTCTGGTCTTCCTGTCAATGAACGCTTTCTGCCGCATCAGTTGAGTGGTTTTGACCACAACGAGCAGTAGTTTCGCGTTCAATGCAGCATTAAGGAAGGTGGAATGGAGGCCATTGACCACTTGACTACAAGACAAGAAATCACTGACATGTTGTTCAAACGTTGGTAATCAAGTATTTTCCTCCGCTTGGGAACCAAAAGAGCTAGAATGCTAGCGGCTTAGAAAACTAGAACCATTGACTTAGAACTGGTTGTAATGTAGACCATATGCACACCTTTGAGTGAATTCCGGATATATACAAGATTAATTTTTATGAAAGATGCAAAGTGGTGTGTAGATAGAACAAAAATATAGACGTCCTTTGTTCCTCCTCGTAATTTTGTTCTGTTCTTTAGTTTTATACAACCAGCTCCTTTTGGTCCGCTGCTCCGTTGTCTTGAATATCTTCAACTACATTCTATGGCTAGTGGCATCCGGTTCCGGATTTGCCTAGCAATGCAGACTCCATATGACGGCCACATAATGCCTTCCCCTAGTAAGCGACCATGGGTGGCTTGCGCTGCACCACTCACAGTTCCATCCCCACACCTAATAATCAGTGTAAACACCAAAGAATAATACCGGAAGGCAAGCTCATATTCTTTCAAGGTACACAGCAGCAGCACTCTTAAATAACTAATTTGGAAATCATGCGTGCCAGTCGTACACTAGGTGGTGAGTGGGCCGCGATACGCTCTACACTAAATGGAACCACTCTTTGTGCCTAATACCGTCATGAGAACGATGCATCACGTCAGACCCTCAATGATTAACAGTCTCTTAGCGTCAATATAATCAGGCTGAAGAGTAATATATAGGCAGGCACCTTGTCGACATTCACGTCAAGAGAAGCCACCTTATAGATATCAGGTAACAGCTAACACCTGAAATTCAAAAGCACAACACACATGCATACGGACAGACAAACTGCAGCAATGACGTAGCAAACGTACTAAATCAGCTGCATTGTTGGCCCGGGTACATAAATGGAATTGCACCGGAAACCGTGTGCTTATCTTGCGCTGCGCTGATGATCATTACCTATTTAACTGACGCGTCGCCTATGATATTTTGGACCTGCATTGCGTAGTTGGTGGCTTGGCAAGCTGATTTGGCTTGGTCACTAGCGACAGGATGTGTTACAACACCATGTGCCTGACGTCGATAGGCTGGACTCTACCAAATCTTGTCCTTTTCATATCCAACTTCTATTTTCTGGCTGCAGTAGTGCTTTAGCATGCAGCTGCGCAACTGACCTCTTGATAAACTCACATCATTAGCGAAGATCATATGATTTTGATTCTCAACCTTTGAAATAAACATTAGTTTGTGATAAACACAAGTTGATCTTTTTTTGGTAAGGTGACTTCAGTTTTCCCACCTTCCGCTTCCCAGCATGCGGTTGTCCATAAAGCAGCCAGCTTAATACTTGTGTCCAATGCATGCGGTAAACACGTCCGATCCACCTCAGGTGCCACAGCAGAATTATATAGTCCACTTCATACGTGCGACTGCGTCGAAGCATCTCCTTGTCTGCAACATGGTCACCCCCAGCTGAAGCATGCATTGTTTATGGAAGCGCGTCAGATAACAATCACCATTCCAGTATGTCGTCAGTTTCGTTGTCGTATAGAAGAACGGACAGCACCATAAAATCGTATACCATCAGCTTCGTCTCAACAGTAAGCTGATGATTATTTTAAACACATTTTCCCAATTTTGTAATTGCACAGCCGCCTTCAGTACACGAATGCGAAGCTTGCTCGTTATTCTCAAGTTGGTAAACATTACGCTGCCTAGGTAGTAAGCTCTCAAAGTGGATTCCAAAACCTCGTTGCCAATGTGGATTTGCAGCAGGCCCACGGATTCCATTTCCGAAGAAGGCTGAAAAAGGGTAACGGCCTTGATTACTTTTATGATGAGCCCGAATTTGGCCGTTGTCGAAGCGACAGCCAAAGACATATGCAGCAGCTCATCCGCGTTGTGTGTAAACAATGCACAAACAACGCACGGCAAACAAAAACATACGGATAGTTGTCTTACACACTAAGACTCGGCCTCCGAAACGACGGATGTTCTGTAAGCCACCATCCATACGGTGTTCCAATCGGCCGCCGTGCTCAAAAGCTACATTTATGCAAATATTTAACAGGGCAGGGGTTAGGATACAACCTTGCCTCACACCAAAGACACAAGTAAAGTCATCCGAGTTCTGTCCACTTAGCTGACATGGTCGCCCGCCTACCACTGTGCAGACCTTTAATCAAACTTCCAAACTTAGTTGGACAATCACACTCACTCCACCCGAGACACAATGTCTAGAGATTTGCCTTGTCAAATGCCCTGTCCGCAAACGCGACCAAAAAGTATCTCCTGGAATGAGATTTGGACCTCCCTGAATGACCAATTTTTGTGCCCCTGGCCATCTCAATGGGAGACTTTTCAGACGACTTTTATTCATTCGGAATATTTCTTTAAATACACTCTTACTATATGCCGTAAATGCATTTTTTGAGTGCAAATACCGTCAACATAACGCATGAATCGATTCCCACGTTGTACATCCATATTACAATAGCCGTTAAGCTAAATCGAAAATGTTTTCGAGTGATCACAATTCAACCAAAACGTGTCTAATTTGGACGGCCAGGGGCACAAAATTTGGTCACAGGGAACGCCAGTGGTCCCTCGCGTTCAGTGAAATAACGATTTTTTAAAAATTAACGCGTTTTAGGCTAAGAACGGTGGTAATAAAAATGTACAATCTTATTTAACCGCATATTTGGACAGATCACACCATTTATTTTCATATAACATATTTTTGGCTTTGCGAATGACCAAAAATACGCCCAAATGGGACTGCTGGCCGTCCATCTGGGAAGTCTACAAACAACGAGTACCATGGCTGGTGCCGCTCTCGGCAATTTTTCTGCAACTGGCGACCTGCGAACACCATATCTATGGTGCAACAAGACTGGACCTTAACTCGGTGCGACGGTTTGCCTACCTCTTTGATCCATTGTGCTATGCTGGATGGTGCCTCCGGGTCCCTTGAGAAGTACTCATACTAAGTTGGTCAATGGATAGAAGTCAGACAATCTCAGTATCCTTGTCCTCTAGGCTGGGGGTTTGAAATGGGATGGTATCCATTTCTGTAAAACTAAATTATCGTCACCTCCCCGTCGCCTTGCGGACAGGCTATTAAGCCGAAGGCTTTGGTTGGGGACCCAAATATCCTCCTGTCTAGATCTGAGCGCTCTGGCAGTATCTCAGTCCACATACCACCATGCATATTGCCACAAACGTTAACTACATCGTGCATCGGCCGTCGCACATATTATCAAGGGCCGTCTTATCTGCTGCATACAGCATGGCGGATAAGCAAAAGGATGCTAATGCTGGCAATTCCCTTTTTTTCGTTTTCACCTCTTTCTCTTAGTTCCATCCCGAGCACCATTACTAAACTTTCTACTACAATCCCCAGCTTAATTAACAGCAACCGAGGTGCCACTGGAGTAGAACCATCTGCAGCTGCCTTCTTGTACAATTCACTGGATGGCTATCTGCAACAATGCTTTATAAGGTCAGTCCCTCCCGTTTCCCGGGCGGCGTTCAACGTTCGCACTTTTACAAAATTAAGTCAACAAACTGTATTCTCATGCACGTTAGACAAGCTGGGTATTGACGTGTGTCACGTATCCTAAACTAGGATCAATGACTCTCATGGGGTTGTTGAATTAACTGCACCAGGTTTGTCCACTCGCTTTTGGTTGTACGCCTCGGAAGACACTGATGCGGCAGCCTGTGGTCAAGCTGATGTAAGTACCGTACTCCGCTCCAAGGCTGTGTCATCGTTAGTTGATTGGATTCCGGTGAACAGCCGTTTGTGCACAGTCCATTTGACGATACGGACCAACCTTGTTGCGGGCACGTCAAATATTCCCGCAAAACGCGCCAGAAACCGCAGCAGAATAGCTGTGGAAAGCGAGGGCCAATTCCTCCCCACAACGCAGCAGAGCTCAGCCACTCCGAGACGCGGCCCAAACTGCGCACCTTCTGACAATGGTTATTTACAAACTACCACCTCTTCGTGGTGACAGTTTTCCTTAACTTAATAACCCATAGCACTGTCTGTGATCGCCCTTTGTCGGTCGTAAAAGAGCCTACAGAGGACCACTTGTCTTTTCTTTCTCTTCGCCTCAGTTGGGAGTCGGTCGGGTCGCGTGATTGCGTGTGCATCGTTAGCTGGCCAGCCTTCGCGTCTAAGCCATTAGAGCGCGTCTATCGTAAACCCCCCTCTCGTCTGCGTCCGTCCGAGGCTCGGCGTCTATCCGCACACGTGCGGCTAGGATCGTTAGCAAGCTCGCTCAATTATCCGCCTCACCGGCTAAGCCAGCGTCATCAGAACAGCGCAATTCCGTTCGGGTGGTCAGCGTAACAAGCAATTATCGTAGGCGTGCCAGCGACCCTCTTATCAGGCAATTACGCAATTATCTCAAGAGGCGGCGTTCCCTCAATCATAACAGTGGCGACTCAATTATAACAAACCTTGATTCACAAACTTGTACAAAATGCTGTTTGAGGCAATTAGTTCCCTTGAGCATTTTAAACAACGTTATGAGAAAACAAAAACTGGCAGATGTTAACATTTCGTAAACACTTCGAGGCAATACGAAACGTTAACATCTGCCAGCTTTCGTCTTCTCACAACGTCGTTTACAATGCTTTTTGTTTGTGCTTTCCGCCTACGCTCCCCCGAGTGCAGTTCTGATGCAGCCATGGACACATTCTGCCATGAGCTGAACACGTTACTACGGAGCGCTACCATTTCAGACATCATAATACTTGCAGTGAATAGGAATGCACAATTAAATTAGCTGGGCTGTTTAGAAGCTCAGCTAGGTGGTAAATATGGGCTTAACTCTTACCGTCCGGACCACAGCGAGCATCTTTTGCTACTGTATGTGGAGCATCAGCTGTTGCTTAGTAGCAACCACTGAACACCGAGAATCCAACGACCACTCAAAAGCGCAAGGGGCGACATAATCGAGTTCAGGCGTTCCCTGCTGATAAACAACATCCAAACCGATAAGCGCCTCTAGTCGTGATCCCACAGGTTCATCACCGATTTCGCTGAGGCGTCATAATCTCATGGTCTTCCAAGTGCCAGAATCAAAAGATGAAGATACTCAGATACGTTATGACCACGATTTTGACTTTCTCCAGGAGCTCATCGATAGACACTTGGGTGTGGGTGAAGACAGTGTGACAAGTAAACAACTTGGAGAGAAAAGTTGGAGAGAAAACTAACCAGTCATGTCCATCTCTAAAAACCACCTTTGCAAACCACAACATGCCGCCGCTCATACTGTCTCATCTGTCAGCGTTAAAAGTCATAAAGGTTCACATCCGCCAAGACTTGGAACCCGAAGACAGTGATCGTTTGAAGACTGCGGTCATTAAGCTCAAACGTCGTACGGAAGAAGATGAGACTGACTTACAAATTGTAAATTTTCGGGTGATCAAGAAGGGTGTACGAACCCTTATGAACCGGTTGCTCAACCTCCAGGCACCTTCTGCGGTACCTCCTAGGACCTCCGTGTGGCATTCACCATTGTGTGCAGTCTAATGAACAAACGTGACGAACTGTGCCGCTTCGCTGTCTCGGAGGGGCCAGACGTCTTAGGACTTTCAGACTCTTCGCTGTACTCCGACGTCACACTCCGAAAAGTCGCGTTGTCAGGATACACTTGTTTCCGATGCGACCGAAAACCAAAGGCTCACGGTGGTGTTCTGTTGTACATCAAATCGTTACTCTCTGGCAAACTTACCAGCACCTATTGGAGAGATGATAAGTTATGCGAGCAATTGGGGTACACAATCCGCCTCAGACACACAGAACTAATAGTGGGTGTTATCTACCGTAGTTTATTAAACCGTTGTTGCGACTGGCTACAAGATATACAGAAGCACATGAGCCGCCCCATTTCTTACTGATGGGGGATGTAAGCGACAGATTCGCTTGGGGCTCGAGTGACTCGTAAAATCTCCCGGATTCAACCTATAAAGAAAGCCGAGACGTTAACTACGTTACTGTTAAACAAAACAAAGCTCAAATATATATTTAAATACCTCAACACTGCTCGTTCAGTCCTGAAACAACCGTGTCTTCGTACAGTTACACAAAGAAATAGCGTCAACGCACTTGCTACTGTGCAACAAGACCACACAGCACTGATTCAAAGAGAGGAATACGAGGGTTCTTTGTAAGGTCTCCGAAATTTTATCCCATTGGTCCGCGAATGGCGCACAGGAAAATACAAAGTGTCATGACATTCAAATGGAATGAGATTAACGCAACTCGGTGCGGATATGGGATCAAAGACCAACAAGGGCCTGGGTGCCGTTAGGGTTAGTAACACGGGGTGGGAGTGCACACTCGTCACAGCGGGTTTGGGATGAGAGCAAGTCCATGTCGAGTGGGAATTTATACGCCGCAAGACAAACATAACAATGGTCTATGTACTTTTGGGAATAGTAGCACGGGGTGGAAGTGCACAATCGTCCCAGCGGGTATGAGATGAGAGCAGATGCCGAGTGGTGGGACACTTGGGCATATTACATGGTATGGGCACGATGGTATCTTGCAGCAGGATTGGAATGAAACCACGTAGACATGGTTAGGAAAACAATGAACCGCACAAGAGCTCGTAGGAACAGGTGTCAGCTATGGTTATCGGGAACAAGTCTCAATACCATGGCGTGAGTTGCAAGGCAAAGTTGGAGCTTTGCGTACTTAATCGCATGGGGTAGGCAAATAATGGGTTACGCTGAATCTTGTCAAGGGGAGCTTGGGATACTAGTCGGTAATCAATGACATGTAAGAGACATGTCAAATAAGGGACAGTATAGAAGCTAGAAGCGACTGAACCCAACGTGTATTGCACAGGTTACAAAAATAGGAATCGAATCAACCAGAGAGAGAAATGGGGCAGCAAGGTACTTACTAAAACGTTTTGTGTCTACAGATTTTCAGTCAGTAAAACAAGTGGACGTTTTGAAGATTAAAGCAACGATAAAATCCAGTGTTGCAAACTACTGAAAGGACCTGTTTTCCGGTACACTACAAGGGCCTCCCCCTAGAAGACTGAAGGATGGAAGCCTTCGATGGAGCTGTTAGTGGGGAAAACGGAAGGTGAAGATGGGTGCGAAAAGTTGCATGGGCTTAAACACGGGCTTCCAAGGTGGGGTGTGTAGCAGAGTTCACTGGGTCCAGGCTTTGGTAAGTTATTATTTAGGATGATCGTGTGGAGCAGAGTGTATCATCAGTGGGCCGTCGGGACGGGCTGGTCGGATTGCAAAACCGGGCAAGTCCAGAAGAAAAGCCGACAGCATCTTCCCTTTGCTGCAGACCCAACGTTGCCCTTGGGAGGTGTCATACTCCCACCGCACTATAGTCCACGGTCCTCGTCCCACGAAGAAATCCAGACGTCCTCGTCCCAAGAAGAAATCCAGGCGTCTTCGTTATACAAAGAACTCCGGCATCCTCGTCAGCAACGTCTATCTAGGCGTTTAAGGACCAAATCGTTCGTGGCTGTCTGCGGCCGAGGGCGACTGACTGTTCCTTGGTGTAGGAAGGGGGTTTTTATCCGGCTGGCGAGTCCCTCCACTGTTGCGTTGGGCTGGTTGGCGAGTCACTCAAAGGGTGGCCTTGGCAGTTCCGGCGGTTGCGTTTCTGGAAGGTAGCACTCAGAGAAGGTGGGTAAGGGTCGGGGAAGTGGATTGACGACGGAGAGGATACATGGCATGCATGATAAAAGCAAATACGCCTTTTAAGTTTTCAAAATGCTTTGTGCTTTTTTTGTCGCTTTTGCAAAACGTTTGTAGACGAGACACACGATTGCCACTAAAGACGAAAAAGACGTGTTAATGGAAATAGCAAACGTTTACAAAATCTGAAAAACGGGTTGGTTGCCTGGGGTTGAGGCGGGGTAGGTTGAGGATTAAGGGGAAAGAAGGGGTTCGGGATATCCAGTACTCAGGAAGTCATCACAGGTGCGGGTGCTTGTGTGATAGCACCAGGATAAGTTGCAAGTGGTTCGTCAAAGAAAGCCACTTTGAGGCGGTCGATGGACACCGTTGTTCGGTGACCATTCTGGTCTAAAGTGAAATGTTTCGGAGTCCGTTGCAGGACTCTGAAAGCGGCAGTGTAGGGAAGCTGTAGACGGCGTCGCACTGCGTCGGTGTGGAGAAAGACATGAGTGCAGGTAGAGAGTCCGCTGTGCATTTGCACGTCTCTAGTCTGCTTACTGGGCGGCGTCGGGTCTAGTGAACGAATGCGTAGAGTCAGGGAGGACGCAAAGTTAGGCGGAGGCATACCCGACAATGCGGAGGCGAAACGAATTCTCCTGGCAACTTTAGTGTTGTGCCGTAAACCAGCTCTGCTGGTGCACATTGCAAGTCGGCTTGGATGCTGCTCGAATGCCTAAGAGTACGAGCGAAACGTTTTCGCTCAAGTTAGGGTCGGAGAAGACGTAGAGCGAGGCTTTAAGCTGTCTAGGGAAGCGTTCAACTAAACCGTTAGCTGCTGGGTGAAACGCTGTGGTATGAATGCAGCGGCAGCCTAAAAAGTTGCAGCACTTATCGAACTGTGAAGATTCGAAGGGTATTCGTCGGTCAGTTGTAATGGTGGATGGACATCCGTTTTGCGAGACCCACCAAACTAAGAAGGCCCGGATAGCAGTCTCAGCTGTGCAGTCTGTTACGGGAATGGCTTCTGGCCATCTGGTGAAGCGGTCGACACACGTAAGAATCTATACGAATCCGCATGAAAGGGGGCAATGGACCTACCTGGTTTACGTGTACATGCGAGCACCGATAGTCCGGGACTTGAAAGGAACCAAGAGGACTGCGGGTGCGACGATGTATTTTGGAGCGCTAGTATTGAAGGCAGGCGCGAGCTCAGATAGGAGCATCTTAGTTTACGCGTGGCCAAATGAAACGTTCGGTGACCAGTTTCAAAGATGCACGGATACGGGGATGTTGTAGTGAGTGCATTGCGTCAAAGACTGTGTGTCTGAAGGAGACAGGCACGAGGGTTCTAGGACAATCTCTGGAAGTGTCATAGAGAAGGGTTCATTCCGTGGTTTGAAGAGAAACAGGTTGCGAATGCAGCGAAGTGGACTACAGAGTGCGCTGTATGTTTTCGTCTTGAGCCTGAACCAGTGTCATGGCGGCAAGGTCGACGGTAGGCAAAGACTGGAGAGTGAGGTTGACGCGGAAGAGAGCGTCAGGAACGGGATTATCGACACCTGAGACATGACCTATGTCAGCAGTGAACTGCTTGACAAAGTCTAGTTGTCTTGTTTCCCGTGGTGAATATTTGTCGCAAGCAGAGTTGAAGGCGAAGAAGAGAGGCTTGTGGTCAGTGTAGACCGTGAAAGCGCGGCCTCGAGTGCGTACCGGAAGTGACGAATGGCTAGGTAAACGGCGAGCAGTTTTCTGCTAAACGTGCTGTAGCGTGATTCCGCTGTCTACATGCGTTTGGAGAAGAACCCAAGGGGTTGCCATTTTCCACCCATGTGTTGTTGGAGGACGGCTCCTACCGCGACGTCTGAGGCGTCAGTCGTAATAGAAAGGGACGCAGTCGATTCGGAATGAGCGAGGAGGGCTATGTTGGAGATAGCATCCTTGAGCTCGGCGAAGGCTGTCTGTGCTGTGTCATGGAAAGCGAACTTACGTTCATTCCCTCTGAGTAGGTCGGTCAGAGGCTGCGTGAGCTGAGCGTAGCGCGGAATGGAGCGTCGATAGTAGTTGACCAAATCCCAAAATCGACGGAGGTGTTTGAAGGAAGTCGGAGCCGAGATGTCCTTGATTGCCTGGATCTTATCAAGAAGGACTTCGATACCAGACGATGAAGCGAGGTGGCCTAGGAATTCTACGGTTGATTTGCCGTGTTCACACTTAGTCGGGTTGACTGTGACACAGTGTTGGGTCAAGCGATGTAAGAGAGGTCGAAGATGCTCGAGGTGCTCTTGTTCCGATGAACTGGCTATTGAAATATCGTCGAGGTAGGAATAAGCGAAGTCCAGACCACGAGTGACATCGTGAACGAAGCGTTGAAATGTTTGTGCAGCGTTGCACAGTCCAAATGGCATTCTTAAAAATTCCAACAAGCCGCGAGTAGTGATAACGGCTGTTTTAGGAAGGTCATTTTATTCTACAGGTATCTTGTGATAGGCGCGAACCAGATCGATCTTGCTGAAGATCGCCTTACGTGTGAGGCATGTGGTAAGGTCCTGCATGTGTGGGATGGGATACCTATCTGGGACGGTTAGCTGCTTAAGTGCGCGGTAACCACCACAAGGGCGCTAGTCACCAGATTTCTTAGGGACCATCTGCAGGGGAGAGGACCAAGGGCTGTCGGATGGGCGGCTTATTCCAAGTTCAAGCATGTGCTCAAACTCCGCCCTTGCTACCTTAAGTTTTTCGGGTGATAATCGGTGTGGACGACATGAGACGGGTGCGCCATTCGTCCGTATGTGGTTCGTGACTTGGGATGCCACGGGCAAAGCTGCGTTCATTGGCTGAACGAGCTTGGAATACTGGAAAAAGAGGTTGGCGTAGTCTGGCGAGGTCTGAGGAAAGGCGTAGACTGGTGTTCTAGATACGATATCGGCGGTGATGCCACGTACACTGAGTTTCGTTGCAGTGTCGATTGTTATCTGGCGTTTCGCATCGACCAAGCGGTCGAAGTGCCTGAGAAAGTTTATGCCGATGATGGTAAAGGGGACTGCAGCGACGGTGAATACCAAGCGGAACGTGCGCCGAAGACTTATGTCGAGGGTAAGCGACCGATGACCGTAGGTGGCTATTGGCGTGCCATTGGCGGCACTGAGTTTTGTCGACAAATAAGCGGTAGGCTCACCTGGTATAGGGGGAATGACGCTGACTTCCACCCCGGTATCAACTAAGAACTGAGTCTCGGAGTCATAATCCCTAATGTTGATGAGACGACTATGGGCTTTGCCGACACCGTTAGTCGCCATTACGGGCCGTCCTAAAAGTTGCGCTGCTTCGCGCCGGAGAAACTGCATGGTTGCTCGCATTTACGAGCTTTATTACCAAAACGCGGGTGGTAAAGGCAAAAGCTTGAATTGTTGCGCTCGTGCGACGAGGTGATAGGCTAGAGCGGCTGCGCTGCTTACGATCTAGGGATAGTTTCTCGACTTGGTGGTCTAGTGACGCTATTTGCGATGCGAAAGCGTCAGTTGCCGACGGCTCACTAGTCGGGGATGTCGCTGGGGCTGCGACGGGGCTAAGTCGAGTGAATATCCTAGATTCGTTCGTTATCTGATGTCATTCGATGACACGGTCTGCTAGTTCTGCAATTGCTGCGAGAGGCAGGGCGCTTGCCACGGCAAGGATGGCCTGTGTGTTTTCCGGGTGGCGTTGCACCCACATTTCTCCGAGAATCCCTGCGTCCATGCTGGATGTACCTAGGAGCTGTTGCATCTGTCGCAACAAGGTTGAAGGCATCCTGTCCCCTAGCTGCAGATCCCTAAACATTTGCTGCAGTCGGACCTTGTCAGAGGGCGTGATTCGCTAAATGATCGTCTGTTTTAAAGTCTCATATTTTGCATCGGGAGAGGGGCGAGCTATGAGGTCTCTCACCTGGGAGGATACACTTTTCGGAAGCCGGGACATAAGCTGATGATATTTAGCATTATCAGCCAAAATTTTACAGTTGTAAAAAGTGGATTCTAAATGCGCAGACCATAACAGCAAGTCACTCTCTCTAAATGGTGAAGAGGCTAGCTCTACCGCACTAACTACCTACGTAGATGATTTATCATCAGGACTATTCATCGTGAGAAATGAATAAGTATATGCGGCAAGTGAGAAAATAAAACGATAGCGAGTAATGAATCAAAGTCACTGGAACGAGCTCACTAAAATGAAAATCAAAATGGCGGACGGCGTGTTCTCGACCGGGGTCACCAATTGTCAGGTGGAACCTGGGGTACAAGCCGGTAATCAATGGCACGTAAGTGACGTGTCAAATACGGGATAGTATAAAAGCTAGAGTCGACTGAACCCTGCGTATATTATGCAGGCTACAAAAATAGGAAGCGAATCAACCAGAGTGAGAAACAATGCAGCAAGGTACTCACCAAAACGCCTTGTGTCAACGGATGTGCAGTCAGTAAAACAAGTGGACGTTTTAAAGGTTAAAACAACCGTAAAATCCAATATCGCAATATACTGAAAGAGCCTGTTTTCCGGTACACTACACTCTCGGCAGAAGGCGCAGGTGGTGTGGTTATCTGACTATGGTCTTGACATGCAGGCTGCGGTTTTCGTGGTAATTCTTCCGCCTACATGTGAGGTTAATTTACCTAAGATATTCTGGCCAGACGTTCGGGTTCTTCCCGATATTGGCGACGTTGAAGCTCAATCCGCTAAAGTGACTATTGAAATCGGGGCAACGCAACATATCATCCAACCGACGCGCGTAACGCCGCACTCTGGACCTAATGTTTACGAGCTACGAGCAGAAGCTGAAAGAGATCAGAGTCCTCGAATCTCTGGCGAACAGCGACCATTGCTCTATGGTAGCAAGCATAGAACTACCGTTACCGTATTAAAACCAACGGAAGCCGAGATTCAACTATTGGAAGATGGGCTTCAACGGGCACGTCCAAGTCGCAAGTCAAACTGATTGGCCAGTACCACAGGATGCGTCGCTTGAAGCCTGTTGGTCATTAATGAAGGGGAAGCTTAACTCGCTGTGTACTCGCTTCGTTCTCCTGAAGTATTCAAAAGTCGGACCTGTCAAACCGCATATTTTTGATACAGCATATAAATAGTTAGTGTAACGGCGTCGTAAAGTTTGGGATGGGTACATCAGCTCGGGTTGTGATGAAGATTACACGGTGTACAAAATCACAGACCACGAAGCTCAAGAAGCGCCGGCAGTTTGAAGAGGAGCTAGCATCCTCGGCCACAGCTGCACCCGAAAGAATATTTTCCTACTTGAAACGTCAACTGAAATCTGGGGGCGACCTTGCGGTCCTAGAGAGTTTGGACGGACAAGCGCTCAGTACAAGCGCGAAGCACGCGCAGACGCCTTGGCTAGGCACTTCTTCACCGTATTTTCCAGTAAACCGGCGGTTGTCCCAGTATCGGCACAGGTTGCGCCAGTCTTGCTCGACAGCCTACAATGTGATGCAGTCGAAGTGTGTCAGCTACTCGTCAATCACGATGGTGCAAATCCCCCGAACCAGACGGACTTCAGCCACGAATACTCAAGTCCCTATCCAATGCCATTTCACCAGCCGTGACAAACCTATTCAATAAATCACTCTCTGAAGCATCTGTCCCCAACGACTGGAAATGCTCGATAGTGAGACCGCTTCCCAAGGGTGTTGATCCGAGTAAATTAGAGAACTATAGACCGATGTGTTTGACTTCCATATTTTCCAAATTTCCCGATAAGTTTATGAAAAAGTGTCAGTTGTCGTTCTTCGAATCGGTGGACGTATTAACGCTAGCGCACCACGGCTTTACGAAAGGGTGATCCTGCATCACCAACTTAATGTAGGCAAACCCCCAGTGGAGATGAGATCTCAACAAACGGAAAAATGTTGACGTGGTGCACATCGACTTTAGTAAGGTGTTCGACAGAGTGGACCACAAGGTACTCCTTCCTAAACGGTGGACCGACGAATCGGTGACACGACACTTCAGTGGTTACACGAGTTTAATGTGGGACGAAGGTTTAGAATGCATGTCAATGACTACCTGACATACTGGTTCCCATTGACCATTGACTTGCCTCAAGGAACTATACTTGGGACAGTATTATTTCTTATTCACCTCAACGATCTCCCGCAGCAGCTCAAGTCACCACGTCCCTGTTTGCAGATGATTTGAAAATCTGAAGGATCATTTAGAACCAGGACGACTGCGCTCGCCTCCAGCATGATTTAGCTTGACTGTCAATGTGGTCCACTGGGATGCAACTCCCTCTTAACGCAAGCAAGTCGGAGTTCATCAGTATTACCAGACATGCAGTCACTCGATCATACACTTTGGATGTCCAGTTGCTTCACCTTAACATATGTATCAGAGACTTAGGAGTACTCTCGCAACATGATATTAAATCACTAGAAAATACAGAGAAATTGTACGGTGCGGGACTTCGTATGCTCTGGGCATTACGACGCAGTTTCTCTACATGGTCCGAAGAAACCATCCTTCGCTTATTCACCTCACTCATTAGACCAATCCTTGAATACAACGCCACAGCTTACTATCCGATAACCCAATGGGAAACTGAAAAGCTGAAGAAAGTACAACACATCACAGCTAGAATGATACCAAGTCTACAATAGATTTCGTATGAAAAACATTGTGAAAGGTCCGGACTGTACACACCATCCTACCGCCGAGTAAGAATTGACATTATTATGACCCATCGAGTAATACACTTAAATCACTTCCCCATACTGCGGCTAATATTCCATCTGCGTGAACCATGTAACACCCGAGGACACCGTTACAAACTCAGGGTCCCCAGCATGAACAAAGTATCACATCAGTTCTGGAGAGAACGGAGAATGGTAAACTTTGGAATATACTACCAGAAGGATTAATAGAGGCCGATTCTGTGAAGTGTTTTGAAACACATATCGACGATTATTTCGGAAACCTATGCTTTTGTGAAACGGTGCATCTACAATGCAAAAAATGCATCCTCTACCCGGAACTAAAGACACCAATACGAATTCCTAACCGAACAAGAATAAACCATGAGCTGACCAAACACTACCCCTGACGATTCGCAAGTAACTGTCTTTGCTTTTTCATACTTCGATAGCGTTGTACAGAAACATTTCTACTTCCTCTTAAATACAGACTCAATCTCAACCTCTGTGAGACCAGCCAGTCACTATTCCCATTGGCTGTGATATTACCATTCTGCCCGATTACGTTTGTTCAAGACACGACTTCACGCTCAACACACGCGTTGAAATTATCCCGTAGGAATAGCCTGTCGCTTCTACGCACAGACCGTATCTTGGAGGACAACTGAGTGTAAAGCTGATGTTTTGTGGAACCAGGATAACACATGGTGTGACCCTACATGCTAATAAAAGTGACGAACTTACAGCGTCCGAGACGCAATTTAAGTGGCATCAGTTGTGGGCTCATGCCAATCGGCATTTCCACTAGCTGGCAATTTAGGTGGTCGGATAGTGCAACTCCAACTCCGGATGAGTCCATAGCTTTCTGTTGCTTGTTGTGACTAACTACTGGCAGATCGTTGACCCGCTGCTAATAGTGTTGTGCCATGGACTCATGTTCTGTACTGCTCCTCGTGACGATCGCTGGGTAGTAGTTGGGTTACAATTATCTTCTAGCTCTGAGACAGGACGCACAATTCGGCGTGAGACAGTTCACTTACTCATGGCTCGTCCCGCTGCATTTCGGAAGTAGGTTTTACCAAAAGCTTACACTGTGGACCCAAGTCGTTCTCCTGTTCAAGTGTGGGCGTCCTGACAGTAAATCAGTCAAACAACTAACCATGAACTACGCCAATACTGATGTTTTCATACTGCATCGGCCGTAGCGCAGTGACACTGGCGTAAAAGTCGTCTCATCTGCTGCATACAGCGTGGTGGATAAGAAAAACCATGCCACCGCTGAGGCCTCTCTTCTTTCTTCTGCCTCTGCACATAATCACCCCATCCCCATCACAACTAACGCTCCTCATATCGGACAGTACCAGCATATTCCCCCAACGATCGAATGCAGAGGCGGATACAAGATGGTGGCGATCAGGTCATTTGCTCTGTTAAGTACTAAATAAATCCAGCAAATATTTCCATTCAGGATACGGTCCTCGAGATCGGAATGACCGGGGTTTACCTCAAAGTGAACCGAGGTCTCAATAGAGGTTGCGGGTCGCAACCCAACCACACAACGTGCTCCCTAAATTCAGTTTTGAAACTCAGCAAACATTTACAAAGTGAGCCTCGTTTTGCTTATCCGAAACGGGATCGCGTAAGCTTCTTAGGGGCAATCAGTTAATTGAGGAAACAGAATGGAGTTACTCAAGAATAGCCCGAGTGCTTTTCGTTCACTTCGTCTCCCATGCTGGGATGCATTCAGTCCGCCCATTTAGCTCAAGTCCGAATAGTTTCTATGCAACCGAATCGGAAGATTTTCAACATGTTACACTAGCACTGTGGATGTAAGAAGGCAAAACATTGATCTGAAATTGTAATCAAAATGTAAGAAAATAAAATGTGCAAGCACGGTGAGATATTACTCTTGTAGAACTCAGTCCTTCAGGGACAAACGTTTATACAGCAAAGTCAAATCCGCGAAAGTTACAGCGTGGCTGGTAAGCCAAACGTCTCGATATAAATTGCACGTTCAAGTCTATAACTAACGACCCTTCTGAGTCGATGAGGTTCCTCCTTTGTTTCAGTTAAAAAACGGCAAATCACTCACACGAATATCGGCCAATCGTGTCTAGTAATCGATTCCGTCACATCCGCCTCCCATTGGATGTCTGCCTCGCTCGGTTGGTCCATCTAATCACTCGAATCTGGTACTTCCATCACATCCTCCTCTTTTTCGTGTTATTGCGCCTCCATATTGCTGTCCATTCCGTATACCTTTCCACTCCGCGTCGTATTCGCTGTATCTGTGGCCGTGTTCTCCTTGCCCCACACCATCTGGCACTCCACTCCCAATCCACATTGTTGTCTCTGGTGCCATCTCAAATGCACTCGAATTTTTCTAAACATTTTCCTCCAACGTTTATTTCGTATGACCTGGCACCGACCCTCCCAGTCACCACACCTTTCTTCCACCACTCTTGACTATCGGATAATGCTTGCACCCACACTTCTTCCTGCACTGTTAGCTCAGGTAGTACTCGTGCACCGCGGTCGTAGTACCGTTTCTGAGTGGTTATTCGTCGTCCCAGATTGTTTTGTAATTGCTCGTGCTGTGGTGAAACTGGGCGCAAGAGTGTGGCAGATGCCGGTATCGAAATTCCAGTCCTTCGGCGGTGTAGGCGATGCACTGGGCTCAAACCGATATTCTTTGAAAGAATGTTGCGATTATCTAGTAGCATGAGATACGGGTCCTCGCCAGTTGCTCTAGCCTTCGATAACAGTCGCTTGGCTTGCTTTCCTGCCTGCTCCGCCTTTCCATTCCATTGACTGTGATAGGGCTGGTTGGATGGTGCACGAATTCACACTTGGATGCGAAGGCCTGGAACGTACCACTGGGAAATTGGGGCCCGTTATCAGAGACCAGTCCCCCGGTATACCGCGATGCTCGAACTGACATCTGAGCTCGTTGATTACTGCCTCTGTGGTCGTAGTGGTGAGTAGATCGATTTCAAAATAACCACTGTAGTAATCCACCGTGAGTAAGTAATTTTTCCAGTTATCACTGAATAAATCCATTGCCACCTTCTGCCACAGTCGGTCAGGGACATCATGCAGCATCATTGGTTACCTCGTCTGCCGGATTTCATATAAGCTCTTATTTGACCCGTCATTCCTGACCAAAAGATCACTTCTCTTGCTCGGTTAATGGTATAGTTGATACCCAGGTGGGCGTGATGAACGTATTTCAGCATTTCTCCTCGGAGCGATGACGGAATCAGAATACGGCTTCCAGTGAACAGCGAACCATCATGGACGGGTTTCATCCCGAAAATGGTGGTAGGATGTTAGTTCCTTCGACAGCTGCTTCTTCGTCTCTGGTCTCCCATTTAGAGTAACGTCTTGCAAACTTGAAAACGTTGCATCTTCTTCTGTGTGACGCATTAGTCCCTTTAGGCGATCTTCTGTCACTGCCAGGGGCTGTACTAAGCTTACTGCTTCTACCTCTTCCGAATTATGCTCGGATACCGGCAGATGAGCGCTTGACAACGTATCCGTGATGAACATATGTGCGCTAGGCGTATGCACAACATCCACTTCGTATTTTTGAACCCGGATAAGCATACGCTGAAGGCGATGAATAATGACGTGCAGCAGTTTCCTAGCTATTGACACAAGCGTTTTGTGGTCTGCATACACCGTTGTCTTTCCTCCAAAAGTATAATCGTTGAAACACTTCATGGCGTAGACTACCGCAAGCATCCCCTTCTCAACCTGCGCATAGTGTTGCTCGGTCACGGTGAGTGCTCGGCTGCGGAAAACCAAAGGTTTTCCATTCTGTAAGAGAACAGCACCAATTCCCTCTTGGCTACTGTCATACTGTACCTCCAAAGGTTGCGCTGGATCGTAATACCCAACTACAGGCGCGTTGCTGATGAAATGCTTAATAGTTTAGAAGGTGGTGTTCTGTTCTTTTCCCCAACTCCACTTTACTCCTTTGTTAGTTAACTCCATGATCGGCGTCATGATATCAGCGAGTCTTGGCATGAAACGGCTCAAGTAATTCACCATACCGTTTAAGCAATGGATCCCCTTCACGTCTTTACAGTGCCGCATCTCTCGAATTGCTTTAAGTTTTCCTTGATCGACCCTGATCCCTTGGGTTGTTAGCAAATGCCCATGGAAAATCACTTCATCTTTCCGAAGTTCAATTTCCCATGTTTAAGCTTGATGTTCTTCTGTACACAACGCTGCAACAAACGGTGGAGATTAGCCTCATGCTCTGCTTCTGTCGAATCATAGGTCAAAACATCGTCCGTCACGCATGTTACACAATCTAAATCGTCTACCGCTTGCACCAATCGTTTTTGGAAAATTTCACTCGACACCTTCAAACCAAACGCCAAATGCAGTCAACGATAACGCCCGAACGGTGTTGCAAAGGTAGTAAGGAAACTGGATTCATCATCTAGAACCACGTGCCAGAATGCCGAAGAGAGGTCTACCTTAGTGAAACACAGCTTTGGCCAAACACGGCAAAATGTCTTCTAGGGTAGGTATGGCATAATGCTCTTTATGCAAGACTTCATTCAACGGTTTTGGGTCAATATGCACACGCAGTTAGCCCGTCTTCTTCGTACTGATTGCGACCTGACTAACCCAATGGGTTGGCTCTTCGACTTTGGCAATCACACGCTGTCTCACTAATTTGCTAAATTCAACGGAAAACCTGTCCCGCAGTGCAAATGTAACACTCTTAGCCGGTAACTGTAGGTCATATCATAGGATCTAAGGACAAATGAGCGGTTCCTCCAAACTTTCCTAAACCTGGGCTAAACACAGACGGATACTGGTCACTAAAATCCGTTTTTTCCATGGAAAGTATGCACAAAACGACCATGCTTAAAAACAACAAAACCGAGAGACTGGATCGAATCAACTCCGAGAATCGGGGTGAGTTCCTCCTCCACGATCACAAACTCCAGTCGACGTACGACTCCGTCTCTTGGGTTAACCAATTCGATAGTAGCTGAGCCCTTCGGATTAAGTCTGAAATCATTCCACATACGCACGCAATCTTGATTGGATGGGATGCACACTCCGGGACAGTGCTTCCTTGGTAGAAGACTGGCAGTAACTCCCTGGTCTAACTACTATCGTACGGCTTTGCCTCCGATCAACAGACTTGCGTAGACATTTTTGCAGCACCTTCCGAGACACGTTACCATTCGAATGTTCTGCATTTGCGACTGACTTGTAACAAGCGACCGCACTCACATTAATTGATCGGGTACAACGAGCAGTGGTTCATTTTTCCACCTTTGGCGCACCTCCGACTTTATGCCGGACATTGTTTGCGGGAGCTCGGGTGTCCTGCGGCGCAAAATTTGCAGATCTCCTATCTCACCTTAGTAGCCTACGCGACTTCGCCTCCGGAAACGGCACACAATTCTGCATCAGTCACGAATTTCATTTGCTACTACTGATAGGTGGTATAGGATTCATTGTTGCAGATATCGATGCACTGCTGTAGTGACAAGTTGCGTTATAACAAAAACCGCTTTGTCGTAAGTACATCATTGATTCCTCGAACGATCCGATCGCGTATGAGACTGTCCCCAATGTGTTTACAGAGATTGCAAGATCGTGCCAAAATAGTTAACTCAGTGCTGTACGCGTCGATGGATTCGTTTGGACCTCTGTTGCCCAAAAAGAGAAGATAGGCTGGTAGGTGTCGTTGGTTTGACCTCCGCAAAATTCACTGTACTTTCCAGCCACGGTCGGCAAATTATTGAGATCTTTACCTTTGTTGTATTGCTATGTCTCTATCCCTCCACGCGCGTCATCCCCGGCTGCGTGTCGAAACATGGCCAAGCGATACGCCATCGGTTGCTCGTCCAAACTTACTAAGGTGCTGTAGTCTATCCACCTGCTCCTCCATAGACGCTAATTGCTCACCAAGTTCCGTTCATGCATGTTCGATGGGGCGAAAATCTGAATAGACTCTGGTGATTCAAACAGCATCGGAGCGCCGCCGAGGAGGTTCGCCTTTGTTTTCCCCGACACCATGTTGCAGAAGTCAGTCCCTCAGGGGCAAAGTTTTATTCAGCAAAATCAAGTCCGCGAAAATTGCAGCGTGGTCGGCAAGCCAAACGCCTCGATATAAATTGCACACTCAAGTCTATAACTAACGACCATTCTGAGTTGATGAGGTTCCTCCTTTGCTTCAGTTAAACAAACGGCAAATCACTCACACAAATATCGGCTGATGGAGTCCAGTAATCGAATCCGTCACGTTCGCCTCCTATTGGCTGTCTGGCTCGCTTGCTTTGTCCATCTGATAGCTCTGGTCTGATACTACCATCACAATTACACAACAGGCACCTGTCAGTCTCTAGTTCTTTCACCCGTTTAAAGTGTGCATGATTCTGAGTTAGCTGTGAGTTCACTTGGATCATGATGCGAGATTGTGGAAGTTGCAAGATAATGGTGTCACCAAGGTTACCTTATTTTTATACGTTGAACAACTGTTTGCGACCCTGCGTTATTGGCAAAATTTACGCAAGTAAATCCCGTACCTGTGCTCGAGGTTGGTAGCTTTCAACCCTACTCGTTTTTATCTCTTCCTATTTCTAGTTTGTTGTATTGAAGTATTTGCATAACGCCGAAACACCATTATAAGACAATGCTGTATTGTTGCTGATGAGAAGGGTTATTATGACATCTTATTGCGCCAGTCAGCCTAACGTATCCCAACATTTTGGTATCGCATGGCTAGTGCGCACAGCATACCTACTTGTTACTGTTTGTTGCTACAAACTCCACCATATCATTTCGCTTTCAAGATCATCTGCATTATGCGATGTTTCCTTACATAGTTTGGCATTTATAATGAGACTGCTCTTCTGTCCGGGCAAGCTAAGGAATAATCTTTCACCAAACAGATGTTGTTACAATTTTATCATGCATAACTACAGTTGAATCATTTAAGTGCTTAACGGTTTTCTTCTCATAATAACATCTTATGAAACTTAACGGGTCCTTTCTTTAACAGCGCCAGATTTTTCCCGAATTGGAAACTCTTTCATATTTGCGGAGGAATAGAACCTTTGAGCTTTTTTAACACTGACAAACTTTGTTTTCCATCTGCTTGTCTAAATACATTTTTGCATTTTGGTCCTTCTGTCGCAATCATAAATATGGTGGTGGTTGGACACAACTCAGTAATGCTCTTCTGGAAATATGTTCTCTTGTGAGGGAAAATTCAGATAGCCGGTGCGAGGGTGGGTAATTGAGCGGTTTGCCAAATACAGAATCATACAGAACAGAAAGGGTAGTCGGACTCAATGTGTAATGAAGAGAACAACAAAGAACGGAAGGCAGACAAGCAAGTGCAGTTTGCAATGTAGCGCGTGATTCACCGAAAAAGCGCATGTGAGGGTAATAACATTCGATAGGACAACTGGATGGTTGGGGAGCACAAAGTGAAATATAAGTTCATGTTGCTGACAGAAAACATTTTGGTTCACTGCGAATAATCCGTATAAGGCTTAGTGTAAGAGATCTTCGATAAGCATGTCAGATGTTAAAACAGGGGAGTGCAGATACTTGGATGGATGGTTCATGTGAGGGTAAACGCAGAACTCGCCGGAAAAGAGTGCGTGGGGTCTGCTGGGTCCAAGTTCCGTTATGTATTATTTGTGTGTAGACTTAAAGCGAGAAGCAGGATCGGTACACTTTAGAACCAATACGCGAATATAAAGCCAACCTCCGATGAGTAAACAACACCAAAAGTAACGCTAGGAAAAAGTTATTACGTGGGACGAAACGCTATCTAGTGCTAAAAATAGCGCACCGGAAGATAGCTAGCTGCGGGAAAGTTGTGGTCGCGTGCGCGTAGGGCAAAGATGGCCGCGGAACCGATGAGCGTCGCGCCGTTCGAAGGCGGATGCTATGTTGACTCAACCAAACGCGAGCAACGTTCAAACAGGCGAGCGGCTAATTTGCTATGTACATCGAGAAAATATAATTTTGTGATTTTGTAATATTTTACGCAGCATGCTGCAGCCAAACAGGGGAATCTCCAGGTCACCACACAGCCCCCCCTCTTAGAAGGGAACTGTAGGTGACCCTTCGATCTACGTGAGGACTGTCCGTCGCCGGCCAGCCTTCTGCGAGACCAGGCGGTGAAACCTGATGCAGCTGCTGAGGGTGAACCAATGCGATCGGACGCTAGGGGGGCTCGCACCCGTGTCCTCCCTACAGGTGCCAAAAACACAAAACGGGGGAAATGTTCGTAGCGTTCGAGTGCGTAGTGTCACAGCCCATGATGTTTGAGCACGTAGTGTCCGAAAACGTAACGTTCGATTGTCGTTGAACGTCCGCGTGTCGGGGATATAAAAAAGAAGCGGAAACGCGGAGTGTCAAACAGGTGAGAGCGACAGAGCTAACAAAAGGCGATAGCACTTACCGAGTGCGATAAGCGAATAAAGCGAGAACCATTTTGTTTTTTCAAAACGATTTTCTCCATTTTTAGGTTTTCAAAACGTTTTTGCGGTTTTTTGGGTTTTCAAAATGCTTTGCAAATTTTTTGGGTTTTCAAAACTGCCGTTTTGTTGGGCGGGTTAAGCCACAAGCAAAAAGGAAGCGGGAAAGGAAGAATGAAAAGAAGGCTAATCTTTTAATCGCGCTGGCCAATGAACCCGCCTACCTGACCTAGTCGATTTTGGACGTTCGATCGGAGGCGTTGTCGATCCAGCAGTTTTGTCGGATGAGGAAGCTTTCGGCTCGATAGAATCGGAAGGAACTGAGTCGGAAGGGTTAGTCGGAGAATGCTTCGTAGCATCGGAAGTAGGCGTGTCGTCGATCATAGGCTGCGTTGACTCGTCCGAAGGTGGACAGGAGTCATCGTCGATCTCAGGTTCCACATTGGCAACCTTGAGAGAGACAGTTTCACGTTTACCGTGGCGGTCGATAACGAATACGCGGTCCTTAGGTTTAAGAACCTTAAATGGACCTTCGTAGGGTCGTTCGAGTGGTCTGCGTAGACCATCGACTCGAAGGAAAACGTAAGCGCTGTCAGCCAATAGGATATCGGGTGTACGTACAGAGCAAAAGGTAGACATGTGTGTGGCACAGAAGTGCTGGCCGGACATGTTCGCGAGCAGTTTGTCACGCGGGCGATGACGGGTTGCATGGTGTAGATAAGCCTGTTCATGCCTTAGGTCACCAGTTGCGGGATAGGATGAAATTGGGTAAAAGTAAAAACAGGAGTTGGAACATGCTCCACCTTCACCCCCTTAGCAGTGCCTGTTGGCGGAAAGAGCTGCTACTTGTTCGCATTCTTTCACGGCCGGTGGTCGGTATCACTGTGTTAGATTTACCAGGAGCTTATACGTGCGATGGTCACATTGCGGGCGCAGGCTAACAGACATAACGAGTAGCGCATTAAGTCGCGATGTCACAGTTGCCTATGATCAAACGGCTAAATCGCATGTAAACCAGTGTACATCTGCAACTTCACTAGTGTGAGAATGGCAGCGCACAAAGATTCCTGACTTCATAATATTGCGATTGGCTACGCAGCTAGCTGCGCACACATACATTAATGCACCTAAAAATATAACTGTTTTAGTGAATGTTCCACGGCTAGCACTGTCACTTTTTCCATGATAGTGTGCCACTCATAAGGAACAATGAATTTATACGCGTTAAGAAGCAATGCTTTACATGCTCCGTCGGGTGGTTTTGCAGAGTTATCGAACAATAACAAACACTGGGTTATTTATGTTTAAAAGAGGGACCTATCGTTTATTTCGCTGTAGTCCTGCGATCCGTGTAGTTTCAAAGCACAAACATGTAACAGCAAGCAAATCCAATGTCCATTCCAGGAGCGTGTTGGGTGGCGCCTTGGATACTAGTCGGTATTCAATGACACTTGAGAGACGTGTCAAATAAGGGGCAGCATAGAAGCTAGAAGCGACTGAACCCAATGTGTATCGCACAGGTTACAAAAATAGGAAATGAATCAACAAGAGCGAGAAATGGTGCAACAAAATACCCACCAAAATCATTTGCGTCAACGGAAGTGCCGTCAGTAAAACAAGTAGACGTTTGGAAGATTAAATCAAAGATAAAATCCAATGTTGCAAACTACTGAAAGGACCTGTTTTCCGGTACACTACAAGGGCCTTCCCCTAGAAGGCTGAAGGGTGGGAGCCTTCGATGGAGCTGTTAGTATGGAAAACGGAAGGTGAAGATGGGTGCGAAAAGTTGCATGGGCTTGAACACGGGCTTCCAAGGTGGGGTGTGTAGCAGAGTTCACTGGGTCCAGGCTTTGGTAAGTTATTATTTAGGATGATCGTGTGGAGCAGAGTGTATCATCAGTGGGCCGTCGGGACGGGCTGGTCGGATTGCAAAACCCTGGCTAGTCCAGAAAAAAGGCCGACAGGACCTTCCCTTTGCTGCAGACCCAACGGTGCGCTTGGGTGGTGTCATTTCCCCACCGCATTATAGTCCACGGTCCTCGTCCCACGGAGAAATCCAGACGTCCTCGTCCCAAGAAGAAATCCAGGCGTCTTCTTTATACGAAGAACTCATGCGTCCTCGTCGGCAACGCATAGGTAGGCGTTTAAGAGCCAAACCGTTCGTGGCTGTCTGCGGCCGAGGACGACTGACTGTTCCTTGGGTCAGGAAGGGGGCCTTGAGCCGGCTGGCTACTCCCTCCAGTGTTGCGTTGGACTGGTTGGCCTTGACTGGGTGGCCTTGGCAGTTTTGGTGGTTGAGTTTCTGGAAGGTAGAACTCAGAGTGGAAGTGGTTTGACGCCGGGGAGGGAACATGGCATGCATGATAAAAGCAAATTCGCCTTTTAAGTTTTCAAAATGCTTTGTGCTTTTTTTCTCGCTTTTGCAAAACGTTTGTGGACGAGACGCACGATTACCACTAAAGACGAAAAAACTTGTTAATGGAAATAGCAAACGTTTACAAAATCTGAAAAACGGGTTGGTTGCCTGGGGTTGAGGCGGGGTAGGTTGAGGGTCAAGGGGAAAGAAGGGGTTCGGGATATCCAGTACTCGGGAAGTCACTACAGGTGCGGGTGCTTGTGTGATAGCACCAGGATAAGTTGCAAGTGGTTCGTCAAAGAAAGCCACTTTGAGGCGGTCGATGGACACCGTTGTTCGGTGATCATTCTGGTCTAAAGTGAAATGTTTCGGAGTCCGTTGCAGGACTCTGAAAGCGGCAGTGTAGGGAAGCTGTAGACGGCGTCGCACTGCGTCGGTGTGGAGAAAGACATGAGTGCAGGTAGAGAGTCCGCTGTGCACTTGTACATCTCTAGTCTAAATACGGGGCGGGGTCGGGCGTAGTGAACGCATGCGTTGAGCTAGGGAGGACGCAAAGTTAGGCGGAGGCATACCCGACAACGCGGAAGCGAAACGAATGCTCCTGGCAACTTTAGTGTTGTGCCGTAAACCAGCTCTGCTGGTGCACATTGCAAGTCGGCTTGGATGCTGCTCGAATGCATAAGAGTACGAGCGAAACGTTTTCGCTCAAGTTAGGGTCGGAGAAGACGTAGAGCGAGGCTTTAAGCTGTCTAGGGAAACTTTCAACTGAACCGTTGGTTGCTGGGTCAAACGCTGTGGTATGAATGCAGCGGCAGCCTAAAAAGTTGCAGCACTTATCGAACTGTGAAGATTCGAAGGGTATTCGTCGGTCAGTTGTAATGGTGGATGGACATCCGTTTTGCGAGACCCACCAAACTAAGAAGGCCCGGATAGCAGTCTCAGCTGTGCAGTCTGTTACGGGAATGGCTTCTGGCCATCTGGTGAAGCGGTCGACACACGTAAGAATCTATACGAATCCGCATGAAAGGGGGCAATGGACCTACCTGGTTTACGTGTACATGCGAGCACCGATAGTCCGGGACTTGAAAGGAACCAAGAGGACTGCGGGTGCGACGATGTATTTTGGAGCGCTAGTACTGAACACAGGCGCGAGCTCAGGTAGGAACATCTTTATTTACGCGTGGCCAAATGAAACGTTCGGTGACCAGTTTCAATGATGCACAGATACGGGGATGTTGTAGTGAGTGCAGTGCGTCAAGGACTGTGTGTCTGAAGGAGACAGGCACGAGGGTTCTAGGACAATCTCTGGAAGTGTCACAGAGAATGGTTCATTCCGTGGTTTGAAGAGAAACAGGTTGCGAATGCAGCGAAGTGGACTACAGAGTGCGCTGTATGTTTTCGTCTTGAGCCTGAACCAGTGTCATGGCGGCAAGGTCGACGGTAGGCAAAGACTGGAGAGTGAGTTTGACGCGGAAGAGAGCGTCAGGAACGGGATTCTCGACACCTGAGACATGACCTATGTCAGCAGTGAACTGCTTGACAAAGTCTAGTTGTCTTGTTTCCCGTGGTGAATATTTGTCGCAAGCAGAGTTGAAGGTGAAGAAGAGAGGCTTGTGGTCAGTGTAGACCGTGAAAGCGCGGCCTTCGAGTGTGTACGGGAAGTGACGAATGGCTAAGCAAACAGCGAGCAGTTTTCTGCCAAACATGCTATAGCGTGATTCCGCTGTCTACATGCGTTTGGAGAAGAACCCAAGGGGTTGCAATTGTCCACCCATGTGTTGTTGGAGGACGGCTCCTACCGCGACGTCTGAGGCGTCAGTCGTAATAGAAAGGGACGCAGTCGATTCGGAATGAGCGAGGAGGGTTATGTTGGAGATAGCATCCTTGAGCTCGGCGAAGGCTATCTGTGCTGTGTCATGAAAAGCGAACTTACGTTCATTCCCTCTGAGTAGGTCGGTCAGAGGCTGCGTGAGCTGAGCGTAGCGCGGAATGAAGCGTTGATAGTAGTTGACCAAATCCCAAAATCGACGGAGGTGTTTGAAGGAAGTCGGAGCCCAGATGTCCTTGATTGCCTGGATCTTATCAAGAAGGACTTCGATACCAGACGATGAAGCGAGGTGGCCTAGGAATTCTACGGTTGATTTGCCGTGTTCACACTTAGTCGGGTTGACTGTGACACCGTGTTGGGTCAAGCGATGTAAGAGAGGTCGAAGATGCTCGAGGTGCTCTTGTTCCGATGAACTGGCTATTGAAATATCGTCGAGGTAGGAATAAGCGAAGTCCAGACCACGAGTGACATCGTGAACGAAGCGTTGAAATGTTTGTGCAGCGTTGCACAGTCCAAATGGCATTCTTAAAAATTCCAACAAGCCGCGAGTAGTGATAACGGCTGTTTTAGGAAGGTCATTTTATTCTACAGGTATCTTGTGATAGGCGCGAACCAGATCGATCTTGCTGAAGATCGCCTTACGTGTGAGGCATGTGGTAAGGTCCTGCATGTGTGAGATGGGATACCTATCTGGGACGGTTAGCTGCTTAAGTGCGCGGTAACCACCACAAGGGCGCTAGTCACCAGATTTCTTAGGGACCATCTGCAGGGGAGAGGGCCAAAGGCTGTCGGATGGGCGGCTTATTCCAAGTTCAAGCATGTGCTCAAACTCCGCCCTTGCTACCTTAAGTTTTTCGGGTGATAATCGGTGTGGACGACATGAGACGGGTGCGCCATTCGTCCGTATGTGGTTCATGACTTGGGACGCCACGGGCAAAGCTGCGTTCATTGGCTGAACGAGCTTGGAATACTGGAAAAAGAGGTTGGCGTAGTCTGGCGAGGTCTGAGGAAAGGCGTAGACTGGTGTTCTAGATACGATATCGGCGGTGATGCCACGTACACTGAGTTTCGTTGCAGTGTCGATTGTTATCTGGCGTTTCGCATCGACCAAGCGGTCGAAATGCCTGAGAAAGTCTATGCCGATGATGGTAAAGGGGACTGCAGCGACGGTGAATACCAAGCGGAACGTGCGCCGAAGATTTATGTCGAGGGTAAGCGATCGATGACCGTAGGTGGCTATTGGCGTGCCATTGGCGGCACTGAGTTTTGTCGACACATAAGCGGTAGGCTCACCTGGTATAGGGGGAATGACGCTGACTTCCGCCCCTGGTAAAAGACTTCTTGACTTGGAGTTTTCTGACCATATGGCCTTAATCTGTGACAGCTCCCAGACGTGGTAAGCGGCACTGGACAGACTAGCACTGGCGGTCCGTCACTTCGAGCTTTGCTTCTTACCCTCGAAAAGCAAAGCGTTCTTCCAAGATTTGCATGGACCGCCTTCTACTTTGACCTTACCGTGGTACGATGGTTTGTGTGCCTCGGTGATCCGTTGAGCCATGCTGGATGGTGCCTTTTTTCACCTGCAGAGCCACTCATACCAGATTGGTCAATGATTAGAGGCCAGACAAACTCAGCCTCCTGGTCCTCTAGGTTGAGGGTTGGAATGAGGGTGGCTCCTTATTTCATAAAATGGGGTCTCGCTAGTCCAGTGCCAAAACCCGCTGCCTTGCAGTAAGGTTTTTGAACCAAATGCTTTGGTTGAGAACCCTAATCGTTCTCCTGTCAAGACCTGGGTGCCTGACAGTATTCTGCCCACGCAATACGATGAAACTTTCATCAAACAATTTCTTGACGCTCTGGCCGTCGCAGAGGATAATAAACGGCGTCCTATCTGCTGCATCGAGCAGGGTGGACAGGGGTTTGGATGCAACTGCTCAGGTCTTCCCGTCTTCTTTTCCCCTTCTTGCGATTCTTCATCCTTATCGTCCCGCTCCAACTTTACTTTTATCCCTTTCATTTTCAAGCCCCCAATTCTTGGCCCTCGCCCAGTTTGCTTCAATAGTCGCTTGTCTTCTAGTTTCAAATCACACAGTCACAGGGTGTCGCTCCAATCCAGTTGAGAAGTCCATGTTCAACCAAGCGGACAACGTCAGTTTATCCGTTTCCCTTTGGAGTCCTCGCGTCTCTGTAAGACTGGCATGCTTCAACATGCGCACTTTGCTACAGATTGACCCACACGCAGCACTTGTCCGCACACTAGAGACCCTATCGATCGATATTTGCTGTTTATCGGAAATCCACCCGCAAGATTCAAGCTCCGTGGTTACCCTGCGATCCCCCACATGCGACACTGGCGGCACATTCTCATTGCACCTGTCTGGCGATGATACAGCTTCAAATGCCGGTCAAGCTGGCGTCGGCATTGTTATGAGTCCCCGGGCTGAAGCTGCTCTGATCGCTTGGATCCCAGTAAACAGTAGGATGTGCGCCGTTAGATTAGCTGGTTCGTTCCGTGTTACGAAGTTGCGCGGGGACAAACGGTGCCTGTTTGTCATTGCGACCTAAGCCCCTACCAACTGCAGCACTGATTCGGTAAATGATTTCTATCAGCAACTTCACGAGCTCCATCGTTACAGAAGAAGCACGGATACTGTGGTGTTGACTGGCGATCTAAACGCCCAAGTCGGAAAATTGTCCTCTGATGAGCTTCAACTGGGCGGCCAACATGGTGTAGGCTCCTGTAATAATAACGGTGAGCGATTGCTACAGCTGTGTGAAGATGCTTATCTCTTTCTCGCGAGTACAAACTTTCGACACAGCACCAGCAGAAGCGTGACTTGGCGGTCACCAGCCTCGGGCCAGCCATGGACGCAAATCGATCATGTCACGAGCATTTACCGCTGGAGAGGCTGTGTCCGAAATTTTCTGTCGATTTGGAGCACGAGCGTGGACTTTGACCACGCACTTGTATGTGCCGACCTCCGGGTGCGTTTCGGTGGACTTCCGCAACGTCGATGTGAACGGATTGACACCAGACAGCTGGCGAAGCCAGGTGTTCTGAATGTGTATCAAAGTGAGCTGACATCTGGGTTGAGTATGTGCCCAATAAACACCGTCGAAGATCACTGGGCGCATATTCGTCAAACGTTACTGTTAGCAGGCATGTCTTCATGTGACAAAGCAAATTGCCAAACTGGACATTCGGTTTCTACACAGTGTCTAGAACGTATGGATGCTCGCCCATGTATTCCGGCTGGAAACGAATACAATGAGGCTCGCAAAAATCTTATAGCAAAATTACGTGCTCGCATGAAGAAAAACCGCGAATGCTGGTGGTCTCATCGTGCGTCTGAGATGGAAACAGCCGCTACCGTTGGCAATCATCGTAAGTTATTCCGTCTGATACGGGAAACAGGCGGCAGCAGACCTGGTGTTAGCGAGACCATACACGACGACAGTGGGCAGCCGATCCGCAGTCTGTCAAAATGCTTGGAGCGTAGGGCTGAGCACTTTGCAAGGCAATTTAACCAACCTAAGTTATCGGTTTCTTTTTCGGGCATTGAGTGCCCTTCTCACTAGGCCGTCTCCTTGGATGCGCCCTCGTGCGCAGAAGTCGAACGTGAGATCAGGCTGTTGAAATTGCAGAAGGCCGCAGCGGCAGATGGAATTCCCCCAGCACTCTTCAAATTCGGGGGGATCTGCTCTAGTAGATGATTCACACGAGTTGCTAGTGAAACCTTGGGAGCAAGGGAATGTCCCGACAGAGTGGAATCGCTCCGTCATTGTCCCAATTTTCAAGGAAAACTCCCGTTTGTAATGCTGCAATCATAGATGCATCAGTCAAATTTCGATTGCCTCTAAATTGCTTGCCTCTGTCATTCTCCACAGACTGACTGGCACTCGTGAAATCCAGCTTCGTGTAGAGCAAGCCGGATTTCGTCGAGGTCGGGGCTGCATCGACCACATCTTCACCTTGCGTCAAGTGTTGGAGCACCGCCATGTTTATTGGCGAGCCACCGTTGTCGTGTTTCTTGACATAAAAGGTGCCTTCGACTCAGTCGATTGACCCGCCCATTGGGACTGTCTGCTGAAGCTCTGTACGCACATAGTTCGAGCAGAGTTAGGGTTTATGGCAAACTCTCGCCAACCTTCAGTATCACCAGCGGTGTGAGACAAGGATTCCCGCTGTCACCTTTCCTCTTCAACTTCGCTATTGATGAAGTCATGGAAACAGCTTTCGCTGGACACGACCTAGAAGGTGTGGAGCTACTTCCTGGTGAGCGACTTCTTGACTTGGAGTATGCGGACGATATTGCCCTAATCTGTGACAGCTCCCAAACATGCCAAACAGCACTGGACTGATTAGCACTGGCTGTCAATCGTTTTGGGCTATGCTTTGCTCCATCGAAATGCAAAGTACTTCTCCAAGATTGACAGGGACCCAACCCTGCGCTAACGCTTCGTGGTGAGCTGCTAGAAGTCGTTCAGGAATTCAAGTACCTGGGCAGCTATATTAGCACCCGTGGGATTGAAGATGAGGTTACGAACCGTACAGCAAAAGCTCGAGGTGCTTTTGCCAATCTCCGCCACCTGTGGCGCAGACGCGACATTACTCTCGCCCTCAAGGACAGAGTTTATAACGCAGCCGTCCGTTCAACTCTGCTATATGGTGTTGAAACCTAGCCCATCAGGTCGACAGACATAAAGAGGTTCGTCACATTCGATCATCACTGACTTCGCAGCTTAGCTCACGTCTGGCGGGAACACCGCGTGCGCAATGAGCGTGTTCGGCGTCGCGTATTTGGTGCAGGAAGGGCGAGTGAACCGCTCAGCACCATTATATCACGCACCAAGCTCCGATGGTTGGGCTACGTGTTGCGCATGCCAGCACACGGACTCCCGCGACGTGCATTGTTTGCGCGTTGTGGGTGCGGTTGGAAGAAGAGGAGGGAAGGCCAAACGATGACTTGGTCGAGAGAGATGAAAACCCTCATTTCGAATTTGACGTCGGTTGGTACATCCCGACTGCCTGGCTGGGGTTTTAAGGACCGTGAACACGTTTGATTGGACACACTTGCCGATATGGCTTGGAGCCGGCCCCAGTGGCGTTTGTGTTGTGAGTTCCTTTGTCCATCCCGCTCCTGCTTAGCATCCCCTCTAATCCCGATCTCACTCGTTAGGCATAATATAACTCACTTTTTACGGCACGATAGTCAGTTGTTAGCTCTCCGGAACGATGTCCATCCGTTACTGGGGACTCAGCTGCAGTGCCATTGTTTGTTTTCCTTTTCTTGTCTTTTGTATTTCGGCACGATAGCTGAGCTGTTTTCCACGTGCAGCTAACGTGTATAATGATGATGATGACTTGGTGGGGATCAGCTAGAAGTCGTTCAGAAATTCAACTAGTTGAAAAGTTGTATCAGCGCCCTTGGAATTGAAGATGAGACCACGAACCGTATATCAAAACCTCGACGTGTTTTTGTTAGTCTTCGCCACCTCTGGCGGCGGAGCGACATCGCTCTCGCCATGAAGTGTAGAGTGTACAATGCAGCGGTACGTTCGACATTACTGTAAAGTTGCGAAACCTGGCCCCTTAGATCAGCGGACATAAAGAGGCTAGTTACGTTCGACCATCGGGCCTTCGTAGTTTGGCTCACATCTGGTGCGAACACCGCGTGAGTAACTAGCGTGTTCGATGCCTTGTTTATGGCACAGGAAAAGGAACTGAACCTTTCAGAATTGTCATTTCGCGCACAAGGCGCCGATGGCTGGGCCACGTGTTGCGCATGCCAACCCACCGACTTGCGCGACGTGCGTTGTTTGTTCGCCGGGGGTGTGGATGAAAGAAGAGGGGTGGCCAAGCGATGACCTAGTCAAGAGGAATGAAGACCCTCACTTCGGAGTTGGCCTCGGTTGGAACGTCACGGCTCCCTGGCTGAGGTCCAAAAGACCAT
>OX104065.1:74743132-74758882 GCA_944474145.2 Dicrocoelium dendriticum | reverse complement strand
GTGGTGGGGCACGACTGTCCATTATCACCAGTTTTAAAAACTCCTGGCCTTGTTTATCACTCCGTCCAGTAGTTATTCTTGCAATCACATTAATTCTAAAGCCTTCCGCAGCAAATCCCTTACCGTGAGATTCGCCAGTCCTATCTGGATTAGGGGGGTTGGGGGAATGGGTGGGGGAATGCAAAAAGAATGCTGTGGTAAGTTGGGGCGATTGAGCTTAATTGGATAGGGTGTCATTGCCGAAGGGCTCACAAAAGGCATTGTGAGAGGAGGAGGCGGAATAGAGTATGGATAGGGGCATAAATAAGTGGTCTGTGATTCAGCAAAGCCATGTACAGGCCTGCCAGGAGAACAGCCTTGGCTCATCGCAGGAACAATGGGGAATTTTGGCTTGCCACTCTGTGCAGCTGCATTATTATTCATGACTGTCATTGGGACACGGGGAGTCACCTCTCCAGCACGAAGGCCCCTGTTCGATCTAAGACGCTTAGGACGCGAACCATGATCACTGCTGCCATGTGTAGTCATAATGTCAATGGGCCGTAACGTAGCTTCACTGGAGCTATCGACAGTCCCATTTGATGTTTTTGGTCTTGTATCTGTTTCAATAGTGGTGTGGGGATTTATCCCAATCCCTACTGGTTTGTCAGAACGTGGTGCATCGAGTGAAGCTACACTATTTCCTATGTCCACAAGACTAATGTGGTGTGGAGGCGTGAGCATCTCAATTTCCGCTACGTTGTCGCCAGTCTTAGCATCGTTCCTGTGGAGAGTGGCCTTGCTAACATTATCTGCCTTTTTAGAAGGGGAGAACCAAACACTGTTGAATGATCTCCTTCTTTGCAATCCAGGAAGCGCGCAGGGAGGATGACTCTGCTTCGGCTCAGGCGAGACATTAGTTGCACTCATGCGTTGAAGCTCAAGTTGCAAAGGTGACCTGTCTACGAATAGGGTAACCACGGTCGACACATGGAATGACCAATTTAAGCGCATAACAGAGGAATTTGATAACTTCACGTCCTAGTTGCTTCATAATGGACTATTTTGCCTATTTATTGTGATATAACTAAGATTTGTCCAGTCTAGCTAGGTTGGAAGCGATGACGCACTGCTTTGGTGAGAAGGAATATGTATACAGTACAATCTGCTACGGCGACCAGCTGTCCAAGGCGTCTAGATTTTGTCGGTCTCTGGAATGGTCACCTTAGACAGGGAAACAGCGCTCTGTAAGTTTGCATATATCCGATCTGATCCAGTGGAAAGTTTATCCATAGCAAGCGTGCGCATTTTGAAGCTAGGGAATGACGTTAGCATGAGGAATGCTAGAGGATCAGGGTGTGATATTATGGTAGGTTCGGAATCGAAATGGAATTAGGCTCCAACCAAGCTAGTCTCGAGTCCTAATAAGAACAGCCGAATTGGAATTCGAATTTTGCGGGTGCATATTCTAGATCAATTGGTGAAAAAGAATAAGAATAATCACTCGCTGAATATTGCATGTACAATCATCACATCCTCCGCAGCTTGAATGCAACTCCAGGTTCCCGTAATTCGGTTGGGATTTCTGTTGCAATCTGGCGGATCTTCTTGGAGGCTGAGCCTGCTCAGAACTCATGAGCATCTGAAACTGTACTGTCATCAGTATTTTTAGTGCACACAGGATCAAATAACAACTGACCGGAATCCTTGTATCGTACATGATCAACATGCTGTTTACGTACAGAGCAGTCATCGAGATCCAGAATTTCAACCATACGACTTCCAAGTGTGTTAACAATGGTTCCGGATGAAGGACGTAACTCACTGCCTCTGAAATAAGATACTTCAGCGGTTCCCAAACCAAGCATGTTCGACCTCAATGGTCTGGATTTACACAGTTTACCATGTATAACTCCAGTGGTGAAATGCACACAGCTACAATATTGAAGAAGGAAGTTATCAACACAGCGATCAAGTTCATCAAAAGCAGTAGGGGCACAGGAGGTAATAGAGCATTTTAAAGTTGCGACAAAGTTTCTGGCCAGGCCATTAGAGCATGGATGTCATGGAGCAGTAAAAAGCTGATGACACCCAAGACTTTGCAGCCAATCGGTAGCAATTGTAGCTAAAATGTGTGAGCCATTGTCACTTACAACAGCTAATGGGACTCCTTCCCTACTAAACACTTTTCTCAAGGCACGGACAGTAAAATCAGCATTTGGTTTATCAGTCAGGAATACTTCCGGCCACTTTGAATAAGAATCCACCACCACAAGTGCATAGTACTCTTGTAGAAAGGGTCCACAGTAATCCATATGTATCCTTTGCCAGGGATCGCATGTCATCAGCCATGGTATCCACGTGGACGGCTGCTGTAGAGCATTGTGCTTAAAATTGGGGCAATCAGAAGCCGTTCGTCGAATACCTGCATTTTGTTCCGGCCACCAACACAAACATCAAGCTTAGGACTTCATCTTTTCAACACCAAGGTGAGCAGAATGTAAATCCGTCAGAACAGCTGATCTCGAAATCGGCGGAATAACGACGCGGTCGTTCACACAACCTACTCCATCAGGTGTAACACCTAACACATCACGACTCACATAAAAGTGTGGAAACTTCGGTTTTACAAAACCAGACAATCCTCGTTTGAGGGCAGAAATCAATGGCTCGTAATACTTTCTAGTCTTCTTGAAAAGTGCTGAAGGAGAGATTGGAAGAGGCTGGGGGAGTGAACTACTGATCGCAGGATCGGCTTCGAATACCGTTGCATTTCGCGAGAAGTAGTGAACATGAGGAATGTACTTTGCACTTCTGTGCTCAACCAGATATTTGTACGCGCTAAGAGCAACACTCCACCTTTGAAACATCGATGCTGAAGAGTTATCTAAAGAACTGGCAGGGTTGTAAATGAACTTTAGAGCTTCATGATACGTCACAATAGTAAATTTGAGACCAAACAAATATTTGTGAAGTCTACTGACTGCCCAGTATGCAACCAAAGTTTCACGATGGGTCTGAGCATAACCCTTTTTAGCATTGCTGAGTCGACGAAAGATACACAGAACAGGGTGCCCATTTTGCTCTAACAGCACTTATACCGCTTGTTGAGGCATTTGTGAAAAGCACGGTTGGTAGTTTCGGAGAGAATGTACGAAGAACACAATCAGAAGTGAACATTTTCATAAGCTTCCGAAGAACATGCTCATGTTTGTCTAACCAAATAAAACTTTTGTCATTCAACAAGGTGAATAAAGGGTCAGTAATGGAGACAAAATTTGGAATGAATTTGGAATAATACTGTAAGGCTCCCATCAGCGAGTGAAGCTCATGAACATTGGTAAGCGACATAACGTCAGCCAATGGTTTTATCCGATCAGGATCTGGCTCGAATCCTTCAAATGTAGCATGATAGCCAAGACAACTGTTCTCTTGGACACCAATCAAGAAGTGCTTTGTGTTGCTATTCACCTTAGCATCCTTGAAGCGAGTTAAAAGTGCAAGCAAGCGGGAATCATGAGAGTGCTTGTTGGCAGCGTGCACAAATACATCGTCTTAATGAAGCACAACCCCCTCCAGACCTTACACAATAGAGTTCATCACATTTTGGAATATGGCTGGTGACACACTAAGACCAAAGGGAAGAAGTACATATCTGTACAACCCAAAAGGTGTATTGATGGTGGTCAGTTCACTAGAATGCTCAGTTATTGGTATCTGCAAATATACATCTTTTAAGTCTAACTTTGAGAAAATCTTGGACCATACAGACGAGAGAGAGAATAGAATCAGGTTCTTCCACCGCATAACGCTGTAGTAGCTTAGTATTAAGAAGAATGCGGTAATCGCCACAAACTGAGTGTTTGTCCATCCGGCTTTAACGGTGTAACAATAGGTGTGGCCCACAGCGAACTTTGTACTGGGACAATAATCCCTGCTGCAAAGAGAGACACGAACCTTGCGAACAGGTTCCCTTAGTTCAAATGGAAGTATACAAAGTTTATAAAAAACAGAATCATTGACTACTTCCAAATTAACGGGCGGGATTTTCATTCCACCATATGTCACTGAGCAATCGTGCAGTAAACCGCGAATTTGAGTGACACTATTAGTATGTGACAGAAAAGTGACATTTATTTTAAGAGCCTGCATAAATTTAAGGCCGAGAATAGAGCTGCCTTGAGGAATGACAACACACTTACGCTTGACATGGTTAGAATGCTTATCTAACACCGGTAAAGCACAACATCCTATCACCGGAAGGGTATGTCCAGTAATACCTTTAATAGTAATGGATGTAGAATCAAGCTGAACGTCAAGGATGAGACTCGTTTTAGAAATGTGAGACTCCACACTACCAGTATCAACAATGCAACGGTGTGACGTACCATTTCCGAACAGTAAACTATTAAATAAGTGATCACTTGAATTCACAGCCAGTGTTAACGAATAGAAAGCCTTTAGCGAGTTCACAGAGGCATCATCAACTAGTTTCACTATAGTAAAACGCTTAAATTGATGGCAAACACTACGGATATGTCCGACTTGTCCACACTGATGGCATTTGGAATTCCGATGGGGACAAGTAAACCGGGAATGCAGCTTTCCACAAGAAACACATTGTCCAATCATTTGGTCGACTTGACCACACTTTACACTGTCTGAATTTTTCCTGGCGTGTGATTGAGCAATGCCGTGATGTTTAAACGCGTTCGATTGTCACTGTTTTCTCGGTCCGGCAGGAACCCGCTGTTTGGTTGAGCCAAACAAAATTTGTTGTTCAACAGCAGTCGCCTGGGCCTTTGTAATGTCAGAAACATCCTGATAGTGAAAACAGATGGACTTCACTTGATTACAAGTCGGTGCTGAAAGTGATAAGAGCTGACGACATAAATTGGGATTATTTATGCCAACAATCAGACGATCTCTCAGGTATTCATCAAGCTTATCCTCAAATTCGTAGAGACCACCTAATGAGCGTGCTGTTTGTTGTGCCGGTAAGTGAAGCGGCCCCGAGCACTTCGACATTGGATTGACTCTTCTTGCTTATTCCAATAAATCAGAAGGAAGTTTATTCCAGATGTTAATTACTCGGTTCGTAAAAAATTTTGCCCTGATGTCCAAATGAGCTCTATGATGTTTGAGCTTCAGGCGATACCTGCTCAAGTGGTCAGGTCAGGTCATGCATTTACGTTTAAGGATTCGATAGTTGAATTCATTTTGGAATAAACACTGACCACGACGTCAATTATGGTAGGTTTGGAATCGAATTAGAATTGGCTACAACCAAGTTAGTGTTGGGCGGAACCTGGGATACTAGTCGGTAAGCGATGACACGTAAGACGTGTCAAATACGACAGTATAGAAGTCGGAGGCGGCTGAACCCAACGTATATTGTGCAGGCTACAAGAATAGGAAGCGAATCAGACAGAGCGAGAAACGTGCAGCAAGGAACTCACCAAAACGGTTTGTGACAACGGATGTGCAGTCAGTTAAACAAATGGACGTTTCGAAGGTTAAAACAACCATAAAATCCAATGTTACAAGATAGTGAAATAGCATGTTTTCTGTTTCACTACATTAGCCTCGAATCCTAGTAAGTGTAATAGACGTCGAGGCGGAAGTGTGAGTTCACACGCAAATGAGAACCAACAACCAGTAGGAGTATTACTCCACGGTGCTGGTGGGAAGAAGGAACCATCACGAAGAAAAAAGCAACAACAGAACCAGAGGGAACACACGTCCTCACACACAAGAAGAACGAGGAATAGTCGCGCGCGGGAGTGTTACGTGTTCAACCAATGATCGCTCACTATGACCGTGCACCTGGTTGGCCCTACACACACGTAGATAAGCACGCACACACGCACTCAAGGACACACCCTAACGTTCCGTGCTCACATGTAAACCGTTAAGTGTTCAGTACACTGTGCGCCAGACTGACGCGTCTTCTTGCTTATTCGCTACGAGTTGAAATACGTACTTGCGGTTAGAGTCCAGTTGTGATAGGGAGAAAGTGGGTAGTCAGGTAACAGTCAAGGTCACGTCAGGGGGAACCGAGAGAAGAAGGAGTTGGTCAAATAACCCTAGCTGTCCGTGAAATCCTCGGCCTTCTGGTGCCTTAAATGGTCGCTTGGGAATTTGTGGGCCAGTTGCTCTAAAACTGAAAAAGACAGTGTTAGTCGGCAACAAAACGTTTAGTGATAGAAACAGAAATGGAATTGGCTCCAGCCAAGCTAGTCTCGAATCCAAATAAGAACGCCCGAATTGGAATTCGAATTTCACAGGGAGATAATCTAAGTCAGTTGGTGAAAAGGAATAATAATAATCAATCATTGAATATTGTATGTACAGTCAGCACAGGTATCTCAAGTGATTTGCTTCAAAGCGGCTCTACTTGTGTGCACTGCAAGGGAATTTTGTTGCGGCTGTTAATTCCTATAAAGATAAAACCTATGTGGTATTTTCGGTCTGGATATTTACTGAAAGAAATTTAATACCAGACAGACCGATAGGTGGTTTACGAATTTAACCATTGACTTCCGAAGTCCACATTTGTTCATATAAAGGGTGACAACACATTGCGTCAAGCACTGTAACATATATTGCTATTCGAACAAACTGTTTGCAGATTTGGAGGGTCAAGTTTGGATTACACGTTGTGTGATTGGATTGCGACACGCAACCTCAATTTAATGGACTGTGATTCATATTGAAATGAACCTTAGTCACTGCGATCGCTGGGACCGTATTCAAAGTAGATGGAAATTGGGTATTGCCCACCCGAAAACACTGCACAGCCACGACGCGTTTCGATATAATTTCATCTCATCAGATGGAGACAGCAGGATTTGAACCCACGACCATTGGAATAGCAGCCAACACTACTATCCATTTGGCTACCGGGTCACGATGGACAATGCTTTTTGTCACAACGGTAGATGACTAATTGGGGGGTCAAGTTTGGATTACACGTTGTGTGATTGGATTGCGACACGCAACCTCAATTTAATGGACTGTGATTCATAATGTAATGAACCTTAAGTTCAGATCCTGCTGTCTCCACCTGATGAGATGAAATTACATCGAAACGCGTCGTGGCTGTGCAGTGTTTTCGGGTGGGCAATACCCAATTTCCATCTACTTTGAATACGGTCCCAGCGATCGCAGTGAATAAGGTTCATTTCAATATGAATCATAGTCCATTAAATTGAGGTTGCGTGTCGCAATCCAATCACACAACGTGTAATCCAAACTTGACCCCCCAATTAGTCATCTACCGTTGTGACAAAAAGCATTGTCCATCGTGACCCGGTAGCCAAATGGATAGTAGTGTTGGCTGCTATTCCAATGGTCGTGGGTTCAAATCCTGCTGTCTCCATCTGATGAGATGAAATTACATCGAAACGCGTCGTGGCTGTGCAGTGTTTTCGGGTGGGCAATACCCAATTTCCATCTGTTGATAGAATTGTTGTCAAGGCAAGAGTAAGCAAGGTTTAAACCACAGGAAACGTCACGGATGGGGAGTTAGACTGTCCGTGCAGGTTTGCGCAGTCCAAGATGCATTGTATGGATGATGATGGTTACCCCTAAAATGGAACACGGAAGCAACCGTTCACTACAACTCTGCTGATTATTAGGAAACGCCAATTTGGAAAATTTTTAGCTCGGGAGGCTTGCTCAGTTATTGTGGAGTTCTCCGAGCTGGGCAACTTGATTGCAAACGTTTGGCCACCATTGGAGGTGGCATTTTCAGCGCGAGATTGATAGCAGTTAAGTAGCAGCAGCTGGTGGATTACTACCGGCTACTGCTACTTAACTGCTATCAACCCCTCAGTGAAGATGCCACGTCCAATGGTGGCAAAACATTTGCAATCAAGTTGTCCAGCTCGGAGAACTCCACTACAACTGAAGAACCACCAACGGTAAGGTCTAAAATAATTTATTCAGATAGTTTTTGTACCGTGTGTCTAAGACTGTGGAGACACGTACACCAGATTAGCCATGTGATTCTATTAGAATCGGCAGCATCGCAGAGAAAGGTGCACGCGCTTTGAGTCGAGGAAGGCGTAAACATGTGCTGAACTATTTAATAAACCGAATTGACGTGAAAACAGACACCTTAAATTCCCTGGGTACATGCTGTGCCACATATTTTGAAAGAGTTTTCAGCATACCACAGGAGAATGGGGCAATCGTTAACATCCCTAAAATCTTTAATAAAGCGAAAAGGAGGCTAACGACTTTTTAAAGCACTTTTCTCCTTGACAGTTATTTGGTGATAGCCTCTAACAAGTTGTTTGTGCTAGACTTACTCTCACTTGTGTGGCAGGCAGTAAGATTTTGCACATATGAGACGTGTCTGTCTGGGACGGTGTTTATTGAGTGGCCTGTGCTAACCACGTGGATGCCAGTGTCCGGGAATCTTGAGAACCATCTGGAGTGACGTTGACCATGGTCTGCCCCAACTGAGAACTATCTCAGGCACAAACATGTTCTCAGACTCTGACGGTCTACGACATCGAACAGAAATGGGTCGGTTGTTGGTCCAAATGTGGTGTGTGCTTTGGCTGCCACGGCAAATGCCATGTTCATTAGTTGAATGAGTTTGAGTTATTGAGAGTAGAGATCGAAATAATTTGGAAAGGACTTTGGAAGAGCGTAGATGTGGACGATTGGTTATCCGCCTACGTTGGTGTTTTAGCCGCTGGGCATCGTTACTAAGTGGACTATTCTTCGACATTTCGCGTCGATCAAAAGGTTGAAGGGTCTAAAACAGCCTATGATTAGCGTTATCCGGGTCCGGATTTGACAGTCACTGCGGACTCTTTGGGACAGCCGCTGGACGTCTACGCCTACAAAGGGACCATGGGTGGCTTGCGTTGTGCCTCACAGCTCTATCTACATATCCCATATCCAGTGTAAACCATAAGGAATAAGACCGGGCGACATGTGAATGGAAACCACGTTTCGCCAACGGAACCGGCCCACACTCCTTCAATAGACACATCAGCTGCATTCCAGTCTATATACTTTGGGAATCATGCGTACCAGCGGTACGCCTATACGTAAGATTATACACAGAACTAAGACAGTAGTGAACACCCGGTGACTTTTCCTGCAAAAGTCGAACAACACACGCTGTACGATCACACTTTTTGTTTGTTCTTCTCATTCGTGGATTACAGTCTACCTCGCACACACTGAAAAACTTAGTTTCCTTCGACGCGCATTTCACGGGGCTGTCCGATAGACATAAAACTGAAGGACAAAATTCTTAGTATTTTATCCCAACTCGACGAACTAGTTTTGAAGATTTGTGACTGAAACTTACGCCGAAAACTACCTGCAGTTTTCAGCATGCATCCGACCAGTTATTCTTCTTCGAAAGGGCATACTCATTACTATTCAACAATCTGCAAAACGTTTCTATTCGACCTTATTGCGGTAGTTTCAGTCCATTTTACAACTGCTAGTTATGGAGCTATCTGTTCGCCACTAAATGAAACACTACCGCGTAGAACGCGACTACCGACCGCCCCCTAACCCAATCGGAAACCATCGATATGTCCATCATCGCTGCCTAATTTCGCCTTTTTCGTGTCGCACACTACCGCGCCACCATTTCGTCCTGTTACCTGCGTCCCAACCGGCGGGATTAAACATCACGACAACAACCACCTAACCTCTGGTGCGCGTCTCAACACGTTCCTTGAACTGATATCAGTGACCAGTATCGACCCAGGTAATTGTGGGATCAAACTGTCCTATCAACAGCCGACTACGAGAACTCCAACCGATGGTAATTAACCGGTTTAATTGTTCCTGTGGGTCCAGGTACATTGGATGTACGGACAGACACTAAGGTCAGAGAATCAAAGAACATCTGCCGCGTTGGCTCATCACTCACAAAGATGGGACATCTTGCAGCTCAGTAACAGGTCACTTTCCTAACACCGGTCATTTTGTAAACAAACAAACGGATTACCAGATCCTCTACAAAGTACCAACAACCTACAGCTATGAAGTGAGAGCGAGGCTGCTTGCTACCTCGGAGGCGGTATGCATACGGTTAAGAAAACCTGATCTCTACATGCCAAACAAAATGGTGCAGTCGTTGAAACTATCATGGCCAACCACCAGATGTGGAGAATGCGGACATCACGAGGTTTCAACAGTATGATCAGCCATTTGATGCTTTGATTACTTTGAATTAGCGATCAATTAACGATGTTAAGGGTCATTCTGTAGTACACGTTTTGCGGATGGATTGGAACTTGCAACCCCACTGTTGACCGCGATTCCCATTGAAGTGAATCTTGGTCTTTCGATCAAGAGGACAGTAACTGATGCGGGCAATACCCAATTTCTAGTAGCATTCAATTGGTTCTTTATCCTTTTTACTAACGAAAGAAACCTAACAGTGCACCCACGTTTGTTACGGTATACGTCTGAAGAAGGAGTAATTGAAAACAATTGTTTGCGTTTATTTCACCGCTTTCTGTTCGGCTCCCTGGGAGACGATATATGGGCATCTTGCCTGACTACCCACGAGGTTGGTTTTCATCGAGAATTATCTTGCATTGGCGTCTGCGTCTGAACACTGGCAAGGCTAAATTGTGATGGCCCCACCGTAATATACTTTCCACACCACTAGCAAAGCGAAGATTGTCGACGTGCTTTGCTCTGGCTTTCACCTAAGACGTGCTGACACATGTTTAGTGAATGTCGAGTACCGCCCTCTGTCGTCCACTTCAGAATTGGACAATAGCCTAGCTTCCACTATGTTGACTATCCTCGCAGAGTCATACTGTCACATTCTCCTGTTTGTGGACTTCAGTTTTACGCTATAGAAACTACATCCTGTCTGGGTGTCGAATTCACAATGAACTTCCAAGTTAATCATTGGAGTACCACTCTCCAACCTCGTCACTCCCCAACAATATTCAGAACAGGGATAAAACCAAGTATCCTGGATCTCGTGTTCACGAAGGAAGTCTGGATAGCTAATCCGTTAGACCGCCGCGATCATGTAACATTTGTTCAATCACGTCTGAAAATAAATAAATAAATAAATTTACATATTTACCGACAAACGTTACACGGCCCTATAAGTGGGAGTGATCAATTGTATAGTGAGTAGGTTTCATGATTTATGGGTCGCCAATCATATTATTAAAGGAAAGTTAAATAATAGAATTTCGGATCATGATTTATTTTCCTCGGGTCTTAGACCCGAGCACCTAATATGTAAAATTTACCGATATCATCATTTTCTAGTTTGTGAGGCTAAGGAGTAGATAATAATGCAGAGTATTCCGCCGATGACGCTCAGCGGTCCGCCTCGGGCCGCATGTGACAAGGGGCGGTACGGATGATTTTTCGGATACCAAATGTAAATTCACCAAAATTAGCCCTATTACTAAAGTACCAAAAATATAGGTGATAATCATAGTGAGACTGAAGATGAAATTTGTGCTGCAAACGTTGATATCCGGGCAACGGAAAGTGGCATAGACAGTACGGATGCAGCGGGAAATTTTCGTAAGGCTGTTGCAGATACGCGCGATGTCGAACAATTGAAAACGCAACCGTACTTTGGCACGAGAACACGCACATCAACCGATTGTATGGACTTATGTCACCTGCTTGTTAATATTGGTCATGAAAATCTCTCTATAATGGTCTGGATCGGATTTACTGTTATTTAGCACCTCGATCATGAATTCAATAAGTGGTTCTACCTGGAAGGAGTAAAAAAATGCTGGGGCTAAAAATCTAAAAAGGAATTGTTTTTTTTGGATTTGCGGAACGGTGAGCAAATATTGCGAATACGAATGTTGTAGTCTCCTTCAAAACAGCCACTGTTTTCATTCAGCTGCTGCATGTTTTCAACGGGATATATTTTCGACTGATGAGGAAAAGTAAGTCCAAAATTATGTGAACACGAATCTAGTACAGTCCAATTTGTGCAAGGCGACCACTCAAGGGAACAAGGTGGTGGACAGGTGGTCGCGATAGACAGGTTCATGCATACGTGACACTACTCATGATAGACTACACATGTGTGCTAAACTTCCAAATTGTGAACCACATGTGTACCAACAGGTTTAGCTTCTATCAAGGCAACAAGAGTAGTAGTGTATGTAGAACGTGGGATAGATGAGTAATAAGAATGCAATAAAGATACAGTTTATGAGACAACCTTTCAAAACTGACCTGCAGTTCATCGAAATCCACAAGCTTGGGAAAAATCTTACACGCACATTTCCATTGTCATAATCATTTTCCACCAGATGAAAAAAATTAAGTATATTGTTTTGTTGCTTGGCAGTTGAATTGAAAGATGAATTTAGTCTTTCTCTCACCTTCATAATAAGTTCATGGCGTGTCAGTTTGTCTGCTATGTATTGCGCAGGAGCGTAAAACATCAGTGTCTGTGAATGGAAATGTTTTCAGAACCACTGGACAATCCTTTTACTGCTCGTCGTCTGATTCACTGTTCACATCCAAAACTGCTAAAATTGATGTGGAAGCGCAGGTCCCAATTTATTTCTATTGTGTTACATGTTTGGAGATAAGTATCAACTATATGGCTGTCAGCCAGTTGACATCCAAACAGTTCCTTTGAAAATATCTAAAGCAATAGAGGTGGAAGAAGATATAATTTGCGCAGATGTCTCAGGTACAGTTTGCATTGCTCTTTCAGAATATGTTACTGCAGTACAACGAAACCTCGCTTTACAAAACTCTTAAAGATTGTTGAGTTCTCCACCACCTTTCATGCAGCAGCCATACAAAAGAGGACGTCCAATGAATTTACTCGTTTCATGTGTTCAGTTTCTGAATAATTTTTGTGGGATTCCATGCTTGTAATAAAAAACAGAAGCCCTTTTTCCTAAACTTCAACTCAGGCGCTTGAATGACATCCTGGTCGAGGGGTTGAACAAACGCAGTGTTGTTGCGTGTCAGGAACAGTAATTTGACATTAAGTAGCTGGAATATGGGATGAAAAGTGACATTGTCAACAAACAGTATGAAATTGCACATTTTTTCTGCATTTTTCTGTCAAAAATTTGAAGCCAATCTTCGAAAATAATTGCAGTCATCCATGCCTTTTGATTATACTTGTAAACTACCTATAGTTTCTAAAAATTCGAGGGTGGGCTGATTTCGTAATCACTGAAGCCGGTTCTCGCTGCCCCAAGATGTTAGTGCACAGCATAACTGCGATACACTCCTTATTTCTTTTCCCATTTCTGCATTGTTCTCTTTTGACAAAAACTGTTTTATTCGACGTCGCTTTGAATAAAAAACCGGTTTCATCTAAATTAATAGTGTCGAGCTGTGTAGCCAGAAAGTATTTCGGAAAATTTTGCTGTCCAGTCGGATGCAGCACACATATCCGAGTCACCATTTTCGCCCGATTGTGTCTACTGACAAAAAGCCTGCTACCGGCCGTTCGACGCTTTAAAGTCTGTGTTTTGACATCCTTCTGTGAAGTGCAACGCTCCTACTTGTATCAATGGTCCAGATAATAGGATTTTTCTCGCCAGTGCTGACTGACACCATTTCCAACAAAGTGCTTTTGTCCTCGTTACCTGTTTTTCTGCTATTCTTTTTTGCAGTCTTTTTACGTTGTTCTTAAAGTCCTTTAAAAACTCAACTTTCCTCTTTAAAGTTAGAAGTATTTGGGTCTTTTCTACTCCTAAATATTCCGTCAGGGTTCTCGAACTTTTTCTTCTTGACTTCGTCGAATCACTGATATTCTTTCTTCAAGTGCTAATGCCTTTGGTTTTGCTGGTTTGGAACTAGCCAGTTTGTCCTTCGTAAGAATCTTCAAAGAGAACAACGAAAACGAATATGAATATGCAATAAGGACGTGCCTCAGGAGTGCGCGCTCAATGCTTACAACCAACGGGTTACACCGTAAACAAATGTACACAGAAACTGATAGTCACAATAGTTGCGACCGTATAATAGTATCAAGAAACCCAGAGTGCGCGGGGGAGTCCCGTGGAGCTTTTGTTGGGTAACATGGTTCTATCTGATTGGTTCATTGCACAGCCCATGGCAGGATACACGCGTTACATAGGGTGATATCCAGGGGTAATGTGTCACCGGACAAATCTGGTGTGAAACAAGTGTGACCCCTGGGGTGAGAATTATCCGGTGGTATTGGGGAGTTACACAACTTGAACTGGTCAATTTCGACCGCAATTGCTATAATCGTGAGGTCATGCTCTTGAATGAGGTTGTATCTACTTCCCTCTCGAAATTGACATGATCAGATAGCTACAAAGTGTGCGGAACAAGGATAACTCAGGTTATGCCACATGCTAGGCAGATGGCACTTATGCTACTGGAACACATGCAGTCACTTCGGAACAGACTGCCAACCGAGTTCCAGTTCATGGCAGTGAAGGAAACTGTCGCCCGACTTAAAGCACTACCACAGCGGACAAACGAAGTAGCGAACCCATCCGAAATTCACACAGAATGTCAAAGGAAGTGATGATCTTCGTGTGCGATCCTGCAAGCACTCCTCACGCATTGTGTAAACTGAATCGTCAAAAGGGCTAATAAAGATGCCACTGAACACAATAAGCGACCGCCCGATAATAGCACAAAAACGGCTAGCGGCCAACCACACAACGGTCGGCACAACGTCTCATCCTAGCCACAAGTGTCTCGGATCGCTGTTGAGAACCAAAACACTTTCCTGCATGTACACTAATGCCCAAGGCCTCCTCAGAAAAATCGCTCAGCTTCGGTCGAACCAGGCAACAACTGTTTGGGATCTCATCATCATATCCGATACTTGGTTGTACTCAGAAATTACGGATGTCGAGATCGCGATTCAAGGAATATCACTGTTCCGTCACTACCGTTCCAGGGGGGAGATGGTGCTATCTTATACTATCGTAACGACTTACAATGCGAACCACTGGATGATTCGGAGACGCGGATCACCGATTCGCTATGGTGCCGTTTGCTACTCAGACACAACCACAACCGCTTCGTGGTGGTAGTATATGGAGTCCCATCGTTCAATCCAGAGATAGATATCCGCCTAATATCATCACTGACGAAATGCTTACTCCAAACTTATAGCCACGTTCTTATCTGTGGTGATTTCTACCTACACGACTTAGAATCCTCAGCATTTACCAGCGAAACGTTCAAGGCGAATCTGTAAGATCTAATCACTAGTATTCCGCTCTACAATCACATCACCCTACCTACCAGGTACAGAGCTGACATCATACTATCGGTACTAGACCTCGTAATTACAAATGAGGAACTCACGGTTAATAGACCCTTTGCAAACACCTCACTAGGGTTAAGTGAGTATGTCATCATGCTTTTTCGACTATGTACGTTACGCAGAATATCCGGAGGAACACATAGAACTTACAAGTATTATCACAAAATACAACATCCTGAACAACCTTGTTGCGACGACCGATTGGGAATTCTTGAAAGGCGGCTCACCTGAAAGCGTGTGGATCCAGTTTTCTGGACACTTCAGCAATTTAATCACAACTGCTTCAGAAACTAATAGGGTTCGCTCCTCCAATCCCTCCTCTTTCATCAGAAGTAGAACTCGTAAGTGTATGTCAATAAGGAATGCAGCTCGGCGCATTTACCCAGCTCGTCCTGGTCCGAAACCTGGAGCGACTACGTGACCCAGCACAACCATTTTAGCATGTTGGTTCGTTAAGACAAACGCACTCACCAACAACATTTGGATTGTGAATTTGCCAACCT
>OX104065.1:74440368-74742633 GCA_944474145.2 Dicrocoelium dendriticum | reverse complement strand
ATTTGCGAGACTTAGAAGGACCTATGGTATTTCACGTATCAAAGCACGAATTTATCACCATACTCAAGCATACGCAGTTAACCCGGCAAAAAATAAGGACCAGATGGCCCGACGAACAACTTGCTTGTTAAAATACTGCGTCGTAGAACCAAGGACCGCTCTCTTTGAATTACTGAAATTGTTGACTGTGAGGGCCACTTACTTCATGATTCAGCTGCCATCTATGAGGTATCCAGTGACTTCTTTGCCACTTCCACGAGTTTTGTAGATGATAATGCACACAGAGTTCTCAGTAACAAACGTCTTAGGTAGAATTGATATTTGCTCAATTGTACCCACCAAGTTACTGACTCAATTAGGTCATCCTCCAAGCTGGTATCTGATGGCATGACACCATCCACCATTAAACTAGAAGAGCCTGACATACCACTGCTCCGAATGAGCATCTTCACCCTATCGGTGGAACCTAGTCACTTTTCAGATCAAAAGAAAATATCATTTCTCAGGCTTCGGCACAAGCGTAATCCAAAACAAATGATTCAGGACTGCATGCCAATGTACCACACGCCAATAACACTGTGCAACATCATTTAAATAATAAAAATGAGGTAGGATGCTTCCAGTAGTACCAAGTGATCTAGTAACGAGTGTGCAAAGCAAATGTTTATATCATGGCGGGTTAATTTTAATTCCAAATTTTAATTTCAGCTAAACAGTACATCAAATACTCACGTGTGATTGGAACATTGGCATCCTGTAATCGTGGAAAAGAAATTCTCTTAGCCATGGTATCCACCTGATACTGAAAGTCCATTGAGAGCTGTGTTTCCTTAGTTGATATCTTGATCACAGCTGAAAGACGCTACTGCGTCAATGATCGGAGTTGTTTTTGTCATGTCTGTGAACAGTTTACTACTAAGTTGCAGTGCAGACCAATTTCTTCACTACTGAAGTCTGGCTACCACGCATATTTCGGGATGGAACTGTGGGGAGATCAGGATAAAAAGTGGGAGTCGCATATTGTTTGTATCGTGCAATCTTCACCTGACTCAGTGGCTCAGGGGCAAAGGCAATCTGCCCTCTGTAATCCCCAAGGTGTGGAGGGAGCAGAAGGATCACACGACAGACTGCTACTTCTGCCTAACCAGTGTCATTGGGATCTCCAACCGAAACAAGGACACAATTCGTTACCCCGATCTTCCATCAGTTATTCGAGCTGTTCCCCATGATTGTCCCTTCCCCGTTCCAATGCCTCCAGTGAACTTGTCACTAATGAGGAGTAGTGATTCCGCATCGTCAACTTCCCCTTGGTTCTGATATCTGTGAAAACTTTGAAGCCGAATTTTTCAACGCATATCTTATTGAACGATCAGAGCTGAATAACTTAGTACATGACCTGGGTTTGCCTACAGACAATGCCCGAGTTGCTGACATCGCGGCTGCAGTAGTGGCATTTACTTGCTGCAAACACTAAGGTTACTGTATACAGAAAGCAGTGTTAAGTTGTCTGGTTTCTATAACACAACAGAAACCTTTTGTTACTGTTCCGACGTGGAACGATTGATGAAGGAGCTTGGGGTAAGGCATATCGGTGATGAATGGCGTTTGTTCATTGACTTGTCAAAGAGCAGTCTAAAGGCCATACTGTTCCACAATGGAAATGTGTACCCAACTGTGCCTCTGTTGCATGCCACCAATATGAAGGCAACTTACGAAAAGATGTAACAGATGCTGGCTGCCCTGAACTACGATAAGTACCGTTGGAACATCTGTTCTGACTTCAAATTCCTTAGACTCCTAATGGGTATGCAAGGTGACTTCACAAAATATTGCTGTTTTTTGTGCTTATGGGACAGTAGTGCAACTCAACAGTACCACACAACCGAAAAGTGGCCAGTGGGGACGGGGTGTACTGCAAAGAAATGAGTGTAAGGTATACACCTCTTGCGCAGTCTATTTATAGCTATCTGTCACGCCTGCACATCAAGCTTCGTTTGAATAAAGCTTCGTCAAAGCCTTCAAGCGGGATGTTTTTGCATCCCAGTAGCCGAAACATGTGTTTGAAGATCAGTGTTGCGAAGCCCCAAGAAGGGATACTTATTGGTCCTGATATTCTCCGGATAACCGCAGACAGTGCTTTCGAATACAAGTTGACTTCATTTGAGTTAGAAGCATGGCGATCATTCATGACAGTGTGTACAGAGTTGTTGGGTAGAACAAAGGCAGAGAACTACAAATACATCACAGAAAGACTCCTTGCGGACCATCGGGCTGTTGGTGCTCTAATATCACTCAAGATGCAGGTTTCGCATAGTCACCACGACTTTTCCCCTAAGAACTTTGGATATGTTAGCGATGAGCATGGTGAGCGTACTGTGCTCCAATCTCCTAGAATCAAAGTCGACGTCAATTATAGGCAGACAGTTGGACTATTTCAACCAGTGGGGCACAATTACTAATATACTCCGCCGTATTTAAACCTGCACATGTAGTGCGAATCAAGCGTTACCCCAACTCTAAGCATTGCGGGGAGCCAAGAGTGCTATGCGTTATGCTGAGCACCACCAGAGAAGTAGAATCAGTTCTGCTGTCGACAGATCGACTCAGAAACGAACGCTGCTCCATCCGTATCTTATCAGATATCTCCTGGAGTGGACGTCATTGAAGTAACCGCAGCTTAGGAGACCGGCGGAAGGAAACTTTAAGCAGAACAATTCTTTTCCAAGGCGTTCCTGATAGTGAAGCATGCGATGAGCATGAAATAGCTACTCGTGACAAAGAGCAATCGTGTTATATTCATGAAACACTCTCCTTGGATGGTGAGCCAGCGAAATTAGTGTCACGGCTACGCAGCTCACCGAACTACAAATGATGTGACTCGAGTATCGAAGGTAGTCCTACAGTCTAAACATATGACAGCAAGGCTGCAAACCTGGTGCGTATGTCATTACAGGCTGCCATCAGACCTTCGGGTGAAGGCAGCAAGGGTTATGCCCTCGAGAGATTATCTGTCACCCAAAGAACCAAGCGGGATGGGAACTATAATAGAACAGGGCGCCAGCAGTGTGTGTTCGGTGAACCCGTACAAACTATTGATGAAGTGATTGACCAGCCAGCTCACACTGTACGTACAAGACTAAATTTGGGGCATACTACGCAGCCGATGAATAAGACGTCGAACCGGTTGTCAAGTACCCACCGAAAAAGCGCTTAGTCACCGGCCACTCATTGGTTGGCGAAACTTCACGTATGAAATGGACAATCCTCAACACGCTGAAGAAATATGTTAAACTTTCATGTATGTACACTAAAGCCCAATTGCCCCACAGTAAACTTACCGAACTTCGGGCACGCCAGATCGCGAAGGCTTGGGAGGTACTTTTCCATTACTGAAACTTGGTTACACCAAGAAGTTGCTGGTGGTGAATTTAAGATAGCAGGAATCTCACTCATCCGGAACGACCGCATTGGTCTGCAATGTTCTATAGTTGCTTATCCGGAAAATCATGTTACCTACTCACTCCGGTGCGATCTTCGACTAAGACACAACGACGCTTGTCTCGTAGCTGTCGTTGACCGACCCCAATGTCCACTCCGGAAGTGGATTCCATCTTGCTACGTGCCTTGGACGGGGTAATGTACACTAGGTACCACCACATACGCATCGCCAGTGGCTTCATTGTACACGATCGGGGGGTATCAGCATCGCCCATTGAACAGTTCAAAGCAGACTTATGTGAACTTATTGCTAAAATTCCCTTGTACAAGCATATCACCTTGCCCACTAGATTCAGGACAGCAAACAAATTGTCCATATTGGACCTAGTGCTCACAAAGGATGGGCTCATGATCGATAAGTTATTGATGGAGAGTACATTAGGTCACAGCGACCATATAGTAATAATGTTTAACTATGTTTGTTATACAGTGTATCCATCTGAAAAGCCGGAATCAACTCATATAATTACACGCTATCACGTCCTGAAAGAATTCGTCGAGATATGCGCTTAGGATTTCTCGAGCACCAATCATCTTGACAATGATTGGACAGTGTTAGTTGAAAGACTAAGTGACATGGTCATCAGTGCATCAGAGACCACTCCCCTTCGGTCCGCAAAAGTGCCGTCAATTCTAAGAAGTGGGACTAAACAGTGCATGGCAAAATGAAATGCAGTGTGGTATGCCTTAAAGGCTGACCAAGACTCACAGACTTGGGGCAATTTTCTCACCCATCGCAATCATTACATCACAATTGTACGTGAGGATAAAGGCACTTGTCAACCTTGCCTAGCCAAAACGTTTCTGGCAAACAACAAACTGCTGTATAGGCATGTCAACAGTCTTCGAAAACTAAAGGATAGCATCTCTCCGCTTTTCACAACAAGCGGTAGGGCACAAAGCGTCAACGAAACAGCCAATGCCCTGCGGCTAAAATACGTCCCGATTTTCGAACTAGCACAATATCCCTGTCACCAACCCTCATCCATTTTCACGACTCTAGGGTTTACACATGTATTTTTCAACCTAGCAACTGTATTAAGAAAGTTGCTCTCATTGCGCGATTTTAGCTCTCAGGGAGCCGACAACATGCGTCCGAAAACACTGAAGGATGCATAAATCAAACTGGACGAGTTACTGTCGCAGTTCCTCCAAAGACGCTGCGATGAATAACAAGTCCCGACTAAGTGGAAACATGGCATTATCACCCCAAATTTTAAAGGCGGTATCCATTCAGATCCAGCAAACTGTCGCCAAGTGCCTCACCTCCATGTGTTCGAGAAGTGGATGGAACCGGTCTTCGATGAGGATCTAATGGACTACCTGAAAAATGCAACATCATGGCACCAAAGCAGCATGGCTTTCGTCAACACCGGTTATGCACCCCCAAACTACTAATGGTACGAAGTAGTTGGACGGAAGTAGCTGATAATGGGGTCGGAGTGGATGTCATCTATCTGGACTTTTCCAAAGCTTTTGGCCGCCTGATGACGGCGGCCTACTTCATAGACTACAGAGCTACGGAATCGAAGATCATGTTCTTGGTTGGATTGATAAGTTTCTTCACCAACGGAGGCGTCAAGTGCATGTTAGTGGATCACCATCTAACCCGATTGAGGTGGAATGTGGTGGTCCATATGACTCGATGCTGGGACCGCGCTTATTCCTGGTGTTTGTCAACGGCCTGCTTTCGCCGCTGAAGTCAAGATATGGCGAGCAATTAATACCAAGGAAGATCACGATCTACTCCAACAAAACCAGTATCGCATTTATGAATGGTCAACGAGGAACCCACTCCCGTCGAACACAGTTAAATGAAAGATGATACACCTGTGTCACCAGCCGGTCAGCATGTACAAGCTCGGAGACCACAGATTGCAAAAGATCTCTCAAGTGCGTGACTACGGTGTATTGATGCAGGAAGAGCTCCGCTGCACAAAACCAGCAAACAAAGCGTCGAAAACCGGTAATCAGCACTTTGGCGTTCCTCACAGCGCGTTCGGTCGGTTTGATCCCTCAGTCTTCCCACAAATGCTTAAAGTCTACGAGCGACCGCACGTGGAATACACCATCCAAGCGTAGCACTCGTGGCGGAAACAGTATCTCGTTGCTCTATAGGCTGCCCAACAGAGGGCAACCAAGAGGGTTAGGTGCGTCTTCCGTCTCCCATATCAGCTCAGATTGAAGTCCCTAGTAATGAACAGCAGTCGATATGGACGGTTGCGGGGGACCTCATAATGGTTTACCAGATACTGAAGAATCCAAACCACATTTGCCGCAAGCTGCTGGAACTGAGCCACAGAGCATAAGTAAGAGGTCAGCCTCTAAAACTGACAATACAGTTTAGCCGGCGTGTATTGTTTAGCCTTCGAAATTTCTTTTTCCTCCGAATGTGTCAGCTTTGGAACGCCCTCCCAAATTATGTCATCTCTGCTCCCAATCCAACGATATTGAAAAGACGGGCTTGACGAAGCGCTGCCACATTGGCATTTCATTTTATGACGTATCAGCCAGTGCTACAGAACGCAAAAATGCCTGTTTCCAAAATCCAAACCAATGTATTCATGAATTTATACTTTTATGAAACGAATATCTCAGTTCTTATACACATGTCTATGGTGAGTCCACCAAAACGCTTTCAATTGATAATGAATATTTAGTTTCTCCCTACTTTCCATCCCATGGGACGAATTAAACTTTACTTTTTTTACCCGTAATACAACACTGTTCCATTGTTCTAGTGAATGAATGCGAACTCGGCAAATTAACGGTAGCATTTATGGGCCATCTCGTCTCATCATCTAGGATCGAAGTCCTACTAAGATCCAGGAAATTGAGGATTTCCCAACTCCGACATTCAAGCACTTATTTCAATGTTGTGATTTGGTCAACTACTACTCATGCTTTATTCCTCGCTGTGCTCAGCTCATGTACCCCTTGACTGACCTACTCAGAGGAACTGAAGTTAAGTTCGCTTTTCCGGACACAGCACACTCAGATTTTAACGAGCTCAAGGATGCTATCTCCAACATAGCTCTCCTCACTCACTAAGAAACGACTGCACGTCACTGTATCAAGACTGATGCCTTAGACATCGCGGTAGGAGTTGTTCTTTAACAACACGTTGGCGGGCAGTGGCAATCTCTCGGTTTCTTCTCTAAATGCCTGCAGCCAGCGGTCTTCCGTCACGACACGTTTAGCAGAGAACTGCTTGCCAAATCCTTAGCCATTTGCCACTTCCGGCACACATTCGAAGGCCGCACCTTCATGGTCTACATTGACTGTAAGCCCCTCATTTTCACCTCCAACTCAGCCACTGACATACATTCGTCACGGGAAACCAGACACCTAGACTTTGATACGCATTTCACTGCTGATATACGTCATGTTCCAGGTGTCGCCAATCCCCTCGCCGACGCTGTATCTCACGTCAACCTCACTCTGCACTCTTTGCTTACTGTCGACCCCGTCACCATTGCATCGGCTCATGCCCAAGACGAAGACCTCCAACGCACGCCGTAGTCCAATTCACTGCATTTGCAACCCTTTCCTATCCAAAGCAAGGAAGGAAGTATTCTCTGTGACACCTGCACAAGCTGTCCTAGACTCCTCGTGTCCGTCTCCTTAAGACGCACAGTGTTCGAAGCACTCCATGCACTATCACATCCACTTATCCGTGTTTCTTTGAAACTGCTCACCGAACGTCTCGCTTGGCCACACGTAAAAGAAGAGTTCCGCAACTGGGCTCTCGCTTGCCTCAATGCCAGCGCTCCAAAGTAGATCGACACATTCGCATTCCTCTAGACTCATTCCCCGCCCCACACCCTTGGTTCTTGCATGTACTCCTAGACCTGGTAGGTCCTTTGCCTCCTTCACGCGGATTCACATACAAACTTACCGCTTCAGTAGACGGCCAGAATCCACTCCCGTAGCAGAGTGCATAATCGAGACTGTTATCCAGGCCTTCTTAGATCGTTGGATCTCACGTTACAAATGCCTATCCACCTACACAACTGACCACGGAGCGGCTCTCGAATCTACACAAATTGATGCATTTTGCATCTTTTGTAGCCTACCGCGCTGTTCATACCACAGGGTACCATGCAGCAGCCAACCGTTTAGTTGAACGCTAACATAGACAGTTTAGAGCATTGCTCTGCGCCTTCTCAGATCCTAGCTGGGGCGAAAAGGTTTCGTTTGTGCTCATATGTATGCGCTGCACCAAGAAAGTTGACTTGCAGTGCGTACCAGCAGAGCTGGTTTCCAGTAGAACACTAAGATTGCTTGGAGAAATCATTTCACTTCCCGCATCGTCGCATATGCCCCCGTCTAACGTTGCATATCCCCTTGCTCACACCATTCGTTCACTAGGCCCGGCCCCTTCTCGTGAGCAGAACAGACATGTGCAAGTCCACAGCGGAGTTCTGCAACGAACTCCGAAGCACTTCACTCTAGACTAGATTGATCCCCGAACAACGGTGTCCACTGACCGCTTCAAAGTGGCCTTCTTTCACGAACCACTCTCTACTGATCACACAATCCCCCACACCTGCGATTAGCTCCTGAGCACTGGATAACCTGAAACCCCTCGTTTCCCATGACCCTTCACCTTTCCCGCCTCTACCACTGGCAACCGACCCACGCGGCAGAGAGGTCAAAAGTCCGGTCGGTTTATCAGATTTAGTTACCCTTGTTATTGCCATTAACACGCATGTTCTTCTTCTTCTTCTTTTTCTTCGGTGGTAATGGTGCTTGTCACTCACAAAAGTTTGGCAAGGTAGATGAAAAACTCCGCAGCATTTTGAGAAACCCAGATAGCATACTTGCTTTCAACGCATGCCACGCTCCTTTTCCGGTAGCAAGGCACACCCTCCAGCCACTTGCCCACCTCCTCTGCGTTCTACTTCCCAGAATCCCAACCAGCCGAACAGCCAAGGCTACCCACCAGTTACACGCCAGCCGGCTCCAGGACCGTCCTTTATCCTAGCGAAAGTAAGTCGTCCTTGATCGAGGACGGCAGCAGCCGGATTGGTGCCCAAACGCTTGGCTACATGATATCGATGAGGGAGCCCGGATTTATATGTGGGACGAAGATGATTCCGTCAGTGGACGGGGGCACGAGGCAGATATTTATGCCTCCCAAGCGCACCGTCGTGACAGTAGAACAGAAACTGTCCTGTCGGCCTTCTATTGTGATTGGCCAGTGTTTGCAGTTTGACGTGCCCGCGGCGATGGCCCACCGATGATGCACTCCAGTCTACATCTAAATAATAAATGACAACAAAGCCTGGACCCGGTGAATTTTATCGACAACCACCTGTTGGAATCCCGTCTCCGACCCCATCTGTTACCCTTCGCACCCACTTCCACTTTTTTCCCCAATGATTGCTCTATGCTAGCCTTTCATCACTCAGCCTCGTTGTGATCCTGAAACTTGTACTCTTTCAGCATTTCGCTACATTGAATTTTATTGGTCTATGTAACTTCCGACTGTTCTTCTGTTTTACTGCTTGTGCATCCCTTACACTTGTTCCTACCGATGAGTGCGCGCTACGTTACTCTTCGCTCTTGCTGAGTTGCTCTTCATTCCTTGCAGCCTTCGCAATATACTTTGGGTCCGGCTGCCTTAACCTTCTCCATCGTTCCACATTTGGCACGTATATTAGGTAACCGGATTTTCCCGTCTGTCCAAATATTTAGGTTCGCCCAACCCCTGTAAAATCTCTGTTCGTCACCGACACTGCTTCGTTTGGCGCTTTACTTTTCATGTTTCCCCTTTGTCCGAATTCAGCTTCATTCTTGTCAGCGGCATCACCCCCTGTTTGAACTGCCTTCTGTCCCGCCTGCCTTACTAGAGTCTCCCTTGGCATCTATTTCCCTTCAGACATGTTTCACTTCCAATAACCTTGACATCACCCACTCAATCGCACGCCCATTCTTGTGCTGTGCCCCTAACAGGCGACGCGATCTGGCATTGAACCGAGTAGAGCTTCATTGGTCGGCGTCCACATATTCTTATTAGTCAGATTGCACAACCCGTCTGTACACCTTTTCATGTTTTCCTACACCTGATCGAGATCAGTTGTTGTATTTTGGTTAGCGGAACTTACTGGAGACTTGATCCAGAGATTGCTTTTGTATTGAAGGATCTCTTGTTGCATTTGAGTTTGGTAATCGTTAAGGCATTGCTTTTTTCTATGATTAAGTTGTTCAATAGCACCTTTATCTCGGTTCCGGTTTCGGTTCTTGTTGATGTCCTGGATGGACACGCGTTGCTTTAATTCCCAAGCGTTTTGAGGCTTATATCTTACATGTCAGCATTATTGACTAATATTATAGGAGTACCAAATAACAGAAGGCCAACAATACCACAATAATGTAGAATGCACAAGTTGTCTGAACTTTGTTAGCAGCGCAATCAAGTAAACCAATCTGATTGTCCAGGAGCTAGGTCCGCATTCTAAATACTATCAAACCCACATATCATTGCACAACATTGAGGAGTTATATTCATAACATTACACAGGTCTCTCATTCCTGGAACTTTGCAGCTAAAGTGTGTGTAGTGGAAAAGCCCCACCCAGGAACACCGCATAAATTTGGGGAAAATATCCGGGTTTCTATAAATATCAATCCTTTGCATGTGATGTTTTCGTCGCAAAAATGAAAAGCGGGTCAGCTATTTAGGCAGCTTTTATCCTCATGCTATCTGCTTACTATTGTTTGTTTAATCAGCCTGTACATCTAATCTTCTTCCGTGCAAAGTTTTAGCTGTTGCAGTCGCTGTGCGGTACATCCACCGGTTGACTTATGACCAAGTTCTGAGCGTCGTTGTTTTCCGGTTTTACTTGGTAGGTACGTCATTGTTAGCGTATCAGCAGTGCGCATCTTGGATCCGGGTGGATGAACAATATTCTTTCATTATCTCCACAGATGGATGGACTCCGGTTGCAAACAATGTGGGAATAACTGGAGCGATTTGTTAGCTGCGGAAACCAACGACACGTGGATAAACGAACAGCCTGTTGAAGCGTTCTACCACGCAAACAAGCGTTAGAACCTCTTTTCAATTTGAAACTAAGGACGCTGGACCTACACCAGCATCAGTTTGCGAAGCTCAACAGGTTCCCTGCCTTACGTAACCACGGCTTTGACGCCGTACTGCCTACTGCCCCACTGGGGCTTGAGCTGGTAAGATGGATGCTAGCAAGAGAAAACCGAGGCATCTTTCGTCAACCCCTTGTTCTTCTGCTATGCTCTCCATTTTCCTGCAACCAGTGTCACATTTCTCACTTGTGAGTCAAAATCGGAATTGGTATCGTGAAATCGGCCAAACTGCTTAATAACGGTCCAGGTAACTGGTCATTCAATTCAACCTGATGAGAGTCTTCAAATCCGTGGGTTGAGAGGCACCCCGTTTATGCTTCCGTTTTTCGGAAGCCCATTATGTGAAGGAGCTGAGCAAGTTGAGGACGCGAGACATCGCCACACTTATCGCCTCAGCTCAAAACAGTAAGGCGACATGCGGTGGAAAAGGATACGATGCACGTGACAACGTTGCTGCCAAGCGAAAGAATGTGCTGGTAGTTGGAGGGATCAGTGGACAGGTGATCAACGGGACACACCTCAAGCGAGCTGACGACGACCGCATAGTCAAGAGGGGTCCGACAGAGACCATCTGGCCTGGAGGGAGCAAAACGCAATGTTGCAGAGAAGAGCGAAACGTATGGACCCGGATAACAGTGAGTGAGCAGTACATGCGCACCAACAAAGCCAGGCTGTCTACAAGACATGCAATAGCGAATCGCCGGCTGGATGCTGCCTGACCCAACTGAACAGGATTGCGCGGGCCATATGAGCAACGCAGAAATAACGCAGCTTAGTCTGGACCAGGCCCAACATGGCCCCGTACAGGGCAGTCATGTTTTGCACCGATCCCAGCGGACGAATGGCACGTGAGAATCAATAGGCACAAACAGGTAATGTGTAAGCCATAACGGAAACTGGACAGTATATAGATACCAAGCTGAAACGCCACTTCGAATTTTGTACAATATAGCTTATCCAATGGTTTGTGTATAGGATAGTTCAATATCATCCCAACCTTTAACTCTCTGGTGACTACACTATAGTACGGTGCACGCCTCTATTTAAGTAGTGTGTTCATTTTTAGTTTTTTGTTCGGTAGAATAGCACAACTTGTGGTGGAGGACAAGGTGGCAAAAGTGAAAGGAACTTTCATGCGGGAAACAGCTGTGTATGATCTCGCAACAAACCCACCTTTAATTATCGGTTGGTGCAGTGCTGAAGAGCAATTCTAACCAAGCATACTGGTGGTCCCCCCGTCCCCAATCACTGAGTTCACGGTATCTAGACATGCTAACATTTATGATTGTTAGTTACAAACTTTGAACCCTAGTGGTGCGCTGGCCACACTGCCATTCTTCCCGACCAAATACAGCTAGCATGAAAGGGACACGAATAGGTAGCTGCTCAGTAGGCATCCGAGCACTTACCCAACTCGCTTAGCAGTCGGTAGAGTAGCTCTGATTTAAATCCGTCAACCAAGTCCCTCTTTGCCAATATGGTATTACTTACTTGGCAGCAACATTAAGAAGACAACGAGTACCAAAGACCGAAGGCCTCCAGTCTCTTTGGTATGAACGCGCCGAGTCGAGTAATTAGAACCATTAAGCATGAGTTCTGGAAACCCAATCAGTCTGCCTGGGGTCAACGGAGTTAAACCTTGTGAGGTAAACTCGTGAAAGTAAAAGGACCGCAGCATTACCAGAGTACAAGCTGCAGCTTCAGTTTATTGTACAGACATGGTAATAATGTTGTATACGGAAAATAGAGAGTCAGTAGGTTTACACCTGTGTTGCACCATCGATATAATATCGGGCACGTACACGGAATAACGTCATTTATTACCGCGCACTTTCAACGCAGTTCGGCTGTGCGACGTCTTATTCAGATGCATGAGGAAATCACCCAGATTTAATAGCCGGTGCGTCATTATAATATCCATTCGAAACAGGCGACACAACAGGGTGTAAACCCGTCTCCTGTATCTGTCTTCGTACGACCTACCCCGGAAACTGCGGATGAGCCCGGTAGCCAAATACCGATCAACTACCAGATTTTGCCCTCGCCACGGGTGCTCGGACAATAGGCTGGTGAGCTGTACTCGAGCATTCGGTTTATATGGTAGAGAAGAGGCGAGTGGCGATCGCCTCAGACCAAGTGCAGCAGCTGCGACTGAGCGTTCAGTGCATGCACAGTGCTTTCACATATAGCTTGTTCGTGTTATCCACAGACTTCCAGTCGCAGCGTGAGAGTACGCCTAGAACATCATAGAACGTTCTACGTACACATCATCCCCTCTTTACCAGACTCATAACTAATGAACTGACTAGATTAAACGGCAGATGGACGTCTACAGATCACGTAGACAGGCGGTCGAGGTCGTGCTGAATTAGGCCACAGTCGTCGAGAGCATCAACCATTCTCCAACTCTTCAGTTCGTCTGCAAACATGACAAAGGCAACCGAAGAAGCTGAGGCACTTCGTTGTTGTGGATCAGGAACAAAATGAGCCCCCAGTATTGTGCCTCGGTGTACCTCACTGTTTGAAAGGTACACGACAGTTAAATGATCATCCACCTGGTCCCTCCAATTCCGTCTAATAAAGAACTCGCTGAATCCCTGGTGCAATGTGGCACCAGCTTGTGTAGGAGGAAGTATAATTCACTTTGTCGAACGTTCTACTGAATTTAATATGGACCACGTGGACTGACTTCTACCGGTTCGGCACTTGCAACCACTCGTACCTCGTTACCAGCAAGTTGGTGATGCAAAAGTTGGTTTCCATGGAACAGTACTGTTCCGATGTTCGGAGATCTTTCGATCCAAACGGCCGCAGCAGATTTTTCTTCAAGATCTCGAGCACCGTGGCCAAACTGGAGACTAAACTAATTTGCCGGATACTGTCCCCCTTGCTTGGATCACCACCCTTCGGATATGGCTTTGTTACCGAGCATTTCCAGTCGCTCGGCAATGCACGTTCGGACAATGACCTGTCGAACAGATCAGTCACGGAAGTCGGGAAGATGGCCAATGGGAACCTAAGAATCTGCGGATGGAGCCCGTCAGGACCGGTAAGCTTTGTGGCATCAAGAATGGCGAGTAGATTGCGTACATCTTCCACACCGCAATTCAAGCTGTCGATTCCGGTTTGGGCTGAACAAGTAGAACTCGGTACTAACGTAGACCAACTGTAAATGCAGAAGAGAAGTGAAAACAAACTACTACATTTAAGTGATGTGGCTGATCGTTCCAAACCTTAGAGTTCACGCGAATCAAGAATAGTAAAGGTTGTTGTTAGCCACTAAAACGAACGATATGGTTTATTAATGTAAGAACACGTCACTGTTGATTGTTTGCTTTAAGCCACCACACAGTAACACGTGGCTCGGTCATCGAATCCGTTGTCTACATCCAGCAGTCACCCTAAGAATGCGCAAACGTATATCGGGACAGGTTTTATATGGGGCAATGCGTGGAATTATGGATTGGACTTATGTGTCTCAAGATACTGCATTTGTCTGAACCGGCTAGCCGACGCAAAGCGGAGCTGTGTCTGCCATACATCATGGTTCTAAATGCTGAAAGCCTAGGTGCAAGATGGACAGGCCACATGTTCCTGTCTAATATCCAAGTGCGTCATTACATTTTAGTGAGCTAGGATGTCAGCTCAGTTGTGCATTCTTTTTCGCTCGTGACATATATTTGCCAGCTCAACCCCAAGCAGTTGCTCAGGTTAAACACATACCTTTTAAAGGTTAGAGTACATGCAAAAGACGCCGCGAAGCATCTTGCCCGTATTATGTTTCCACCTGCTTTGGAGTGTTCGTAGCCCCTTTTACCGTTCCAGCAGACACCACTTCCTCTGAGCATCGGTATTCAGCCTACCATTGGGGATGTTTTGTTGGATCAGTGTGCATGTGAATTGGTGTCCGGCTATGGAATAGCCGTGATTAAAAAGGCTGATTTCATGGGAAAGAAATAGATGCTTGAATGTTCCGCCCCAGTTGAGGCTTCGGTGGTCGTTCACAAGTAAGTGCAGAGTTTGAAGAAGGCCTGGTTTCAAGTTTTGCAGAACGGCTACTTTCAGCAGTGACATCTGATCGACCGTTACAAGTGTTTTCGGTGAACCACTTAACCCCCAGGTCAGGTGCTTTCTGCTGGAACATCGTTGACATTCCGCTTGTCGCAGGCGTCCGATGGTACCTAGTTCTTTAGGGCCGTGGTCCCTAACCCCCGGACTGCGGACCGGTACCGGTTCGTGGATCAAATGGTACCGGGCCACCCAAGAAATATTAAATTATTTCCATTTATTTACAGTGGTGTATTTCTCTCGGGATTTTAGGACTTTCTATGGACGAGAGGTTAAGCGGGAGCTGATAGGCTGCGAGTGGCTGTGGCGTGTAGCTTTGGTGGAGAGAAGGTGTGTACCACTCTTCTCCCTGTTCAACAGTGCCTGGTGTAGATGTATATTGTGTTTTAGTTTTACCCTTTTTCCCTCCCCGTTTGCTATTTGAGTTTAAAGATATTTTATTTGCCAGGTTATCTTTTCGTCACTTGAGCGCGCAAATTTAACCTGGAAATTAGCAAAAATAAGTACGAAACAGACGTCGTTAGAAAGTTGCTTTGGGAAATAAAAAGGACTAGTGAAGAGGCAGAAGAGCTCTCAACATCAAAGAAACATAAAACTTTCACCAGATACTCCCATGAGTCCAACTTGAAATATGGATTTATCGGGACAAGTGATTCCCACACACCAACCCCGCTCTGAATAGTTTGGGGCAATCGGCTCTCTAATGAGGCAAAAAAAAACCTTGAAAACTGCTGCGCCACTTGAACGCGAAGCATCCTGGATTAGAGGCAAGTCCCTAGAGTATTTTGAAAGAAAAATACGGAAACACGAAGGACAGAGTAAATTTCTGTGAGCCACCACATCAATGAAGGAGAATGCAGTGAGACCATCATATTTAGTGGATAACCGTATTGCTAAGGCTACAAAGCCGTTCACTATTGGCGTAGAATTGATCTTGCCCTTCACTAAAGACATTTGCCGTGAACTTGTAGAGACGCTGCTGCTAACATGATAGCATATGTGCCTTTGTCGGCTAACACTGTGATTAGACGAATTGAGGAAATAGCCGAAGACATTGCGATACAATTGTTGGAGAGGATTAATACATCACCGTGGTACGCACTCCAGGTTGACGAATCTACAGATATCGACAACAAGGCAATACTACTTGTTTATGTGCAATTTCTTTAGCAGGAGGATGTGGATGAGGATTTGTTATACGCACTATCTTTGCCAACCAGCAGCACAGGAACGGAAATGTTCAATTCGCTGGCTGGTTATATATCAGGACAACCAAAATGGTCCTTTTGTGTCAGTATATGTACAGACGGAGCAGCTGCCATGACCGGACGACTGGTTTAACTGTTCGGATTAAGGAGGCTAAACCTGAGAGTGAATCTTGGCATTATCTCATTCACAGCGAACTACTGGTAAGCCACAAACGTCCACGGAATTTAACAGTGTATTGATTGATGTCATGGGGTTATTAACCATATCAAAGCACATGCCCTTAACTCGCGCCTGTTTGAGCAGCTTTGTAAGGAGATGGACGCGGAGCACAGATGTCTTCTCTTGTACACAGAATTAAGATGGTTATCCAGAGGAAGATCACTAGCCAGAGTATTGGAAATACGAGAACCATTGCATAGATTTCTCTCAGAAAAGAAGTCACCGCTGGTAGTACGTTTCAGTGACAAGGTATGGGTCGCAAAACGGGGCTTACCTGTATGACATATTCAGCCTGCTCAATGAACTCAACCCATTCCTTCAGGAGAAAATGACAACCGTTTTCAACTTGGCAAACAAAGTAGCTGCATTTAAAGCTAAACCGGAGTTATGGAGACGGCGCGTAAACAGACGCAGTTTGGACAGGTTTCAAACATTGGTGGGGATTTTAGGCGAGACTGACCCTGAGCATTTATTCTCCCATTTGGTGCACGATCACCTGTTTCTGCTTTTAAAAGAGTTCGAGCGCTACTTCCCAAGCACCAAAGACCCACTAACTGGTAAAGAATGGATCCGAGACCCATTTTTCAAAAACTAGGTGAGTGTAGCATGTCCGTGCATGAAGAAGATCATGCACTGGAGATTGCAAACGACGGCAGCCTTAAAACTACGTTCGAGGCAACAACTCTGCCGGTATTCTGGAGTAAAATCATGGAGGATTACCCTCAGATGGCCATCACAGCATTGAAATGCCATTTCCGACATCCTATTTGTGTGAAGGGAGGTTTTCTGCAGTGACAGCAACCAAAACAAAACAACGGAATAAACTAGACATAAGCAACACACTTCGGGTGTCACTGTCTCCTGTTACCCCCAGATGGAACAGTTTCGTTGCAGAGAAACAGGCTCAGGATTCTCAATGATTAAGCTTTCTAGTGAGCTAATATATGTTCAATCACTTCATTTCCACTTTTTAGTGTAACTGTATTTTATTTTTAAGGCAGGTTTAAATACAAGTAAACTAACCTTGTTAAATCGAAACATTCTAAAATAAAAACAATTAAAGCCGCATCGCAGCTGGTCAAGGTAAAATCATCAAACATTCACTGGTCCGCGGCCATAAAATGGTTAGGGACTAGTGCCTTAGGGTAGCCACTAACTGAAATGCGTCCCAGATAATAAGCAAAATACAGCTGACCATAGTGCGAAATATATTCTTTAGAACATGTATAATTCCTAACATTTAATGTTTTCAAACTGGTCTGTTAATGTCAGGCTGACAAATTTTGTTCAAATAACTCTAGAACAATACTGGGTTGTAATGCTTGGGAGCATCGGGCAGCAAGTTGGATAGACCTGTTTGGTAAGTTGGTCTACAAGAGAAGATGACGCGTGGAGGATAGGTGCATTGAAGTACACAATTTCGAACAGAGGGGGGGTGGAAGTGTTCACAAGTGGAATAGTTGGGTACAACAGAAGAAACCAGAAAAACGAAGAAGCACAAAAATAGTAAATTACATCACGAGAAAAAATAAACTTGAAATGCTTAGCGAGTAGTAGAGAATTGTGGGAAGCATTCGGCTAATAGTTTTATTCATCTTCTTACACAATTGCCCAGAATATACGAATTATCTGTTATTGCGAATGTTATTGAGGAAACGTGTTTACCTCGGCTGCGGCTCCCTATGCTGAGACAAAAACGAAGGCAAAACTCAACGAGCTTGTGGTGTGTGACCAAAGTGTAACTTGAATGACGTTCACGTGCGCTCGGTCAGTAAGCAAACGTTTCGAATCGTTTTTTCAAGCAAACCCGGCAGCGGCTAATCTCACGCAGCACCGTTGTATCATCCTGCGTATGCTCTGTCATATATTTCCCTGGTGGCTTCTGGAACTCTGTACCGTTGCTCACGTGTCGCAGATAGTAGGCTTTTGCGTCCGACCAGTAATGACATAAACTCATCCCGTTATTGCATTCCAACAAGGGGGAGTACCGAAAGTACTCCAGGCAACTTCCAGGAGAGGATAATTGTTGTCCACCACCAGTGCTTCCTCCGGTATGCTGACAAATTATATAAAAGAATAGCGCATCAATCCGGGATGTGGTTGTTAGCCAGCAACATTTAAAAGCATATATAACTGCATTGTGAAACGACAGATGAGGTCAGACATAGCTCATCGAACAACGTTGATAAGACTATGGACTGCAACGGAGGGGAGGAAATAAGCGAATGGTCGATGAACTATGTGTTGCGCACCATGGTGAATTTAGCCCCGTTGTTCTTAGAAAGGCAGTCCGTTGTTTTAAGGTGGACTGCACCAATCAGCTTACCAGAATTGCAGTTAAATTACAGGAACTGTATGGTGCAACACGCGGAAAATTTTCATTATGCAATCAATCAGTCTCAGGGTTAAGTAAGTAGTAGTTACGCAGTTGAGCTTAAGTAAGACCAGATAACCAGGCCAGTCTGGTTCCGCAAGCGCTGTCACAGCACAACTTTAATCTATTCATGCACTTTTGTATGTAGGGCAACAAACGAATACTTCGAGTACACAGTGTAACGTTTGCATGTAACCTTTGTACAATCTGCATGAGAATTAGGGAATCCCAAGCAACTAGCTAGTTATACTATGTCCTCTGACAAATGACAAAACTTTCTACTCAATAACTCCATGCCTATTCCTGTTGAATTCGATCTCAATGTCAGCCAACTAAAGTACAACGCAACGCTTAGGCTACTGCGTGGCGACTTGACAATGACTTATATGATCCTGAAGAATCCAAACCATTCTTGTCGTCACCTACTAAAGCTGAATAGCAATACCACACTCAGAGGAGACCAGCTAAAGCTGGCCACACAACACAGCCGGTTGGAATGCCGCCGAAATTTCTTTTCTCTTCGTGTATGCGAACACTGGAACGCTCTTCCCACATACGTGGTTTCTTCCCCCACGCTAACGGTGTTCAAAAGACGTCGGGATGATTTGCTTATCCACTTACATTACGATATATACTCACAGATGTCTAGGTCAACCAAACACAAACAATCGGTGCTCATTCTCAGCTTTCGTGCTTCACTACTTACACACTGCTGTTGTGGAATATACTTTCGGATATATTACGACTGCATTCATCAATTCCCTCAGTCCAAGAAAGCGGCGCACGAGTAAGCGTTATCGTTTCTTTTGTTCTTAAGCCACATTCCCCATATTACTTCCTCATCTTACTCTGCAGTGACAATTCAGTACACATTCCAAAATGTTTATATGAATAAGGGACACCTGAATCGCTAGACGCTGAAATTGACGATTTACACTTATGTTTGCTTATACTTCCACCATCCTGCGGGACATTTAAAGCAATCGCTTTTTTACCTGTAATATATCATTGTTCATTGTTGTACTGTTGATCAAAGCGTGAAATCTAGCTAATGCCAAAATTTACGCCCATTCGTGCACTAGCCTGGGTGCACCAACTGTTCGTGCTTACTTGCTTATTTGCTACTCATTAAAGACATTATGAACTAATGTTCGTGGGTAACTGGATCCTAGAGTAAGGTCTAAGTTTAATGCTCCCAGACACGTAACAGGAGTGATAACCACGTGGGAGAAGCACAAATGGTACAAGGTCTAACTTTGCCAGCCCTGACAGGGCAGACATAAAACATGTCATGAAACTGGCGCAGTTGACTCGACTAAACAAACCACTGAGCACTGAGTGGCTAATGGTTGGTCAGTCTAAATCTAAGATGATGGATATTTATATAGGCAAAAGTGTGGATGAGGTAGGTACAAAGTTTGACATCACACACGAATCACCTATCGCGCAATCAGTATAGCAAATGTGATGCTCACATACCATAACGAAACTGTAGCCATTCCAAAGCTCAGCCCATCCGTTTGGGCAATAGACCTCTTGAAGCTGGTTTGCTTGGGCGTGAAAAGCATATGGCTGAGTTGGGGCTTCACAAATGACACACCGAGCAACGCGTCTGCGGACTTCGCTCACGTCCAACGGCATCATAGGTAAAGGTTCTGTAGTGGCTAACCAGTAAGACCTATCTGCTCGAACTCCAAGCTGGCATGTTCCATCCCGAAGACATTGGAAAAATGGCATTATGCTGAACATATTCAGGCACGAACTATGAGATCCTTTAAAGATAAAAGCATGAAGAAGAACTCATTAGGGAACCGAATGTCGTGGATCGAAATATGATGGTATCGAGCCCAAAAAGGTTTTGTTTTGGATAGCGATCTCCAGTGGTCTCCGAGTCACTACAGTCTTCGACATTGGTTTAGAGTAGAGCGTTTACATACTACCGCAACAAATTGGAGGGCCTGCTTAAGATTTAAAAATACAGAAAGCATAAGTCTAGGAGTGGAAAATCTCTAATGAACCTATTTGATGATGAGTTCACTTTACTAAGTGCGAAACGTTGTGTGTAGTCGGCTTTATCCGGAAGTTAGGGCATGTGCATCTTCTTATTGATGAAACCACGCCCACCAACAAATGGTCGTCTGGCCTCCCAAATCTATGAACGTTCGCTAATTTTTGACAGTGTTACACGGTTTTGTGTTGTTGTTGCGTTGCGATAGACGTTAACTTACAATACTGTTTTCTTGGAACAGCAGATACACTCTTTGACATAGCGAACAGTTAGCCTTTGTAACAGTTAAATCTTCTCACTTGCTGCAATTCCGAAACCTGGACTTACTCTATCCCACACGACTTCAAACCTAAACGAAGGAGAAAGTCAAAATTACCTTGTCCAAAATGACGCGTTAACCGCAGGCAAACTGGAACTGTACCACGGTCATATTCATAGGTCATCTCATGACCTACTACTTCTAGAATTAGGTCAGCTGTCAAGGTTAGTTGTTCCACGGTTATTTGGCTGGTCTGCAGATAGTTGCTAGTCACGTGCAGGCCTTAGAACATTCCAGCACCTTCGAAATCGATGCGATAATTAGTAACAATCGATTAATTGCTGAAATAATGGATTTTGTGGGCATTTCTTACTTTCTCCCGGACAGCAACCCAGTGGGTGAATCAACCGTGGAGCTGGCGAAACGGCTGATTGACACCCTGACCAATAGTGAACTGTTCACTCAACGAAGGCTCTAGATGACCTCGATAGGGGCTGTTAAAACCTACCGAGATCGCCGAATGGATACACGGCACGTAGTATTTTATCCTAAGTTTAGCTAGTTACTTGGCTTCCTTCGGAATTCGATATATATATATATATCACTATTTACTCTGTGTTATTAAGTAACACAGTTTTAGCAACACCACGTTTTCCCTTTTTGGGCCTACGTGTCCAACTGTATTCCTTCCACATACAATTAACGGGTGAGATCTGTGAATCTTTGTTTATTTTTCTTCTAGTCATCATATTTGTGTCTTCTATATTTATTTTATCCGGCACGCGAGCTAAACGTAAGAATCTTGGTCGAAGTATCAAGAAAACGGCTACGAACACCAAAGCTTCAGCATCAAAAGTGCACTCAACTTTGACGAAGGGATGCGAAACCGTTCTTTCTGATCAACAGACCGAGACGTTGGTTAAAATCAACTCATTTGAAATCGAAGTAAATATCCTCATGAACGAATTGCTTTCTAGTGATAGAACTTGGCAGATTGTGCCTTCAACTAATTTGTCGGATATTAACAAATGCGGTACTCCAGATGAGCTGAAATCGGCCGATGAGCTAATTGCAACTATTGGTAATAAAGTTAGTGAGCGCGCTCAATTGCCTTCAACGCAATCATCTTCAACTCTCTGAATCGTCTGGTTCTCGGCAGATCGAAGCGCGTACTCTTGAATTCGTGCAAAATTCAGCTGGACTGTTGCACATTTAGACGACTGAGAAAGAAGGTAGCAGAATGATCCCCCCCGTCGTCTGCACATTTATTATCCGAGAAGTGGCTAAAATCTTCTTAGAGAAAATATTTCACATGAGAGCTCAGAAGGACCTTGGCCAGATGTTAGTTAAGAACGATAAGACACCACTACAGAGAGCCATTCTAACTTCGGGTACGGCCATGCTAAACAACAAAGACGCTCTGTGCCACAGTGTAAAACTACTAGTAGCCTGGTCATAACACTAAGCGTACATGTTGAATTATTCCCTAAGCACCTATTCGCAGTCATACAAAAAAACAATTACGCCAAGAACGACAACGGAGGGTGGACACCAAACCATAAACTTCACACTACTTCTTCATAATCTTGCCATTAATTCGATAACAACACAAGTAAAACAACGACACGAGGGACCCAGGATGACCTTGAGAGCGATATTGCGCTGCATCACCTAGCTGCTGACTTTCATGATGTTCAACTACCAAAAACCCATCCATTCACTTGTTCTCCGCAGTTTAACTAACGACCTAAAAGACGTAAGGCCCCTTTGGCCCCGTGTGCTCAAATGACGCTCTTCACTCCCATGATGGAAACTGCATCTTCAAGATAAAGCGGTAAACTAAGTAGCCACAGGCCAAATCTCAAAACCAGAAGCTACATATGGAAACGCAAACCACAACAACACCGCAAAGACCTGTTTTCCCAGATCCTGCAATCATCCCGACGCCCGTACTTATTGGAAAAACTGGACGTGGAAATTCGCAACCGGGAGCGCGACTAGTACTTCATTGAGCAAGCAAAAGGAACTTTTCCCAATGAGCAAGCGTGCACTACATTGACTAACCGACTGAACAAGATGAATACTAGCATTCGACAAAATCCCATATATATAGCAGTTAGGTTTCACTTCGTAATGGTCGGCTGTCGTCCCCATGGCTTTGTGGCATAAGCGGCTGGTTAGCTGGCGTTAGCCTCTAGCGGTCATGGGTTCGATCCCCAGTAGCGGACCGATGGATGCGCAGCACTGACGAGACCCAATAGGGCAAAACGCGCGTCTGGTGCTTTTCCGGATTGGTAGTTTACCTATGCGGCTTGGAATCTAATTGCGATGAACCAACTAAAATCCCATTTGTTGTCCATTGGGTTCTTGTCCCTCACAGTGTAGCACCATCAGTTAGTTCCGAGACAGCAACTGCCCTAAGCATCCCCGACGGAAATGCTGAGAATAAAAGCCCTAGATGAAGACAATACTGGATTTCGGTACCCACCCTTCAACTTGGTCGTGCAAATGCCCACGCTTAACTAAACGGATGCTGTTCGGAGTCAGAGACGAAGATTCATTAGTCCAACCTTGCGACAACATGTGAGAAGTGACACCATAGCTGAAACTTCGCGTCACTCGATATAGCAGCAAAAGCCTTCTATCCAAAAGTAGTCTCAATGCCAAACAATCGAACCGGCCTGTCGATTTACTTATTCCCCCAACATAAATTAACATGCATCCAGTCACCGGCCATGTGCCCGGCCTACTCCATTTTCTGGGCACGGTAATCCGGCACCTACCACTGCAACTAATCCCATGAGACCAGTTGGTTTTAACATAATTCTTTTTACACGAAGTAGTGCAAGTGCGCTAGTTGTTGCGGTCTGTACGTACCTGAAGAATGGGGATGAAAGTAATAGAGCTGACGGTCTAACATCTCATTTGAAAGGAATTTGCAAGGTCGAAATCAAACAGCTACTATTTCCATTCCAGATACGCTCCTAGAGATCGGAATGACGGAGGTTTACCTCAAAGTGAACCGAGGTCTCTATAGAGGTTGCGAGTCGCAACCCAACCACACAGAGTGTTCCCTAAATTCTGCTTTGGATTGCTTTCCGCTGTGCCAAGCGCTGCTTGCGGATCTCAGTAGCATAGTGTTCAGGGCGTCAGCCGTGAACTACTAGGCTCTGAGTTCCACCCCAGCTCAGGCTATCTCCACCTGACGAGTCCAAACCAGGACGAAACCGCGGTTGTGGTGTGCCAGTGCTGGGAAGAGCAACACCCATCTATTTCCAAACAGCTACTAGATGCTTTATCCAGCTATTCTCTCTATCTCGATCAGCTTTGAGTTCTGTGATTCTTATGGGGATGTCACCAATGTTAGGTTTAGCCCACTGTAGACATTCCGCTGCGCTGGATATCGATCTCTTTCTCGCGTTGTTTACAATTTGACCCTGGAATTAAACAGTAGCCTGCTCTGTGCCCCTAAGTGAGGAAGAATTCGCTCGAAATAGCCTAAGGTGACATCAAAGTGTGGTAACTGATCTGATCCTTAGAGAGAGCATTGTGCAATCTGGTCCTCCTTGCGACACCTGTATCCTCGCTTCAAACGGACACCTCGTTTGCTTCTTCAAGCCCTCTTTGTGAGACCGTTGTTGACTCCGTTCACAGCAGGCTTGATCACGCCCCTACTCACTTCCGATTTAACCCAGTGTATCGGACATGTTCACTGTCGCCCCCGCCTTTGTCTTGACCCTGGAAGTGTGCTGACTTCGCTTTGCCTTTGTGGTTTGGACCGGTTCGTCAAGCCAAGAGCCCCATTGTCTGTTAGCACGCGCAGTCACATTACGCACCAAGTTGAGTGCATAGTTGAGGTCCGTGTGGCAAGGCTTCAAATACCGTCCAGTTGAGTATGCCCACGCGGGTCTTCTACTTTGCGTAGCGTAGCTACAGTGCAAACACTTTTTGCTGCTCCCCAAAGCGCGACTGATCCGTGCCGCAGATGGATCTAGGTTTAGCAAGCGTGCTGGCATATTGTCCGATTGCTATTGGTTGGTTGCAGTTGACCACCCAATACGATCCTGGGTGCAATTTCGATGATTATCGGATGACCTTTACTGCACTACTGAGGGAAGCTGCTAACTTACGGATGAAATCGAATGCATTGAGGATGTAATCAATTGAGCAATAGTGTATTGATGGACATATTAATGTACGATATCTATCCTATGACATGTCGAGTCGTTTCAGACGCACCGGAGGGTTGTTTTGTTGCGGTAAGTTGCCCCGCCTGTGGACCAGATAGTTAAAATTGCTTAACTCCTCAAGTCCTGAATTTATTTACCCATCGCTCGACATGAACCACAAAATTTTACTCCGCACACTGTAGAGCAAAGTATCAGAGTTCTGACCTTTATTTAACTGCTGACAGAAGACTATTGTATGTATCCTCGCGAGTAACGGCAGGAATTACGCTGGCACTGAAGCAGTATTACAATTTAAACAAAGTGGTACTTGTGAGTACCGCCAGTACACAAAGGGTTAATAAGTGTATCTTATGTTCAAGCGACTGTGCGTTGATGAGACTATTACTACTAAATTTAGAGCCAGTTAAGCAGCTTGGTATGGCTGCATTAGGTGTGTCAATTTCAAAGTTAGCAGGTTTGTAAACTGTCGCTGACTCCCGGCTTGTTTCGGTTTTAGTAGACTTTGAGCTCGCTCTCGTATTAGTGATAGTGGCATCAGAACGTGATCAATTAATCGCCGACGTGTGGTGCGTATCAGGAGGGGTTTGTGAGCATTCTCGTGATGTGATGATGATAGATTGCTGGTCCAATGGTGATCGGTATCATTAAAATATTCGTAATATATCGTACCGGGGTTTTCAAGAGACAACCCGATACTGGATGCCAAACATTTGCTGGAGTCTGTGTCCGTTAGATTTTTGGATAGAGGATTAACAACAACTAAGCTCTCTCTGGAATTGCTGCGGCGATTCTCAATTGGTCATGTTACTTAAAATGGGGACGTGTGCGGGTAACCGGGAGCCAGTTGTTGCAACTTGTTGTAAGGGACAAAACCCAATGGACAAGAAATGGGATTTGTCAACTTATAGTATACGCTTAGTTCAGTCGGGTAGTAAATTTCGTACGCGACTGCTAATGAGAAATAGCTCGTTTTCCTTGATCAGTAAAGTACGCGTCAAGATTCAGGTTGCGAATTCTCACGTTCGGCATTCCAACAAGTAGTAGCGTTGGGAGGAATGCATGCTCTGGGAAAACAGGCTTTGCGGTGCCATCAAGATTTCGGTGTCCATGTGTGGCTTTGTGGCGGTCGGCGCAAGCCGTTTTCATTAGCATCATACTGCTCGAGAAGTAGTGGAAACTTATAACATTTTGCAGGCATGTTAACGCATTGTACCAAGCTTTTAGGGTGCTGCATTTTCGCAATCGCATGCTGTGCATTCAAGTTAGCTAGGCGAAGAACGCTGTTTTGGCATCGTTGACACTCTCATCGGTCATGGGACGTTAGCCAATGGGACACCGGTTAGAAGCCCCGAGCATAAGCGCCAGACAATCCACTGAAAGTGGCCGAGCCCCACTTACTGTGCTGCGCTGGTGCGCGTCTATAGGAAATCCCGATGATTTCTCTCTAAACTGAAACCGTCCAATGGGCAAGTTGTGATGCCTGTCTAAGGAGGAGATCCTAGCTACCACATGATCCGAAGCTTGCGCCGTAACCAGTGCGGACATACATACAAACCACCACATGAAGCGGTCTATATTTATTGATCGCTAGCCGCTACCTGGTGCTGGCTTATTTCAGCAGCCTAACCATGGTTACGATGGTGGCGTAGACAGGCATTCTCCTAACTGGTATTCCGCAGTCCCTTAGGTCTGTGGGAGTCAGGCAGTTGCCGTGGTTAGACAATGCACACTCTAACCTGAATCAGCAATGGCTGCTAGGCGGTTGAACAATTTTGTGCGATTGTTATTGCGACGAACATGGGGGACATTGTTCCCGTTGAAGTAGATGGACCGACCTCACACCACCTCACACGATTCTCGCTTGACATAGGGGTAGAGTGCTAAAGTGCCTGTCTACTAGCCGTGCCCCTAACAGCTCCAGTAATCTAGATTTTGTAATGAATGTTCCAGAGCTGAACCTCTTTGCTAGAACACGGGTTTCTAGTGTGCATAGTAACCAACTTCCTATAATATATGGTTGCAACGATAAAGTACAATTATAAACCTTCCAGCTCTTTTCGTGTTTATCCGCAGAACCTCGATTTGCTCTTTGTTGGCCCTCAGTCTTTCCAGGGTACTTGAAGAAATGCTTTGTTGGCACACCGGAGGATCGTTCGCCGGCATCGGTTGATCAAGTATCAGCTTCCGCAAGCAAACCAAATGGTTGTCTTTTTGAAGCATACGGAAAACTCACCTTTCTATGTACAGTAGATTACCATGCTATTCTTGAAACTCACCGTATCGGAAAGATTACCGTTTTTCCATGCTGGACAAAGCTGCTGTTCTTACTTGATGCATGAACAATTGGGTTTCTCTCTCCCTACTAAAAGTACACACTTAATATTCACTTATAACTCTCCCGGTGAAATGACGCAGCATTTTCGCAAGTGACCGGAGGATTTTCACTCTTATTTCATTAATCTTCCAATTGGCTATGGAGGACAGAGTCTCCTGTTGATACTATCCCTGACCCCATCTAGATGATTGTCATATTGCTATCTTACCTAGGAATTGCATTCTTCCTTGGGATCTGAACGATTGGGTTCGGCTCTTTTCACTACAACAAGAACACGTGCACCTACTATTCCCCCCCCTGGAGTTACACCGATGTTTCTAGATAGGATCTTCAGTCTGCACTCGAAGGGCCAAAATTTGCCCTTTACATTCTCACAGGTTAAAACCTGCACTTGGATATGTATAGCCTCTATCCTACTACATCTGGAGATCGCCAATCCCTGTCAGAGACAGTGTTCTTATCCTTCTCTGCTCTCCGAATAATAGGCAGTACGTCCTCTCTTGGCACTACTTAGCTAGGATTTAGGCACGATTAAGCCCTGCGGTCTTAATCTTACAAACTGCAATGATTTAGCCGACCAATCAAATGACGACTATCCCATCGCATGTTTCGCTGTAATCGAGGCACCGATCCAATCGAACAACTTGCTGCTATGACGCGCAGTTGACTGCGGGCAATTCAGTTCTGTTTTTGAAGCACCATCTTGATCAGACACTCGTGTTCCTCCAATCCCACATAATTATTGTTAATTTTTTTCTTTCTGTTCTAAGCAGAATAGAATGGAAACATTATTGAGCTTCAGCAGACTTATTTAATCTGGACACCCACACCTCATCAATACTAGTTATCAGCATATTATCTGACTAGCTGAGGAACACTCGCTGCGATATTTTATGCGCTTCAAAAGTTCTGTAATTAGCTGATCATGCCCTTTCAGACTTGGGTCGTGCAATTCGGGATTGAAACATTTATTTCTTTACTTATTTCTTTAAAATGCCACGCTGCTCATGTGGTCATATTACTAAAAATAAAAATTTAACATCGACATAGGGGTACGCAATTAAGCTCAATATACACCTATTCTAGGCGCATAAAATTAATTCTCGACTTTACTTGAAGTGCTATCGACCATATAGGTCTGTAGCAAGCCGTAAAGCAAAATCACTCACCCAAATCCATAGTGACCAATTCTCCATTGCCGTTGGCCATCACAAAGCTGTACCCGTCGCCAATCTTTTTAGACCCTGGTGGGCAGACCAGCTCCGCGTCAGGATTCTGGAAGTGTCGGGTAAAGAGATACGTCGAAAACAAGGCTTGTCCGGATGGACCACTGGGTCCTGGAAAACCTGTGGGGCCCCGGTCGCCAGGCGCACCTCGTGGACCAACGTCCCCCGGTAATCCTTTAACACCCGGTTCGCCCTTAGCACCTGGGCTACCTGGTTCTCTTCCTTGTGGGCCTGGAAGACCGATTTCTCCTTTTTGGCCTTTCTCTCCCCGTTCACCAGGAATTCCTGGAATCCCCTTTGGTCCTTGAAGGCCTTTGTCACCTTTGTCTCCCTTTAATCCAGGTATACCGACCGCATCATCGCCTGGCAAACCTGGTGGTCCCATGGGCCCCGGATCACCTCTCATGCCACGGTCACCTTCAGGTCCATAGGGTCCAGGCCAACCAGTCTCACCCTTTTCACCTGGTGTCCCAGGTAACCCAAGTTGACCGGGTTCACCAGGAAAACCAACGTCGCCTGCAGGTCCCTGATCTCCAACCGGCCCCATGGGACCGGGATCACCGGGTACTCCAGTAGCCCCTTTTTCGCCCTTTGGACCAGGACGTCCTGGTAAACCTTTAGCGCCTGGATGCGCCATGTCACCCGGATCACCGTATTCACCAGGCTCACCCTTCTTACCTGCATAAAGAGAAGGAAGTAGGCATATTGATGTCAATGTGAGGCTCAGCAAATACTAATTTAATGCAGCTAAATAAGCCTGTATCGTGAAGGCGCTTGATACATAGAGTAAGTGCGGTCTTAACAACTAAGCAGTCCTCATTTGAACGGTGATGTACCTAACGCAGGTGTTACGTAAAATCATAAAACCGACAAATTGCATGCAATGGCTGCGTCATCAATTGGCATAGTGATTCACGTAGACTTGTCAAAGCTCTTCAGGCACATGTCGGTAAGATTTTGTTCGAGTGAATGCAGCATTGTCAGAGCACAAACAAGTAATACAATATACTTTCTGAAAGCTTCATCTGGCTCTACATTTGACGCACCTAAGTCCACATACACTTTACGGTGTACAGCGTATGATAAGCGTATGGTGGACATATATGCCACTAAAATGAAGGACGTTAGACTGTGCTACAGTTGAGGCTACTAAACAGGGTTTGCCCAACCATTAGCAAAAGCAATCATTCTCCATTGTGTGACTGTTTAGCAGAAAGTCAACAATCCACAGATGCTCTGGCAAAACCTAGTACATCTTTTGTAACCGATTGAACTTTGCCAAACCATTTGAGCCGTCCTCACTTGCTAAGGATGCATAATTCGAACCTCACACAAAAGAGAACGGAATCCGGAAAAAGTACACTACAGAAAATCCCTGGGTGATTATCAGCGGTTCCTTGGGAGTGGCTTACATTAGCTTGAGTGAGCCGTACACATGTAAATGCAAGTCATTTATTAACACTGCCCTTGCTAGAGTGAACAACTGAGTGGCATCTGTTAAGATTTTCGGTCTATGCCCAAATATTTTCACAAGCTATGGTAACCTGGAATACGGCGAACCCTGAGGCAGCCAGTGATGACCGGTGTGCTACTAGTATCCCTAATATGCCGAGCCTCTGAAATAAACGGCCCCTTCATCTGTTTGCTCTCATCCATCAGTTGCGGTATTCTAATTCTTCTAATTATTTCAATGAATGCTGGATGAATAATAGCGCTGAGTTGAAAAGAGCAACCATAACATCTTCACGCTTGTGAACCATGAAAATCTGAACACGGCTATGTACTCAACCTCGCAATAATTAACCCTGATGGCTACCCTATCTGCACGTACAGAATGGCCGATAACAAACAACGCTTCAGAGTAGAAGAAAGCCTGGTGTTTTCTCTCCCACACTACTGAGGAGAAAATCTTGCGCAGACGTATAACTCTTTTGCTTACTTCAAATCGGTAATCTTCCTATGCTGCTAGATTTTGCTCCCTGTGTTGAGTACTTAATCTAATAAAAATTTATAGTACACTCCAGGTAGTACTGTAAAGGAGCTGGAAAAGTACTACAATCGTTCAATTTATCAAACTTACCCGGTGGACCCCTGGGTCCCATGTCCCCACGTTCACCTTTGATTCCGGGTATACCTCGGCCTGGAGGTCCGGGAGGCCCTATCTTTCCTGGTTTTCCGGTAGTACCTTTAATGAACGAGAGTTTTAAATGGACATATAATAGACACAAAATATTATTTACGGTTCAGTAACAGCGCAAATTACTTAGGTGCAATTGTGCGGTTAAAATGTGCTGAACTAAACCATCCCGCAGTGCTACCCTATGATCATCCTCGGTACCGGGAAACGAAGGCTGTGCTTTGGGCCCGATCGACTGGTGCAATACTGAAATGGGAATTTACTCAGTTTGGAAATACATACAATAGATAAATGCTGCGTGCTGCCCAGTTCTCAGTCGGTTTCGTGCTGATTTACACACTTCAGATGTAGGTAGGAGGATTACAAATCGAACCCTTGACCCTGGGGCTGCCAAGACAAGCCTGTATCCCTAAACCACCGAGTCGCAAACGACGCTTGTCACAACGGGTAATAACCGACTGAAGATGTCATTTTGAAGCACGCATTGAGTGCATAGATTGGAATACGCAGTCTCAAGGTGGGCTGCGATTCGCTTTGTAGTGCACTTCGGTCAGCTGGGACTAATATCCATCCAGTTTGGGACTGCATGTCTCAATCCATTCCACACGTGTGTTTCAAACTAAATTCGAGATACGCATAGCTAACTTTGCTGATAAAGGTTGTTCCATCCTTTTTCTGGCGTCTGGAACATCATTATCAACAGCAGTACATCAGTCACTTGAACTGATGCTTCGCTGCCATACAAACAGGATGACCAATAGAATACAGAATAAGAAGAGGGAGAGAAGGGCGACTTACCTGAAAACACTAATGCCCTAAGCTAACATCCGGGGTCAAGGTACTTACGTCTTGTGTTAGCAACATACCGTTACAACACTTTGCACAAGTAAGCGTAGAATAAACTGAAGGAAATACCAATTAGGAGACAAGTGCACATGGTTACTTAACGTTATATCAGCCGGATGTCTATAGATGTGAACGTCTTCACGTGCTTGATCGCATCTAGCGCCAGCACCAGTGATTTTCAGCTACAACCCTAGTGTCATTTAGGTGGCGCTGTGATGGAAATTTGTAAATGTCAACAAAAAGACGAGGGCAATAGTTAATTACTGGTGACTAACCCCTCAATCCCTTTTCACCGATAAGTCCAGGAGGACCCTGCGGACCGGGATCGCCAACAGCACTATCTGGAGGTGGAAGACATTGTCCAGGTGCCCCGGGGAACCCTTTAATTCCCACTATCCCGGGGGGACCTGGATCACCAACTGGCCCTGGATCGCCTGTATCACCTTTTGCTCCAACTGATCCAGGATAACCTTCTGGTCCAATAGGCCCCTGGACACCCTTTTCACCAGGAGCACCAGGTATTCCTCTGTCACCAGGTAATCCAGGAGCACCCTGAATACCCTTGGGTCCGTGAGCACCTGCAAATTGGAAACAACATTGTGATTGTGTGCTGTTGGAAGCTAAAACGGAGGTTTGTCAACGGCATTGAATACAATATAACTGAGCTATTCGTCACCAGTAAAAGAAGTGGAAGAATGTCTAAGTCTTGCGTCGTACTTCGTTGTACTCAAAAGGCAGATATATATATGTAGATACATGCATACATGACAACAGCCACGAGAAATAACCGACTTGGTGTCCTTTCTTACTGGACATACAGGGCTATTTCGCAAGAAAAGTTCAACAAGTGGTACTTGTTTAGAGTTGAAATGCTTGTCACCAAATGCTTCATTGCAATTTTTGCGATTCAGAATGAGAGACGGCAAGATGTCATGAGCAAATGTGCGTGCAACTTCAATTCCCCAAAACTTCGAAACTTGATTCAGCCTCACACATTGTCTCATCTTCAGCAGCGCAATGATTGCTCGGACCGTTTCATGTTTTGAGTCTTTCCATTAAAGACAGCTGTCAGTAACTTTACCAGCAAGGGTCACACGATGAAGGGCTTCAATTTTGACCATCTATGTTTTCGAGTGTCTCACCAACGTTCGCACGCTGCAAGCTACCAGAACATTTCTTTGACAAAGTGTTGTGCTATCAGAGTAAGGTTGAAGACACTAGGCTTGGATAATGAGAAGTAACCAACCAGAAGTTATTGGAGGATTCTGCGACTTCGAAGGGACCCACATGGCTCGCGTGATTTTCATGTCAGATGTTCACAGATTTTCGACCAGCACAACCCCAAAAATCACACAATGGCATGTTGCATTTCTTTTTCTCCGGTTGTACTTAGATCAGACAATCTAAAATACTTCAACCAATCTCATCAATTCTTGTGTATTAGTAACAAGACCATTTTGGAAAGAAGTTTAGACGCTCGTGATATTTTTTGTAAAATGCGTTCCTGCTTCATACGTATGGGTATGAAGCAGCATTCACTTATATTTCTAGGCAAACACTTTTCAGGCACAGAGATAAATACGTGTACAACAGCATGTGTAGTTTCTTGATGTAGAACATGACCAGTAGGTAACTGGTTACGCAGTTCAAGTGGTCATTGTAATCATGGCTCAACGTGCTAAGTAAAATGCTTAAACCATCCATCCGAGATGCACTTCGTAAGGGTAGCTGGTAGGCGGATCCATGGTAGCTGACTTCTTCCCGTCGGTGGGTACAGAACGATAACCGTCACCCTTCGTTAGTCATCAATCTCAGCAACTGTACCTACGAGTGGCTGGGATGGAATACAGTCAGTGCAACAAGCATTGTGACGCTCTCGCTTGTGAGCCCTTCATCCCAACCCTGTGTGTACTATTGACCTCAACCCTGACATATTGGCCAATTCCGGTAAAACCCCTTTCCTATATTGTCCGACTGTTCTTTTGCGCGCTGACATGTTCACTTATCTTCACCTGCCGTGATATATTAGCCATACCCTCCGATAAGCTGTCTTTCTCCTTAGCCCATATGGGCTAGTCATCCCTGCATGTACAGTTTACCTCATCTCTCCATGATGACCGCTATGTGCCTTTGCATCCCGTTTCGCACCGATTGCGATTGTCTGCACTCCTTCTTCCACAGCGATTACTGTCAGAGCCTCACTCCTTCTTCGGCGCCAGGGCATCTGTGACATATTCGGTGAATGCCCCAAGCAGATTGACCTCATTCCACCTCAAGGCCCACGCAGTCCTCGTTCTACCAGTCTGATTAACCAATCCCGTCCTTTCACCAGTTTCATGAACACACCGTGCACTGTGTTGCCGTCACTTGGCACTCCTGACGCTCCGAAGCCTATAGTATGGCTCTCAGACCGAATCGCTTGCCGTTGTGGTTTGTTGAGTTGGAAGCATGCTTGTTGTGGTACGTATTGTTTGTGTCTAATAGTTTGTTAGCAAATAGTACCCTTATGTAGTCCCAGCCTTATTACCAATATGGTTCCGGTGGAACCGTGTGACTCAATCCTTTCAAGCGAAGTTTGTGGCTCACGATGCTCTTCAAACTGCCCACATCTGCCAAATATCGCCTTACTGTCAAGTCAATGAAGGGAACAAATGTTGTGAAATAACCAAAAACGTACGCAGACACACCACAGGGTATAATGTGTAATATGACACCCACACGGTATGAACTCGAAAACATGAAAGCCGACTCAAGTGCAGATGGCTAGGACATTACTACTGATGGACAACTGTGCCGACATGTTAGGTGCCATAGACTTGATTTGCATGAATCTGTAACACGCATTTGGTATCGCAATCTTAGAATGTGCATCTCGTGACTTATTCTTGACTTGTTACAAATTCGTGACTTATTACAAAATCAGGTCTTGGACATTAATCCAGGACATTCTATTTCTCGTATAAGGATAACACATGAAAAGTGTGGGACTTAGCGCGTCTTCACATGTGTAATGGTTGTAAGGGCAGGTCAGGATAGGTGCGGGGTTGCTTGCAACGGACCATACCACTGAGAACACAGAGGCAGATTTGTGTGTCGGTTATCCGGTTATGCAGTTATGTGCTGTACGTCTTGATGTCGCATAAATATGCTTCCGTTTGTGAGTGGGCGTGAAACAAAGTGCTTCCTCGATCATTTATGCATGTTGCGTGCCTGGACGCGTACGTTGTGCTAATGAATATAGATCAACATTGTTTTGGCGTGTGCGCGGTGACGTAATAATTTTTGTTTCATTACATCTATACGGTTTCTCAGGCACTTGCATCCATGGCGCTTTCGAATTCCTCTTTAAGGAAATCCTATTCCTCAGTTGATCCCTCAAGATGGTCGTTAACGCTATCAAATTGCAGTCAACGGGCACGAATGCCTCCAAACGCGAATGTTCACAGAATGACCAACCTCTTAGATCAGCCGACAGCATCCCACTCTGTGTACTCACCTGTTATGTTGGACTGGCAACAAAGTTCCCGCCGTATATTAAATTTGCACATTCGGCAAGCGATTAACTTTTTTAGCATAATGGTAATCCTTCGAAAGCGGATGTTTTGTTCCATTTTGCTTTTGTTCTAGTTAGTTTAATATATCTTACTTTTGCAATTATTAAATCGGAATGTCAAATTGCGAAAAATAAGCATCTTGACACCTTTAGCTTTTAATCAAGGTTCTAAGGCCGCAAAACGGGCTCGCCGTATTTGTGCTGTGTATTGAAAGCGTGCCATAACTGAAAAAGCCGCGCCTCTTCATCTCGACGTACAGGCGTCATTTTCGTCGCCCTTAATGATTCCGAAAAGAAATCTCTGCTTGTGTCCTTGAGTCGAGCAGTGACAAGCAAGCAAACCAGCGAAAATTGTGGCTCGTCTATTTTTGTTATCGTCACGGGAACCATGCAAAGAACATGCTGCATGCTGTTGAATCTTTTCCATCGAGTACAGATGCTTCTCTATAGCAGTAGGGGATCGCTCCATTTTCTCTACCAGTTCCGTTGTCGTTTAACACGCATTTTCGTGCAAAAATTGGTTTAATCGCTCTACATCGAACCCCAGCAGACGACCAGAATGAGGTGTCTTGGAGGTCAAAACTTCCATCTCTGAACTTGCCATACCAATCACGAGCGGGTTTTAAGCTATGGTACCCTCTCCATACCCAGCATAGATGTCGCGAACTGATATTGCGGCCTTAGAATCTTGATTAAAAGTAAAAAGGTGTGGAAAATGCTCAGTTTTCTCAACTTGAGATTCCAAATTAATGATCCGAAAAATAAACATCAATTAGCATCAATTAACTCGAACGAAAAATAAAACATCCTCTTTCAAGTGATTTACATTATGCCAAAACAATTAATTGCATACCGAACGTAAAAATTTAAAACAACGGTGGAAACTTAGTTGTTAACCTAGTACCATCGATTGATTTGGGATCAGTTATTCAACGAACAGTAGGTATATGTTAAGAGCTTTGTTCCCGTTGGATAAAACTGCGTGGCGTTCAGTACCATCTTGATGTATTTATGTGGGTGTGTGCTTTAGTCAAGGAGGAATTTGTTAGTACTAAGGATGGAATTGATCAAGGAGAGGTATAGTTATATTGTGATGATTTTTAAATGTACGTCACATAGCGTGTTGAGTACGCGCAGTCTTAATGATAAGTTCAAGTTCAAGTTCAAGCGGGACTGGAACGATAGGATGATCCCGTGAGTGTTCCTTCTTCGGCGGGTCGTTGAACCAGGAGTTGGCGAACTTTGAAATACTGATGGACCTAAAACAAAGACCGCATCACACCCTGTCCAATCAATTAATGCCCACGTATCCTGCCCTAGCAGTCCCTGCTGGGCCGGTTACGTGAAGTAAGAAAGAGAAAAAAGTAAACGCAGGATAAAGTGGTAAGAGCTAAGCAAGTGGAATACCAAGATATTTGAGTCAATAAAAAAAGAACTGAAAAGTGAAGGTGAGTCAGGTAGGAAAAAGGAAAAGTTTGCTGTTGCCACCCAAGAGCATCGAGCTGGCGCGCAAACCCTTAACAGTAGGTTCCCTAACCACGTGATCTGGAAGCGAATTCCAGCGATCTATAACTCGGCGCGATAGACGAGTTTCCGTCCTAATCCTATCAGACCGTGGTTTATGCAGTTTCAGTGGGTGACCGCGGAGACTAGGTAACGTAGCGGGACTAAATAGCCCTGACAAGTCCGGGCCAATCTTACCCGTCAAAATACTACAAGTGAGAATCAGGTCCCCTCTTATCCTTCGGTAGTGCATGGAGTACATACTCAAACTGAGCAAGCGTTCAAAATACGTCTGTCCCCGTAGACCCTGCACTAACCGAGTGCCCACTCGTAACACCCTCTCCAAGTCCATTTTGTCTCGGTTAAGACATGGTGGACAAGCCTGAATACAATATTCCAGGTGGGGTCGGACGAATGCCGAAAATAGCTTCACAAACAAATTGGCCGTTAAGATTCCGAAAGAGCGGCGGATAAACCAAATCATACGAAACCCTCGACAAGCAGCCTTCTTCCAGTTGTCTCCAGAATGAAGTGCTGATGCGTGTACGACTCCTAAATCAACCTGCTGAGTGACAACAGGGAGTTCACCACCGCTGACAACATATCGGGTGGGAGGATTAGCAGCTCCGATTCGGAGAACAGAGCACTTCGCCCTATTTATGGGCATCAACCATAAGATAGACCATTCCCAGAGTCTATCCAAGGCACGCTGAATTGCCTCAGGACCCCCCGGGATATCCACAATATTCCAGAGCTTAAGGTCGTCAGCAAACATTAATGATGCCACCCCTAGCTCTCCCGGCAAGTCATTTACATAGATCGCGAACAACAATGGCCCCAATACCGAGCCCTGCGGAACGCCACTAAGGATAGCTTGCCTGAGCGAAAGGCTACGCCCACCCGTGCGCACTGTTCCCTCCCCTCAAGGAAGGCAGACACCCATTGAAGGGCGCGACCAGATATCCCGTAAGATCTCAACTTTAGTGATAGCCGAAGATGTGGAACAGTGTCAAAAGCTTTCGAAAAATCTACGAATAGCACGTCTACAGCGTGGCCACTGTCTACCGCTTCGGCCCAGCTTTCACGAGCTACAAGTAAATTAGTCAGACATGAAAATCCTTTGCGGAATCCATGTTGTGCAACACTGAGAAGGTTGAATCGATTCAGGTCGTTCTCCACTGAATCCCTTATCAGCTTCTCGAACAACTTGACTACTACGCTTGTCAAACTGACAGGCCGGTAGTTCGTGGGTAGAGCGCTGTCACCGCCCTTAAAAATCGGACAGATGATTGCCTCCTTCCATTCCGAAGGTAGACTGCAGCTGTCCAGCGATATTGAAAATACGCACGTGAGCGGACCACTCAGCTCAGTGGCCAGTTCATGCAACAGCTTCGGATGAATTGAATCAGGACCGGAAGTTTTAGAGGGATTAATGCCTTGCAGTAGCTCGAAGACCTGAGTCTCCGTTATACTAAATTCAGCTAAGCAAGAATTCTCTGGAACTCTTGAAACCAATTCAACCTGTGGTAAGGAGGTCTCCCGAGCAAAGACCGCAGTATACTGATCACTCAGTATACAAGCCTTGTCATAGTCAGTTTGCGCACGGTTCCCGTCTGCTCGCAATAAAGCTGGTATAGACAGTTTTGCCCCGCTGCGTCTTTTAACGTAAGCAAAAAGCTTCTTAGGATTAGCTGCGGCCGAGTCCGCTAAAACCTGCTCGTATTGGAGACGAGCAGTTCTGAGATGTTGCTTACATTTATTTCTATTCTCTCGATAAGTATCATAGGTACTGGTTAATGGAGCTGCTTGGTAGGTTCGCCAGCATCTAGACCGTTTCTTGAGTAGGTACTTGCCTGTGGTATCTATCCATGGAGGCTGTGCCCTTAACCCTCTTTTCCTAATGAGTGGAATATAGGGAGCGGAAACCTCCGTAAGGTATGCTTTAAATTTATCCCAGGCTAACTGGACAGAGTCAGCCATCGAGATCTCACAGTTCAGAACTGAAGCCTTAGTTCGCATTGCACTAAAGTCCGCCCGCCAAATATTCGGAAGTAATTCAACAGCGGTCTCTTGGTGCCTTGAAAGAGCACATCGAAAGGATATGCATGCGTAGTCGCTGGACCCTAGAGGTGCACCGCATGAAACGTCAGCCACGAAGTCCAAGGACTTAGCGAAAACCAAATCCAAAGTAGATGGTATTTGGTTGTCCATACACCTAGTGGGAAAGTCAACGAACTGGTGCAAAGGCACTTGGAGAGTCAGTTCAAGGAAGTCTGCACCGAATGTTCCTAATGCCGAATTGCAAGAAAGATCGGCCCAACAGACTTCCGTTTGGAATCCCCTAGAACTAAACACTTATTCGCAGACTGAGTGCGAATAAAGTCAAGTATCCCCCTGGAGGAACTTCCAGGACTTCTGTATATCACTATAACTGTAAACTGGGTAGAGGAAGTGCACAAAACAGCCGATAGGGCTTCAACAGTCTGATCCGACGACTGGAATGTGCAAGTCCTCAACACATCTAAGTTACAGCTCACATACAGTACAACGCCTCCGCCTTGGCGACCAACGGAGCGATCAGTTCTAAGCAGCGCGTAGCCAGGTAAATATACCTCACCGTCCGTGATATCCGGAGACAACCACGTCTCAGTGAAAGCAAGTATGTCGGGACGAGATATGTCTACAAGTAGACCCAACTCGTGCACCTTGTTCCTTAGGCTACGCACGTTGCTAAGTACTACCTCAAGGAAGTCAGCACGACCATCCCTGGGTCGTGCGCCATCAGGATTGGTTCTGATAGGGCGGAAAGTAACTTCCGGCTGACCACCTGAAAACCCACCAGACGGTGGCCTTGCTCACCAGCCGCCCGTCTAGTTTTGTGGTCTTTGATAGCCTCCTTTAACTTCAACCTATCTGCCAGTGGTAGGTCCGGCTGAACGCTGACATCACTACCCTTAAGTTTGAATGCAAATCGCAGTAACGATTTGCGTTCCTCCGGGGTAGAAAGGACTACGCGAAGTAGTCGGGGTCGTGGATTTAGCGTAGCGATAGGAACGTTCCCCAATCTGGTCAGCTTTCTGACAGTGACACCAGGGAAACCAGGTGGAAGCAGCTTGCTGACACACAGTTTCAGCCACTTGATGTCATCCAAGATGCGTTCCCTTGGGTGAAAGCACAATTCCAAAATATGTGGATGCTTTAAAAGGTTGTAAATCAAGACATAACACCCCTGCAAAGTATAAGATAAAAAGGGAACTGGGTAGCTAACCCGTGATCCGACTTGTGGCTACTTGATCGATCTCAAGTGTGCGAAAACAGCGGCTTGATGTAACTGGCAATGTGCTCAAGAGACCTGCTCAGGGGGCTGTGGTTCCGACGATTGGCTGACCAGTTAAGTTGAAGTTGCCCAAGTTTATTTATGGTCCCATAGAACTGACCAAATTTCACCTCAGTGTAAATCGCGATCCAGATTATGACTACCGGTTGCAAAACATCCGCGAGTGTAGCGAACGAATCCATGCAACCAGGCAACTTCTAGTTTTTCGAATTGACTATGATTCGGTGGTCAAAACTTATTTTATCTGGACAAATAGTTCATGACCGGTCTCGCGCTGCCTTGGTGTGATTAAAGGTCGCCTCCTTCTGACCTACCCGTGTTAGGCGCGGAATCCTAACTCGTCCCTTTTAACCTATCTTCGCGATAGTAGTACGTGCGTTTGGTAGCTGAACATTGAAAACAAATCACCGGTGTGACAGAATGTAGCACCGGAATAACCACGACGGACCAACACCAGGAATAACAGACACAATTATCAACGGGTCACCTCAGCCGTAGTACGGAATGCACAACTCAAGAAAGAACGAACGGACGTTGAGCAAACAAGTATTTTACGCACGAAAACGTCTTACCAGTGGCTGTATATAAACAACAAATACGCAGTTCAAGCCAGCCTAACAATGGGTAGTAAAATCGGATAGTTTAACTAATGTTTGGTCCATCGAGACAAATGGTTCGCTTAAACCAGAGATGTCCACAGTCCCGCTATCCGATGAAACGTGGTCCGCGTTAACATTGCAGCTGACCAGCTGCAGGTAATAAATTCAGGTTTGGAGTTTTTCCTATATGTGTAACTTCTGTCACTACCTTAATGTCCGACTGAATATGGCCTGATATATTTTTATCCCACTAAATGTGGCTCTCCTTTCAAAAGGTTTGGACATGCCTGACTTAAACGATTCAGTTTGCTTTCTGTTGCGTTACACGTTCAGTCTGTTTCAGTGTCACGACACCTATGGCAGTGGGTCTAAGAATGAGTCAGCCAACCATTTCCTTCAGCCATTGTCTCCTATATTAGGGAATTTATTGTATCCGCAGGTTTATGAGTTAGGAAAGTGCTGATGCTCTTCATTCCACTAACCAGAGCAATCCACCAACTATCCCCGTCTTCCATCACTCTCTGCCTAAGACGCAATTTCGGGGTGTTACGGACACTCTGAAGTGGAGTCCCCCACGGATCCGTCTGGCGTGCTTCGGACAGCATTATCGAAACTTTGAAAATCCCTCCTCAAATAGGATTCTTCAAGCAGTACGGACAGGAAACTTCGAACACCTGTTGCAAAACGCGTCAGAGGCGATGCCATTCCAAATTCGGTTTATTCACCATGTTTGTCGGTGGTAACTGATGGTTCAACTCAATTGCATATTCTTGTTTTATGGATTACGAATGAAGTGGACGAGTGTACAGTGCAGTTGCGCATTCTACCTAAGCAGCAAGAGGATTTTACTAGGGCAAGCAGGAAAATAAACACTTTGCCTCGATCGACTGTTTTGAACTGATATGCCTTCCATGGCTGCTGACGAAGAGGTCGATTTGAGTCACTGACAAACTGGTGATCGATGGCTGTCATTCAATTCCGTGTGAACGCTTGTCCTGACCAGCTAGGCTACTGCAACAGAGGGTACGGTTGATGCACAGCTGAAGAAAGCGGCCGTCATCGTCATTAAAGCAAACACCGAGTATGAACTGTCAGCTAACTAGGTGTTCGGCCCACAACGTGTGGTGGACCTGGTCATTCAAATCCACAGTAACTGACAATGTATTTTTACATGTATTTATTCAGGTCATTGAAGTAAGCTGCTTTTAGGGGTTGTATCAACTATTACCTGTTTACCGATCTGAAAGATAGTGCGGAGGTTGTACGACCCAATGTGGTATAATACACAGTGTTTGAAAAAGAAACCAGCTTGAATACTGAGAGCGGATAAAGTCGTAATCGATCCCCCGCAGGTTCGTTAGCTGTGACCTCGTAAAAAGGCAGCGAAAAGGAAAACTAGGGATGATTGTGGGCGACACAGTTTGTGGATGCATGTTAACTTCCGTATTTTTCATTCCCTGTGTGGCATATTTTTAGTTAGTTTACATATGCATACATATAACACTAGCCGAAGAGTAAAACAGTTGACAGTGTGCCAAGGCCCAGAAGCATCCGCTTTCTATATCCAATGGCAGACTTAAGGCAACGGCAACCTGTGAGTGTATGTGTGCGGATTCGAACCACATCGCTGAGAGATTGCTTGACCTGGAGTGATGTCAACAAAGTTTTACTCCCTTGCGACACATTGCAGGACAACCCTGGCAGGTAGCCAAGTGAACTGAGCAACGTACCTGTCTTGAGTAACAGTCCGAACTGAATTTTCCTAATTTCAACTTTGTGGGTCTCAGGTGGAGATAGTGCGCGGGCCGCAAGCAGATAAACGGAGGGTTTAGTATGGCGTCGCACATTATAGCCTCAACTTTTTGGAGAACAGCAGCGTGTTCATCGTCTTTAGTGGAGTCAGCTGCGCCGATGCCTTTGGCTATAGACACTCAAATATATTTATGCTTTCGAATTTAGAGAGCTGCACGTATCCATGCTACTTCAACATTGGTGATAGGTGGGTAGCATCCTCACGGCCAATGCACTGAACCCTGCATCTGCTTGCTCGTGTCAGTAACCCGCTCACCCACGCATCGATTGGTCAAATTTAGAATAGTAGATCGATGCATGGTGCAAAATGCTGGTTAGAATACAGTTTTGTCTTCCATTTGTCTGAAGTGTTTTGCTTTGTGGTACTTCGGCCAAGGCCAGCTACTGAGCGTCAGTTCCGCAATTGCTAAACTGTGATAAGGAGTCAGGTGGTTGGTATGCATCAGTAGGGTGCACCGACCACCTTGCAACCAGACATCACACAGTGACCCACTCGTATCGATATGGGTACACCAAAAGTGGCCGGCTAAACTAGGTTGACAATGAACAGTGAACAATGATTTATCACGGGATAAAAGCAAGTGCTTGACACGTCCCGTAGGATGGTTGCGGTGAATATGATGAAATCAAAATATATCTGGGTCATCTATCGAACGTCTGCCGATATGAATAGTTTGATAATTAACATCAGTGTAAAATTAAAATAAATTATCGAGCGTAAACGTTCAGAAAGACACTGGGGTGCAGTGATCGTTGAGGTAAGGAGTGAGAAAAGTAAACTATGGTCGCTCACTTAGGTCCAACACTAGTCCAACAGACGCACGCGATCAGACAGGATGATTATGTCTTTTGGTAAATTGCCAGACGCACTTTTACCTGAAAGCCCACTTGTGACTAATGTAGGCACCGGCAAGTAGGAGCACCGCTTCAGCTAGTTTTCTGTGGGATATACATCAATTCACAGCGCCACACTTTTCCATATTGGTTTCAACAGGATTGGTTCGGATGCTACATAGTTTTGATTCCAAGTCCGACACAGAAGCTTAGCATGACGTTAGCCACCACTGTCAGCAAGTTTATTTCCAATTCAGAATTAGAAGGCCTAGACGAACCACATAGCGACCTTGCTTTCATTTGCACGCGAAAGAGTGGAGGTGATTTTAGTCAGTAGCACAGACGAACTAAGTACGGTAATACCTATGCACACGCAATGTTACTCCCCACATAATTTCCAACTACTTTATAACAATCGTTGGTGCTTTTCCGGATCGGTAGCTGATCCATCTGGCATGTAACCTAATTGCCATGAAGCAAATAAATACTTTATCATTGTCCGAAACTCATGAATTGAGAAACCTCGCTTCACTGCCTGTATATTGCCACCACTTATAGGATGCAACTATCTGTAATAAAATGACGACACGGGGTAATAATGGTTGCTTCTGCTTTCCAACAGTAGCCACAATAGCAACATATATCAGGTAGATGGTCAGAAATCGGTAGGTCACTCTAGACCAAGTGTTCAGAGCAACGCTTACCTGGCGGTCCCATGTCACCTTTCTCTCCGGGCATTCCTGTAACTCCACGTTCACCGTTATCCCCAGGTTCACCGTCTCGTCCGACCACGTGCGTGCCTGGATCGCCGGGCGCACCTTTTATTCCCATTAGACCTTTCACACCAGGGAACCCTTTTGGACCAGGTATTCCCGGACGACCAACTAAGCCAGGCTTTCCAGGACGGCCTGGAGCACCTGCAACGCCTGGATCGCCAGACAGTCCCTATCGTAATCAGACATAAGAGGTAACAAGCAACTGTTATGCATGATAAAATGTGTAACTGTTATTTTCTCTGCAAACTGCAAGCGATGAATCTAGAGCGGAAACACTGTTGCTATTCCACAATGTAGAAATGCATGCATCACAAAACACTGTTTTAGTACGTGGAACCACTTATTTGTTTTCAAAGAGGCTACTCACTGTGCTTAAACTACGTTTTCCTTGCGTTTAACCAACTACCCTCAGGAGAGCGAAGAGGGTGAGAAGATTTGTGGTCGGGTGTAGGTTAGAAAACTAATGAGACGATTCAATTACATATGGTTTTAGTTTCGGCTGTATGCTGTAGCCGTCCTTCTTTTACTTGTGATAGTCTTTACATAGTTATAACCTATGTACAACAAAATGGAAGCTCGGAAAAGGCAGACTAAGTTGCGGTAATTTACATATTGCCTTTTAAGCTACGGAGTCCAAATGTGCTTGAAGGCTTTCGAGTGACACCAACTTCTTACAGTAACACAATGTTACTTACCCTGATAACTAACAGGAGAATATTTGATATCAACCCAAATGTTTCTTACTGGTGACCACAAGCTCAGCTTGTGGGCAATGTGTTTCTGGGCAATGTGTTACCTCCGGTCAAATATTTAAGCATAACTACACGCATGATTGTAACACATTTGTATCTCGACTTCTGGTAGTGCTTTGCGTATGCATAAAAACCAGCTATTGGTGCTCAGGTTGCTTACTTTTGGTCCAGGGGGTCCTGGGAATCCGGGTTCTCCAGTCCGACCTGGCCTACCGGGTTCACCAGCAGGCCCAGGGAAGCCTTTCTCTCCAATGTCTCCCGGGTCACCAATGTCTCCCGGTGGAGCACCTGCAACTGAGCCGCGCTCTCCTTTCTGTCCTCTTTCTCCAGGTAAACCGACTTCACCTTTCTCTCCTGGGTCACCAACGGGTCCCATATCACCAGGCTCGCCCTTTTCACCAGTAACTGCTTGTCCGGGTAATCCTGGCTCACCCATTTCTCCCGGTAACCCATCATCACCAGGGTCGCCTGCAAGCGAAAATTGCGCACGTGGTGAGGAATGAAAAGGTGGTTTGCTTGTACGTTACCGCATGGAGTACGACATAATTAAACTAATAGAAACACACCTGGGAGCCCGGGCAAACCCTTTGCCCCGATGGCGCCTTCAAATCCCTTTGGTCCAGCTGGCCCTGGTCTCCCGCGCAAGCCACTATCTCCAACTGCTCCCGGTAAGCCAGGGACTCCAGGTGATCCTTTCTCTCCTTTAGCACCTAAGAATGAACGAGATACATGAAAATATCATCAAACTTCACACAGTCATGTAAGCTAAAGGGATTTAACTGACGACACTTAAGCGACCCTATACTTCTTCATAAATGTAGTCGGTCTCTATCTTTGTAGTAGATGTTAAAACCTAACAGCAGCCGAACAGTGAATACCGTTCAAACAGTGCGTATTTGAAGGTGAGTCACGGCCGTCACTCAATGGAGGCTCGACTTTCCATGTACGCCTCATTTTCGTGGTCCACTGAGACTAAAAGAACTGTGGAAGATCGCTTAACATCTTTGAAAAATATTTTTGTAAGTACGAGATTTCATATTTTCAACTACAGTTCTTACCAAAGTAACGGAGTTTCGAGTATCGCAAACTGCAGCGGTTCGACTTAGTAGGTGGAAGGGAAGTCCCGTTTGTGTACTATTCGCATGTCAGGGTGACAAGAAATATGTTGGTCACTACTGCAACCCGATGGATCACGTACAACTAACAGTTGTTGGCTTTCTGTCATTTGAAATTGTGATTTCTCACTAAGTGGACTCAATAGACCATGCATGAAGGCCTATTCTTGATGCCGCGCGTGAAATAAATTCATGGGACAACGAAAGCTAATTGAAAAGCATATATTTTTCATTATTTTCTTTTGTCGTATCCGACGTGAGGTTAGATTAAGTCACATAGTCTGAAGTTACGCCACCACTTGCCCAGAAATCAAGCTCAACCACTGATATCAGAGCAGGAGTATAGGTATTTTCGTTGGAGTCCACTCGCGGCAGTTCACTATACCGTCAATCTAGTGCTTGTCTAGAACATGTAGATAGAGATAATCGATACTGAGCCTCACTTTGGAGACGCAGGGATCCCAGCAGACATCTAGATTTATGCATCGCTGGACTCTGTGGCTAAAGCACTTTGGCTTTTGTAAATAGGAGCTGAACTTCTGACTATCCAACAAGGAAAGCTGTCTCAGGAAGGCAACTCTGAACCTGCACGCCTTAAAAATGCACATGGCAATGTAGGAGGAGGAGGAGGAGGATGAGGAGTGCAGCGTTGTACAACACTTAGAAGCTTGACTATGTCTCCCGCCACGGATGCCCTGTAGTCCAGTGATCTTAACATCTAACTCGAAAGTGAGCGATCACAGGGGCTAGTTCCCATCGTACTGATGGGATGCGCACTATCGACAAGTCCCGAAATGATGAAATGGCAGCCTAGTGCTTTTCTGGCTCTTCAATGGTTGCTTGAGTGAGTGAGGCGGTGATGATTCTCCAGAAATTTGACTCGGAGCTATCTCACCACTACTCTCTATAAATATCTGCCATTCGTTTACATAGCAGTCGCAGTTTAGACAGATAGAAGACGCACTAAAGACAGAGAACATTTTCCCTGAGCGTGGAGTTGGGCGAACTGGGACGAAATGGCATCTACCTAAACGTACATTGAGTATGGTGGATAACAGGGACGGTGGCCTGATGAAAGAATAAAAGCAGTCAAAAAGTGAGTCAATTGCTGGTTAATGTTGTCTGCGCAGTACAAGCAAACAACGGCGCAGTGGCTTCTACCCGTAAGGACAGCTACAAAGTAGTCCGATAGGACAGTCTGAGTGAGAATCCAATATCTAAAAACAAACGGTGCCAACGATATAGACCACGCATCTGTGGTCTTACCACGGTGTTCGCATAAAATCGGACTTAAACTCGTCTATCTAGATTTTGCGGGGAGGCTGACATGCGGAGTTTGCGTTATGTCGTCTCCCGATGAAAATCGTTAAATGCATCGACAGTTATTTTACAAGTATAGGTAACACCGACATATAAATAAGTAGGAACCAATTGCCATGGATCACGTAATGTCTGGATTTCGGTGACATTAAAATTGGCAATGCTGCAGCGCCAAGTTCAACTGGCGAGCCACCGATTGACATTGTGGATTGATCTCAGGTGGCGGTAAACGTGACGGGTGTTTGTCTGGATCTGGTAGATCTGTATGATATCAAATCTAAACACAGCAAATGGTCGCTGTACCACCCAAGTCTTCAGTTTAAGGATATTGGATAAAATAAGATGATAAAATGCATAGTCGTCCTACGCCGTGCGGTCTCAATACAGCGGGACAGCACTTCTGCACCAACAGCAGCGGTTGAAGAGGAGGTTACCGATCCACCCAAGGCTAGGATACCCAATTCCATCGCTTCGGAGTTTCGAGGATGGGTGCGGTTAGCCAAATCTTCGGAGAATTTGGAGAAATCGTCTTAAATGACATGTTAAATGACCTTGAGTTCTGTCACACTCTCTACCGTTTCGATGCAGCTACCTTGTGCTATCGTTAAGTCGGTTGTGCATGACCAGTGTTGACAGGGACCTTGCTGTTCATTAGTGAGTTTTGGAGGACGCGCCGTGTGCCTGGATTGTGACACGTAGTCTCGATTGAGGCTACAGTTTACTTTGAAGCAAACCCATGCGATGTCGATCACTGGGATTGCATCCGAAATGGACAGTTTCGGAGCTGCCTTCCCCCAACACCACACCGTGTTGCTCTACGTGCTATGGTGTTAAATATTGTCAGTTGACGAATGCCTAAACAATGGTTGCGCCCACCACCGAGAGCCCCGGAAGGAGGTCTCTTGGTGATGGCTTACTGGTTCTGAACCGTTAGCACCACCGGTCTATAATGCTTGTGAATTTCTAAGCCAATATGAATTCTTGATTCAGTGATGTAAGTTTGCTACCATCTATACACAAGTAGTATGTCTTCACTTCACATTTGTAACTACATTGATCAGACACTGTCAATGGCTCCAGAACCTGAATTAACCGATGCACTGATTAATTTTGTTTTCCTATTGGTCTTTATTACTTAAACATTGTTTGTCTTGTTTAGTTACGAACATAGATTTGTGTAGCACAAATATCTGGACTCTTTGTTTTAACGTGTCACATGATACGCAATTGAACAAGCGCAAGCTGTTAGAGCTGAAAACATGGAGATATTTCCGTGTAAACACAGAATCTGTTCATCTATTCGTAAGTCATACGCTTCCATTTTGCTTTGCGGTCATGTATATAGAATCAGGGTTAAGTCAATATAATTTGTTCTGCCCACAGCTTTTAATTCGCACAGCCCAGACCATGCGTTTTTAGATAGGTGTTGTCGATGCATCGTTAGACAAGGACTTCTGCAGTAACACAGCTAACTTGCTTCTACCTAGAATGGATCTGTTGTCTACCAAAGCACCATGGAAAGAAGGGTGATATCAGCTCAGTTAACTTCGAGGTTCCCATCTCTAGCACCATCGGGTGTATGCCTATAAACTTCGGAGATTTACGGGGGCGTAAAGAGAACACAGTTGCGGAACCAAGAGTTGTATGGATAAATCCTGACACCTGGTAGATAGAGAGGTTGATAAACCACACACAGGAAATGGGACGTCGGAATGTTGGGACACGCTTCAGCTACAGAGCGCTTCATACCAACCCGTCTATTAAGAGATGTGGAAGAATACTAGGTCTCACTTTTCAAAAGCCACTGACATATTTATACAGTATATTTTTACCGGTATAAAACTTTATCGCTAAGTGCTGCTGGTGTGCATACTTGTCCTTACAAAAATGTGTTACAGGGATTATATTGCATTTAGTATGTACCTCAGATTTCGGGACCGAAAGTGAATCCCCACAAAAGCCTCCCTTCGGGCCTAGTGATTTCCAGTCCTGCTTCTAAGGAAGGACGGTGTTTTGTATAATAAAGAGGTCGGTTTCTGGAACACTTGTGAGCAGCTGGCTGGATTTTCTAACAAGCTCCGTCCAGCTACTATCATGGGAAGGATTATCCGAAAAACTTTAAGATGATTTCCTCAACAACTTCCGATGGGATATCGTAGTCTGTGATTGTTCCCGAAATTCTGTATAACGTAAATTCATGAAGCATGGTTACGTGAATTCTGAAATCTAATGGAGTTTATCATTGCTTTCCCATTATAAGCTTTTCAACTAGAAGCAGTAGGTTGAGTATTGACGGTTCATCTTTTACCCTGCATCTATTAAGCGTACCGACATAGTGACAAAGGGGAATATTTGTAATAAACTGGTGCAGGTCAGCCCTGAGCTATTCAATGTGCCTGCCTGAATCCCTAGATAGTCAACAGTGTAGACATGTGAGCTGAGAACATGCCTGTATCTCGATCGAGGACTCTTCTCAAACCCAATGCCAGATGGGGTCCATATTTAGCGTGAAACTGGGGCGATAAAGGCTACCACAAAACGCGTCGTGTCCTAACCGCTTAAGGCGCCAGAATGAGTCAGTGACTCGCGTTTCGGATCATCCGCTGGCTCACAATGTAGGTAGATGCGATGGAACAAAATTACCTCATTTCTGTTTCTGTAGTGATCCGTTCGGATTAGAGAAAACTGCCTGTGTCTCTACCTCGGCATCGATAACTTGTAAGTGAGTCCATGTCGCATCTATGAAAATGCAATTTTAGACTTCTAATGCCTGCTGTAGTCAGTATTCGGTAAGCATGTTGGGAAAGCATTGGGCATAAGTACACAAACATGCAAATTTCTCGGAGGCCGTGTGTTCTGTATGTGAAGTTGTATCGACCAGTGGAGGATCCGCCGACAATGTTATTTTGTGTTACACCGATAACTGGGCACGTGCCAGTTCCAGTGGTTTTTTAGATAGCATTTTGACCAATTCCTACTGTGTACTGTGTGGGGTATGGGCACAAACGTGGACAGATGCATGTACAATTTTTTCAGACACATTGTGGATACCCGGTCTGAATAGTTGTCCTATTGCGTTTGTTTGGAGGACAAAGTTTTGAGCCTCAGCCCACAAACTAATGGTCTACAAAGTGCATACCAGCTCAGCAAAATTCTTGTTGAGATCTATCTGGATTGAAGTACAACTTTGATCCCCTTTAGGTCGCACACTATGTAGCTTGGTTGGCTGAGTAGATCTAGGTAAATTTCTCTACAAAGCAATCAGGTGAATGAATTGCCACTGCGTCTGGTAATGCATTATCATTTCACAGTAATAATTTCTTCCAAGTTCGGGGACACCCTGGAAAGAGATGATCCTGGATACAATTTTCTTTTGGTAGTTTCCAAAACCGCACTTTACGTGTTTACGCGGGACCCATGGCAGATCCATAAAGTTGCGACGGAACAGGGTCAATTCCGGAACGAGTTGTCCATGACATAACTCTTTCCGTTTCACTGATGCGATCCAGTGCAACTAAGTTAGTTTCACCATGGTGCACTGAGTACTGGCGACGGGTAACCCGCGAAAGATCGCTTGCCTCATCCAGAACACTAAGAATGTTACAGGTGGAATTTCATCGGCCCACGGTATTTAAGTACCTTCATTTTAACGAATTTGGATCTTGCTTAAAGTGCACTTTCGCACATGACCGACAACACACTACGTGGTTTTTTTAATATCCCTTAGTATATTGTGGGCTGTAGCTGACTTCCCTGATGTTCAACTGCGCGCAAGTGGTTGTAGTTGCGTAAGTTAAAAATCCCTGTCATTGATGTTGTGATTGTCAGAAGAAACCGTAGAGCTAATTTCCGTGATACTGTGATGATGCCTCCAGCTAAATACCATTCGCTTGCAAAATTTCGTCACGACCTGAAGAGGGAATGGAGTTGTAGGGTATTACATTAACTGAAGTAGAGGCGATCGTTCTAGGTGTATTTAGGCAGTCAATATCCTTAACATATTAGTGGAAGTTCAAAGCTATGCGTGTCACCTTACAAACTGAACATTTGAACTGGCTTATTTAGCTTGAAGATGAGCCTATTGGGGAGGCTCTGTCCGTATATACTTCTATGGTTGCTCCTATTGAGGCTAGTTAGTTGCTCGTCCCATGCTCTTTCGTTGAAACTGGTCTCCCGTACTTTCGTTATAAAAGTATGGTCTTAACCAGATGAAGGTCAATGCCTTCGGAGCAGAATCGGTGGATCTGGGTAACAGGTTAGTACACTTAAACTGAAATTAGTCATCGCAATTAGAAAACTGGGGTACTGATTTGAAATTTATAGTTAAGATACGTTAGCCACGCACTACCTTTGTCCGGACCACGCCAGGTGCATTCCATTCACATCGCTGCCAGTACGGCAGACACAAAAGCGGAGCTCTGACATGCGTTGCCTTTTCTACTTGCAGTCACTACTAATCATGGGTTATACTACACCGTCCGGTTCCTCTTTGTGGGCCCCATCCAGCACTGGAAAACTTTAAGAGGAAACCTATCGGTTTTTTGAAAACTGTGAAAAACCTTTCCAACCTTCGAACACAGTCAAACTTAAACGCACAAATTCATCGCTTCGAAACCGACAAGGCTAATTTTAGTCTCAAATGCAAGATCACACTGTGGGCTCTCTGATAAGCCCACGTTCATCTCCTTCGACTGCTACACAAGGCAGATAATGGGAAATTGCCACTACGCGTTCGGTCCCCACTGCATTGTTTGCAATTCGACCGAGACAAACTCCGTTTACAACCCTTCCAAGTCTCGCATTCGCTGGGAACAGATCGATAAGCACTGCACCCACCAGTGAGTCATCTCGTCGTCCACACTTAACTTTCTGGCTGGACAGTATACGTGAAAACCCCGCCAGACCCAAATCTGCCGGGCAATTGCAGAACCGGCATTCGCCAGACCATCGTGTCTGAACACGCTACCCTAACTCCGAGGAGTTGCGCTTCACGGAGGATCGTCGAGCTTTCGTCACTCACATTCACCCGTCAAAGGCCGACATCTGACTTAGCGCAAAGGCAACTGACCAACCAAAATAAGCGAGGAAATCGAACGGTATAAAATTGAAACCGGTGAGTTTCAGCGTTTGTGTTACCATTTTGTTGTGCCAAGCAGGATTCAGTCGGTTGAATCGTGTCTCACGTAATAATTCTACGTCAGACTAGCGCCTTACCTAACATCCCACATTTGCTCCCATCCCAATTCTGTAATTCAGGAATATTCCTTATTATATCTTTCTGCGTTTTTATAGCTGATCTTCGAAGTTAGATTTGCCATCTGATTTCTTTCTTTATGATGTCGAGAAAACCACCTGTTCCTTCGAAAAAAGTGACAAGAAGCATTAGGTAGTCAGCCGTAAGCCAAGTACTGCTAAGCTCGGTATACAAAATATTTAGATTCTCCTGACCGAAATGCAATTTTGGTTGCAGAATACTGCGTGGAAAATAGCAAGATCCAGCTAACGCGAAATGCTAAAACTAATAACATTACTCCACTCCCTGAGTTAACACAGGAATTTGCCACAAAAATCCACAATCTAGAAAATGAGGTGACCATATTAAACGAAAAGCTCAAAGAAGTCAAGCAGTTGCTGGATAAACTGATATTAATATCATACTTAGTGAATGTGCCTGATAAACCGAATGCAAATCACTTGCAAGTGGCAGCATCGATCTTTTCCTCACTTACCACGGAAATTCGTGAAAGGATAACTCCGGGTAGAAATGTTGTCGTCTTTAAAGTACCAGACAAAATACACCTAGAGACTGTAAAGCGTGTCTTGCTCTATGCGACTAGCATGCGTGGAATAAACTGTTGCCTTAGACGCCTAAGAAAAGCACATCTTAAGTGCGCGTGTCCCATCCTAGTGAAGTTTACGGAAGCAACTCATGCCTAAGTATTTCATAAGAGAAGGAGTTCAATTACTATCAACACTGCTTTCAAGCCTATCATGATCAAACTTGATCCGATGCCCCTTCAGAGGGAAATAGGGGTAAAGCAGGTCCGATCGGATGACTAGACTATTCCCTGTAATATCGTTAGTCGCCAAACTGAGATAGAAGCCAAAGACAAACTTACCGTGGACTTAGACTCGTCCCCGTGCAAGAGTGGTTCTAAAGTGTTAAATGTCGTTTGCTGTATGACTTCTAGCTTGAATAAGTCTTGCAAATCGGCTAGGCATGGTTATACTCTGACGAACACAAATAATCTGAACATTCCACTAGACGACGTTAACGCCTCAGCAACCGCAGGGAGCAGCGAATTACCTACTAGTACTCAGATGGCGGCAAACGTGCCTCTCACGGCTTACGGGCAAGATGACAGTGCAGATGAACTTAGGACCCCTGACCAAAAAATCGCGTCCGAACAACAATGCAAACTGAGAGCAACTCAGAACTAAAACAAAGGTACAGAGTCACCTAACGGTAAAGCTGCTTTCTACCAAAGGGGTCGTGTGACTGATAGAAACCAGATTGGTAAACCTGCGCAACTGAGATGTACTACGGGAATACTCAAAATACCGGCTGCAAAAATGTTTCATCTAACATAAGACATAAACGTCCGAGTATAAGTAAAACCCTCCATACTTCCCTTCTGGAAACTTGGGGCAGCCCTTTAGCCAGTACCCTGCAAGTGTAAGCGGATCTCGATTCTATCATCCTGTTCATCTAGCGCCCTTTGCTACTACACCCACAAACATTGTAAGCACGAGTACCTTCCCTCTGTCGATTGTTGAGTACCCTAGAGCCGCAGTGGGTCACCAAACCAAACGTGTTAAGATGGTTCCTTCAGAACGTGTGCCCGCCATGGGTGAACGACCTAAGCATACTCCAAATACAGACCATGACCCCACCAACACATGCCAATTACTATAACCCTCTGACGAGCGCCCTTTCGAGGTGAGATCAGTCACTAACACAGTGCCACCTTTAGATATAGTACACCTCATGTCACCTAGCGGATCGCTAGGTATGTGGGATTCACCATCATATTCACTCATCAAGGATGCATAAAGCACATTCTTGGCTTGACACTCGACTTGAAATATGCCTCTTCGTAAATGGATTAAAAAAGGTGGTGGAAAACTACAAAAACATGAGTCCCATCAAGCTACTGTCAACTTACTCCCAGGTTCTCCAGTTGAGAACACATTTTTTTCACCTTGATCGCGCCCAGCCACAAGGTTTTTGCTTACAACCCATGCCCAATCTTTCGCCGCGGCTAGCCACTTAACACGTGACAGTCCCAGACGAATAGAGGGTCGCTTAAATAATATATAATGTAAACACGGATTAGACCTTTTATGATGGTACATTCAAACTTGTTCTCTAGTACATACAATACACTTACTCCGCTGCTTCGTCGTCCTTCATCAACCCCTATCCATCTCATTACCGAATAGTGGTGTACGAGTGAGACTGCGGACCAGCTTATTGCTATCCAAGGTTGTCATTTTGTTTCGAAAGGACAGATATTATAGTAGGGTAGGTGTTTGTATCATTTGATCTATGAACAAATTATGTGCTTCACAATGCAGTGATGAGCAATTATCATCACTCGATGAGTCCATAAGGATAACAATATCTTGGGTAATGATAGAATGCTGGTCGATTTTATTTATTTACCGCCGAACTCTTATGCAGTTGAAAACGGATTGCTTCGGAAGGCGATGAGGCATGCCTCTGTTTTCCTATTCGCTTCAAAGAAGTTGGAGGAGATTTCAACGTACCAAACATTTCATGGATTGTGTGCACATGTACAGGAAATCAACCTAAAACCTTGAATTGCCTACTTGAGGGGGGCTGGACACAGAATGAAACCTCCCACACGGTTGTATAATACACTCGAGCTCGCATTCACTGCTGAACCAATCGTTGCTGTTATCGACGTACTGGACTGTCTACACGGTACTGCCCATAATGTTGTCAGTTGCAAAATGAACACTTCATATACACCTAATGCCCTGTTGAAGCAGGTATGTAATTTTGGTAGGACAACCTAGAGAAACTCTACTACACTTGTGCATACTTCTGCCTGGATCGAGTTCTTCCTGCCTTCTAATACAAAGGTGTCATTTTAAGCATTTTATATGAACATAAATCGATGCATCGCAATAGCGTCGCCAGCTCTAGATCGCGCACGAAATAAGTCGCAACCGAAAGAAAGACAGCCCGAACGTAAGAGTAGAGAGCTTTCCAAACACCTTTTAACAAACTGATGACTTTGCAATTCTATTCAGCCTTCAGCGAGTGTCAGTAAAAAAGGAAAACCTGAAAATTCTTTGTCTCAAAAAAGAGACAAAAATAATGAAAAGTGCTAATCCAGTGTTTGAGATAACATGATTATTAAAAAGGCGGTCGCGCACAACGAAACCCACCGCTACATCTTACTACGTCTGAGTGTCCTTATCGACACTCCTGCTGCTGTAGCTGCAATTTTTAACAATTATTTTGCCGATTCTTTTACTACTGTGGACAATATACTTGGTATTCACCCAAAACGGTATTGTAGGCCATTTATCTCTAAGGTAAATTTCGACACCGGTGTTATTAATCGTCAAATTAACGCTTTAAAGTTTAAATTACATCTAGGTCCAGATGAAATCCCTCCGGAACTTTTAAGATCCAGCGGGAATAATATGCCCTGCTTACTACTGAACTTATTTGCCACATCAATGGCATTTGGATTTTATCCCGATTAGTGTAAACGGACGACACTGACACCCCGCCATAAAACCGTGTCTAGATATAAGGTTAAAAACTAACGGCTCATAAATCACACTGCAATAATTTCCCGAATCATGAAGCGCGTAGTTAAAAATGAAATAGTTAAATTGCTAACATCAAAAAAGCTTTTGTCATGCTTGCAGTATCGATTTCTGCAAGGCGTTCAAGTGTCACTTGCCAGCTAGATTTGTTTTGTCACATAACAAAGTCGACAGACTCTGGTAAGATCTGTATCGTACTCCACTTGGACCTACAAAAAGACTTCGACAGGCTTTCACACAGAACACTTATACACAAACTTCGCCTTAGTGGAATCGAAGGCTCACTATTACCCTGGTTAGAAGCTTGGCTCACTGGTCGAAAGCAGACAATCAAGATAGATGAGTAACTGTCGGAAACCAGAGATATTACTAGTGGAGTGCTCAGGGTAGGGTACTTGGTCTTCTTCATTTTTTGACTAATGTACATGATCTTTTCCCTGTAATAAAGCACGCTAGATCTTAGTTGTTCCCATGTGATATAGAAATTTTGTACACTACTGATTCTTAACATCTGTCTCTTATATCTGCGATCCAGCGTGATCTAGTTTCCCTGGAAGATTGGTGTGTCGGATCTCCCATGAAATTTTCAACATCTAAGTACAGCATTATGTGCTACGGATGCTTGGTTTCACCTTGATGTTTGATTTTTGCATAGAATCCCCCACCCTTTATGTGAATTAATGTGTGACTTAGGCCTCCGTTACTAAGGTTAGTTGCATTTTAAATAACAAATTGAATATACTGTGGCCAAAACACGACAGACTATTGGAGGGATAGGTGGATTGTTTATAACAAGCGATGTTAAGCTCCAGTCATTTAAGCTGTAGGCCCGACTATTGTTAGAATAATGTGCCAACATTTCCAGTAGCATTTGAAGATGCGACACGAGTGCAATCGAAGGAACACAGAGGTCTATTACGAAAACTATCTTGGGCTCCACATCTGAGCTCACCTATGAAGATAGATGCCGTTTGTTAATAATCGAACCGCTATGGCTTTGAAGATTAAGGCTGAAATTATGTCTATTATTCTAAATTGTCCATTGACTGGCATGCCCCAGTTACTATCACTGTGTGACCTAATAAACAAAGATTGTGTGTGATAACGCTACCACATTGCCGCACACATCTACGGTATAACACCTTTACACACAAATATCTCGCGGTATGGAATAGATTGCCACAGGCCATCAGAAGTTTATCTTCACTTCAAACATTAAAGATGCGAATAGAAGAGCACTGTTGGTGAAGTTAGAGAACCGTTTCGTGTCAGTTGCACAGACGAGCACAGGCCCGATAACATATAAGTGTTTGAGGAATTCGCAATACAAAAGTATAGACAAATATAGTGAGAAGCGCTTGTCGATACAACTTGAAATACAGTATTCTCGTATCATGAGCTTTTTGTTAGATAACAGCTTTGTCGCTCGTGCCTTCTTCCTACTTTGTCATATCCTGCGGTATTACTCAAACTGATGACTCACTGATGCCCTATGGAAACATTGAGACATCGATAGGTCGGATAAATGTGATCTATCTCTGATATTCTCTTAGTCTGTGCTGTTCTATTCGTCGTGTCACTCAGCACAATTGCCCGTCGTTGACCTATGAAAACATGGGCAAATCGATGAGTTGTCCAGATGGGAGTTATCTTCCCATTTTTTCTTCATCTGCGATGCTTCTTACTGTGCCCTTACTCAGCTTAAAGACCCACTGATGACATGTGAAAAACATGCGCTCCTTGATGGGTTGGATAAGCAAGCTTTTTCCTTAGCCTTCATATAGTGCCTCCTTTCCGTTACACAGCTAGATGAAAGGCATGAGTGCCTGCAAGATATGGACCTACTGAAAGGGTGAACCATTGAGGTCCTGCAACTAACCCACCATATTTATGTACGTAATTCCATTTTCCTTATGTTATCATATGTTACCCTTTGTGTGGGGTCCGTCAATTCTTTTTATGTTTCATGAAGCAGGCAGTTTTCACTTTAACTGTTTGCCGTGCTACCATGTCTGCTCAAACACTTACTGTTTATAACTTATTGTTATATAAAAAGTTATGAATTAGTTAACTACTCTTGCCATGTGAATATTGTCACTTACTTCCTAAAACGTTGTCCTTTTGATTTCTTTTCCCAACCATTCGCCTACACGTAGCTGAACGATTCGCCAGTGTTGTGGAACCCGACACATATTGAAACGAAATCAATGGCGCACGAATCGATGGAATTGGAACCACAAGTGCTTTGTACATGTACAGCAGTACATAAAATCATCCTGCATTTCCTTTGTACCTTATGATCGTACCAGCTTACCTGGACTGTGCCTTACCTAATTGAGAACATTTCAAGTTAATTTAATCCACAACAAGGATGAGAGAGTTGGGTTGCTGTCTGAGCAGAGGGCTTTGGGTGTAGGCAATTGGTTAACAGGTTCGGTCACATCATCAGTGCAACTTCCAGGAAGTTTTCGAGTACTTGTTTCGGTGACAAGTTTAGTGCGAGCCACTGACTTGCTACCTCACATATGTCACAAAAGGACTGGGTGACTAAATGGTTGGATACGGCTGCAACACGTCGCAATATACATCATTGGATTCCGAGCCGGCCTGGGAAATGAGCTACTGTAATTATTGGTGTAAAAATGTAAGCAGCGCGCAAGCTAAGCGAAGGGGATGAATGCGAAAGGTAAGGAAGAAAATGCCCAGCACCTTGTTTCCTCAGTAACCGATACTTGAGTTATGGGTTTGTTCGGTGTTCGTTACGACTGCCTTTCATTTCAGATCACAAATGTTCTTGTGGGTTTCAGGAAGTATAAGATTAAACCGCTGTGTTTAGACTAGAAAAATGCCAGAACTTATCGTGCACCAAATGGCACTGATCGGGCTGAGTTGCGTAAATGTATGCATACGGACATGCCTTATGCTATGAAAGACTATACGCCCAAGTACACGGCACTGCTATGACTTCCCTATTATATAACGCGTTAACATATACGTAAATGGAAGAATTCGAGAATATGACACCATCAGACTTCCGTAGTGTTCGTACTGTGATAAGCAAACGATTATTCTATGATTACAAAGTTGATAGTAAAGGTGAATATTAAACTACTTATACCCCATTAAGGAAGCGACGGCGAATACTGGGGGAGAAGGATACCGTGAGGACACACTCCGGTTCCTTGAATGTCTGGTACACAGGAACGCTAAAATCGACAACACGTCACAGACTAGTGAAGACAGACGAGGTGCTGAGTTATAGTTCAGGCCCCCTGAAGCATATTTTCCGAGTAATCACTCTATTACTGTTTCATAAAGTGAGTACGCTGTGTTCGGAGAGAAGAGGATGAAGGAGTTGCTAAAGCGGGGCATGGAGAAACTTGAAGGCTGGCATATACCCGAAGTCCTCTACATAATTCCTTACTCCACGTTCAACGCCAATCAAAGGATGGATATAGACTAGGAATTCCGTATAAAGAAGGAACACCAAAACCATTTGGAAGACATTGACTAAAAAAGCAATTCAGGTGGTTTTAAACGTCCTAAAAATTGCGGTGGACTCTGGGACATTTGTAGCTTTCCTTTACTTTAGCTGAAACAATCAAATAAACTTACAGCTCCCATATAAGGATTGTCTGCATGGGTACACAGACTAGATGATGAAAGGCAAGTGAGCGAATTCCAGAACGTATAAGTCGCATACCACAAACACTAGAGACAATCACAAATACATACCACTGCTAAGAGACGCGGGCGTAACGGTGCATGCGCTAGAGACGTGAGTTGAAGTCTATTTTGAAAATGTTGAAAGCATTAGGAAAGAGTTGCGATCAACGCAACAAAGGCAAACTGTTAAGGCGAGGGAATGCTTGGTGATCATTCCTAATCGGGCTAATTCGATAAGTTTTAGTAAGTAGATCCTTCCTTAAATGGAAAATAAACTACATCTCCATTGCAAGTGTTTAGTTCCCAACACGGTTTTCTACCATTCATCCAACCAATTTATGACTCCGGACCACAGGAAGATAGCTCCATGGAGACCTGTAATTTGCTGTCTGACGGACACAGCTTTGCTATGAATTTTACCCAGACTTGTTATAAAATGTAGCATAATTTGATGCTTGTTCAATGTTGCTGAAGGAGCATTTTTGTCAAAAGCCATACCCTACCCAGCGCAAACTTTAACCGGTTGAATCAAAACCTTGCTGAAATGACGCTTTCGCGATTTGTTCCAATCTCTCGATTTGGATGAGCTATTCCGAGTGAGCTACGAGGACGAAAAATATGGCAACCGCACGGTGAAATGCAAAAGCTGTTGAAAATTAGCCAGCATACCATTTGGTCTGTGTTTGTATGGAGTGATTCAAGGACTTTTTCCGGTCTGACTTCAGTGAACTCACCAGCTAATCCCAGTTGACCAGGAGGGCCATATTCGCCTTTCATGCCTTTCGGGCCGCGCATACCCTTCGGACCAACGGGACCACGTGGCCCGAAGGAGCCGGGATCACCTTTTTCCGCGGTACCCACACATTGTCCTTTGTCACCCGGAGGACCAGGACGACCAGCAAAACCTGAGTGGAAGAGGTCAATGATACAACACGTTCTCGTACCAAACTAGAGTAGTAGACAATTTTAAACGACGCAACCAGTGGGCATCCAGGTGCAACATCTCAATTTGCTCTATGGTGCAAAGGCTACAAATTTTTCGGCTGCTGAAATGAGCCGGTAGTTGGATAGTAACGGCTTAAAGTCACTAGTGTTGATGATATTGAGAGGAATGCTAAAGGCGTTTTCTTCTACATCATGATGTTACAATTTACATGTTCTACAACATTACCAGCATATGGTTTCACATGATAAACTCCATTGCTTCGAAGAAATATGATTAATAATACTCGTCAACTTGAGAAAATAGTTGGGTCGTTTCACAGTACAACCATACGGCAGTGATAACAATGACCAGTGCGACCATGACATCCTGAGTTTCAGCTTCAGAAGCGATTATATCAGCGGTGTTGTTAACTTGTATCCACCAGATTGGATTCATCCTACGATTTAATCGGAGTAACTGCAGTGCTTTCAAGTAGCGTGCACGCGCGTACTGGCTGGGTCTCATTCCCACATGCTCGCAAACGAAGAGCAAACCTCGTGGCGGTTCGATCAATGCAAAAACGCCGTATACATCAACTACTGGGGTTCGCGTAAGCTGTGGCGCAAGAAGGATTTTCTCGACAAAGTTGCCGGATGTTCATGAAACCTAGAGTGCACACTGTTTAGCTGATGGGTGTCATGTGACCCTGGCCTGACGGGCAACACTACGTAGCCCCGGGATCAACTGGTATACGATGGGCAGACGGATGTCTACCCGATGGGTTGAATTCGTACCGCGTCATTCAGGGACGTGTCGGAAACGAAATCTTGACAATGATGTGGATGGAGAGCAAGTGACTCACTCGCTGGACAAAATCCAGACCCAACCACGGCCCGCGGCGTCATCATGAAATAATAAATTCAAGCTTGAACTTTTTCATAGATGTGTAATTCCTGTTATTCTCTTTATGTCAGACTGAATATGGGCTGACAAATTTTACGAAATGTGGCCTTCCTTGCAAAAGCTTTGGACACCCCTGCTCTAGTGCATCCCAGTTGCACCATACTAGATACGACAATCAGTCTGACGAAGACTGCACGTCAGGCGCCCGATGAACCAATGCCCCAAACTGCCTCGGCGGTCGACCAATTGACGTAGCTCGCCATCCCCAGATAGTCAGAATGAACCGGCGAAATTTGGTGACAAAACGAACCATTTCCTACCACATACGTAGGCTGTCGGTTTTCCAAACTGTAGGAAATAATTAGACTTCAAACGCCTGAAAGTAGGTTAAAAGACAGAACCCAGGTGCATGATCAAAAACAACTTTACCAGTGATGGTGGTTGCTGCGTGACAAGTCTATATGTACAGTCTGTTTCCAGATTTCACAGAGCTCATGGGCTATTAGGTTTACCACGCTCCAATCCTGTTGAGACGATTACTGAATTACAATGCACGAAGCTGAATGACATTACTGACAATTTATGAGTTGCATACCGGTTAATGTTACTGAAGAGACAATACGAAATACATCACCTACTTTTTCTTAACGTGCTTTTTAAATTTCTGAAGGAAACTAACTACTTTAAAATTATAAGTAGTTCAGCTTTGTTAGCATTTTATCAAGCCGCGCATCACAGGATAATTGCACTGACTGGAGTGATTCCGATAATTATCCGAAGGAACTAACTGACATTCGTGTTGTGTTTACCTTTTTGTTTATATAACATCGCCCTTTAACCGTAACCTGAGCCTAAGTATCAGGTCTTTTGTTTTACGGCGCTGTGTTTATCGAACCTCCATTACTACCGCTGTTCGAACTTAACTGGATTTATTTACATCCGGTTGCAAGTCGATTCACGTATTCGTAAATCACCACTGTATCTTTGACTAAATTCTTGTAGAACCACGGTTAATTCAGTACAACTTTTTATGCCCACCGTCTTCATATTTTACTGGTTAGGCTTGTAAATCGGCAGAACCGGTCGTAGCTACAACTACCATAGTGCCACATACAGCCATTGAACACGAATTCATCTCAACATTCAAAGAAGCACTTTGATATCATAACCCATTTCATCTAACATTAACCTAAACAACCATACCAATATACCAAGGCTCTCATTCTTGGCGGTATTTGAGTCAAAAGCAGAGTAATTGTGATGTCTGGGTTTAAAGGTGGGTATCAGCAGTCGTCAGTATACCTTACGGATTCTTCGCTGCCACGCGAACATCACCAGTCGCGCGCGGGTTAAAGACGTTGCAAGGTCGCCCGCCACCCCTATGTATGTTCGAGTCAATGACTCCCGCAGTTAAAAGGCAAGCACCTCATCTCTTCGGTCACTGGTGTCATCTGCGCGGACCGAATTCAGTGCAGGCTCAGTTATCCGGTAGGTAATTCAACAATATGAACTACAAATTTTGGATCAGCTCGCTGTAAGACACCGCGGTACCTAAGTGTCTCTGCTGTTTTCATGCCGGAAAAGTGCCCAAAAACCGGCGGCTTATGCAATAGCTGTTCGGAACTGGAATCACATGAATGAAAGGGAATTGTTACACTTACCAGGATCACCGACATCACCAACATCGCCGGGAAGCCCCTTGATTCCACTACCCCCACTGGGACCCGGGTCACCAGGAAAACCTTTGGGTCCAACTTCACCGCGAGCCCCAGGAAGGCCGGGAGATCCATCAAGTCCTTCAAAATCATAAGAATAAAGCATACTATTAGCCGCAGGGACATTTGAATTTACGAATGATAAAGAGTAAACTAATAGAGCAGTTCCCTTCCCCTGTGAGTAGACCGACCCGTAACAGCCTACAGGCCTGCTGCAACCGCGTAGCGGATCAAGTTTTCATACACCTCTTCACGCCGTTTATATCCCCATAAAAAATTAGAGAAACTGCGAGCAGATGGTAGGTAGTACTGTCAGTCACTACATTGGAATTTTGCTGATTCTTGATTGGTGCATCACAAACGACTCCGGACGATCCATTATTTGCATGTGTCGAATAAGGAGCGCATTGACAAGGTGGGGTGGGTTGCAAACGATCTCGCATAAAATGAAAGAATGTGTAACAACTCCATTGTGTATCGGAGTAGAGAAACCAATTGACTATGGAACAAAGCTTTGGTGCGTGCTTTGACTTCGATCCGTTGCGAAGAGAGCACAGGTGGAAGTTAAACGCAGCAGATGGATGCTGATCGCATCCGCAGGTTAATTTGAAATCTAACACAGATACCAGACATAAAGAGCAAAATATCCGAATAAGCGGAGGGTTGAATTTGTTACCGGGGCTTTTCATGACCAACAACACATTTGTGCCATGTGTCATACCTGTGCGAACGTTCTTTCCAGCGATCCGCTTAGTTGTCCCATTGTGGTTACCTTCACCACATTTACCTCAGTGTCCCAAGCGATCATCTATTTCATCGAAGATTAATGTGCACTTGACCCTGAGGCGATTGTGTGGTCTTCATTTACCTATTCTGCCTTAAGTCAGAGCAAAAATTTTGCCGCTGCCCCGGGCGGCGAAACTATTTACTACACCATGGCACACACTGATCGGAGTAACTTAATCCTACTGAAGAGACCGGTCAGAGTAACGGTCAGATTGACTGCTGTTCGGCCAGGGTAGACAGAGCGATTGAACTAACTTATTTTGCGAGTATAACGTGGGTTGGAATATTTGGACCGCAATAGCTTTTGCTGTGGTGGGCATTCGTAGAAAATTACTGAAGTTTGTACATTGATCGGTCTACATTTTCGTTTTGTTTATCCTCCTTAATAGTGACTCATCGATTCACTTACTCAGGTGTATATCCAGAAACGAGAGCTGGCCCTCTTGTTCAAGGTTGTAGGTGCTCTTGATTGCCTGGTGCGCAATGGTAAAATCTCCCAAGTTTTTATTAGTCACGCAAAAGATGTCCACATAGTGTTAGTACTGGTCGAAAATGATCGTCCTACTAGATTCATCCAGCGCAACATTCAGCTCAGATTAACATCGAACGCAGAGTAATTATTTGAAAAGTAAGCTCTCTTCATTCTCCTTAGTTTCGAAGGTGGCAAAATCGCTGAGCTTATAATCTGAAAACCGACACAGTCGATCAGAAACACTTTCCCAGCTGCGGAACTGCAATGTATCTTCGCCACCAACCCACTTCTTTCCGTGTGCAGCATGGTCAGACTGTCGAAGCTGACCTCCGCTTACACAATCCATCGATTTGAGTGCACCTTGGTGCAACTTATATTAGTCGAATGGCTCGTCAATGGTCACGTCACATTAAGGAACATAATGATAAATAGGTGGCGAACGGAGGAAGTGGAGTGCTGACAAGCGAGATTTTGTCCCATTTATTCGAATGCTTTTACTGTGGCTTACCAGGGCCCTGTTTGAACAAATAGAAATGTCTACGTCTACTGAGGCTCACCACGGCAGAAGCTATTGCGATCTGAATATTCCTACCCACGTTATGCTCGCAAAAAGTTTGTTCAACCGCTCTGTCTACCCTGGCCGAGCAGCAGTCAGCCTAACCGCCACTCTGACACCGGTTTCTTCAGTATGGTTATGTAAGCTCGATCGATCCGTGTAGGACAGTGACGAATTATCTGCTGTTTAACCATTGACCTACTTCCGGACCGAACACCGTACAGGTCTTTGTATTTTAACCTTGTACTGGCCCGTAGGTGGATCATTGAAAACAATTGCTTGTCTCAGTCTGGTGTTCTCTATGGCAATCACTAAATGGCTTTTACTTTCCTGTTCTTTTACGAGTATTCAGTTAACTAACTGAACTGATATGAGCTATCACGTGAGGGCCATTAACACTCGTGCAATGGGGAAAAAGAGTACTATAAACTCGGTAACCATGGAAAGCAACACCGCTGCTGTCACAATGGGTGCTAATGAACCTACGCCCTGTTGCACCTATGCAGTATCCTCTGTAGTACAAGAACCGGTAAAGGTGTTTGAAAGACCAGTGACTAATTGGTCGGTCAACATTGTTGCCCTTAGATCTCCAACATCTGATAAAATAAATTAGAGAAACAGTTAGCCGAAAAAATGTCGAAACCAACGACGTCTGACTTATTGGCGGATATCCCTGTGTTGGTTCCATACTTAATTCAGGCACCGGACAATTCAGAGTCGACAGGAAATTGGGGCGTTGAACTTCTTAGGTGCAGTTGCCTCTGATGTTACCCAAATAAACAGAGGAGGAGAAAATGCCATCGCCCTCAACATAGCTGAACATATCTCCATCAACAAAATTAGCTATAGTGTTCGAGCGCATACCACATGCCAAAGCGATAGTAGTTGTAGAAGAAAAAACCTTTTCCTTACCCGACTCTGTTCAGCTTCCGTAGTGAAAGTCTTGCAAGAACGTTTATTAAAAGCCAAAATACTTTGAGATCCGTTCCGAAATTTATAAGTTATATTTGAATATAGGACACTGTTGCAACGTGAACTTCAACACACTGAATCCACAAATGTGTTGCCTAGACTGAGCAAAGTCATACCCCTTACGCACTTCCTGAACTGCCAACAGGCCGATTATTTAGCAACGCTTCCCTCTCCGACCTTATTGAAGCGGCTAACGATGGTAACGCAGCCGACAGCATAGAGGTAACTCAGTTGCTAACTCCTTCACATGATATGAGAGGTAGTACAGACTCAGTCAACGCACTACGTTCCACCAAACCAGTAACGGCTGTTATCAATCCCAATACCGCGCGTAAATTTGATACACGCCTAAAAACATCAAGTAGGCTTGTCACTAGCTCCAGCGAAAGTGCATTACGGAACATTGGTATGATGGCTAGCAGTGGTGGCCATGTTTCACGCCCTAAGCGCGTTAGTCCAAGGACGGGCCTACACACTGGAATGCCGACTTTCCGTTGCCCAAAGACAGTCGGGGTTTAGAACACTGCTCCGCAGAGGGGCAAGCCACGACCCCCAGTGTTTAGACGACCCGCTAGAAGTTTTCTCCCGACAGACCAGCACATAACTTGGCTGAAACGCAAGCAATCCACTTACGCCCCTCTTCATTCGCTGTTCCTCATCCCCTTCTTTTACGATGTACTATGAGAGCCCTTCAGTCATGACACCTTATCCATCCGAACCTGATCACCCCTAAATACCACAACCTTCTTTTGGTATTCCCCCAATATAATCACAGTCGCACTAGTGAAAATCACGGTAAGGGATTTGTGGCAGGTTTTAGAACTAATATGACTGCAAGAGCAAACACTGGCCGTTATGTTGAACACCGCCAGGATTCCTTAAGACTGATGCTACTATACTTGCATGATAAATTAGATTCATTTACTTCGCACCTGAATATACTTGAGTAAATCTGATCTAATTTTATTCACGGAAACCTAGCTTCATGATTCGATAGCTAGCCAACAGCTTTCCATCGATGGTTACAAGCTTATTACCAGAACTCAGTTTTTTGATAAAGCTGTTGGTGGAGATTTTAACCTACCCGACATCTACTGGTCCAACTTAGCAACAAATGCGAAGGATGCTAAGTTTGTGACCTCCCTCGTCATTGGTGAGTGTAAGCAACATATTTTCCTGACTACTGGTAGCACAAAGATACTAGACTTATCTTTCACGTCAGGCGTGTCCTTGATAACTACTGGCGTATTAAATGGTTCCCTGTATGTGAGCACAAACTAGTTCAATGTAAAATTAGAGCCAAACCTTTTCATGTGAACTCAGTGATAGTTCCACACTTCCTGCGAAATGTCAATTGGGTAACTTTCTTCGCTCTGCCTAGGGCGCAAAATTTAGACCCTTTCGCTTGATATCCAGACAACCGTTGATTTCTTCTATCTTAATGTGACTATACGTGTAAGCATGCTTGCCTCCAGTGCTAACACCATGCGTACGAGAGCATCTTCTACGTACCTTATCAACGTAAGAGTTAAATTGAATAAATATGCTAACTCGAACATATGAACGGATTCATGACTTCAGCATATTACTGAGGTTTCAACGCCTAGCAGCTGAAACGGGCATGAAAATCCACACCCCTCTTATACAAGAAGGACAATGAGCTATGAATAGTAATAACACAAGCCAACAGCTGACTGCTCTACTGAAAAAAGGAGATATGGCAAAACTGACCTACTCTCCCCTATCGTCAAGACTAAAGCTAACGCCACCATTGGAGTGGTACAACGCAGTGTTTTAGGTTCCTTCTTTATCCGACTGTATGTAAATGACCCAATCTCAATGGCACAATTTGACAAGTGTTATTTGTTTGCTGATTATCTAAACGTTGTTTACAGGTTCTTAACCGTACAAAATATCACCGTAATTGAAAATATCCAAAGCGATTTAAGCGCTATTGAGATGCGCTTCTATGTGGCAGATGATGCATGTAACGTCGAAGTGTAGTATTCTTGCGTATGGAAGCCAGGTGGAAGCAGGAATGTTCAATCTTTATAACGAAGTCATTCCCATTAGCCAGTTTGACCGCGATTTGGGTTTGAGATGCCCCAGTTCGTTAAATTCTAGCGAACATGAAAATCATCTCTTGACGAGTGCTAAGCAATCTGACAAGCTTGAAAGAAAAGAGACCAACTGCCTTCAAAATCAGTATTATATTGCTCTGTTACGTGCAGCAACCTGCAAAATTGCGGCTTGCGAGCCATTGAAAACGTTCAGTACGCCTTCATATAGCGTGTATTTGGCTATTCTACTGCCCTTTCGTATAGATATAGGTGCAATATGAGTTTAATCTTGAGCTTCTGGGGTTATGAAGATTGAATTTGTATATGTGCTTCCTCCACAACCTTGCGTGACGGAAAGCAAATGTTGGAACTTACGCACTGCAATTTCGGGAATATATCAATTATGTGATGCGAGACAGTGAATGTATGCTCTCATTGCCTAGGCTCTGGACTAACATAAGGAAAAATGTCTACCTCCACAGGGAAAAAGCAGCCTAAAGAGATCAGATGTGTTGAACCTTTGCGTGCTCAAGAAAAGGATATGTAATTGTTTATCAATAGGCAGAGAATGACATATATTAACAAATCAAATTGATGATGAAAGTCTGTAGGAAGATGGACCGGATCATGTTTGACACCGGTGGACATCGATCGGAAGTGTGTTACAGTGGGTGCAGCAGCGCAAGCTGAATATTTCGGATTGAGCGGTTCTCATCGCCTTCACCTTGTGTTCTTTAACCCAGTCTCTTATGAACACTTATTATATAAATTAACTTCCCAATAACTGTTCTCTAATCTGAGATCTAAAGCAAGAGTGGAAACAAGAAGTATCTATGTAAGCCCTTCCTTAAACTGTTCAATGCATAAGACTTGTTCGCCAATTCCCTACTTTAGATATTTCTGTAACGCCAACCATTTATTCTTTTCCAGAAGCGGTAGGTCAGGAACATGTACTAAATTTTAGTGCTCGGAGATATCAAATTCTCAACTGTTCAAATGCTTGCAACTAATGATGGTTCTGCAAATTCTTTTCAGCGCCATCTTACTCATACCTGACTTAAGCTGTTATATGTCTTCGGCTGTCCCGCCGTACAACTTTATCGTATGATCCGTCGGTCCTACTTTCATTGATGTGAAACATGCATCCTACATCCAATATCAGTTTACCTGCGCTTGTGGTTTTAGAAACGTGGGACACACAACCAGGTGTCTGTCTAAACGCATAGAGGAGCACCGTCCAGCGGCTTTGCGGAACGGTATCGTTAGTCGCACCAAGAGTTCCATGCTGAAACATCTGGTGGAAAGCGGACATCGAAGCACAGCACATTTTACAGTACAGAACCGGTACACTAAAGGTCTTAGGGAGCAAATATTACAGACGGCTGAAGCGAACGCTATTAGGATAACACAACCGGAATTATGTAAACAGTAGGTTTTGCTACAAGGGCTTCTTCTACCTTGGCCTTAGTTTGCTTACCAACTTGTATCACTTCATGCGCTGACAGAGATCGCATGATGTGCTGGGCATTCGACCGGTCAACCAACACGTACTCTATCACATGTGTAGTTAGTCGACGTTATCGATCGACTTTTGAATTTTTGACTGTCGTGATTCTACAATCCCCTCATTGGCTTCATCAGCTCTTTGTGGTTCCATTTGCTAACTCTAAATGACTGAAGAGATTTGTCGAAAAGTGTACTCCTCACAAACTCGTGTTCTTGCATTTCCATGTGTGTAAGTCACGAACATGCTATTTGTTTATTTATTATCGTTACGGTTCTTATTCCTATTAATTTTCAGTGTTTATGTTCTTCCTTATTTCACTGTTGGCCACATGTACGTCGGTCTCCTGAAGTGACGGATTAAACCTTCCAAGCTAACTTAGTATACCCACGCAATTCGCATTGCCACTGACTCCCTGGTGTGTCATAAAAGGTGTCATGGTTGAAAGAGCCGCGTGATGGAAAAGGCTGAAGACTTCATCGCCTATAATGTATGCAATCATTTCATCAAACTCGGAGAACCGATCAATAGGTGAGTATAAAAAAGCTCTAAAATTTGTGAAACTGGTGATGGCTTGAATGCTATTTTGCCCCACCGGTAAACAGTCAGGTGGAGCATGGAAGTGCGAGTGAAACCTCTGCGTGGAAATAGGTCCGCTGGAGATGCTTCCATGGATGGCCGTAGTACTTTACTTGATTATTTGGCTATATGTGCATTTGTTATGGTTCGTAATTTACACTATCTTTCTAATACACCTAAGTTGTCATTTAGTCCAAAAATCCGGGAAACTGCTTGCTGTGTACGATCCCACTCCACATATAGATCAAACCATTTAGTTTCGATTGTGCCTCACACTGTCGAGGAATATACCTCTTGTTTATTTAAGCAGTACGTCAGGCCAGAACCTACTTATATAGTCAAGAGCTACGGTATACTCGTGGATGAGGACGCTGTCCAAATTATCAACAAACTAAAATAGTTAAATCTATGATGATAAGTGCGGCTATCCAATTTGCCTGACCATCGTAGGAAATGACTGGTTCTCGAGATTGTGCAAACTTGAGCTTTTGAAAAGCATTCGAATACCGACGATAGCCAAAAGCTTCTGGCATGGGTTGGTTTCAAGGAACTTACTCTAGTGGGCACTTGTTGTCAAAGAAGCTCCTTCGTGATGATAATAAACATGTAATGAATAAATTGGTTGGTTGATTTTGGATCATAGCTGAATTCGCTGTGGTACTCGAATGGGCTATAAGGAGCTACTGGTTTCTGCTTTTAACTTGGCCTTCATTTTTAGATCACTGATCATCTTCGCCTGCGGAGGAACCAGCGACAGTCTGCGCTGCATCGTCCACTGCTTCATCCACGCATCCCATTTGCGGTATGACGCCAAAGAAACAAGGAGATGAAGCATGCGAGATGTTGCCCCAGTTTATCCCGGGCCACCCGCATTCTTTCAACTAGCACATTTCGGATGCGAAATTGTAGTAAGCGTGCACTCCGATAACACATAAGAGGATACTAGCCCTTTTCCACCGGAACCACCTCGAGCCGAACAAACTACTCCGAGATGGTCCAAAATCACCCAGTCTTGGGTAGCTAACAGTCAAGTGTATCTACGAAATGGGAGAGCAGGACAAAGTATCTGTGCTTTGGGTTCGTCTGGAACCACCCATTGTATGAATGCGTTACCACAGACAATCGCAACCTGGATCGGGATTTACTTTAGGATAAACCATTATCAGTTAGGCCACCGGATGCGTGCTGAAAATGTACCCCGTTCATTCCATTTCACATGGTATATGCAGCTGAAGCAGCTGATAATTTCGGCGCTTTCCGTTCCATCTAACGTTTACATCATCACAAACGGAAGCTGTAGATTGGGGTAAATTAACGTGCCCTTCTCCTTACTGGGTGAAATGACCCGCCGTTTTCAATGCAGTGTCTAATTTTGCTTTCAGTGGCATTAAAAGTCGGAGCAGCTTGGGAGACACATGCCTTCAGGTGCATTTCCCCGCAGCATGTACCGTTCCAGCATCGACCGGGGCATTCAACCGGTATAAGCGAGTGAAGGATGGGACGCCAGAACTGCTCCTAGCTTTTCGCTACTTCGCGAACCCACCCACAGCCAAATACTACCAATGGTTTACCTTGAATTTATTGTCATTACCCTGAGGAAGCAATTAGCGCGTTTGAATGCATATGCTAGTCACGCAAACCACAGAACAGCGATACATGACGTGATTGCAGGAGAGTGACAAAACGGGAACTAACCTCATTGCGTTTTTTATGGCACGCGTAACGTGGCTTATGCCGTCGGCCCAATGGTACACAAGGTGTCATAGTTACCGAAGTCAAAGAACTCGGAAACTTTCGATTTAATTGGTTACCCCATTAGTTGCAAATGGAAGGCACAACGTTCGTGATAACTGGCAACAGCGGGAGCTTTAAAGCCTTCGAGTTCTACCTAGCCTTGTCGTGTGATAACATGCGTGATCGATATCTCCTTCGGGATGGCTTAGCTTAAGAGAATATGCAATTACAGCTCCTGCAGACAGTTCAACTAGGGGGCTTTCCTCCTAAAATCAAAGCAGTCTTAAAGCGAAGTGGTCCAGGTCTTAAAATTCCCGTATGCAATTTGTACCTCAGTGTGCCTCCGTAACTGTAAGATTTGGTATTATACTGATTAATCAAAATTGTTAAAACGTGTCTTGTTCTAACCAAAGAAAAATACCTGGATCGCCAGGTTCACCGAAAGGTCCCGGATCGCCGCGTTCTCCTTTAATTCCAGGGATTCCAGGACGACCAGGTGGACCGCGATTGCCCTTCTCTCCCTCTCCAGGTATTCCGGCCATTCCTTTTTCACCCTTTGGACCTGATAAAGTAGAGTGAAGGAATGATATAAAAATTTTTGAGAGACTTTTTCTTCACGACCACCCTTAACCAGTCACATCAGCATCTCGCAGTCTAGTCGCACAAAAGCGGAGGTTAACCCACACTCCTCGTTGGATCCTTGAGATATTCGTGTCGCTGTTCTACGCTATCTCATTCAAATTAATGTTCAAGAATCACCGTGCGTGGGACAGCAAGCCATCATATACATACATTTTTCGCACCGGATCTGAATGGTCGACTGATTCTCAGCTTCCAGATTGGTTGTTGTTATGTCAGAGGAACGGTGTAATTCAGAGGAACGTTAAGTAAACATTCCTAACTGAGTATATTGGTTTCCCTGCGCATATGCACTGATATTTTCAGCGATTCTTCTTGTTAGCCCTATTGGCTGCCGAAAACCGATGTTTCTGGCTGTGGATTCTAGGTTTTCCTGACTCCAAAACCAGCGCTTAACTCTCCTTGATTACATCTGATTGGTTCTTAACTTGGCCGTTCCTAGGAAAGTTACTCGGTCGAGCAATTTCGGTGCTCTGGTGTGTCTGCACAGCTATGCGTCTGTTGGTTTTCTGTTATACATGCAGTCACTTTCTCCCATAATAAAAATCCTAATCTTTTAATTGCACTTATTACCAAAAGGCAGTGACATTAAATTGGCCGTTGCCGCTCTCCCCCAAAACATCGCTTTTTGCACTACCTACAGCAAACATCAATTTTATTTGAATCTTTTGATGAATTCTTTGGCTGCACAATTTAAAGGTCACTGAGGTCGCTCAACTCACCGGTTCGTTGACAAAGTATCCGAGGCACCGCGCAAAACTCGCGGTTTGCTGCTTGTATCCAGTTGAACTGAGCTATCAATAAACCTTTTAACAAACGTTGGCCTCGTCAACTAGAAGAAGGCTCTTATAATTCGTCCAATAAATGTGAGGTCGTTGCACAAAGATTCGGGACTGTTTACTTAAGTGATATCTGTGCACTCTACCCATTACGTTTTAAAATTCTTATCTTTATTAATGACGGTTATATCAAATTTGTGGTGGATAGAGCAAAATGCTGAAAATGTACCCATCTGAGTGCATAAAGCTTTTCTTGACTCCACTTGACTTGTAGGTCGGGGCAGCCGAGAAGGCAGACACAACATTGTGCGATGATCTTTCCCGTGTGGTGGACTCATGAGGACTAGCGATTGGTGCGCTGTTCCACAAATACAGCAACCACTTAGTCGAAGCCAGACTGATAGTATGGATTAATATGGAAGGAAAAATTAACCTTCTTGGCTGGAACGAAGCAATGTAAGATATTGCGTTTGTTTACGTGAAAGCGTCAAAATCTATCCACAGTGTAGAAATGTTCAACGCTGCAGTGCAGGAAAATCGTGTCAGGGAGTGCGCGATTCTGAAGGGCGCTTGCGGCTTTATGGTATCAAGCTGGCTTAACTAGAATTGACCACCTCACGTTCTCTCAGCATTTTGCCTGCAGAACTGTCTCGTTCATTGCGGCGTTACCAAGAAATTGTACAGATTCCGTAGGCGTATTGGAATCTGGTATTAGTACTCGAGACTCCGATAATCATCGTGTTAATGAAACAGTCACCAGATTCAGCGCACCGATCACCCACTGCCAAGCAGATGCCGCGCGTCCAGTAAAGTAGCCCACCAGGTCATACGAAATGAAACCGAAGCAACATTTGACCTTGCTACGTGCAATTAAGGGGCCCCGTCAGCACTCCCGCACTCAAGCTCACAGCCACGTGGAACCGTATTTTAGCAAATCATGGTGGGACCACTGACCACACCCTAGAGATAGCGTAGGCAAGGCTTCCTGCCAGAGTTCACGCCCTAACCCATTCTTGCCTCTATCTATATCCGCAACAAGAATAGGAAGCAAAAAACTCCATAAAATCGTGACATGGACCCTATTTCGAAATCACACTAAAAAGGCGCATGAAAATATGCCATTGTTCTCATGTCAACAACCCTCCAGTGAAATCAGTCAAAGCAAGAACTTATGACGCCAAACTTTCTGAACAGTGCTAACTCTCCACTTCAGCCCAGCGAGGCAAGACATACGGGATGTAGGAAGTCGAACGAAAATATTCTGAGCAAGTGTCCTTCACACAGTGGATTGGGGTTTAAGCTTCTTGTTTATAGTGTAGTGCAAAGGCGTTACGGTACTCATTAACTGTTCGTTGGCACAAGTGGTGAACATGCCTCAGCCTAGCATGTGGACTCATCTAACAGACAAATAAGTACGCGGTACATTCACCTTAACCGGTGACCCAATGAGCCGACAACCGGCAGGGTCAAATAAGTTAGTAGCGCGTCCAAAGGAGTCCAGTGACGGGGGGCAGCGGCAGGTAAACGCGCTTCGCTGAGTGGTTAAACCCAAACCACCCGATAGGATAACGAATGAATACACCAATCCATGTACTAAGACATGCGGAACGTGAATGCTAAAGTGTAAGTGGATGGTGAGTCCATGGGCTGTTGCATTTAAAGGAGGTGATTGACGCGTATTTAGTCTGATTATGTTATGGATCAAGAGCCTAGACGCCTCGTCGAAACGGTGGCCAGGCCTGAATTAGGTCAAAACTCTACCGTGTGTTCCAAAAGAACCGTCCGTTTTTACTCCATTACTAGGTGAACAAGGTGCACACCATAGGGTGACACGGAAACGCACTAAACTGCCAACTGTTCAATGGTAGGTGTTAATCTCGCAACATTTCCCCACCCCGTCACAGAGGTGTGAACGACTGCATTGGTGGCAGAATGCCAGGCCAGTGGGCCTGCATCCTCCGTGCTGGTGTGCTGACGTCGGATGGATATGAGTTACCACACCGCTATTGGAATGCCAGGCCAACATGCCAGTATCGTCCACCGCTACAACGATGGATGGGCAGACAGAATAAACCGCACGAAGTCAGTGACTAATGCATACGCCGCAATAATTGGTTTTGGCACGTTTTATGGATATTCGTTAGGAGGCAGGTTCATAAGCTAGCCACAGCGATCCCTGTGTTGTCGTTGTGTTAGCAATGGTAGACGCGCACCCTCTGCAAGCGCAGTCTCGTAACGTACCTGCGGACCAGCGCGCGATCCTTCTACGCCTCTTTGGTGAGTGCCAGTCGAACGCGACCGAAACATCTCTCCGCTACAGTGCTATCAACTACAAAATGAGGCCCGTTAACGCCTGGTACGTGCGTCGACTTGTAGAGAAATGTGACGAAATTGGGAGCGTATGCCAAGCCAAAAGAACCGGGCGGCCTCGTACCGTCACGGATGAGGTGTCAGCTTGCGCTGTTGTAGACGAAGTATCCCGAAACAGTGATTTCAGAATTCGAAGAATGGCCCAACATTGTGCCACCACATCATTTGCTGTGCATCGAATATTGAAGGAACGAAAATTCCGAAAATAGCGGACACTGCAATTACAAGTTTTGAAGCCATGTGATTCGGAGAGGCGTCGGAAATTTTCTCGCTGGTATGTGCATCCCATTGATGTGCATTCAATCATGTGTAAGGATGAGACACCTTTCCTTCTGCATGACGCTGCTAAGCGACAGGTGTGGGCAACCAACAACCCACAACAATGCAGCGCTTCCCGTGTGCAACATGGCGCACAGCTCATGGCATGAAATGGTTGACAGGCCAAAAATTATCGGACCATTTTTCTTTTCTAAGGATGTGACTGGTAACTTGATATTTTAACAAAAGTAATGCTTTACATGTGTTAGCGTCATCCTGCATAGCAATGTTGCAGACCTGCGTCATTCCACAGCTGAAGGCCGAAAGGTTCTTGTGTACCTTTTGGTGGCAGCAGGATGGCGCACCTGCACATTCTGCATAAACGGTACGTGAGTACCGTTTCGTGACTTTCCGTCATAGTTGGATCGATCAAGGAGGACAAATGGAGTGGCCTGCACGGTCACCGGATTTGAACCTCCTGGATTTCTTCCTATGGTGGTACTTGAAACGTCATTTTATGGAACCATGCCCACTTGTCTGGAAGAACTGCAACGGAGCATCGTCAACTAATGTCGCGGGATCTCGGTGGATACTTTGCAGAAAGTGCCAGCCAATTGTATCCGGCAAATGCTGCTCTGCAAGCAAACGATGGTGGTCATTTTGAACATCTGCCTCGTTGATTTTTGTGCTCTTGAAGCGTACTTCAAGTAAATTGCAATAGCGTTAATGATGCCGTGCTCATTGAGACCCATGCAGCTAAAAGTACTGGCAAGCTTAACGGTCATGGCAGCCGAATTGGCCGGTTCGTTGAATTAGATGCCAACTGCACAACTTTGGGTTACAGGCCCACGTAGGTTGTGAAAACGTGCCTTCTCACGCCAATCACCGGTGTGTCTCCGAAGATGGACTTTTTTGTCTAAGCATCCACTGTAATCCATCTGCTTCTGGTAACCAAATTCCTTAAGGATTTACGGGGTACGTGAAGTTGCATATGACGTGAAGTATGAGAGCACGGTTAGAGGAAATTTACGTGCGTGAATCTGACGGCGTTTCCACCAGGAACATGAGAAAGACGGTGCAGTAAACACGAGCATACATAACAAGGCGTCAGTGGCACCGCCGAGAGTTCACACCGCAACCTGTAATTCGGAATGAGTCGTTGTCATGCAGACGGCACTCAGAAACCAGATCACTTAAAACTTCCAATGAGGACATTAACCGGCTTCAACCTTCGAGTGTTCGTGAACACCGACTATTTTCGACACAAGACTTGTCGCCTCGGTGCGTTGTGTGCCGCTTGCAAGCTCCGACTCGATTTGACCCTTTTCGGTGTATTTACCTTCGGTCGAGTTTGAGTTTCAACACCTGGCTAAGCTCACGTTCGTAGCTTCATTTGGTTGGTGTCAGAGCACTTCACAGGCTGCCAAATATCTTCGCCCTTGGTGATGTTATATGTATTCATATGCCTCAGGTGCGCACACACGCGGTCGACGTATGTGCAGACATTATCCTATTGATTGGTTGGGGAGTAAGCATTCAGTAGATATACAGAAGCTGCTAACCGTTGAATTCGTTGGAATGCCTTACTGACTACATTGGTAGTGACTTGAGTCGGTCCATTAATGCTAGTTGATGATGTTTGAATTATGGACCCTCTTGAACAAGCAATCGATTCGTAAATCTGTCATTGTACCTTATCACTTCACTGACATTGGCCTTGTGATTCCGCTGACAGAATTTCAATATGCTTCTACAACAGTTATCCAGTTGTCATAATGGCTTACTCATGATGATTGTTACTGAAACGGTTAGATGTTGAAGTTGGCCATATAAGAATGAAGGTCAGTAGAATTCAAGCGTTATACACTCAAAGCTAAACAATATACTTTTGTAACAGGCTTCGCGTCGTGACCAGCTATGTCGCCCCCACTTACCCGATGGACCGCGATCACCCATTGGGCCGGGGTCACCTCTATCACCTTTCGGCCCCATTGGGCCAGGCAATCCGGGTGACCCTGAATCGCCTCGTTCGCCAGCGTCACCTGGAATTGAAATGAAGGAGGTGCTTGAAACACCAGCAACTGATAATGTTCTTGAGTGCGTGCTGATTAATAAATGGCATGTGCTCGGGACACCGGATTGTGTATGGAATTTCACACATATCAGACAAGACGAGAGATAGGTGTCGTTGTCCGTCTTATGTTAGGTAGCACTTAACAACCTACACTCTACCGGGGACTGCTTTGATTTCAGTATTCCAAAGCGATGGCACATTGACTGCTAGCTAGGTCGAGTTGGTGACACTGACTCCACGGCGTGGCCACCTTACTGCACCACCACCAGGTCGCTCTTGATCGGGGGAGGCAACAGCCTTTGATAACAGCCTTTGAGTAATTGCAACTACCATTCTGATGTGGAACTGAACCAGGCGATCCCAAAACAGGATTGGCTGGCACCTAGTTGTTGGAGAATAATACATAGGCAGCCCCCGTAGAGGAATAGTTGGTAGTACCAGGTAGATGAAGACATTCGTATGCTAATATTTAACACTAGCTTTACTTAAGGGTAAGTGGACTGAGATGGGTCCAGAACAAACTTCAAACACCAACATGGTACCACAACATGCTTGGTTTTCCTATACGTTTATGGCGGTGCTGTTTGTCTGGGAATTGGCACGCCTCGGTTTCTCGCCCGGTTGCAAATCGTTACAGCTACTTCTATTATTCGCAGGCGATGAGAATTGTTTTGAACAGTAGCTCGGGTTGACTATTCCGTTGTTCATTTGTTCTCCGAGGTTGGTACTACGGTTGCATACGTTTTACCATAATGCGAAGTGGCATCCTCAGTGTGGTGATATGTAGGGCGCAATGTTGCAACTGAATTGCCAAGCTCGGCGAACAACGAATAACTAAATTGTTGTGGCCGGCTTCTAGCATTCCGCATATAATGTAGCTTCATGAGAGAACAGTGGAAGTGGTATAACTGAGATTTCTGTACGGTCTTTCGTTATAACGTATGATCATCGAGATTGTGCAAAGCATACCTGGGTATCCAGCAGGACCTTTCTCTCCTGGTGGACCAGGAGGACCGGGCATACCCTTCGGACCACGAATTCCATCATCACCGGGTTGGCCCGGAGGCCCATCATCGCCTTGCTTGCCCTTCTCACCCCGGGGGCCCGGTTCACCTTTTTCACCGCGGTCACCTTTCTCGACTGCAATGAGACGAGGGAAAACGAGCAGTTATTACAGTAACCGGTCGAAAAACACAGCAGGACCATTTCGTGATCATTGGGCAAAGCAGTGATATATTCCATCACACTCACTTGTAAGGTTTCCGCTTTGAAGCACGTTCACAGTGCAGTTACCGGGTCTACCTGGGTCACCCATTTCACCAGGAGAGCCAGGTTTTCCAGGCTGTCCTTTTTCACCTTTCAGACCCACGATAACTTCGGCTGGCGCCCCTCTGTAACCCTTCTCACCAGCCGAACCCTTTGGTCCTTTGAGGCCAGGAGAGCCCTGGGGACCCGGTTCTCCCTGCAGTTGAATAAATACGTATATATAAGGAGGCATGTCGTTTAAAAGACCTTGTAGTTTTTTCCTTAGACCAGTCGTGGCTCGCAATAATAATAATTAGAGCACAATTTGAACAAAGGTGGATTATCAATGTTTAAGTACTACGGTCTGGAGGAACTGGTACACATTGGTATGTTAGTCTACAAGTATTCGAGAGAAGCGAGAATTACTGTCAACTGGATCGTCGGATGATATGGCGCTGTTAGCATTGTCACAAGTTGAGCAGGAGGCCGACCATCTAGTTGCCTAAATTCGGTTGCATTGTCAATGTCTCAAACAGTTGGCAGACTTGTTCTGGCACTTTCACACTAGTTGGTTCTCAAGCTTTAATAGAGCCGACTCGAATATATCATGCTAGGATAGGAGTTCTTAACCAGGGGATATAAACTCTCAAAGGGTAAACTGACATTTTAAGGGGAAGAAATTTTATCACAAGGATTGGGTAGCAAAACAAGGTTAATAACAAAATCATCTGTATCAAAACAGGTACCTAACTACCTATTCACCATTGATTAGCCATCAGTGACTATAGCCATCAGGCATTGCGACTAGATGACGCTTCTATCGGCTCCTGTGTTTATGGTTGTTGGCTTGAGTCAGGCCGCCGTACGACGGGTTGAATTACAGAGCCCAATGAACACTAAAATTGGAGCATAGGTTCAGCCGACCATGTAAAGTAGTGAGCGAATATTTACAATTTAGAATGGTCGAAAATGGCGATTAGTGCTCAAAGAGTGCTGGTGGTAAGCTGGCAGAATGAAACACATGAGAAGCCCCTGACATCTGCTCATGTGTGCTCCGGAATCAGACACAAAAAGGTCATAAGATGCCTTGAATGGAGATAACAGCAAGCGTTTCGAAGTGCACAAAAGCATTGAGTTTGGAGTCACACAACAGGCGCACGTAGAGCAGCTTGGACGCCAGTGCTCATTAGGTGTTGGGTTGCTCACATTCATCTACGGTTGTTTTGATCAAAATCCATGGCAAGTGTGCGAATTAATTCAATGCTTTTCAATATCCATAATAAAAAGTTTATCTGTAAACGTTTAAGAAATATCAACTACATTAACTCGTGTATATATATATATATATATATATATATATATATAATTTTTTGCAGGATCCATGTCCGCTGGACAAAAGCGGTCCTACAGAGAACCTTTTCTGCATGGGGACTTCACTAATTTGGTCGATAACAATTTTGAGAAACCGCTATGTGTTTTTTGCAGCAAAGTGCTCACGGCGGAGTGCTTGAAATCCAGCAAATGGAACGAACGCTTTAACGAACTCATTCACATTTTGTATAAAAATATATTACATTCTTCAAATGGAAAGTCGCGCTGAAACGTTTGCGCCTGGATCCATTGAGATCTTTTGTTCAGTCGACTGAAGCTAGTCTTAAAGCTTCATAACGCATCGCTCTTCAAATCGCCGAAAACAAGAAACTGCATAATATAGGCTAGGATCACATCAAACCTTGCATTGTAGATGCCGTTATGCCCATTCCTGGAGAGCAACTTGCGGAAAAGTTAAGTATCATATCACTTTCTAACAGCACCATCAAAATCCGCATCTAGGACATAAGCACAATTATTTTGGACAGGGTGCTTCGTGAAATAAAGTCAAGTCCTTTTTTGTACTGCAGTTAGATGAGTCGACCGACGTCGCATTTTGTCCTCAGCTACATGTCTATGTTCGGTACATAAAAGGTGACGGCTTTAGACAATAGCACTTGTTCTCAAACATTGAGCACAACTACACGCGGCGAAGATGTCTTTTAAATACTGAGAGATTTTGTCGAGGAAAAGGGGCTATAGCGATCGAAGTTAGCGGGTGTCTGTACAGACAGAGCACTTTCCATATCCGGCGTCCGTTCTGGATTGCAAAAAATAGTTAAACAATTTGCTCCCCACTCTATCTTTAGCCACTGCATCATACATCCATATGTTTTAGTAGTGAAAACTCTTCCTCCTGCTTTGCTGGACGCGTTAACCAAGATAGTGAAAATAGCAAATGTCATCCGCGGTAGTGCGACAATTAGAAGAGTTTTCAAAGAGTTGTGCAATGAATTGGAAGGCAGATGCGACTTGTGTTGCTGCACACAGAACTGCGTTGTTTATTACGAGGCAAGGTGTTGCACCGAGTGCTCGAGCTTCGCGAAGAAATATGTGTTTCATGCAAGGAAGGAGCTTCGTAAGGGTAAGGAGAACGAGTTATACGCAGTAATAACAGATTATGTGTTTATTTCTAAACTGGTATATCGTGCGGATTTCTTCGGAGAAATAGATGCGCTGAACCTCAGCTTGCTAGGAAATATGACGAATATTTTGACTGCTCATGAAAGTGTTGCCAGTTTTCTCCACAAATAGCAGTCTTATCAGCGTAGAGTTGGTGTTGGCGACTTTTCGATGTGCCCAGAACTAACAATAATGCTGGTTGAAAGGAATACAAAGCACATTCATAGATTAATGAAATCCACTTATCATCAGTTGTAGATTCTACCAGTAACTATTTGCTTGATTTAGGAACTCGCCAAGTAAATGTCTGGGTGCTAAGACCCTTTTCAGTGGGTGAAGGGATATTTCCACTTACTGAAATCGAGGCGAAAACACCATTCTTAGGAATTCGCGATAATGCATCGAAAATAGATTTCCAAGGCACACAACGAGCAGCATTTTGCGCAAAGATGGGTGATGAGTATACATTGCTGTCGGATAGAGCAGTGAATGTACTGATGCCATTCGCAACAACTTGTGGGTGTGAAGGTGGACATTGATGATAATAAAAACAAAGGCAAGGAGTCGAATGAACTTGGAGCACCGACTTACGATGTGCATTAGTTGAAACTGCACCAAACATACCAGAAATTCTTAGAACTAAGCAATATCAACCGTCTCATTGATGTATATTGTCACTTGATTTCATAAAGTTGCACAGAAATAACTGTTTTCTTTCTTTCAATGATCCAGCGTGATTACAATGGCTATCATTTCCCGTAATTAAAAGCAACAAGTGCGATAGCTATACGTTAACTAGCTTTGGAGACGGAAATGTGTTTTGGGGGGGTAATTGATCATAGGAAACCCGGTTTGTGAGTAACAACCTCAAAAAGGTTAAGAACCGCTGTGCTAAGAGGTAGGACTCCGTGCTTTCAACGATCGATTTTCCACTTGGCGTCAGGTAAGCGATGGAGTGTGTGATAATCGGAGCTCCGAAACATGATAAAATATGCATGGGCCTTAACTTGCAGATAGATGCGTTGAATTCGCCACTGATATATCCTTTCAGTTGCTAACCCAACTTTGGCAGCGTAAAATGACTGTCAGATGCTTCGTTCCCGCTCGTAATATGACCGCAGTAGTCGACAGAATAGGGCGGCGCCCTTTCTTTGCGCCTGGTGGTTAATGATGTTCTGTACCAGCGAGATACCAGCTTAGTAACAAGATTGACAAATTCCCCGTTACTTGCCGAGTCGATTTGGGAACGCAGACTCAACATCATGAGTGACTATGGCAAGAGGGAATTAAGATGAATGCCATGGGTGTAACATGTAGTTCAGCAGGGATGGGATCTTTACAAAAGGTGCACGTCCTCCAAGTATGGTAGTTGGTGGCCCCTATCTCTCCACGAGCAAACTGCTTCCCTTGCTGTCCAGTGGATAAGGATTCAATGCGAGTGAAACACTTAGATCCGCCTTCTGTTGCGGTTATTGCGGCCAATAACTAATCAACCCCTCTAAACTCCCAGAAGTTTCAAGAAGCAGGAGAAACTTATAAGTACATCCTCCATCAAGCACTGCTAGCCCACCAGTTTCACTTTCTTTTGCAGATATTCCCAGTAGTCAGGTATGCCAAAATGGGTGCGGCGGTAGCAAATCGGAATTACTGATTTCCAAAACCACATAAAGTCATCCGAGCTTTAAGCTAGGAACCCACAAGATGCCTTGGTTGATGCGTGTTCACACCTTGGAGATGTTTGTCATCTCAAAAATCCCAAACCGAGACCACTACTCCTGTCAACAAGCTTTGGCTTCCATTCGCCTACACCTCCGATTTCAAGTGTCATCAACTTGAAACTGTGCAACCCAGCTGTAACTCATTAGGTAAACGTGGATGTCATCCGCAGTGAAAGTACTGAGAGTATTTTACGAAAAAGGATTACAGATACTAACTGAGCATGTGCTGTTAAGTGGAATGGCCCATAGAGAGTGATTGAAAAGCAATATCTACCAAGCACTGGTTGTGCCCTGTGAGTGCACGTCAGGGGATTGCAGCCAAGACAGCCTCCGTGACCTAGTGTTACCTAGTCTTCTTCTTACTAATATACCCAGCAGTGATATTGCCTCTGGGCTTCGCTTAGTTACTCGTACCAGCAGAGCAACGAAATTTTATGATCCGGTGTGATTTAGATGCATCGTCGACCAGACAGTATGAACAAACCTTGCTGCTCCTAAGCACCGACTGCCTACGCTCTAAAAGGCATCCAACCGATTGGAGTCATTTTTATCGACACGGTCACAGTCGGGAACTGATCTCATCACCTATACTTACAGCGTTAATATCTTATGTTCCTTCTTAGGTCCTCATAAAGGTGCAATCTAGAGGCTACTAGGAGAAGTTCAATGAGTCATTCATGGGAGCAGAATTAAGTGAAATTAGTGGCCACTCTGGTCTGCATCACACTAGGAAGTGCATGTTACCACTGAACAGATTGCTTGGAGTAGTAGACGGGATGGAAAACATAGCGGCAGCACAACACAGCAGCTTTTATGGAACCATTCAACAGAGGACAATTAATATTCACGGAGCCAAGACATCGGATTCACAGACTTATCAACATCATCATTATCAGCACCATTATCCTCAACAGTCACAGTAACAACAACAACGACAACAACAACCACCTAAAAGCTAATGTACTGAGGCTTCCTGGACGTACGAAACCAGCGATCCAAGGATTGAAGAATATCAAGCGGGAAAGAAGAGGGACCGAGCGTGAAAGCTTAATGAAGCAATCAAACACTCATGGGCAAGGCGCCTACATGTTGCCAACAACATACGGTCATGAGCAGCTGACTTTCAGGCGAAAATAAGGCAGCATCAATAAGACAACTTCCTTGTTGCTTTCACTGCCACGGGCCATAAATGGTAATCGCGCCGTAAAGATAACTGAGCGTCTGACACAAACTAACCAGGCAGTCTGACTAGGAGACGACAGCAGACGTGCCGCTGAGTCCACTGCGAGCCGTGTTCCGCAGATGGACCACAGAAGCTGGTGAGCTGAAAGAGTTTCTAAGGAGGAAGTGGCATTATATGAGGATTCACAAAACTATTCTTACTAATCCAAGCCACCTACACCAAGTTCTGATTTCAACAAAGCGAAGTGCGAAACTATCATCTCAAGCTTATGAACAACAGAGACGATTAAAACATTGATCTGGACGTACATGCACGCCTTATCTATCTGCGCCAATGGTATTATATCGTATTCCTACCTTGGAAATTGTCCCGATAGATTGCGATGTAGAGATTCAGGTCAATTCTAAATGATGGTACATTTCCAAATAACACGTAAAGCTCGGCTGTAGTGTTCTGTTGTGTTGTCCGTAAGATAAAAGGCCATGATAGTCAAGCTCAAGCTTCTGCTCAAAGATGGTTTTATGCAAAAAATACAAAGTTTATATGTGATCATTGATCGAAATCTCTCTTTTTGTCTCACCGCTGGTCCTTCGTATCCCCGATCGCCTTTTTCACCAGGTTCACCAGCACCTCCTTTAATTCCTTTAACTCCTTTGGGACCGTCAACACCAGGATATCCTTTGGGTCCTTTCACGACTCCTCGGAATTCAGTTCGAGTCTCGCCTGGCTCTCCTTTGTATCCCTTCGGTCCAGGAATCCCTCGTTCCCCAGGATCGCCCTTAGCGGGTTAAGAAGTGACACATGCGATTAGCAATCAAGTAGGTTGGCTTGCACGAAATAAAATTACAGAAATCGCTTATTGAAATCCTTGTTGGAAGCAAATGACCAAACCATTACACCGGATCTCGGAAGTACGCCTTGTATGTGTCAGATGTACAACTTGATGATATGCGAATGGAAGCGCTAGCCTTGGGGATCGATTACAAAGTTACTCCCAATAAGCTAAGTCGATAGTTTGTTGAAGCATCGTTTGAGAACTTTTTCGACCACGTAGCTGAACTCCAGTCATCCAGCCATGATTCTGTCAGTTGATTTAAGAATAAGCTGACTGACATTCTTTATGAAGTTCTCATGATATCAGTGAACGAAAAGTGCGTGCTTACAAGCAGTCATTCAAAAGCGCTACGAGAACTGAAGAATTAGGGAGTGGTTACAATAAAGCTGGACAAAGGTTCAGTAGCATTCGTCGTGAACAAGAGAAATAACGTTCAAAAATGCTAAAGATTCTAAGTGACGAAAGCAAGTTTCCACGTACTGGCCGAATAGAAAGCCTGACAGAGGTAGAAGCCCGTGTAATTGACGAAACCACTTACAGGACCTTGAAGCCGATCGGTTTATCAACACCAAAGCTATACGGGCTACCAAAGACTCATAAGGATGGCATGTTACTAACAGCCATTTTGTCGATGATAAATTCCCAGCAGCACAAAGTGGCTAACTGGTTAGTTCGGATCATTTTGCCACTGAGGCAACACTTCAGTTTGCGCGCACTAAGGACCCTTTTGAAACAATCAAAGACCTAGGACAAATCAGCCTAACCGACAAGGTTATGTGCTCAGTGGACGTCCAGTCATTATTAACTAATGTCCCTTTGGATGAGAGTTGATTGCATTTACCACCTGATAGGCGGGGAGAATTTCCGTCTACCAATACTGACAGACCTCCTGAGACATTCCCTGTTACGTTGTACGGAGAATGTTGTCTTCCGATTCCAGCACACTTCATATCGCTGAGCTGATGGAGTGGCTATGGGTAGTCCGTAGGGCCCCGTACTGGCTGGTTTGTTCATGCTGATGCTTGAAAGGAAACTGAGTGGAGAGATTTCTCAGCTGCTGTGTTACAAACGATCTGTAGATGAGATCTTTATTTTTAGTTTCACGAGAAGGCAAATCGAACGATTTGTAGACCAACTTTATAGTGTTTAAACCAACCTCAAGGGGATTTTTAAATTCGAATCGGATGGAGGTCTTTTTATGTCTTGGCATTCTCATGTCGCAGTGATAATTAGTTCATTAAACGATCAGTATACCGGAAGCCAACATGGTCCGGTTAACACTTACACTTCACCAGCTTCTCACCGATGGCACACAAGCGCGCGCTGGTGAAAACACTGTTCACTCGAGCTAGACCTATCTGCTCCAACGATTACCTGACTGAGGTATTTGAGCTAATCCCAAGAAAGCTTATGGAGAATGGTTACCCAAAGCGGTTCATCGCCATAGTTAGGTTAGACCGCCTAAAGAAACGGTCTTGACAGCCACAAAGAAATAGGTACACAGCGAGTTACAGTTCAAGGGTGACATCACAGCAAGGAGAACTAAACACATAGTCTCGGTTATTCAGCGTATGTACTGTGTCGCGTAGGCGGCAATTGCCAACAGAACGCGAAAGTTGCTGTTACCTTGATTAAAGGAAGATGAACCCGTCGGAGCCAAATCATCTTATGGGCACCAATTCGTGTGTGACTGTGGTGCCAGCTGCATTGGCAGCATCGAACCGGCTTTGGATTCCAGAGTGAAGGAACACTTACAAACTGGGTTCAACCCGGAGTCAATGGATCCCAGTCCAACGATACGTGCTCCCGTAAGCCGCCGTCGTCTTCCATAGGCAGGCACACTCTGGCGACTCGCCAGCGGATTAATCCCTTATCGGCGTTTCGGATCTTGTTGCGTCATACAACTTCACGCCAGTTGCGTTTTCCAAGACGGTCGCGATAAGCTGAATTCTATCGGTTTTATGTGTCCAAAAGCAACTAGTTATCAACCTGCGGTTGCCGTGTTCCTAATGCCAACAACAATGACCACAACCATGGAATAGATTGGCTTGATTGTGCGCTACGAAACTTATCAAAAGATTTTCCAGTTATTGTATTTGTACGGACGAGAGAATACGAAATGTCAGGATTTGATAATATTCGTCTTCTCATTTCGTTGTTCAAATTTAATAAAAATCAACCAGGCCGTTTGTAGACAGCCGTTAAAGTGAAGAGTATCTGATCCCTTTCAATCAATACAGTAACGCAACTAAAAGCCGTATACTTCTATTTACTAGTGACTCATTCGAACTCATCAACGAGGTTATCTATTGTGGACGTGACATGCTCCTATCCATTGCCGTAAAATCAATCGAGGTAGTTCGGTGTACGAAGGACCGCAAATGAGGACAGCTCGTCAAACAGTCTCCCTGTGGTGCCATCTGGGTGATTCGGGTTTACTGTGTTCCATCAAAATGTTCGGCATCAGTGCTCCAAGAGGTTGTGGGTTTCCGCCTGACAAGCATTCTCTCAATAAAAAGCCACCAAGATTTGTTTAAGAACGCTGCAACGTGGTAAATGCCATTCGCTTTCTTATCCGGATGATCCACTTCAAGGACGTCAGTCATCCACCTCAAAGCTTCTCTTTGCTCTCTTCTCATAAGGGTGACGTGATCTGACACAGTCAAAAATGCAGCAGCACGTTCTAAATTCCTAGTAACACAGCTACCTACATGGTTAGTTGCACCTGTTTCAGGATTTGCTTGTCACTGTGGCCTCCATGGGGACAGCCATAGGACGCCTGCGCCTACAGAGAGACTATGGGTGGCTTGCGCGGTGCCACTCTAAGTTCCATCAACACATCCCATATGCAGTGTAAACCCAAAGTACTAATATTGAGAGGCAGGTCGACGGGAGTCAGGTTCCATGAACGGAGTCGGCCCACAATTCTTCGACATGCGCAGCAGCACCAGCATTCCTGTCTAACTGGAGAATCATGCGTAGCAGATGTAGACAAGGAGATGGCTGGGTCGTAGCCCATTTCACACTGTGTGGAATCGCAATTTGTTCTTAGCATTGTATCAAGAATAGACTTGGTCACCAAAATGGCACACGCCGTCTCCCCGACTAACGGCCAACTGTCTCCCGGAGCCAGTTTAATCGAGGTAGTGGTTTTTCGACTGGTAAGCATCCTGTCAACATTCCCATCAAGCCCAGCCACAAGAAGGCAATCAACCAATAGCCAACACCCGAAACACAAGAAAATTGACAGACATGTACATGTAGAACAGCCCAACTGCAGCGGTGATTCTGTAGCATAGGTGCCACATCGACCGGGTTATGTTGTTAGCAAACTGGTGACATTTTTCTACATTTTCCGATCGTTCATTTTCCTTTTACCATGATCGTATCTATGCAGGCGTGACTCTTATCGTCCAGAATAAACTGTGATTTTAAATTATTTTTGCAACATTACCGAGACTACCTTTCCTCATTCGATTGCAGCCATAGCTCTTTCGAATTCCTCCCTAAGAAAACCCGTTCATCCATAGGCCTCTCAAGGTAGTCCTTAACGCTAGCAAACTGTATGCAACCGGCGCAAATGCTTCTGAACGCTACAGATTGACCACAGATTGACCAATCTTAGATCAGCCGGTAGTATCTTACTCGGTGTGCTCATATGTTACGCTATCGGCTGAGTTAGGTTGGCCAGTCGAAAAAATACACCTTTTTCTGAACGTTTACGCCCATTGGATGCAATTTGATGGCGTCAAGGATCATCTTGGGATATGTATGGAGGAACGTGATTTCTTTAGAAATGAATTCGAAAGTGCTATGGAAGCAATTGCGTGAGAAAAGGTATATCCTTCATGGCACCAGACTGCTCGACTGTCTAAATTTGCGTTGCACCAGTCAAGATAAAGCAACCAATCAATAAAATAGACACACATGAGCAGCCGACACGTGTCGTGAGAGCCTCTTGCACGACTGACTCATCTTAGCGACGGACAGCCCGTTGTTGCAGACGCGGCAAGACGTGAAAAAAGCTTCAGTGAGTGAAATATGGATACTCCATCCATTCTCGTACGAGACAAAACGCTGGGGGAGGCGTACTAAAAATGGATTTTGCGGACCTGTTAGACCTCTTTGTTTCTTGGATCTCGAGCTCGCCTGGGCTGCGGGTTTCTCTCATCCGATCTATGAACAGACCCGACACGAGCTGTAGCCGCTAGGCACAGAAACACAAATTCACTTGCTAAAATTCTTCCATGATGGCGACTTGCTCATCATTGACCCATCCAATCTAGTCAACGGCTATCGGTGCGCCAAATGAAGGAACTGTATACGTGTTTGATCCGAGGTAAGTATGTTTAGTCTGAATTATAAATCATAAAGCCTTTCAGTATAGCATAAGAAGGGGGCTAACAATGCATTTTTACAAAGTAGATGCAAAGCAAAATTTTTGGCAGTTTACGTGCTCCATCGACTATGTCTAATTGTTGATTGCTACGACTATGTGTGATGGACAGAAATAATATCAAGGCTAAGCTCTCGTAAGCTGTAGTTTTTCCAGAAAGCCACTTACTTCGTATCCTTGCGGTCCAGTTCGTCCTGGGTTGCCTGGTGTGCCCCGGTCACCACGCTCACCTTTAGCGCCATCCCGGCCCCTGGAACCAGGGGAGCCAGGAACACCAGTGCTACCCTTCTCACCCTTGGCACCATAGGCACCCGGTTTACAGGGGTGACATCGTTCCCCGGGCTCACCTGGAAGGGATCAAAGATTATGCAAATGGCTGGGGTCGTCACCTCACTTTAGAAACAAAATAGAACACCCAACGGGTTTAAAACCCCTTTTCGCCTTAGACTCAAGGCTAGAATAAAGAGTCGATTGACTACCTTAATTTTTATGCGGCTGGGCGAAGATGAAACCAGTTTAGACCTCGGTGTAAAATAGCGTTCAGAAGCAAGTGGGCGTCATATCCTTCGGCACGACATTTGACATCGACAATTGATGATCGATTGTGTAACAAGAAGAGCAAGGATGAAGTGCAGTTAGCGTAATAGGTGTTTCATCATGTGCTGCAATCCACTTGGTGGGACGACCACAGAACTTTGGCCGCACAACACGTCAACAGGTGAATTTTTATAACAATGCAATGGCAGGATACGCTGGTTCACCTCTAGCTTGCGCAGGGGTATGTCAAGGAGCGGGGTAAGCTGCGACAACCTTCCTGGATGTGCAGGGGAGGCGGACAAGGCAGGTGAACTCCCATTCGGGCGCCGCAACAAGAACTCTCCACGGTCACGTGGACAAGACCATGCTGGATAACGCTGCGTGGTTTGGGTGAAGGCAGTGTCAACCTAGTGGGAAATAGGTGTAATGGTTGCCCTCAGAGCAACCTCCTTGATGGGATCTTGCGTCCTCAAACCAGTAGGAAAAACATCCGTAATTCCAAGCCGAAGACAGAAAAGCCGGTAAAAGCAAGTACGATGGGCAAATCGATTAATGCCTCTGTATGATGAAGATATTCTATGTTCATTACGGTTGTTGAAGGTGGGCCCCAACAATGCTCTAAGTTGAACTGCTGTAAGACCCAAACGGACAGTGCAAACATGCGCGGTGTCGGCAGTCTCGCGAAGCCTAGGAGTGGGAAGCATGTGTCAGACTGCAATACATGTGCACTCCTATGTCAAGAAACCAGTCCCAGACTACTAACCCACTCAATGAACGAGGAATCTTTAGGCTGAGTTGCGATACCTCACCGGTTACGTAACTGTGTCGTGATTGGATCGAACACATATCCTTACTCAGAATTCCATCTGGAGAAGGCGTTTACAGGCAGCGAAGCATGGTAAAGTTCAAAGGGCGGGACACTGACCATACCTCGCCATGCTAAGATGACTTAGGCGGTTTGCACTGTTTTTGGATTTGGTTTGTGGTCGATGCGTGAAGTCATTTATCTACAGACGGTGCACCTGACTGGTCGACCCGTGCCGAAGCTGTGCGGAAATCTGATGCCGTTTCATAACCTTAACGTATGTACAGATCGTTTGACGATACACCAGCGCTCACAAACTGCACGGATGCTTGTTTGTTTACTACCCCGGTGGTAGCACCATGCGCTACTCTTCTTTGATAATTGCTTCTACTGCTGCCTGGGATATCTTGCCGGATGGGCTCCTTTGAACAGCATGTCATGGCTAATAATGCAGTACCGAGGTATACACCTAGTTAACTGAACAAAAAATGAACTCTGTGTTCACAAACTCCAGGAGTGATGGTTTGCTATGGAAGTCTTTAGAGGGGCTGTGGTGAATAAAATAGAGCTTAACCCAGTTTGGGTTGGACTTCAAATGTCTGTGCATTGAGAAGACACCGAATGCACAGATACAGTGTGCATATTTGTTTGATGAACTTTCTCTCGGCAAATCCCCGTGCTTCACCCATTTCACGATCAGCAAGCTCCCCGTCGCCGTTACGCCCTCCAACTACGGAAGAATGTTAAGCAAAATTAGAGCAATGTTCTAATAGTCAAGCAGCACTCATGAAAATAAAATCAGACATCACCTGAAACGCACGATCGATCAAGTTCCGTCGGTATTAACAACTTCTGTCATTATCAGGGATACGATAACCGAACATCAACGTCCTGTATCAATCGCTCAAAGTTCTCTGATTGAGCCCAAGTTCACCGGTACATCAGTCACATACGCAGACGTTACTACATAGGTCAACCTCACGGTCTGTTCTGTTACAGACACCGCTAATGTAAATACAGAAACAAACAGTAAACAATCATCACTTGACAGAAAGCCAGGACCATTGGTCACAGAACGTTGAACCTCAAGGACAAAAGGATTTAACAACAACGCCTTGACTGTTGTGTGCATATTATCCCAGAATCCACCGCCATAACATTGCGGGGTAAATTGTCCGACGACTTACGTCAATGGAACTCGTTGTGCATTTTGACGAAGGTCGAAATCAAACACAAACTCAGTCGAGGTACTTGTTACCCGAAGTTTGCACACTAAGGCGATCCGCGACTCACTAGAGAGACACTAGAATTCGCCATTGACTTAGATAACGCTTTACTCTCTATGAGCGTTCTACAACACGTATCCTGTGGGGACGCATCTAACCTGATTTCTTTTGGAGCCCGCACCATACAGAAAACGACAAATCGGGAGAACACAGAAAGCAAAATCACTTAAACGTAATCTTCATCCTTCGCGTGCCAGAGTTTACTTCCCATGACTGCTAAGGGAGCAAAAACCACTTGCAACAGTGACGGTTTACCAGTGAGACATTTCTTGGATAACGCTGTCACGCTATCCCTCAAATGGTTACCTATCTCATTTAATTGTAGAGGATGCAGCTCAAGAATACTGAAACTCGCGGGTCCATCGGAGTAGGCGGTAGTGGAAGTGTTGTAGCATGGCGGAGTCGTGAGGAAACCCTTCCATCTGAACAGCAGTCAAAAGATGTGTTTGTCTTGCAGAGATCAGGTAGGAGATATTGTAAGCAAGAAAGTCCACTGATGATTAAACGTGAGTACCACTTATTCACTCGCTTACAAAAATCGGAAACAGGTCCAGATGATGAATGAGACGCACTTTAGCTAAAGCAAGCTGCAGGCGAAGTGTCACGGTAATAACCAGTACGAGTAATGGTCGATCTCTTACCAGTCAACATTCTCTTACACGTGACATTTTGGGTCTCCGGTGTGCTCCCAGAGACTGAGAACTTAGTCAACTTGTATACCAATGCCCTTTGCAATACCTGGCTGATCTGAAAGAGAGCCCAGCTTGTAAACTGAGTGATACCATCGGTGTTAATGAGACTTGGCTGCACGATGGTATGATGGACCTTGAAGTATCGCTACCGAATCGGTCGTTCCTGCACAGACACTAGCAGTATCTAAAAGACGGTTGAATGACGTAATTAGCCAAGTACACTTTGTTATTATACCGCATTATATTGCATTATACTGTTAGCAAATTTATTAAGTGTCGCCTAGGGTGACCAGAAAAAAAGCTTATACGAAAGAAGCGCACACGCAAATTGCAGACAGCAAAAAGCGCACAGACTTAAAAACGGACACGAAGATTGCGGACACAGAAGATTACACACACTAAAACTGAACACATTTTTCCCAGTTGTTAACATGGTCACGTATGGCCGCATTATTTATGTACTTTGCTTAGTACTCACATTAGCAATCCACGTCGCAGAAAACGACCTACTGGACATGCTACAGACAGTGACTACGAGACAATGAGACTTATCTTCGGTATCCGAATATATACTTCACATTACAGCCGCTCATACAACACTGCATCCGTGGGGAGAGGGGGGGAATTATTGGACACATCTCCAGCGCTTGTTCCCATCTTAAGATCTAGCTGTACTTTTCCTCTTCACAAATACCTGCTCAGCAGTTTAACAATCCCAACCATCACGGTATAGCCCACCTTACCCCGTAACATAAACATGTTACCAATAGATTTGAGAATACAGCCAATCGTAGACTCATACAAACGGTGTAAAAGTTTAGAATAGAGAATAATTCCCGTTTCAGTCAGGGAAAGATGGTCTAGCAAACAAGCTCCTTTTCAGTGATTCATCGTCAGGTCAAATACAACACAGTTAAATAGTTAAGATAAGAAAGAATGGAGTGAGTAGCTAGAAAATAGAGGTGTCAAAATGTCCATAATGGGTGTGAGTCGTCCACACGGCAGCTGTCCGTGCGACAGCTGGCCGTGGTAGAGCCAAGGATTTTACAAATTGTTTATGCACACAACATGGAGGGTTGTTGAGACGAATCGCGATCGCTTCCGCCAATACAAGGTTTCTGCACCTGATAAGCTAGGAATGGACACTCCTCACACGGTAGCTCGGGCGAAAGGTTTTGTTAATAAAGACAGGGTGGTTATTCTGCACTAATCCAGACTAATCACCGTGGCGTAAACAACAAAGCCTTTCGCCAGATCTACGATGTAATAGATATTAACAAGATTCCACAAAATTGTTTCCCACGCACTATTATTACAGTTGCACGAATGAACAACTAGGACTACGCATGCATGTCCACACGAATGTGAATCATGACCGACAGCGGCTGTTCTCGATTCTGCTTGTTACTGCGTCCTGCATGTGGACAACCATAGAATGCCTGCGCTTAATGAGAGACGGACTATGATTGGCTTGCGATACACCACCCATAGCTCCATTCACACACACCACATCCAGTGTACACCCATAGGAATAAGACCGGGAGGCTAGTGAATGGTAGTCAAGCTTCATCAACAGAGTCGGCGCACACTTGTTCAATATGCACAGCATTCCTGACGAAGTTGCGAATCAGCTGCGTACAGAACATCGCAGGCCAGATGAGACTACTAATTGGGCCTAGCACAGGCGCAAATGCTGTACACCCGCAATGGAGTGTGATCCACAAACCGCAAATAGGGACTGGGCATTGCTCACAAACGTAAGTTCGTTGAAGCCGCAACGAAATTGTGGGTGACACCCACTCTATATAAGCGGACGAAGTTCGTCGCTAGTGTCGCCTAGCCATGAAGATGTTGGTGACCGCGGCCACGGAGCAGGAGGCTGGACAGCATCAAAGACCTTTGAACGCCAGTGTTTGGCCGATGACGCTGCTATGTAACCAATTTAATCCACCAGTTCTATTTAAATGGTTGACACGAGTACGCGATTTGCCAAGTGGACTGCAACACACATCGCGGTTTTGTGTTGCACTGTTGCCTATGGAGTACTCCAGAAATCAGAAAGGCAACTTAGTTTTTGACATACTTGGGGTTTGAATACCCTGCTTACCACACTATCGGAGGAGTGGCAACTTGGAGATGTAGGCAAAACCGAGGTGTGAAGTGTCACCAATTGATGAAGGCACGGGACGGCATCATCTTGCAACAGCCGACTACGCAGTGTCATGACTCATGTCCTCAAAAAGCGGAAGCCAATGTTGCACGAAGCCAAATGAAACTGTACATGAGAGCAGTTAGTGCTACACCTCGCAACGTTGTAGGAAATGTGTTGTCTGCACTGAGTAGTAAAGGTTTGGTTCACTTGCCCAAACAATCATCCATTGGAAGAACTCTTCTGAGTCACCGAAAATGCGGTCATTTGCTTTGTCCAACAGGCACAAATTTTGCTATTCCTGAGAAATACTCCGAACTAGTCCTACATGATTCAGTTATGCATGATCCGGAAAGGATTCTCGTCTTCGTTGATAAAGAACTTATACTTGAATTTTGCAGATACCATATACGGTGAAGTGCGGAGGAACAAATAGGCCCGTAGTTAGAACTTCGCGCTACTTGGCACCGCAGCTACGGGTGATGTTGTCCTTTGTTCTTCACTACCATCTGGCGTGTGTACTAATTCCACATGCTAAGCTTGCCTAGACCCCGACCGACCGTGAGTGTGAGGACACAACGCCATTGTGACTTTGTGCGCCCGTTTAACACAGCTTCGCTCGTTGTCCTACGATCATCTCCGTCTTCTCAACGGCAGTCTATGCAATCTGGACGCTCAGGTGACATTTGGGACAAATGGAACTTTCTCATGAACGGTTTGACGCAAGGTCATCTAAAGCAAAAATCAACGGCCTGATTGACAGTTCAGCTGCTGACAGGGCTCGGAAGGAAGAATTCCGTAGCCCAATACATGTGAGGCTCCTTAACCTGTGCTAGTCAAAGTGGAGCTAGCCTGTTCACCTTTTTCTAGCTGTCCCCATCTCAGATGTGCTAACCTATCGCAAAGAGAAATGTGACGGAATAACAGCCCACTCAAAACTGGTTTGGAACATAGTAAACTGGATTGGCTTGAGTCTTACACATATGTCTTGCGAAATTAATGACGATCTAATGTCACCCCAGCATTGTTTCTCAGACTAAACACCATTGTACTCTGTTCTCGCCTTCACCTTCGTCATGTTTGTGGCCGAATCCGTTTATCCCACCTACTTGTCTTTCAGCTGAATCCAGCTCTCACATAACCTTGTAGATTTGTATTTGGCGCTTCTATCTGCACCAGTTGGTATTTAATTTGATCCAAACATTTGCGATGGTAGATAACTAAAACGCGGGTAGTCGCACAGACGCCTGAAATTGGTTGATCTTAGCTTAGACCTGGAGTTTATTGGTTTGGCACGGGTTCGTGAATGGGCACCTCTTTACAACTTCTAAAACATTTACGCTTTTCGGAAGTGCGCTTTACTTTGCCCTACATTCCTTTGTAATAGGCATTGAGCGCACTCAACACAACGTGTTCTACATTCGATTTTCACGTCCTCGCGCAGTTGACTAAACAATAGTTGCCATATGTGCCTTAGCACGGCGTAGGCGACCAAGCACGTTGCAAAAACGGCCGATTGGCCGGCTAGCCGAACAACCTCCTCGTGGTGTCAGCCGGGTGGTTCGGGTTTAACCCGTTCCAGCAAATAGTTCGGCGGCAGTGTTCCAGGACGTGGTGGGTTTCGCCTGGCAAGCGTTCTCCCTATAAAAAGCCACAAATGTCTGCTTAACAACACTGTGACGTGGCGGTCGTGAGTCGCCACAAAATAAAGTCACTGCCACGTGGATATCCGGATAATTCTATCCAACCCACGGACAACAATCTCCTACTCGCATGTTGATGACGATATCAAACCTTGAAGATTGGAGCAATACAACTAAAAGCACAAAATACACAGCTACATACACGTACACACACAATGACATACATACATACCCCCTACACAAACACAAACTGCTGTGGCAAACATATCGGATATTTGCACACTCTTGATCATGGATCGTTATGTCAAAATGATCATGCCTGTAAAGGTGTGCCTCACCTTGTTGAGAATAAAAGATTTATTTATTTATTTATTAGGGAAGTGCTTTATTTCTAGCGCACGCCCAAAACTGACCAAGATAATTACCATCAAGTTGCATAACACAAAACCGGGTGACCGGATAACCGACTAGAAATATTTGATCCACGTTCTTAGGGATATTCGTCATCTTACTCTACTGCATCACACCTGAGGTGAACACTATCACTATTCATGTCCCGCTCTTATCTAAACGTTAGTATTTTTTTGTATTAGTGGATAACACTTGAAATCTGGGGCGTCTCTAAGCGTTACCAATAGAGTGCATCCTGAAGCATCGCGCTCACTACGACAGCATCACCATTGCGACCATGCTAATTCATATTACTGTAGTCGCCAAGCCTTGTAGACCTCTACCAGTCCTGTGGAATGGCTGTGACGTAACACGCTATGGTTTCAACAGATCAGGAGCATGATCATGACAACGTAGAACACCGACAGCATTGTGCGATGGTGACGGTTCGTCTGGGTGAAGCACCGGCCAGACGAACATCGCTGAACAGGCGCGGCCTGACGTGAGCGAAACTCAGCGGCCCCAGATAGAGTAGGTCTGGGTTGGATACAGTGAAATGAGAACTAACTCATGAAAATTAGTTGCAATGGCTTCGTTTTCGAATTTATGGATAGTGTGAATAGTCCTGATGTTCACCGTTACATCTTTAATTTTTACCCTGACTTCGTTTTAACTCACAAAGTGCTATTGAGCATATTATGTTGCAAACAATCCAGCAGAGCCGCTCACCAATCAACTGACCCATTCCAAGGTAATAGAGGCCTTTATATTTTCAGCAGTTGAGGTAAGCAACATAGCAATAAAACTAATGAACTATCTCTAAACCTAGCAGGTTAAAGTTGGATGCACAACAGAGGAACAGTTTTAGCCGGATAGATTAGTTAGCGTTGGTAAACAGTAGTCAACATGGGTTTTGATACTTACCTTCAGGACCCGGAAGTCCGGTTTTTCCTCGTTTACCCATTAATCCGGCCAGCCCCTTCTCGCCTTTTTCTCCCATTGGTCCGGGTCTGCCAGCCCCTTTGTTTCCCGGTGGACCACGTTCGCCTTTAACACCCTTTGGCCCCTTGGGTCCTAAGCAGCAATACAAGGATTCAAGTGCAGGTATATACGTTCATGTAAAATGGTGTAAGAGATAACGATCTTAGGCAATCGAATGCGTTTTAATGCCAAAGGATAATACGTTGCGCCTTCGAAATTGACCGGATCCGAACGGCACCGTGCTTCGGCTAATTTTCAGGAACCGCGCCTTAAAAATGCGGCACTGTCAGCCACACGTAAATTGTTCGACCGATGCACTTAAACCACCATTATACTGGGACGACCGTCCTGCTGCGAGTGTGCAGGACTCACTTCAGGGAAGACGGTTGAGAAAGTATAGCTACAAGCGTTCGTGCAGTATACGAAATTACTTGTAATACTGGCAGCTCCGGATGCTTTTTAGTTATTGTTTTTTTCGCCAAGCTTGGTAATTTGATTGCAGACGTTCCATTACCACTAGAGGTGATATTGTCAGTACAGCAGCGATGGCAGTCAGACAGCAGCAGCTAGCAGAAGACAACCCAAATGATAGATACTGTCAACCACTACTCAGTTCTTTATATAGGCGTCTGAGACCATTAAGTTCACCTCGTTCTGATTAGTGATTCGTTTTGTTCCGCAGTTGTAATCGACTCATCACCATTGGCTGCACAAATGTTGTTGAGACGTGGTTGGAATTGCCGTGCTTGGATGGGTGCAGTGCGCGTTGGTAAGCAGTCTGGGCTCACGCTGACCGTTCTGTTCATTGTCTGCGTAGTGGGTTCGTCTCCTTCGAACAGCGGTTGTCAATCCTCCTCAGCTCCGTCTGTTTTAGTGGTTGGTTCAATTGGTCGATGTCGAGGTGCATGTTGATTGAGTTCGTGGTTAGAAACCAGAATTTGTGCATTATTTTCCGATTCACGGCGGCGGTTTCAGCCTTCAAGTAATTCTCTATCTGGCTGTACGAAGCCACGGCCACACTAATGACGCCGGTGTGCTAGTTCCAAATAAGCAAACTGTTTATTTTTCTCGATAAGTACACTAATAATCCCCATCCTACATATGAAAAACAACGGAACTCCTGCCAATAACTATGGGCTATCTAGCAACGCAGTCAATGCACTATCAGGATACCGCTGGTAAGTTGTGATTGAGGCGCACAAAACAGTTGTGAAACACGCTGTACACATCTGTATCAATACCTTGATGCCAGATTGCATTAGGTCACTGGCAAAAATTATGCTCTGAGCCTTACTGAGAGCAGTGAATTTTATACTATTAGCAAAGTCTGGTATAAATGATTTTACTTTTTTAATTTTTTTCTTCCAAGTTAAAGTGATATCACAATTCTACATCGCTATGTTTACCCGTCGGATGTGAATGAGCGCATGTACACAGCTCTTCTTCAGTTTGTGCTTGCTTAGTAACATTGTACAACTTATCCTATGACTTACCAGGAGGACCATCAAACCCTCGGTCTCCGGGATCTCCTGGTGGCCCGCGAGTTCCACGTCCAGAGTCGCCCTTATCACCAGGCATTCCGTCATCACCAGGTGGTCCAGAAAATCCTGGTAAACCCGGAAGTCCAGGGTCCCCTGGAAAGTACAAACACATATACATCCGTTTTAGTTATGGTCTTTCGGATGCTTAGGGTAGCTGGCGTGCAATAAAGTGTGGCAAGCCACGACCCCTCATCCCCAGCAGAATTCACCACAGAGCTAATCGAGTATCCCCACCCCAACCATTTCAATCGCTACTCATACCTTTTGCACTTCAACCTGTCGACCCACGCTTCCGAATGCCTTGACTGCACGCGAAGCATCTCCGTAGTCGGAGTTCGGAGGCCACGAACGAGCGTTTCGGAATGCACCGACGATTGCATCCATTCGTGTCCCTGCCCCAGCGACTAAATTCACCAGTAGGATACTTCTAGTTTGGCTACACCGAGAGTGGGATGCAAGTGTATGCATTGCATAAACCGTTTGATAGTGATAGCCCTGTTTGTCTTCTTCAGGATACAGACCCGGCCACATTTGTATTGCAGCCGTTATTAAGCCAGACCACTTCAATATTCGATGTCAAACTATGATGAGCCAAAACAACATGTTACCTTATGACTAGCCAAACAATGTAATCGTTGCTCTGGGAGCCAGCATTGTTCACCGCATGGATGCACTGCGCCCCGTTGTCCTGCTTGGTTAGTAAGGCCCACCATGTTTTGGGGGGGCTTTGACTCACGTCTCACAAAGACCGCAGCACAGTTTTTCTCTTTATCTGGCTAAATTAATGTGCCTCCCTGATGGGTCTAAGCAGGAGAAGACTAATGTTCTCTGTGTTTACGGCGGTTTAAGTGTGTGGCGGAGTTAAGTACTCATGCATACCAGCGAAACAATAGTCCACCTAACTACCTGGTGATTCCGAAGGGTAACTAAAGCTGACCGCCGTAAACTGTCCCATTTTGTCATTCGTTTCCCTTTCAAAATAAACGATGCGATCGACTATTCGTACATGTTTTACACTCTGAGGAAGTTAGAGCTGGAATCTGTACACTATGCTACACGACTCCGGTGAAGACCATCTTGGAGTGTGCTTTTGCGGACACACAGACTGGTGCAAGGTAGGTCACGACCCAAGGACACGTCACCAAACTGGCTGCATTGACGAAATGTGATGTTCTAGAATCATATGCCTTAATACACACGAGTTGTGCATTTAAGAATAACTGCTTGGAGGGGAGCTAGTAAATAAGAGTGATCACATACCTGGATCTCCTTTTGGTCCCGGTCGTCCAGGTGGTCCTATTGGACAGTCGATTCCGGGATCTCCAATTAGACCTTGAGGACCGATAGCCCCCTTCATTCCACGATCGCCATCAACTCCAGGAAGACCGGGTTGACCAATCACTCCCGGGGCACCCGGAGGACCACGTGGACCAGGCCTGCCAGGTATGATGCCGGTGCAGTCGGCCGAACCCTGCGAAATAATTTGGAAAAATATTGCCGTTTCACTTGCTCCATCGATGTGCTACTTGTGTCTTCTTCGGAGAGATCATGAATATTTCAAGAAGAAAACCGTATCTGTCAATTGCAACCGACTTTCTGCTGCTCATCTCCCTGCCTTAGATTACTGATGCTTTTGGAACTGTCCATTCCGATTCTATGAAACATCTACAATACGCAAGCAACCGATAACAGGGCACGAAAATGGTTAGGAAACTGGGCAATCTTCTTCAGCGTGTCACCAAACAACACATTTTGTTCAGCTGAGTGACTAATATTCCCGTCATCCCGTGATCCCGAAACCATAAGCTATCAGTTCTCAAAATTACACTATCCACCTTGGACACAGCAGACAAGCTGTTCAAGAGGCATACCACTTTATCACATTGAAGACTCAAAATGGTAGTAAGTGGGTTCGTAGAATTACGAGTGCACAATTAAATTGCCGCATAAGTGCAAATGTGCTTGAATGAAAACACTTACTCCCGGTTCGCCAGGGTCCCCAGAAGGCCCACGCAGTCCATCCGCTCCCGGATCACCAGGCATGCCTTTAGGACCGGGCAGACCGCGTTCTCCAATCAGCCCATCGCGTCCCGCAATGCCCTTCAGTTGATAAATTAACAAGGCACAAAATAGTCTAGTTCGTCTTTTAAAGAAAGGCGTAATGCACGTTTTCGTCCAGTAGAGAGAGAAGAATTTAGAGCAAAATGAGAATTTGTGACTTGCAAACTCAAAAACTGGGATGAGCTGATCATGGTCAAACTTGCGCTTCAAAAGAGAAGTTTGGATGGGTCGTTTCATATTTCCGGAGCCGGTATCTCTTAAGACAACAGGCGTGGAGGTCGTTACGTTTTGATGCCGCGTGTCATGCACGTTTTCATGCAGATTTAACAGCTATCATTCGAGTATAACTGTTGGCAGTCAGCCAAACATCAGGTACACATTTACTCGAAAAATTAATCTTTATGCATAGAGGAGCCAGTACCCATTTGATTTCACTCGGTTTGGGAAACACGCATTTCATGGAGGCACACAGGAAAAGTGCTATTTTCCCGTACAATTTTCCTCTCAAAAGTGAGTTCAAGTTAAGTACTTTCCTGCCTAAGTCGCCTATGCAAATCAAACGCCGCTCCAGTAGACGATAATAACGTGTGTTTTCCAGACCCACCCTCCCGGATCAGCTCCGTAGCAATCTAATTGCAAGCGTCATTGCCGATTCCACATCGGTCTGTTGCATCATTCGCTTCGTACCGTCAGCAAAGACCCATGTGTATTCAAGACACATTAACGGATTATCTTTGGGACCCATTATTCAGGAAAATTCACTGACCCAAAAGAAATGTCGTGCAATATAACCGAACAGGAATGGAGACCAGAGATGGTTTAAAGTTTCCTTGTAATCGAGTATTGCGTACGCATGTAAGGAGACGGTATATATACTTTATGAGACCGCCATAAACGTTCTTCACTTGATGAAGTTGGAGCTTTCGACGGCTCCTCACAGGGCCATCGAATTGGATCAGCAGCAGCAGCAGCAGCAGCAGCAGCGGCAGCGGCAGCAGCAGCAGCAGCAGCAGCAACAGCAACAACAACAGCAGCAACATATGTTCGTAGTTCGCACAGACTCAGCTGATTAATATACTTGGTGTTTTCGAGAACAGTTGCCTAAACAGTCTTCAGTTTTTTCCCACTAGACCAGATCTTTGCGCGTCCGTGTGATACACAGCACTTTACGTTGCATCTTTGAATATTTCGATGAGTAGTGAGTAGGCACACAGGAATTTTACGGATTACTTAGAGGCCAGAACTGCATTTCTGGTATATTCGGTTCCTAGTTTCAATCTGAAGAATCAAAACAAGACGGTGGTTTTGACTTTGACAGATGTCAAGGGACATTTCACCAGATTTCTGGTTAGGAAGGAATCCGCGAGGCGAACAAGCCAGAACCCCGACTTCGGGTTTTGATTGGGAATCAAGCGTCCGTTCAGGCGAGGGACGAACACTTCATCTTTAGTTTACACTTTGCTTCACGAATCAGTACTTGTGAGTACATTTGTCAATAAATGATCACATCTAAGGTTGTTGTCCTCTAACTCTGGACAATCAGATATATAGGTTTATTATCAGATGTTAACCGATAGATGGTTACAAAACTCACCTTCAAGCCCTGCTGGCCAATTTGACCCTTGAAGCCCTTGGGGCCCTGTAAAGACAAAATTTCAGTTTTTGATTACATAACTAGTGCTAAACCATGCAAATCTGGCTTGGTAAGATGATAACTAGCTTCGTACCAGGATGAGCACGAAATTACGTACAACCTACCGGGGTTCCATCTGGTCCAGGAATGCCTTTCGGCCCGGCGTCGCCAATGGTTCCGTCCACACCCTGTAACAAAGAAAAAACAAAGGTAAGCCTTCTACGCACGGTTGTCAGATAACACAGGCTTGGGTCTATGCGAGCCAACTTAGGAACAGTGAGTCACAGGTCATGCCTCGAATGAATTGTAGACTCACCCTGTCCCCTTTTTCCCCCTTCGGTCCGGCATACCCCTTTGGTCCAGTTGGGCCCTGTAATATCACAAATAGAGACCGGTTTACGTTATTCAAGAATTTAGTACATAGATGTTTACATGCTTAAGAAATTTAGAATTCAGACTTTATAAAATACACATGACTAGTATCTGGTTTTACCCGGTCCCCAGCTGGTCCGATGAGTCCTTTCCGATCCTGGTCCAGACTGGCAGCGGTACAGTTACTACCTGGGTCCCCGGGATCACCAGGCTGACCCGGTGATCCTTTGACTGGCGTGTACGAGTCGATTATTGATTCGCCAGGATCTCCGACATCCCCTGTCGGCCCAGGGTCACCATCTTCACCCTAAAGTCAAAAATCGTTTTACAGTGCACATGGTTTATGGTACAAACATAGTGATTGGGGTAAATACAATGGTACTGGAAATCGCGGCCAAATGAGTCAGCTGGTAGTGCCGTATTTCTACCGCAGCAGAACATGTGATTAACCTGTTGCAGCAACTAGTTGTGGTCAACTTACTGTGCTGTACCTAACGTTGTTAAGGAAGTATCAATCCAAGGCATTGTTATTTCGCTTGTAAGTGACTAGGTAGGTTAACCTATCCGTGTTGTTTATTCCTTAAGATGACACATGGTGTGCGGGCGCTGTAAGACCGATTAGGCGGTGTGGCAGCTACATGGTCAGTAGTAATAGCTGCAGCTGACCAAATTTCTTTGTGAGAATAATGAATAAATCTCATAGGAGAATAGCGATCAAGAGAAAGGGATATCTATTATGCCTGCGGTAAACTCCATGATCGTCTTTCCGAATCGACAGTGAACAGGACAGTCAGTGCAAGCGCGTGTGTAGGCGGCCGGTGAGCCACTGAGGCTCGCAACAGAGGAGAGCAGATCAGCGCAGCGAGCGAATATGGTGGTCACTTGGAAATATTATGGTGTTGCTCATCCCAACACTGACACCTCACGACCTCGGTTTCAAAGTTGGACTTGGAGAATCCGCTGTGTGGTTGGGTTGCTATAAGCAACCTCTGTTGAGACCTCGTTTCACTTGAAGTGAACCTCGGTCATTCCGATCACAAGGACCGTAGATAAAATGGAAATATTATGGTGTTGCTCACCTCAACACTGGTGGTCACTCTGCGAATGTGCAGTTAATCAGCATTTGAGTTCCATCTAAATGAAGATCGGAATCTGTACACCATTCATTTCTTCCATTGGATGTAAGTGATGTCCGACCCTCGAATCCGATAGGTGAACTCCTTTGACCAATCGTAGATCTGACGTCCTGGTTTCAACTACTCCTCTACGCCTGCACTCCAGACGTCCACTCAAGTCTTTACCAGTGTGACCACTACAACCCCACACCCCAGTTGGTCGCACGCAACAGATAGAAGTGATACCGTTTGGGGGGCAGCGAGATTACTTGATGTAGATTAAACACTGACGTCGAGGTAGAGAAACCGAACCATAACCAATGTTACTGCGACAATAATTTAGACTCAGACCCAACTTAGCTTACATTTCTCTAGACTCACCACGTCTTGTCGGCAGCGACACTGTGTACAAAGTGCTGAAGCAGCCTCACTCAGGTAAAGCAAGCCATCCGGACGAACTCTCTCAGGTTGTTCTAAAAAAATGTGTTGACTTCTTGGTGAAGCCTCTAACAACTTTATATGAATTCTGCATTCAACGACATTTATGTTGTTGCTGGAGTAGTGCCAGTATTACACCAATACCAAGGAAAGACTCAAGCAAATATCAAACAATAGCTTGTACGTTAGTGGCTTTAAAGGTATTCGAAAGGACTATTTTTAAGTAGATAATTACACAGTTTAACAACACTGTGACGTGGCGGCTGTGACTCGGCACCAACTGAAGTCACCCACTGCTTATCCGTACAACCGCTTCAAGACCACAGATATCAAGCCGCCATGTAGAACTGGCGACACGTTCAATCACGATCAAAAGGGCAGAAAAACATTTACAATTCCCATAAAAACAGCTAAACAAGCCTACATATATCAACATATGCGACAATCCCATTGTTCCATTGTACATTAACTGATCACATTTTTGACTCTTAACATGATCATGCCTGTGTAGGCGTGCCTCACTTAGTTGAGAATAAACATTTTATTTATTCATTTATTTACAAAGGTAGCCAAATGATTTACTGCAGTTCGAAGGCAGCCCAGGACGTGATAGCCTGCTTCACGCAATCACCGTTGTCATCGCTGGGCAATGGAAACAAGCTCACCCGAATATAGTTCCTGGATTACAGCGACTCATTCAGGCGCGTATACCGTGAATTGCTGTTAAAAGATCTACTCGGTGCTGGAAGGCATTCTTCCATCGTTCGTTTGTTAAGGAATTATTTTACCGGTCGTACTCAGATCACCCGAAATGTGAACAGTAGATCCTGGTCCGTAGGTACAAACACTAGTGTTCTTCGGTGAGCTTATCTGTCTCCGATTCTATTTCCGTTTCTATTTTCAACTCTTTACCAGTCCCTTAGAGGGCGATCCTACTGACGTATGTAGATGATGTTCTGGGCGTCAGTCAGTCTACCATTGCCCCTTCAGCCAGATCGCAACATATACTTAGCGATCGCCCGTTTTTGTTGAAAGCCTGTGGACTGCCGTTTAACGTGTAAAAGTGAAACAATGTTGTTTTGGCATTGTACAGATGAAATCGGTTTCAACAGCTTCTCAAACAATACCTGGAACTCCAGATCGATGGCGAACTTCGGACTCCTCCACATCTCAGATACAATGACGATGAAACAAACATTACCCACCACTTTCATTCCATGTTAACAATGTCTTTCAATGCTGTCGTCATTAACATTCGTTCCCTTTCACCTAAATTAGATATACTTTCAACACTTATGTTTATGAGATCCCCCGATATTGTTTTTATCACTGAAACTTGGTGCAAGTCAGAAATTAGTGATTCTCAGCTTAACATCCTAGGCTATAAGCTTTTCCGCAAGGATCGCTCGCACAAACGTGGTGGTGGCTGTGCCATATATCTTCGAAATAACCTGACTGCCATTCCCGCAGATCAACCTGTGTTCATTGACTTAGAAGATACACTATGGCTAGTGATCCCATCTATTGATCTTCTAGTGAGTTGTATCTATCGGCCACCCCGAACTACTCAATTTGCAACCCAAAAGCTAATCGATATGATCAATTTTGCTTCCAGCACCACATACAAATCCAAAATTATGTGTGGAGATTTCAACCTACCACATGTTAACTGGACGCTGCCTACACTCAGAAACAGGGCGAGGATTGAGGAAATTGTCGCATGTATCCACCTCAATGGCTGGACTCAGCATGTTAGAGAGCCAACTAGAAGTGCTACCACCTTAGACCTTGTATTCACGATGGGAATCGCGAACGCTTATACATCCATTGTTAATCCACTACCTGGCTGTGATCACAACACGGTGCTTTGTGATATGACTATTGATTTACCTAAACGACCAAGTAAAATGCTAAAACCCATTCGCAACCTCCATCGTGTGAACTGGAACGCACTTAATGAACTTATCAGTACCATGAATTGGAATACGTCATTCCTAACCCACAACCCTACTGTGGCTACAAATGAGTTTATAAACAATATTGCCCTTGTTGTGGATCTACCAGCACCTACTGTAAGGAGAAATACCCATGAACATAGGGGTGAACTGAAGCTTCTGTCCAAAGCCAAAATAAAACTAAAGAAACTCAAATCGCTATACAGCAGGAACAACAGCTTCGCAACATTGCTACAAATACACGAGAACTTACTATATTTACAACGTCTAACCCTAACGGTCAAAACCAAAGAAGAAAGCCGAGTACTCAGAAATCCTGAGAAAGTACGTGCATTGATGCAACTACTCAAAAGAAGAAACCCTAAACCACTTCAGGAAATTGAAACGTCAGCTCTAGACGACGATTCAATAACGCGTGACATCTCCTGTATATGCGAGGCCATGAACTCTAGTTTTGCCTCCTCTTTTGTCCCTAACATTCAGCCACTTCATACTCCACTTCCAAAAAGAACGACCGAACTATACTGCAATATCCCTGTGACATTAAGAGAGGTGCAAAGTGCCATCGCAGCCATAAAACGATCAACTCATCCAGGTCCAGATGGCATCTCCCCAACTGTTATAAAACTCGGAGGAAAAAACCTCGCACTATTGTTACTAAACATTTTCACACTTTCACTCACTACCGGTTGCTTTCCAGCTCAATGGAAGCAATCCATTATAATGCCTAAGCACAAGGGTGGACCGAGAAATCAAATGTCAAGCTACCGCCCAATAAATCACACCTCTGCTGCTTCCAAAGCCCTAGAGCGAATAGTCAAGAAGAACATCGTCCAATATCTTACAAGACTGGATCTGATCAACCCTTCACAGCACGGCTTTCTCTCAAAACGCTCCTGCGTTACATGCCAGCTACAATTTCTCGATCACATCACGACTATGATTGACAGAGGAATGGCAATTATTATAATTCTGTTGGACATGCAAAAGGCGTTCGACCGCGTGCCACACCAGCCACTGCTGTCTGCTCTAGAGTCATATGGAATTGGAAATCCGCTGCTTAACTGGTTCGACTCATACCTAAACGGTCGAACTCAGGTCGTTAAAATCGGTCAGCAACATTCTACACCGAAGCCAATAACCAGCGGTGTCTTCCAGGGAACTGTGCTCGGACCGCTACTTTTCTTAATCTATGTAAACAATATATGTGACCCGATCAAACATGGACATCCATTCCTGTTTGCAGATGATGTCAAACTGGTTTACTCATTTCATCCAGACCAACTACATATGTGTTTGGGGAACATCTGTGAAGACCTATCCGCACTAAATATAGCTAGTGAGCGTTTATTAATGAAGTTCTCCGCAGTGAAATCCCAAGTACTTGGGTACAGATGCCGCATCCCAGAAGGCTCCATTATACTTGCCGGAAACGTGATCCCAACGTCTGATTCAGTTCGGGACTTAGGAATTAGGTACTCCAACTCTTTCAATTTCTCCGAACATGTTCTTTATCAGGTTGCGAAAGCAAGGCAGCTATGCGGATATATCACCAGAACTTTCTCCCTACCTGAAGTACGACTTGAATCATTCAAGACAATCGTACGACCGACTCTGGAATATTGTACTATCCTTCACAGCCAATTGAGAAAGAAAGACAGAACGGCTCTAGAAAATGTCCAACGATCATTTACCAAACTGCTCATGGGACGCTGCTCAAACCTGACTTATTATGATCGCTGTCGAAGACTGCAGCTGGATCCACTTTGGCTGAGACGCTTAAAAAACAACCTCGTTCTCTTCTACAACATTATAAACCAACGAATTTACGCAGACAGCACCGCACTTGAACTGCGGAAGACTGCAGTCTACCCCACACGTAATGGCGGCTACTTGATACGTACAAACCTTTCAAGTCATAAAATTCGATCGAATTTCTTCTTAGTGAGATACACTTATTTGTGGAACAAACTACCCCTACAGATACGCATGTGTACAAGCCATGTCACCTTTCGAAACCTCCTTCAGACCTTCCTCACTATACCAAATGTTCTGAAGATATTTGACTCACAGCAAACACTAGAAACACTGACAGAAGTTGGTATAAAAAACATTTGATAATAGCTTACAGCTAGCTTACCCACTACATGTCATTACATACCATACCAAATCCTGTGTCTTTGCAGCCTAATAGTCCCTTCGTTTATTATCTACTCCTGACGATACAAACATCCGTAAATTTTACATATGAGTTGCGCGGGTCTAGGACTCAACGAAAAGTAATCATGATCCGAAATGCTATCAAGTAAACTTTTATTTAATGTTATGAAACGTGTTCACTATACACATGATCGCTCCCACTTATGGGGCCGTGTACCGTCCGTCGGTAAATATACAAATTTATTTATTTATTTATTTATCTGTACAGTACTTCGGTGTCACACTCGATTGCGATCTATCTTAGTTAGATCATATGAACGTAATGTTTGCAAAGTCGAGATTATCGTTCTACGCCTCTCGCCTGCGAGCAACCTCTGTCGTCTATGGCATGACACTTCGCTTTGTTACCGCATATGTTGTTCGGCACTGGACGTACTGCTTACCAGTGTATTTTCAGATCTACTCGGTAAGTACGTGTGATTAAACTCCAAGTCGTTAGTACACCTGTCTCGATGTGGTGGTGTGGAAAAGCCGACTTTTGTTGACGTACTTGTGTCCACTAATATTAGCTCTTGCAAGAGGCTAACGATACGACAGTTACAGACACAAGTAATCTCTTTCGTTGTGTATTATCGGGATCTTGGTCGATCTCGTCTACCAGACAGAAGGACAAATCCATAGGTACCAGGACATGTGCTTAATGCTCCTCAGTTATTCCTCATCTAACGGGATTTTTGCTAAACCGTAACGAACTCGTCCGAGAATTATCCAGCCAAGTAACACTATGAAGGGATTGTGGTTGTCATTTATCTTTGGAATGGTACCTAATTAAATGCCAAACTGCACAATAATCAGCGACAGTAATATGTAGATGAAGCGCTTCAGACTTTCTATGCTTGAGCCCAAGCTTCGTGTTAAAGGCTGAAAACCAAGCTATACCGTCTAAGTTGTATGCGTGTTTGACTAAACCATAATTATCACGCAGTGTTTGGCATTTGTATTGATGCGCTACGAAACTTCGGGTTAAACTCAAAGCGCTTATGTCTCTGAGAGACTAGTTCTCCGTTTTAAACAGCACCAAATTATAAACGTGTATTAATAACGATTATTGCCATCGTTTACGTAGGCAAGAGCAGCTGATGATTCACACATGTGTTTTCATCTTGGAGGGCGCCTTGTAATTTTTCCACATTATGGTGTTCGATTCGGTTCCAACTTACTCTTTTTCCTTGAGGACCTGGGCTGCCGGGATCACCCCGCTGGCCAACGCTCCCCATGTCACCCTAGAATGCAGACAGGTGAGAAAGTGTTGAACAGTTACTGAGGAAGATATGAACAGATTCGCAGAATAAAAATGTAGCCTTCCACATGTGAAGGGTATTAATCGCTGCTTTTCGAAATTAAGATGTTGCTCAACTCCCCGTAGAATTCTTCACCTCAGTTAGTTGAATAACTATTGCCAGATGGAGCAAAATTGACTGAACCGAAGGTTAGATGCGTAGTATAACAGGTAAAGTCAGTTCCGCTACAATGGGGTTATGAGGTACCCGGCTTGGTCCGACACATGAACAGGATGTTCGGAAAGGTGGTGGGAGAAGTCATCAAGCAAAGCTTATTATTAGTTACTCCGGTTCTGAGAGCCTAGTATTCTGAAGAACACATTTGTTGAACCAGTTAGGGTCGACTCGTAAAGAAATATATTGGTGCGGCACCAATGTGTGCAACTGTTTTATGGATGAAATATCTTAATAATGGGGTTGAAAAGCAGGGGAGGGTGCTCAACTATATCTGAACGTTGCCGTGATCATCCAGGAAGTGTGACTCACTTTTGGCCCTGGGTCGCCCGGATCACCACGTAAACCCTACAATGAAGTGGAAAACAGATTGTAAACCTATTACAATAATAAACTCGATTCATTGAGTAGAGATTAACCAGCTATTCTCCACGTTGCAGCATTTCAATGGAACGAACTACGTTACCGCTTCGCTTTATGATAACCGTAAGTATCAGCATTTTGTCTTTATTCCTACAGCCGAATTATTTGCTCAGTAAACGGCACACACATGGGTTCACGTGCTTTAGAGCCATACGGAACAATCGCCTTCATACAAAAAATCAAATAAAGAAGCTGACAATGTACACACTTTTGTCAACTTGCAATGGGAATATATCTGCATCTCTAACGAAAGTCGATCAGGGTCAAATTATGATGGATGCCGGCAAATGGCGGATTTTAAACTATATTGGGGTGAGTCAAAAAACGCTGCTTCTTAGATGCTAGATGTCTTCTTCCGACTTAGAACGGCGCCAAACATCCGGTTTGAAAAGTACCTACCGGTGGTCCTCTGATCCCTGGCCCAGGTTCACCCAATTCACCTCGATCCCCATCGTCACCTGGAGGACCCCGTTCACCGTCGACTCCTCGATGACCCGATTCACCGGGGTCGCCAGGGTCGCCCTGTTTGGAAACAAGTAAGTACCACAGGTATAGAATTGAAGCAATTCATTTGAGGAACAAAATTGATGAACAATAATAATGATTTATCAAGGGTTAAAATAAAAGAAGGGCTTGACAGGTCCTGTAGAATGGTCGAGGTGAGCACTTCAAAATCACAAGAAACGTGAGTCATCTGCTTAAACCTTTAGCGAGTTTACTGTGTTGTTACATAACGATAGCGGGAGGTAGAAATTGAATGCGAATAAACATAACTACATGGGGTGTGATGATAATTTACGTCGTGTGAAAAAGTTAAAACTAAGGTCGCTTACTCATGTACCGTCTACTTGGGTCGATGAGACACATAAATCCGATAGAAAGGGATGGTGCATTTAACCCGCAGTAGCGCGGATTAGGTAACCAAGTGCTGGGAGCTAAGGGAAACGTTGAATCGCTCCTCGGAAAATGCCCATCTCAGGAGAGGATACAACTGAGCATGGGAGAGCGTTCCAAGGTTGGAAAGCCCGAAGAGAAAAATAATTTCGCCGGCATTCCGGACGGCTATACTGTCCACTCAGTTTCAGGCAGTTAACTCTGAGCTTAATGCTGTGGTTAATTTTCAGCAAATGGCGGTATACGTGGTCGGGGTCACTGATTATTTGCTACACTAAGGTGAGGTACTCGCGTAGCCTTCAGTGGAGTCGGCTGTAAACTCGCAGGGACTTCAGCCTTCGATTATAAGAGTGATTGCATGGGTTTTGATATTCTTTGTTGCCCTGCGTTGTACCGCCTCTAGCACCTCTAGGTCGCGCTTAAACCAAGGTTGCTGAGCTTGGATAGCGTATACAACATGACGGCGCGCGTATGAATTGCACTATTGGGAAGGTTGATAGGTCATATCTCCCGAATGCCCTTCGCAGGTGGCCGACATGCTGGTTGCCCCTTTTCGTAGCTGTTTCAGACTGTTTTGAACAGTTGAAATCACTCTGTACGAACACACCAAGGTCACGCCCCTGGAAAATGGTTTGCAATCTGTGTGCTCCAAGACATAGTTGTAGTTATGCCCATGGCGTAATTGAACGACGCGACATTTGTCTACCTTGAATGGTTGAGCATTCTCGGCTGACCAGTTCTAAATCGTATTAAGATTGCACTGAAGCCCTTCGTGGTAGTCCGGTCGCCATAACTTGTGATCATCCGCGCACAATAGAAAGTCAGAAGCAACTGATCTGGCGAGATCATTTATGAAAACTAGGAATAGAGGAGGTCCAAGCACCGAGCCTTGCAGTACACTGCAGTCCACATCAACTGCATCTGAAGGATATTCCCGGACTATCACCTGCAACCGACCTTCGTGTAGAAACCTGTTTGTTCGACACAGAATTGGGTCACCAGTGACGTAGTCCCGAAGCTTGTGAAAGAGCATTCGATGGTCTAAGCGGTTGAACGCTTTTGAGAAGCCTAGGTACATGACATTGACTCATGCTTCGCTAGCAACGGCTTCAGTCCAACTATTGCATACAAGCAGCAGGTCAGTAGTACATGAGTGCTTTTGGCGGAAGCCATGATGCTCAGAAGCTATTGTGCTGTGGGCTTCCAGATACTGCATCAGCGCCTCTGCGATCACTGATTCCATAAGTTTGGAAAAAACAAGAAGCAGTGTTTTTGGACGGTAATTGGATGGGTCAGTGCGACTAACTCACATATTAATAGGAGTAACGACCCCTTGCTTCCATATTGAGAGAATCTGGTTCTCTTTTAAAGGGCGCTGATAGAAATCTGCGAGTGATTCTGCTAAATCATTGACTACTGCTTGTAGAGTCTTCGGTCGAATGTTATCGACTCCAGAACTGCGAGTACACAGGAATATCAACAGCTTCTGCAATGAAGGCGATGTTGGATAAACCTGACGATAGTGTGATGGAAACGAGAAGAATATTTGAACTCGTTATCTGCTGGAACATATGACACTAATAGAACCGCGTGCACTCATCAGTCGTGACCAGTGCTGGGATTGCGCGCCTCACCTTATGAAGATTATTAACTTGCCTGCACAGAAGTTTGCGGCTCGTGCAGAAGCTTTTCATTGACTCCTGCTGAAGTGTCACCTTATCTTAGCGGATCAAGTTCATACAGAAATTACGATGTACCATGTATGAGGTCTAGATTTCTGCATTCGGGCAGTCCCTGGGAGCTCAGCACCCCAAATCCCCCAAGGACGTAAATTCACGTGTTCTGCCCCTCAGAAACGACTTCCTTTGATTTGACGATAGAAAGATTCCTGTTCGGACGCGTGCGCCGCTAGTGTGTTAAACGTCTTCGTGAACGTTTCCCAGACGACTTCTGTGGGGTGCTCAGTAAAGAAGGTCAAATATGTATTCTCAACAAGTGTGGACAACTCGCTGTTATCAAACAGTGGAGTCACATGGTCGCTGGGAGCTAATGGTTCACTTGTAACTATTTCGTTGATCATAATTTTTTCGTCCTTAAGCACAAGAACAAGTATCGACGGCCTGTTCGCAGTTCAAAATCTGGTGGGAGAGGTGACATTATTGTACACAGGGCGGTTGGAGACTAGCTCTTGCAACAGGCCTTATACTTTGCACCATCTTTGGATAGCGTCGCAATGTGGTGTCTCCAGCGGTTAGACTGTGGCTGTGTAACTTGTGCAAAGCAACCAGAAAACGCGGTTCAGTTCCGAGTCCTTGTACGACGTAGTGGATGGCGGGTGGTAAAATACGGCTAGAAGACGTGCTATTGTACCTCAACCATGATGGTCACAGATGCGAATCAGAGGCGCGGATTTCTGGTTGATCAATAAGTTCACATCGGAGGTTATCCTTGTAATACAGAACTACAACATCATCCCTTCCAGTTCCATATTTCCGAAACAGTGATGTGCCAGGTAAATTTATCTCAGAATCCGTTATCTGGACATTTAACCAAGTCTCTGTAATCTGGATGAGGTCCCACGGTAAGTTCGACGAAGTTACTAAGAAGGCCGTTGAACATTAGTGTATAAAAGAATCGTGTTTTGGATGTTAGGATTGCGTTGCTGGTTGTCAAATACGAGCTTAGTTTTAAGCCGACCGTTTGGTAGTCGGTCGCAAATCGATTATTTGTAGTATGAATTACAGTCGGGTTGAATGGCCACACAGATTGTTCCAGATCAGAATGTTTGCTCGTGTTTCGCTCTGTCCCTTTGTGTGTTGTGGTTGCTGTTGTGATGGTATCTGCGCGGGACTGTGGAGACAATGATTTATTGGGATTGCAAGTTACAGCGAATGGCTGACCATTGGTGTCCGTGCGCTCGTTGCCTTTATTCGGATCTCGGATGACAACCTGGCACAAACCTACGGCCAGTTATCCAATAGAACTTGCGTCGTTTCCTCGGAGTGTAGCACCACTATCATTATTCTTGGACCACAGCCCTCGTAGTTAAGTCATGAAAGAATCCTTCACAACAATTTAGCGATAAGATTGTCAAGAGAGTGTTTCGTGAAGGTATCAGCACTGCTCTCGGTTATTTGTTTGCACTTCGTGAGCAGGAGAAGCCGGAAGCTCGTGAGCATCATGAAGAAATATCTTTTGTTTGCTGTCGCTTTTAAGAGAGTCGTCTTGGTCATCGGCCTCCCTGGGGCGGCCTTTCCAAGGAAGATCAGGTAATAGGCGCACCCTGCCTCGTGAGTTGAGAAGGTGAAGTGCTTGTGCAGGACGGCCTCAGTCTCATCTACTGAGTTCAGTGTAACTCGATGAATTTGATGTCAAACAGAGTACATCGTGGTTGGATGACGCGCCACACGTCTCATCGTAGTGGGTAAAACCCGAAGACCAATCGTATCGCAGATAAAATTCTACTGGTTGTGAACATCTAGCAACTTGCGCTTTATCTTGCCAGATTTGGACTCGGGAACGTTAGTGCACACAGCATTCAGCGCACTGTGGTTCCGTCCTACAGGTGCCAGTTTGAAAGTTGTGGCTAGTGGTTTGGAATGTTTAGCAGGCACTAAAGGCAATGGGGTACCAACTACTTTTGTCGTCTGGGGCGGTGGTAAAATTTGCAATTTTGACCGAGGGCAGAATAGGTGCGTGAAAGCCACACAGTCAGCTCAGGTTAAGGGGCACATTAGTTTGCACTGAAATGGATGATCGTTTGAGACACTGAGGCAAATATGGTGAAAGTGACCACATTGGGACAATCAAAGGGTTCGCTAGTAAGAACGTTTGTACAGGTGTGACACAGGGCGCAAGGTGTGGTTGGTCAGAGTAACCTTAACGTTAAAGTATTCAACCCTCAGGTTAGCTGGAAATTTTGGTACCGAATTTGGTACCGAACAATCGACGGTACTAAAAATGCTGCCTCCACTCACATGCTGCCCCGGGCGGACCGCCCCCGTCTCAACTTGCTATGCCGCTGACTAGAGACGGTCGTGCAGTCTGCTTCGCATTGCTCATACTCGATACAGAAGCTGGGCACGTGGTTGTCGCTTCGGGCGTTTTTATGGAGCTGACCGTTGCGTAAGTTGTCCGCATCTGAGTTGCCAAGGTCGTGACCGACTCGTTAGATGTAGCTTCTAGGAATGTGTTAAAAGCAGTCACATCGAATGTAACTAGCCCGACTAAGGAGTTAGGATGTGTCCGAGTAAGTGGCGCAGATACCGTGGGGCGGTTGGCAAGGCTGACTTAACCCTTCGACCGAGGGACGAAACTCAGAGAGGACTGATAGGGACGGAATCGGTTTTCTTTGATTCCGGTAGCGGAGCACTGTGACTCTCCATCTGCTCAATTAATCAGTTAATTTCTAGCCTTTTTCATGGATACAACTGTGCAATTAACAATTGGAATAGGTTTGTGTACATGACCAAAACAGAGTGCATTACTCTCATTGCCGAACCTCTTTAATTCTGTTTGACACACCATCATACAGCGTGGAATATAATGGCACAGTTAGAGCAGGCAACCCTATTCTGACCGCTGTGGTGCACTTCGATACACTACATTTTCCTCTAAGTAGGATCATTTTCAGTGAAAGCTATTGTTGTAACCAAACACTGCAACTGTCCGGCCACTTGAGGCTGCAGGTCAGTGGTTCTCAAGTTCGCTGTCGCAGTCGCGCGGTTGACCACAGTTATCGTAGGCGGGTTTGTCACGGGAATAACACACACACGCGCGCAGTTTGGCTTCTTTAGCGCTTAGAGGGGTTTATTTATGCGTAGGCTCTTTATCGGGCCTTGTAATGGGTGGATGCCAGCTGCTGAGTGTCACCCATGGGCGAATGTAATGCAAAGCCACAAACTAAGTCGTAGATTTCTAAGTAAGAGAAACTTTGACCTCACCAGGTAGTGCGGTGCATTCTTTATGGAATACAATTTCTCAGCAGTGTCAGTTGTTAAGAAAACAACAAGGTTTCACGACTGAGACTGCTTACGAGAAGTGCTAAAACAACTTGGGTATGCAGCGAGCACGACTCGTAAAACATAATTTCCTGAGAAGGTGACCACTGAATACAGGGAGTTAATCCGATTAGAATGAGTGTATAATGACTACGCTGGGTGAAGATGGAGAAGTGAAAAAACTTGACGACGAGAGCGCGCTAACTATGTGACCGCAAGTTGAGCAGCGAGCAATGCAGGCATGACTCACGACGGGACGGTAACAGTGTAGTTTCGAATATCTCCAAGGCATATGTATTTTGATTGTATGTGACAGCTGAGTCCACTACCAATTGATTGATATGGCAATCGCCATCAAATATAAGCTGTCGGAAAGGTGTTTTATAGTGAGCAGCATAGGTTTGAATCATGTTGAAAGCTGCGTGACTGAACAAAGTGCCACTACTTTAAGTAGGGAATTGTATTAAAAACTAAGTTACGTAATAATTCCATATGTAGTTCCGGACAGTATAAGCATTTAAGTAACTGTCTCGGAATGTTGCTTAACGTGGAAGTGTGATACGGATCTATCCTGGTCACGACACTGGCATTTAAGAACTTCCAAATTCAGCTGATTACGTGCGGTGAGGATAATCGTAACACAACTTGTTTGTCTGGCTGCATCCGAAGTTCGAGATAATCTAGCTTTACCATTGAATCTACTTTAGATCAACGGTCGATGAACACATAAATAAGCTTGTAAATATGTTAGCCATTTATCGTCACTGCTAAAGGTTGGCTGGTTGTGTGCACTAACAACAGGCGGAATACGCAAGTTACTCACCATGTTACCCGGACAGCCAGCTATGCCTTTGGCTCCTTTGTCACCCGGTTCTCCACTGATTCCCTAAAGTGGGAAAATGGCAATTTCGCGTGAATCATCAGTTTGACGGATGTTAAATATATAAACGGATGAGCCATCCGCTATCTACTTGGATAACGGACAAGGGCATGTTGTGGGTCAAATGCTGAGAAGTCCCGTAGGATGAGCACGGGGAGTCTGATAAAATCAAAAACAGGTGTGTCGTGGGCTTAAAACGTGCGTCAGTGGGCTAACCATGTAGTCCTATGAGCGCAGGCATAAATGCGCTGATCCAGATCCAACAGGAATACTAAATGATCACATGGTTTGGTTGCTTTAGTTCATATCCCAATGAACGCTATGGCTATTTCGCGCGGGACGTATGAGTCAGTGTGTCGTCATGTCACGATTTGAATGCCGATTTTTTGGGGTGCGGAGGTAACGCAGTTCTGAAGGGCACTCAAAAGTTGACAAATTTGGAGAGAGCAAATATTACAGTGAGATTACAACCGGTTATCGTGACCAAACTTCAGCGAGTAACAACTAACGTGACTTGGGTTCTTGACTATTTGGCATTCCATAACGAGGCTGCCCTACATACACTGGTACCGTCAGGGTGTACATTCTACACGTGTTTTCAATCTAAGTTGATATGGCACTTATAAGCTCCCAAGTACAGAAAAATCATGGTTCAATCAAATCAACCAGGTTTAGATGGCGCATCCCACAGCAGGAATCATGAGTGTTGAGCCCTCTGCAAGATGCAAAGTTGTCGGTTACATTTTCGAAATATCAAAATCATCCAATGTGAGCACCCTGAGATAACCCTGTAGGGTGGCATGCTGATAAGATGCGCACCCCAAGGCGGTGCTCTTAATCACTCCGGTTGTGTGCACCCCTGCTTTCCACGTGGCCGTATCAAGCTGAAGGATGCCCTGGGGTGGTCGCCATATGTAAGCCCTAGAGTTCGCCTTGCAGTTGTGGATTTTTTGGAAGTTTGATAGCCCTGTAGCCTGTGAGATCATCAGTGAATGCTGAGAATTTGCAAGCAACTACATCACGTGACGGCTTATGCTAACCCACAATCGGCGTGGTGCTAGCACCGAGGTTTGGGAGCGCCACCACTGCAATTCGATAGAATCCGGCAGGACGCTGTGCCTTCTCACGCTAAAGTTGCGAACTGTGTATTCAACCCATTGATCTTATGTAAAATACATTAAGACCATAAAGGTCAATGCAGGAAATGTGATACAGGGGTTCTTATGATTGTGTACAAAAAAGGTTGTGCAAACTTACATGTTCGCCATGAAGGCCAGGAGGTCCGAAGTCACCCGGAATGCCCTGGAAATGGGAAAATATCGGTTTATCCACGTGGTAAGTGTTAACACTATTGACACCTTTGGAAAACATCCACACGTCTACACTATGGAGTAAATGTTATCCAGTTGGTCTATAGTTGGCAATTTTTCGAAAGTCAGATATATGAGAATCAGACTGACTCATCTGCAGAGTCCCAGTTGGACCCATCCATTCAATCGCAACTCACGGTGCAATCAAAAATTGTGAACACGAGTAAAATGCTTACTGGTGCATCTAACCCAAAGGAATTCACCAGATTTCTTGTTCTTGCAGTCAGTATGCACTATCCGAAAGGATGCTTTTGTTGTTCCCGCTATTGTTGTCGTTGCCGTCATCATCATCCTCGTCGTTGTTGGGTCCAGTGGAGTCAACGAATCATATGAAAACAGCTTACCTGCGGGATTCATCTTTCGCAAATAATGTTAGTGAGCTGCATGATAACAATCCAATGTACCAGTCAAGTGTGCGACACTTGCTGAGGAGGTTACCCCAGTTAGCCAACATTTGTGAGCACAGTGACTGACTCAGTTAAAGGTTGGTGCTGCCCGTCCGCAACGCCGAACTCCATGAATGATTTCAGCCTTGCTTGCATTACTCAGACAAAGAAGACCGAAGTGGAAGCCGAACCCCAAGTGCGGAGACTGCAAGCAAATGTCTTTATCATTCAGCACCGAACCGCAGCCGACACTCTTTACTGCGCTTACTGGCTCGTGTTGTGATCCTCATAGAGACCGACAACGATGAGTGACGATCTCTACTGCTTGCGGTCTTGGGCTTGAATGCCTCCGTGGTTGCTAGATGGTCACGCACTGATCCTAAGTTTGTTAACACAACAGTGATTTCTTTCATGAGAAGCAAAACTAGGCAATACGGCGAGGACAGCAAGCATCTTCCTGGTTGAAACGTTCCGGAGCAAAATGAAACTTACCCTATCTCCAACTGGTCCATCAGGGCCATCCTGTCCGGGTTCACCCTTAGCTCCTTTGTAGCCGGGGGGCCCTGGTTCCCCAGGATACCCTTTTGGCCCAACAGGTCCGGGAAACCCTCTGGGACCGGGATCTCCCTGAAATTATTAAAGAAAGCGAAATAAGCGGACTGCAGAAAGCGTTCAGCGATCGCAGAAAGCTAACATGCGGCGGGTTATCGCATAAACTCAGTGAGTTCATAAAAGGCATCAAATTTACCATTTGAATCTATGAAGTAACAGAATATGACAGAGTGCTAACTTCCCATATCAAAGCACAGGAAGTTGAGAAGTTTTCTTACACTGCCATGTACAGACAACTTACTCGGAGAGTGAGAGAGCAAATATAGGAGGATCGCAATGTTGGCATGCGTTACATCAACTGCTAACCGAATCCACCGATTTGTTTAGCCATGGAGATTCTTACGCTTACCTCCAACACTGAGCATTGTCGTGCTATTTCGGATTTGTAAGGGGCATTATAGTTGACACGAGCACTGTTGCTGTGAACGAATGGCAGCAAAACTTGGCCTACGGTTGGTATGATATTCTGTTTGTCGGTACGAATACATATTTATTTACTTATAGATAGTGAGGACATGCATTTGGCTGAATGGATTATGCCGAAATTGGAGGAATTACGCTGAATGAGTGTTCGAATAAGGTTAGGAAATTCATTTTCAAATCAGCATCTACGATGCATCAACCGAGGTGGTCCGAGGTAACTCTTAGCAGTTGGTGATTATCGCTGTTAAAACACTGGAAAGATATCTCTTTGTACACCGTTACAGAAGGTGCGCAGTGTTAGCAGTACAAGCAACTGATAGCAGCCGTTCCACCTGAATCAACCATCTGCGAATCTATCGTAACTGAGCATCTGCAGATAGGTATGGTAGTATTGCATCAGTTTCAACAATGTCGATTGCAACTGGGGCTTAGATAATTCCAGTAAGCTGATCAAGAAATTCTATACTCTCAGTAGATTGATTCCAGGAAATGATATAAACCCAGCACTTTGTTACGTGCTACCGTATGGTCTCATTTGTCATGGTGAGCTGTGTAAACGTCGGAAGGCCATGACATCTGTCAAGTGTAGTTACAAGAATTAGTCCATAAATAGTGCCGCAGATATTCGAACCGATGCTCAGTCGTAGTACGGTTAAATAAACCTCGAGAAGCAAAAGCTTGCTGTTGCCACGTTTATTGTTTCGGAGTATTGGCTTTCCGAGAGAAATAGCTAATCAGCAACGCTGACATTACAGCCGACATCACGAACTTCAGTAAGTTCCACTATGTCTCATTCCCGTGGCAATACAGCGTGCTCCGCCAAGTATGCTTGCTTCCACTTCAACAGGCGTGCCTCAGTGAACCCACAGGTGGGAAACACACAGTTGTCAAGTAGAAGGGAACTGCCAGTGGCTCATGTAGGACCAACTTCGATCTGTTCATTTTACCCTGCGCCACGAGACCCCTTGCATAATTCGCATGTATGATAGTAGACGTAGTAAGGTGTCATCAAAGGTACGTGCAGCTGGAACCTGCCCATGTAGTGCCGGTTTAATGAAAGTTCATGGCGTTCAGATCAGAATTGAACTATACCACAAATTTCCCTGTCAGTCGGCTCGATCTTAAAGTTCAGGCAGGACTCCAGCATCCTGCTATAATTCAATTTTGTCTGGCCCCTAATCGTTTGACAAACCGAAGGTGGTCAAAATAGGCAGACACAGTGATAGAAACCTGCTACTAAAGCGAGAATTTTAGTACGCATGACCAGTACCCTTAACATGCACTTTGAATAGGCGTCATGGGTCTTCCGAGCACGTGATACATACCACATCGGACGAACGGTGCATACGTAAAACCAATTCCCAATTGATTACGTCCCTAATGCTATCGCTTTCATCCAGAAGGCAGCAGCTTTCCTCTGTTGCGCATAGAATACGGTCCGATAGTAACTGAAATTGCATCCAGGACGCATCTAGTGGTCAACCGTTATCAGCCACTACCATTCGGACAAGATACCAACATGGCTGTTTAAACTGGAGCACAGAGCAACCGCGCTTGGGGGCGGGGGTAGCAAAAATTGGTAACACTTAAGCTAGGCCCATGCAACGTAGCAGACACACTCGTGGTCAAACTCAAATGGTCAGTGGTTGAGGCGTTGCTACACGGACCTCAGACAATCGCACTCCTAGGTGTGCAATGTGTCTGCACGCGCCGGCACTGGACAATAAGGTGGGTGGAAGCAGGTGCTGGATCACGAACAGGTCCGAACCTCACAGCCTGGAAGGTAGAGGCAAGGCGAAGTCACCACATTTCCGGAGTTAAGACGAACGCAGACGCGGAGGTGAACGTGTCCGGATCACGGGGTCACGATGGAGCCCGTTGTGATTGAAGTCAAAACGGTCTCACAAAGAGGGCTTGAGCGGGCAAATGTGTAGTCCGGTTGAGGCGGAGAACAGCAGAGGCATGGAAGACGAGTGAACAATGCATACTTAATATTCCAAAATGCCCTCTGCAAAGGGCAGACTGGTCACCTCAATTTGATGCCACCTCAGGTTGCTTCGACCGGATTCTATCTCTCACTTAGAGGCGCAGTGCAATCTGCCGTCTAATCTCAGAGTCAATTTGTCAATAATGCAAGGAAGAGAACGATATCCAGCGGAGCGGAATGTCTACTGTGTGCTAAACCTAGCTTTTTACTTCAGTCGATTAACTCACACATTGGTGGCGGTCCTCATACAAGTCATACAACTCAAATCTGATTGAGATCGACAGAACAGCTGGATAAAGCATCTGGTAGATGTGTGCTTGCAACCTTGCAAATTCCTTTCGAATGAGATGTTAGACCATCAGCTCTTTTACTCTCCTCTTCATTCTACAAGTACACACACACACACCCAAACAGCTAGCGCACTTGCATTGTTTTGATAAAAAGGATTAGAATACAACCAGCTGGTCTCGTGGGATAATGATTCGCGGAAAAAGTGCTTGGGCTTAACATGTCCCGCAGGGTGGTGCGTCAGGGTTTACTAGAGAAAATCAATGACAACCATAAACAGAGAACAACCGAAAGCAGTGAAACTACCGAACGAAATTTTATTCGTCTGAATCGTTTACATATGGTTTTATGCAACTTCAAATGCCACCGCTTTTGAGTTTCCCAGAGAAACGGGTGCGGATTGATGCTGCTCGTTTTCTAAATGTGTGAATGCTTCAAGTGTTATGGGATTTGGTGTAACCCGCATTGCAGACACGATCTTTGAACACCGTTAAGGCAGTGGCTGAAATAACAGGTTTCCGGTAGTGAATTCCATATCACTAGTAATAGCTTCGATTCCAAGAATTGCGCAGCTCGTAATTGTAATTCCCTGATGAGATTTACAGAAAAGAAACCGAATCGAATTTTTTATTTTGCCCTATAACTGGGCATGATTTCTGAGTTAAAGATGCTAAGACTGCCAGCCGCGTTTTCCGACTACAACAAGTGTTTCGGGTTCAGCGCTAAGACTGCAAACGTGAGGACTGAGATTCGATTCATCAAGGAATATTTACAAAGAAACCACTGGCCTAAGCTATACTGAAATGCTCTGCAGCAATGTAAAAGCCGTGCTACTAGAAATGCTCTAAAACGACATGCACGCAACTTTCTGGAAGGTGTACAACCACCTATTCATGAGATGGAACGGCTTTGTTCGTATGAATGAACACAACCTGAACGAACGGAACTTGTTCCTAAATCACACATCCGACGTATGCGCTAAGGCTGAAGAGAGAAAGTACACGAAATTGCTAACTAGTCTGGGGCCTGACGTTCCTGATTCGAAATTTCCAACACATCCAGAACGTAAATAGTGCCCATAGAAAAGTAAAACACAGGGCGGCAAAAAGATCGATTTTCGGCAATTCACATTTACTTCAAAGTGAACATCAGATTACGACCAAAGATGTTTTCAGGAATTATTATGCCGTACAGCAGCGATACCCGAAAGGGTTGAGGAAACGCCGCTTGTAGACGGCTGAAGCCAACGCGATCAGGTTAACTCCACCAGAGCTATGCAAGCATGGGGTGCGTGTGCAACCCTTGACTAATCCAAAGCCCTGACGAGAAGTTGTTCCCCCGGAGTATACGCATAACTGGGTGCCGTTTAGTTATGTAATTATCTAGTTTCTATTTTGTTCATATTTTTACCTCTCCCGTTTACACAAGTTCTTTCGCTGCGCACCTCTGTTAGTTCTGCCAGGAGGTCACCTGATTAAATCGATTCAAACGTCGAACAAACATGCTAAAGCAATTCAAACCGTCCCATCCGTCCTCATGTTGCCTTCACCGGCTTACTATTACATTTATCTGTCCTGTACTTGTATTTACCTGATGTGAATTGCCGAAAAGAGATTGCTTTGCAACCCCGTGTTTTACATCCAGAACGGTAATTCCACAATCTTTCGATCGTGAAGCTCATCAAACTACAAGTAGAAGTTATCTCATTGGGGCCAAAATTTTGTGCATCGCAGCCAGGTCGGACGCAGTTGCATTGATAGAAACAGTTCGTGTCCTTCATGCACTAACACCGAACTGGAGTCTACGTCTTCCCAAGCCCAAGATAATTTCAGAATCCCTCTAGTGCATCTTTCACATAGCTATTTAAGGAGCAGCGCACAATTGTCAAAAAGAATCACTAATACGCATCGAGAGGCGATTAAATACTTGACATCAAATCCCGAAGTCATACTGTCCAGGCCAGATAAGGGATCAGCTTGGGTAATAGTGGATAAGTGTGCCTACAGGTCTAGGGTGCACACCATCTTGCAGGATCCCAACAAAATCATGCTTGACTCAGTACAAAAGACATAGGAGGAAATTAAAATAACTAACTCGCTGAAAGAACTAAAACATAACGATAGTCCTTTACTTGGGCGATTAACACCTTGTGGTTCGCATCCACCTCGACTCTATAGCGTGCCAAAAATCCATAAACCGAACATTTCACTAGGCCTATTGATCGATATGTCTAGATCTGCTACACACTCGGTCGCCAAGTGGCTGATGGAACTTCTCGGTCCATCATCATCATCAACAACAGTACATCAGCCATTTGAACTGATGCTTCGCTGCCATACAACCATGAGGACCTATGAAATAAAGAATAACAAGAGGGAGAGAAGGGGGACTTACCTAAATACCCTAAGCAAACATTCAGGATCAAGGCGCCTACACCTTATGAAGACAACATACCGTCACAAACAGCTGGCTATCGTGCAAAGATAAGGCGGCATCGGCGAGACAGCTTCCTTGCGGCTTTCACTGCCACGCGTCAAAATCAGCCATTACCCCGCAGATAACTCAGCACCAAACACACTTTAAACAGACAATCCGATTAGGAGACGGCAGCAGACGCGCCACTGGTGTCGGTTGCGAGCCATGTCCTGTAAAGTTTACAGCCAAGCACAAGGTGAGTCACGTGGACTCCAACCCGGAAGGCGAGACGGACCAACGGCACCAAGTTTGGTCGTCAGTGACTTCATTTCCCGCTGCCAAGTCAACTTCTGTCCACCTCGAGCCTTGCGCCATCCTACACCTGGTAGACTGAACAAGGCCCTCCTAGGTAAGCGGTGACCAGGCATGCGTAGCACGTGCCCGAGCCAACGCAACTTACTCAGTGCGATCTGTTGTTCTAGGGAGCTAGCATGATCATCACATCCTAGTACTCGCCTACGCCCATCATCGTTGCGGACACGCTGGTGCCATCACCAGCAATGCTTCGCAAACAACGATGATCAAAGACTTGAAGGCGCCTCAGATCTTCAGACCGAAGGGGCCAAGTCTCACAGCCATACAGCAGAACGGCTCTCACTGTGGCCTTGTATACACGGCCTTTCAGACGGAGGGAAACTCCCTTCTGTCGCCAAAGATGACGCAGGTTCAAGAAGGCAGCTCTGGCCTTTGCAATGCGTGAGCTCACGTCAGTTTCTATGCGCCCATTATTGCTGATGCAGCTGCCAAAATAAGTGACATGATCAATCACCTCGAGTTCCTCGTTAGCAAGCGGCAAGGGGTCATCAAGGGGCTGGTGGTCCTGCAGCAACACTGCACTTTGAAGGTGTGAAGTGCATACCAAATAATAGAACCACTCTAGCCAGGCTATTCAGGGTTGTTTGGGGCGCCCCAACATCGTCGAAAAGCAAGACGATATCGTCCGCATAATCTAGGTCAACTTATCTTTCACCAGGCAGCACTGCAACGCCTACATCGTGAGATTCCCACAAGAAACACTCCATAATGGACTCCACGACGAAAATGAACAAAAATGGGGAAATCGGACAACCTTGACGAACGCCACTTGTGGTCGGAAAGCTATCCGATATGACACCATAGACCCTGACGCGGGCTGTAGTGTTCGATTTTAGAGCACGAATGATGTTCACATATTTCGTGGGAACACCTTTTCGCGCAAGTATTTGGAACAGAATCGATCGAATTCTTGGAAGATACTTGGAACCGATCGAGTAGTCATGAGTTCAGAGAGGTTTGAAAACAATCGGTTTGGTATAGTAATTTGGTAACGTTTCGCCTCTAACATAGAGGCTTCATCAGACCAGGTGAATCAGTGTGCAATTGGTGTGGGATTTTATAGCGAACAGGGGCGATAACCGCTTTACCCGAGTCTTGAGCCATGAGTCATTACAGGAACAGTTCGGGATGTCACCTCAGGTGGTTCGATCACAGTGGGAATAGTCCAGGTGTTCCTTTGTGTGTCATGACATTGACGGATAAGCCATGGGAGAATCGATCGATCGACTGAATCGAACGCACTCTTAACATCGATGGACACAGCTATTGTCGGTCTGCGGTATGCGTGCCACTGCTCTAGCACCTGCCGCAAAGTGAATATATGGTCTATACAGCCACCTCCAGAGCGAAAACCGACCTGCTCTTCCCTAATCCGAGACTCCCGTTCTGCAGGGAGGCGACGAACGAGAATCGAGGCCAGTAATTTTGTCACAACTGGCGTTAGGCTAATACCCCTGTGGTTCGCACAGTCTGTGCGACTGCCTTTCTTGTATATTGCCGCTATAATCGATTCGCTCCAATTAGCCGGCACACTCTCTTCGTTCCAGATACGTTCGAATAGGGAGGTCAGTGCCCTGCAGAGGACCTCACCTCCATCCTTAAATAGTGCAGGTGGGAGGGAATCCGTGCCAGCGGCACGTAAACGATTAAGGGCTGTGATCGCGTTTCGGACCTTGGCCTTCGACGGAGGCTCTATACTAACCGTCCATGGCACGTGCTGCATCACCTGAGTAGGAAGAGGTCCGGAAGCAGGGGGCCAGCTGAACTGATCTTCAAACTGTTCAGCCCAACGAGCCATACGGCGCTCCTTATTGTGTATCAGTGCACCCGCGCTGGCTCGTTGTCTCACTGACGTCTGGTTTTCTGGGACCAATGGTGCGGATTAGCTGGAAGAGCTTGCGATAATTGCTTACTGCTCCTGCCTCCTCCATTTCTTGAGCCCGGCTGGTCCACCAGGCTTCCTTGTCAGCACGTAGGCACCGCTTTAGTTCACGCCTAATAGCCCGTCTGGTCACATTGTGTTCAGAACCAGCCGGGAGGTGTCTTCTAGCTTCCAACAGGTTCACGGACCTCTCAGATAGCGAGTGACTGGTGCGGCGACGACTGATAGTACCACAAACAGATGCTGCTGCATCGTGCATAGCGGTCGAGATCCTATTCCACTGAAGTTCAATGTCATTAGGACGAGACAGCGAGAGTTCGGTATGCAGTGCTTTTTGATAGGCTTGCCTGACCGAGGGCTGGGACAATTTCTCCGTTGCTAATCGGGGGAGACGCTTTGTGCGCCTTCCGGTAAAGTTCATGGAGAAACGACAGCGCACCAAGGCATGATCAGAGTCGACACAGGTACTCCAGTACGAGCGGCAATCCAGAATGGAACCACGCCACCTGTAACTTATGGCTATGTGGTCAATTTGGGTCCATGGCTGGCCAGCTACAGGAGGACTCCAAGTGGCACTTCGGCGCCCACTGTGTCTAAAAGCAGTGCTAGTAAGAAACAACTGGTGCTCCCCACACAGTTGCAGCAGACGCTCGCCATTGTCAGTCCGTTCGGAGTTAAGTCCATACTTACCACCCAGCTGAGCTTCTGAAGAGCTCAGACGCCCTACTTGTGCGTTCATATTCCCTGCAAGTACTATAGTATCTGAACTAGTAGCATTGCGTAGTAGGGCGTTCAGTTCGTGATAGAAAGTGTCCTTGACTGCATTAGAACTGCAGTCGGTGGGAGCATAAACAGAAATCACAAACAAACAGCGTTTTGTTTTACTTCGCGAATTCACCTTAGATGATGTCGTCAAACGGGCTGCACATAAACGGCTGTTCACCGGAATCCAATCAACCAACGATGACTCAGCCTTGGAGCTTAGAATGATACCTACACCAGCTTGACCCGTGAGTGCTGCATCGGCGTCTCCGGATGCGTGCAACCAATAACGAGAGGATAAGCCGGGTGCAGTTAATTCAATAACCCCGTTAGGGTCATTAATCCTAGTTTCGGACACACAACACACATCAACACCCAGTGTGTCCAAGGTGCGTGCGAGTGCAGCCTGCTGATCTGTTTGTCTTAGAGTGCGCACGTTGAATGTCGCCATGGAAACGGGACAGCTTGGCCTTATAAGGGACTTTTGCCGATAGGCGTCCGATAGGTGATGTGGAATGGTGGCTGCAAATGGTACTACTCCAGTAGCACTTCGGTTGCTGTCAATTAGGCTGGGAATTATAGAAGGAAGGTTAGTAATGGGAGTCGGGATGGGAGTAAGAGAAAAAGGTGGAAAAGAAAGAAGAGAGGCGCCAGCAGTAGCATGTTTTCGCTTATCCGCCCTGCTGTATGCAGCAGATAAGGCGACCCTTGATAATCTGCGCGACGGCCGATGCAGGATGAAGTTTATGTTTGAAGAACCAGTATGTAAAGAATTGGCTGGCTTGTCGAACAACCTCGTGGTGCCAGCTGGGTGGTTCGGGATTATCCCCTTCCAGCGGATGGTTCGGCAGCAGTGTTCCAGGACGTGGTGGGTTTTCGCCTGACAAGCGTTTTTCCTATAAAAAGCCACCTATGTCTGTTTAACAACATTGACTTGGCGGACGTGACTAGCCACTAAATAAAGTCACTGCTCCTTGTTTCATCCTGGCGAAGCATTGTATTCCAGCAAATTTATGCTGTAATTCTGGGGAGCATTGGGCCCCTGTTTGACAAAGGAACAAACGAAAGGCGTATGAACTGAGCAATCAGTCACCGGCTCCCAATGGGCGCGATCCTCCGAATTCGCTCCGTTGCCTTACGGGCAGGCTATTCAGCCAAATGCTTGGGGTGGTGTCCTCTAAGTCAACACCCTACTTCAGCTTGGGCAACCGGGTAGTATCTTGCCCTCTGACAAAACTATGGACTTTGCTGTGTTTTCTTTTACTATTTCTGCACCTTCTTTTGAGTCCCATGGTTTCTGATGGCTCTATGTCTATTCGCAGACTTGCGTATATATATATATATATATATATATATATATATGCAAGTAAAGAATTGTCCGGCCACACTGTGAGTGACACATTTGCATTCCTTCAGCAAACTTAAACGTGAAAGAAAACTTGATGCTCCCTTTCGATATAGAATCTCTTTTTACGAACGTTTCATTTAGAAACGGTTAATTTTATCTGTGAGTATCTTAGACAGAGTAATAGTGTTTTTTGTATCCCTGTTTGCAATGTAAAAGAACTGATTCTGCCTCGCACGTTAAACAGACAGTTCAGAGTTAATGGTAAATATTATCTGCAAATAGACGAAGTTGCAATGGGATGGTCCTTAGGACCGCTGCTTGCAGATACCATTCACGCAAACGTTGAAAGCGGACCTATCCGAAACTTTATAACATCTCTTGACTAATACTAACACTATTTGGGTGATATGTTCACAGTTTGTAACTTTCAGAGTGAGCATTTTCACCTGTTAAATCCATGTAGTGAAATTCACCTGTGAGTTTGAGAAAGACATTAAGCTGCCGTTTTGGGATGTTTTGATGCGACGACTAGAGGATGAATCGTTGGAAAGAAATATCATCCCAACGACAACCTGAGTAGGTCAGTACATGCGTTTCCACAGTTTCGTATCAATGAAGTACAAGCGAAACTTAGTACTCTGCTTGTACTATCGGGTTACAAGGATTTGCAGTCCAGAGAAGCTGAAAGATTTCATATTCATGCACCTAGAAAGCGAAGAGTGCCCAACTGTTTTCATCAAAAAGCATTCCCGGATCCATACTGAGTCTGAAGCAAAAAGGACCGTGAGAAGATAGTTTTGCTCTCAGTGCCTTTCAAAGGGGACATACAATTCAAGGTCTTGAGTAGGAAATTGACTGAACCAAAAGTACGCGGCCGCTGGAGTCCGCATTCACGTTGAAACCGTTCCACTTATCACCCAACGCCTAAAAGACAGGATTCCGACTTGGTGCGAATCCTTTGTTCGATCTCATTGCACTTGCACCTGTGATGCAAGGTACTTCGAACACACGACCAGACGTCTGTCAAAGCGGATAGCGTAACACTGTCCCGCCTCATTACAACGTGGTACAACCAGAAATGTCCACAGGTCCACCATGGAACACCTAGTAGACAGTGGACATGAATTACAAGCGAAAGATGCTTTCAAAATAGTGTATGTTCAACTAAATGCTGCCCAAGAGGGTTCAGAAAGATCCTACTGGCCACAGCAGAAACAACGGTAACCTATAGGCACCGGCCAGAATTGTGTAACCAGCAGGTACTACTGCAAAGCTTAACCATACCGTGGTCCTAGCATGATCAGCTGACTTCAGGCATAATGGGCAATAGCAGTGGGTTTAAATTGTCATGGATGATATGTTTATTATTTGTGATTAAAAATTGGACTTTTCCTGCTTGTTGGTTTAATTCAACAGTGCAAATCTATCATTGCATTTCACCAGTGAGATGGAGAGTGTTGGAAACCTGGCATTTTGAGATGTATGGAGGAAAAGATGGAATGACTGATCATTTGGGAGCAGCGTTTTCCGGAAACCTACTTGAGTCGGCCCATACACCTAATTTCTATGTTTTGTGCCTTTGCAGCAGAAAAGGAACATAGTTCGTTGCTTGTATTATTGTGCCGTCAGCATTTGTAGCCAGTATACACAGGATGTCCAGAAAGGTCGCATTTTCAGGACGTTGAAAGAGAAAAGATTCCCCGTTCCGTTTAACAAAATGCACACAACGATCCGGGTGCGCCTGGAAACTGCAATGACTGTACCAAAAAAGACGTGTTTTTCAGTTTCATTGAAAAGGGATGCCGCCCTTGACCTACTGAAGAGAAAACTCTCAATCACAGTGGCCAAAACCTACCCAACCACCTACCCGCGTTTGCTCGATCAGACTACACCATTTGTAATCTAACGTCTCAAGGACAGACTCCCGGTTCAACCCAAAGCGTACATTATGTGTCAATTTAGTTGTACCTGTAGTGGAAGATGTATTGCACACACGATCAGGTCAAAATGATTTGATGCACAGGTAGCTCGGGTTGATCGTCCCTGAGTTCATCTGTTCGCCGAGCTTCGTACTTGGTATGCAAACGCTTCATCACCAGACGAGGTGACTTCCTCAGTGCGCTGCAAGGTCAAATTTAATCCGACGAATCACTTAATAAAGATGCACAACAAGACTGACCCGGTTTACCAGACGCTAAGGCGAAGAGAACTGAAACAGCTTAAAAACCGTCGTGGACAACTAAGCCAGCCATCAAAAACACAACCACAACAAGCGCAAAACCATCCCATAGAGTTCCCGTCTTTCTCAGAGAAGTTGGGCAGACGGGTGAAGGTCACGAGGTGCAGATCGAGGAGGTCAGTTCAAAAGTCACTTGCAGATCGAGCACAAATTGATGACCAAGTTAGTGGGTTACATTTGACCCAGCAGCGCACTGAAGAAGTCACCTCGTCTGGTGAGGAAATGTTTGCCTACCAAGCACGAAACTCGGCGAACAGATCAACTCAAACACGACCACGTGTTTGTCAAAACGGTTAGCAGAACACTGCCGTGGTTCGCTACGAAGAAGCATGCCTAGAAGCATCAACAGTGCTAGTGTGGAGCATCTGCTCCTAAGCGGACAGGAGATAAGAATAGCAGACGCATTGAGCGTTTTCTATTCCGTGCCGCTACGTCATCCTAAAGCTATCACCAAACGTCTATTGAAGACGGCTGAGACGATTACTGTCATGCTGATCCAGCCCGACTTATACAAACAGAAAGCCCTCATCCAACCCCTCTTTGTTGACTTGGCCTTGCGGCAACTCCTCAATGTCGGCCACTGGGAGTGTAACGTCGGCTGCGAGAACTACCTCCAGTGAATTGACCTAATTCGCGATCCAATCAACCGGTTTTGTCCAAACAGTAGCAGTCCCCAATCTACCTTTCATAAGCATACTGCGTTGTATGTTCCATTCTTAAAACTGTAGTGGTCTGAGGAGAATTATTAAAAAGAGTTCTCTTCGCTAATTATACTTTTAGATTGTCATTGATTACCACTGTTCCTCCGGTCGCAGCATACCCGACAGATCGCCGTATTGCTTGTAGTGGGAAGGAAATCTCTAGGCGAGCCGCCGAGGACTCGATCGCCGATACGGAGCCAAAGCATGGCCGATGAATCGCCATTCTCCCACATGGACTGGACGAATATGTAGCCAGCTAAGTGAACCGGCCTGTTAGCATGACAGCGGCATTACATGGTTGGTCGTAAGTTGGCTCTTCTAGTGGTTTCCGCGTGAGCTTTATGTACCATTCATGAGTGTTCTATTTGACCTTTATATTTGACAGTGTGACTAGCCAATATAGATCGCTTCCTCTCTGCTCGTCTGAAAACGGTCCTTCCTCTATCCTGTCGGGGCCAGTGACCTCGAGTTCCGATCGATATCCAACCGTCAAACAAGCGATGGAGAACAAATTCAAACAGCTTCTATTCCAACGATTATGCATCTTGACGAGATTTGTCTAAAATAAATTTCTTCGCATTCCCCCTTTTGAATTACACATGTGGCAAACACGTAGCGATCAGAAATTCCGTCTACACTATAGCCAGCTGTATTGCGCTGCCAGTTTTAGACAGCGGTCTTCCAGTCTTTTGTTATGACTGAGCTTTAACAGGTGATAGAAAAACTGGTTGGGGTTGGCTAAAATTTGGTAAACCATGATAAGACCACCATGTGAACGCCGATAGCGTCCCCTGAAGACTCCTAAAATACTCAGGTGCTGTTCGTAAGGTTAGTGATATCGCTCTTTGCCGTTTGTGGTGGTCAGACTTTGCGGAATTTCCCAAACCATGAGATCCCGCTTCAGCCCTGGCTGCCATGTTTTGAATTGCATGTTCTGCGTGCGGGCGTATGTATGCTGAAAACAGCTGGGGATATGTGCATGAGTCAAAGTGATCAAACCTCTCTTTAACAGCCCCGAGTGTTTGGTTGCCCTTTCTTGATGCTAGCGTAGATTGCTCCGGGCAGCCCAGATCTTCCTGGATTTATACACCGAGATTCTTTTCATGAGAACAGTGCTGGAGGTCATGATTGTCCAGCATATAGGTGTGAAGGTGTCGTGGATGGAGTACTTGATATTCAGTCAGGTTGCTCTGATGACGATTGTGGACTGACCATCCATGAATCTCATCGGGGTTGTTTTGAAGCTGTATGCGGCCGTCTGGAGCTTTGATCGGCCGCCAAACTTTGTAGCCGTCGACATAAAGCAAACAGTGTGAAAAATTTAAGCTGCTCACTAGATCGATAAGGAGAATCAGGAACAGATGGTGCTTCAATAGCGAATCTTGCGGCATACCGCATTCCACTTGGAGAGGACTTTATACGGATTCGCATACTTTCACTTCTAGACGCCTGAGCTGGTGGAAGTTGCTGATACACACTAGGATGAGAGCATAAATGCCAACCCCTGAAGTTTAGCTTGAAGAATGCTATGGCTCAACCTGTCGAATGCCTTGGAGAAGTTAAGGTGGGCAACATCAAATCCTATACCATCCACCGTTTCGGTCTAACTACCTCGTGCTAACAGTAGATTGGTAGTATACGATTGGTTCCGACGAAAGCCGTGTTGCGCTTACTCAATGTAGTCAAGTTCGTCAAGGTAAAACATGAGTGGGCTAGGTAGATGGTCGGTGACGGGATGCATTTTGATCTATGTTAGGGGGACGAGCGGAAAAACAGGCCAAATTGATGGTTTGGCATTGAGACTACAATTAGATAGACGGCTTTTGCTGCCATATCGAGTGACGCAGAGCATCTGATGTCGAGTCATGTTCCACATGTTGTCGCAATGTTGGTCTAATGATTCTTCGTCTCGGACGCCAAACAAATTGCGCTTAATATGACGTAGCCATTTGCGGGATTGAATTGGAATTGCGGTACCGAAAGTCAGTGAATCGTAAAGCTTACATTGTCTTTTCAATTTACCTATTATTTCTTTCTCAGAAATACCGCCGGGGATGCTGAGGGCTATTGTTGTTCCTGAACTAGCTGATGGTTCTGTACTCTTTTACCTGATCGGGGCCCTTAAACCGTCACATGCATTGGGGGGTGTTCTAGGTATGGTTCACAGGGCGGCTTTGGTGTTTTCTAATTGTTGATGAAGAACACTTTGCCGTGACCTTGATGAGTGATGTAGAAGTGCGTGTTTGCAGGATAATACCATTTGGCTGTGCAATCAAGTTCTGCCTTTTTGGCAGCTTGCATCAACCGTAGTCACTGAGCTTACACTGTTTGATGCATAGTTTTTGTAGATTCTGAACAGGTTTGCTCCCCGATCAACTTATCGTTTTTTACTCAGACTAGTTATTGTTACACTGTCCGGAAAACGTTTCTCGTCGAGTTTTTCATGCGCGTCGACAGCTATCCTGTGACACCGTATAAGCGGGAACCGTTTGGTTATGAGAGAGTTCGGGTACAGGCTAGCTGAGTAATTAGTTAAAAGAGAGCTCCAGTATCTTTGACTTGAACGTAAATGCTAACGTTCCGGAGGCGCCTGATCAGTCTTAATGGATATTGATCCAAAGTTCCCATTGTTTACCCCCACACCATTTCTTGTCATGCGATCAACAAAGGGTTTTTCATCAGAATCACCATGCGCCTCGATATCTACCTCCTGATTCAGCTTAGGCGTAAGCGGTTTGGATTTGCGTGAACTCGAGTGGAGTTTAGGTCAGCAACTATCCAGGGTGTCGGTACGGGAGTATGACTAGCCTTAATGACGATGGATTTGAATTCCGTAGACAGTGCTCCGCTCTGAATAGGAATAATTGCGTTTGATGGACTGACGGATGCAAACACTAGTGGACAACTATGATCCCGAGACCTCTTGTGGAGTCGTATCAAGCTACAGTTAACCTTTGTTAGTGTATAAGCCTTCATTAGGGTACCCTGCACAAAGTTCAGTGGGTCTGGACATTAAAGACGGTCGGACTTTGTGATCTTATCTCCTGTTGGTGCATTTCAGTGGCCATTCTATTATGTCATTCGCATGCTATATGTCTGGTGGTGTGTTTATGTAATTGCTGCGTAATTACTCGAGTGACGAGCGACCTTGAGTAGGGTCTGAATCTGGCCGCATTATGCACCCTGTCGGCTAATTTAGGTATCAGCCTTGCATTTGCGTACAGACCAGTACATGTAAAAAGCGCTATTCCCTGATCCTTTTCACATTTGATGTGATGCCATTTCACATGGGTGACTGCGGGCATCTCTCGATTGTATAGCTGCCCTCAGTGCGTAATGTCCTAGCGGTCAATTCGCACATAGCGCTGAGTTGGTGTAGTTAGAGTAGAGTTAGTATCCCACTGAGACTACCCAACCCATACCTGCTGGTCTAACTGCTATGAATGGTTGTAACGAAAATTGTGAAGCCCCATTCAGGATAACTCACTGGGTCGGGGGAGACACATAGACCATCGCGCCACCTTATTGTGCGATCCCGTCTCGGTGATCGAATTACGCCGCCTGGATAATGCTGACACAGGTGTAGCCGAATTCATGAAGTCGGGCTTGCAAGCCCAACGAGGCTATGGTGTGACATGCGTAACGCTCAGGCTGATGTACATAAATATTAATTACAGTATGCACACAAGTACAGAACGCATTCATTTCCGGATGTTATTTGGCTTATCCACGGTCATTAGTCCGTAGTCTAGGTATCCGGCGACTGTACTGGCGTTCAACCAGTCTGTATGTTAACTTCGCGCGGGTACCTACGTTGCAGTTTATAGTATTAATAATCTTGTGCTGTAACTTTTGTGAACACTCTAATCCTTAATGCCAGCAATTCCCATCTGCTAACTTATAAGTACTTATAAGTTTCCAAACCGAGCCCGTTGCATTTCCTACCGTTAAAGCACTCATTCTCAGCCCGGCCGTATTCATGCACCCTATAGCAATTTACCTGCGTCAATAGCATACAGTACCTGTGATATGCCCCAAGAAGCTTGGCCAGTTTTGCCCAAGGTAGTGGTAACGGTATGTTCCATGTCCTCGCGACATAGAATGCGCTCAATCCACTATAGAACGACACATGGCCCCCCATTGCAGCAGGTAACAGCTGCATTGTATTGGTGGGTCGTTTTGAAGCATTCGTTGTGTAAATGGATTGCGCGTCGCAATCCATTATGCCAAGCGTTGCTCGTCATCACCCGGTAGCCAGAGAGGTGGAGGTTTCGGACAATATTCCAATGGTCCCGGGTTCGTGGTCTGCTATCTCTACCTGATGAGATCAACTAAGGTCAAAACGCGTCGTTATGTGCAGTGTATTCGGGCGGGAAACATCCATTTTCCATCAACTGTCATCATAGTTTACATAAGTCATCTCCATTTCCCAGGGAATCACCGCAGGACCAAAAGCAATATCAAGTGAAAACCACAGTGTGCCCTACTTGGGGTGGTCCACAATGCGTTAGCAATCAATATATCAGTATTTTTGAACTAGTTACAGATGGAGTAGGTGTAATACATGAACATACTTGTTTCGTACATGCTCCACGGTTTGTTGATGGTGGTTCAGCATCACGCAGGCGCATGCTGCTGCCAGAACCTGCTGCAAGAATTGCATCGTCAACTCAGTATTGTTCAACGCGCCAGCTGGATTCCCTTGAAGCATTTCGGAATAGCTCCGCCTCATGGTTTGTTTAAAGTAAGCCTTAATGATACTCAAAATACCTTCGATTCGGTTCACTTTTGGAGAATACGGTGAGAATTACAGCAGTCTTCCTGAGGTGTAAGGCTCCACTTGGAAAATACATTCCAGATCTGTGTGACATGGTGCGTTAACACAAGCCAGGAGACAGCTTCCAGCCAAATGTATACGGTTGGTAATAAGTATTAACCGCAACCACCGCGCGCATCTTTGCTTGTTGTAACTACGCCTTAGGATGGAATATCGCAGGAATTCATCCGCACTCATTGCACTGATACGGTACAGATTATGTCTCGACTGTCCGCTACCGTACAGTGCTGATTTTGCCTTGCCTCTACCTTCCAGGCTGTGAGGTTCGGACCTGTTCGTGATCCATCACCTGCTTCCACCCACCTTATTGTCCAGTGCTGGCGCGTGCAGACACATTGCACACTTAGGAGTGCGATTGTCTGAGGTCCGTGTAACAACGCCTCAACCACTGATCATTTGAGTTTGACCACGAGTGTGTCTGCTACGTTGCATGGGCCTAGCTTAAGTGTTACCAATTTTTGCTACCCCCGCCCCCAAGTGCGGTTGCTCTGTGCTCCAGTTGAAACAGCCATGTTGGTATCTTGTCCGAATGGTATTGGCCGATAACGGTTGACCACTAGATGTGTCCTGGATGCAATTTCAGTTATTATCGGACCATATTCTATGCGCAACAGACGAAAGCTGCTGCCTTCTGGATGAAAGCGATTACGCTGGGGATGCAATCAATTGGGGAAAGGTATTGTTAGTTAAGCTGCTTTTATTACAGGCAACACATGCATCGGTTGAATTAAACTAAGGACTTTCACTTGTGTCATTAGATAAGATTTACACATTAAACTCCTGAGTGAGGTGTGGACATTAACTGGTGAACGCAGGTGACATGCCCATATGGTTTGGTAGTAAGACATTATGTAACAAAGAACAACAAACTCAACTGCAGCCATAATGTCGCTTTCAAACGAAAAAGAAAACACTGCTTACCATTGGGCCCATTGGCCCAAAACAACGGCAGAAGTTTGTATCACATCGTTCGGAGCAATTTAAATCACGGCGAAATTGCTAGTGAAGGGAAGAAGAAGAAATGCGCGAAGGAGTTTGTTGTTATAAAGCTCATGATGGGTAGTGCTTAGGAATCCAGTGGACCAGGCGCTGATAAACTTACTGCTGTTGCTTTCGGAATGTTAACTATAAGGAGTAGTACGAGGCTGATAGTCACAAGATATCTGAAAGAAGGAAATATGGATGAAAAACTATTGACTTACGTGACCCAGCCTGTGAGGACAGGCTTTGAGACGGAGCTCCCCGTTCCCTGAGGAAAAGTCCTCGGCTTCATACGGTCAATACACTTGTTTCGAACAAATTTTAAGCTGCAAAATGAAAAATGCAATGGTCAGCTGATACAACAGGCCAATCTGCAATCAGCGGAAATGAGGAATAAAACGAACTACATCACTATAACAATTACCAAAATTGCTTGGCAGGCTGAGTCGAGAAAACAGCATCCTGTCAGATCAACAGCACACCTGAAAACTTGTGGGTTGAATTTGTGATTTAATATCCAAACAAGCATCACACCGGTTCAATCGTATGCACCTTGGTGTGCGAAAACTTAAGCACTACACTTGAATTTGGGAATGATAACTGCAGGAAGGTATTCCACAGTTTGACAAAAGAACTCTCTCAATATCTCGGAATTTCGCAGCTTATCTCTCATTATATATATATATATATATATATATATATATATATATATATATATATATATATATATATATATATATGGTTGGCGGCATCCGGTTTCGGGTTTGCCTGTCATTGTGGTCAGCCACAGGACGCCTGCGCCTACAGAGGGACAATGGATGGCTTGCGCTGCACCACCAACAGCTCCATCCACACACCCATATCCAGTGTAAATCCGTAGGAATAAGACCGGGAGGCATGTGGATGGGAGCCACGTTTTATCAACGGAGCCGGCTCACACTCCTTCACAAGCAAACACAAGCACGCTGTATTTGGGGAATCAAGCGCACACAAGGCGGTGGCTGGACCGTAGTCCGCTCCACACTGACTGCATGGAACTGCTCTTCGAACCTAGCACGGCCACAAGTACCGTGCACCCCGTCCCTTCCAGCAACGACCAACTGTCTCCTGGAGCCAGTATGGACGAGGTAGTGGGTAAAAGACAGGTAGGCACCTTGTCAACATGCACATCAAGCGCAGTCACACCGGGGATATCAAGCAACAGCCAATCAATTGAAACGACAACATGAAATAAAAGAAATCGAATAATGCACATAGATAAGCTGACACATTACTTCCCAAAAACAGCATTTGAAATACATTGGTTAAAAATAACCCGCGATAACTTCATGAGGTCAGGAACAATATTACAATAAATACCGCCAACGTGAGAATGTTATGGAAATTAACTAAAGTACTTTAAGGGACATGTGCAAGCTTATAGAAGATAGTTCAGGTAGAAAGTAATAAAAAATAAAAATAAGAATTAAGACGATATAGCAAAATCATTACCCGAAAATTAAAGGCGCAGCACGCAAGCACGTGGTTAGTAAATCGACTGCAGCGTACATACAAATGCTGCGCCGGTTCTGCCTACAATCTCTGCAACATTTGTCGTCGTTTCAATGTTGTTCCGAGTGGCCTCGCTCGTGCCTAACTAGAACTGCCTCACTCAGGCACTCGCGACTGCATGTGCTACAATACCATGCACTCGACGTCGACGGAGTACAGACCATCGGTGTCCGTCTCTTCCTCAACTGACGCCTCTTTACCGCATGCATGAGTGCTTCCTCTTACGCCTCGGTCAATGCCTTCGTGATCAGATCGCGCCATACACACCGATCAACCGCCTTCGCTTCCCAAAGCCTGTAATTAACATTAGTACATGATAGGATCACTTTGATTATGTCCCTGTGATGTAACTTCGGTTTTCCAGCGTGCCGCTTCCCTGCACTCAGTTGGTCATACATCAGCTGCTTCAGTAAATGCGCCTAATCCATACGCCACACATGATTGAGCCACCTCAAGTGTCTCAGCAATAGTATGTAGTCCACTCCACACATCCCACTTCGACGCAACACTTTCGTGTCCGCAACTATGTCGCACCAAAGGATGCGCGGAATTCGTCGCAAACACCGTTGATGGAACCGCTCGAGTTATCGCACATCGCGCCGGTACATCGTCCACGTTTCACTGCCGTATAGAAGAACGAATAACACCACGGATTTGTAGACCAACAGCTTCGTGTCAACGGCTAGCTGATGGTTATTCTACACTCGGTACTCTGTCTTCGCGAATGCCGCCGCTGCCTCCAGAACGCGGATACGCAGCTCACTGTGTAGCTGCTGGTCAGTCGATACCACACTCTTAAGCTAACGGAAGCGGGAGTTGGTTTATAGTACTTAACCACCAATGCTGTTTCCCTGCACCACCATAGATTGCAACTCCGGTGAAGGTTGAGAGAAGCAGACAGTTCCGCTTGTGCTGCTGGTGAGCCCGAATTAGGTTTGCTGTCGAAGCCAGAACACTAGTCATATGCTACAACTCATCTACACTGTATGTAAACTACGCACACTCGTCAGCGAACAGCAACATACCGATAGTTGTCTCACAGACTAAAGTTCTCGCACCGAAACGACGGATGTTCAGAAACCCACCATCAATACGGTGCTCCACATGAACACCTTAAGCACAAGCCGCATCAAAAGCACAGGACATGATTGCATGAAGATATATTTTAAACAGGGCAGGAGCTAACACACAGCCTTGCTTCACACCAGAGACAACTGCAAAGTCATCCGAGGTCTGTCGACTCAGCTGCACACTCGCCCACACACCACTGTGCGGACATACAATTAAACGTACAAAATTACGCGGGCAACAAAACTTACCTAACGCCAGCCACTATGCCTCGCGTTTCACCGTATCAAATGCCTTGGTGAAATCAACGAAAAGCGAGTACAATGGCTAGTGTCGTTCTCTGCACTTCTCCTGCAACTGACGAGCCGCAAACACCATATCTATGGTGCCGCGACCAGAACGGAATCCACATTGCTCTTCTGCCACGTTAGGTTCCACAACCTGACTGACGAGGCGGGGGAGTAGGATTCGGGCAATCACCTTGCCACACAACACAGCAATTTGTTGCCACGATAATTCGTGCAACATTGCTTGCTCCCTTTGTCCTTGTACAGTGGTAGCACAAGGGTATCCTTCAGCTCAGGAGGCACCCCCTCCTCAATCATTACGCATTGCACCAAGTGGTGCAGCGCAGTCATCAACGCGGGTCCGCCGTGTTTCAATACTTCAGGCGGGATTCCGTCGGCATCGGCACACTTGCCGTTTCACAGCTGAGCAATTGCTCTCTGCGTCTCATCCAGTGTCGGCGTGTCCGCCAGATTCGCCTTCACATCGTGCTGCTTCAGGCCGTTCAATGTAGTCCAGTCGATCTCTTAACGGTTGTTCAATATACAGTGAAAGTGTTGATGACAGATCTGCATTAGGTCTGCAGTCTGTGTGCAGGCAGAATCTGAACCACCATCGATCAGAGTCCTCAGGGGCTCCAATCTCTGTCCATACACCGCCTTCAAGGAGTCAAAGAATTACTCGTGTTGGCGGCGTTCGGCGTAGCAATCCAACTACCTCACCTTCTCGGTCCACCATGCGTTTTTAATGCGACGGAGCTCTCGAGTCAGTCGCCGTCGAAGTTTGCGAAACTGACTGTTCTTCCCCAAGTCACTGGGGTCTGCCACGTGTGCAGTAAATGCTGCATTCCTCTCCGACGCAAATGCGCGAATCGTCGCATTGTTCTCCTCAAACTATATATATATATATATGTATATATATATACATAAATATATATATATATGTATAACCTCTATTTCGTTCGTATTAATCAGCCATGCCCCTTCGCAACATGTGTATGGTTGTACGCGACAGGTAGCTACATTTGCCTGCCTTCTTCTAAATGAGCAGGTCTGTATTTTTCCTAACATGCTTGCCCAAGAGTGTGGAGGCCGAACAGCCTACAATGTGTGGTACAATCGGGTGGGATCTCGACCAACGGAATAATGTTAGCGCACAGTTGATTTGGTACTCAAATTGCGGTAATGGGGACTGCGCAAATTCACTCGATTACGAATCGCTTTAACTTCAACGAAGCTTGGGATGTTGGATAGAAACGTCTGAAGGTCAGTAAACAACAAAACGTTAAGCGCTTGACCTGAAGCAGTAAGAACTTGAAGCAGTCAATCTTTATGTTGTATTGACACCGTAAAGTTAGTGGAAAGTAAGTAGAAGGGGGAGAGAAGGAAACAGGTCGCTGGTAATGTGAACGCACAGTGGTCTCTCCTGGTGTTGGTATCAGCTTGAATGGTAAAAAATAATATGTAATACCTATGGGATGGTGGTCCGACGCACAAGTGAGCGTAAGTTGAAGCCGTTTCGCCCACCCAAAGCAGAGTCGTTAGGTGAGCCGGTGTCCGATCTGATTGTAACTCACCTATGGGAAAGCTGCGGCTAGTTTGATGAATGTGGGAGCTTGGTTGCGCAGGTCGAGTGTAAGTGGTGTGTAATGTGGTGGAGTGTTTACCGTTCACAGCCCCATGAAGGTACAAACGCAGCATCAGAATGGGAACGGATGGTTTGTAAGGTGTAGCATGGTTAAGGAGAAACTTTTGTCAACTCCATTCGTAGAACGTTGATGCTTTACGATGTCGGGGACGTGGGTACGGTGGAGTGTAGGGGAAAAGGATCCATCAGTACGGTGTTTTCATACACACACGACATTTGCTGACATTGTTCAACACAGGTCCTTCAGTTGATTTCATTGTGAAACCTTGTGGTTTTTCGAATTGATTTTTGTCCCTACTCAGAGCACGGAGATAATAAACCTTGGCATCGGACCAATAGTGACACATACCGACGTTGTTGTTACACTCGATTACTGGGGAATAGCGGAATTGCTCCATGCAGCTTCCCGGAGAGGACAACTGTTGCCCTCCACCATGTTTTCCCGATGTATGCTGAATCCGAAAAATAAGACAAAACAATGAAGTCTGTTTAGTCGGTTGTCATAAAACGGAGATCTGAGCAGATTAAATATGGTAGATAAGTAGAAGTGATAATGGATTTGTCGACTGAACTCATCCTATTGACCGATGAAAATGCTGCTATCGTTCCTACTGGGATCAAACATCCACACACGACAAAGTTTACCAACGGATACAGGAAGTGCTGGATAAAAACCATGTAGTCAGCTGATGAGATTCATGCTCTGTTGCTTCGTTATGTTCGTGAAACAATCACATTAGGCATGCTAAGCTTGACGTTAATGGTTTGTCCCATCCACCTGGGGAGTCGCCATCAATGTGATTGCAAGCAGCTCCACAAAGGAACCATTAGTGAATTGCGGTGCACCGACCACAGCTTCACTCACCGAATGTCGACGCAGAGGTTTAATACAACAAGGTAGGTGGACGGGAACTACAGTCACACTTTCGATCAGTAAGCGCATTATCCGTGGACAGGTGAATCAGTATGGCTCTGCATCGGGGTGATGTGACAGCCCAGAGTCTGGGTATAAGTGTATGCTCTAGGTCTGTAAATCGTGGCATTAGCGCCCGTAGGTCAATCACTAGTGGGATTTTAGGAGTAACCTACATGTCACAAACACATACTAGTGGCTCATCCACAGATGACTAACCTGTGTCTGTACTTACCAAAATTAAGCTGACACCAGTCCATAGTTCTTGCCAAGTGTTGGGACATGGTTCCAGTGTCTCTCCCTGACTGTGAAACGCGAACACGTAGGTTGGAGCCTCGCAAACGACACAACGGGCGATGCGATCCTCAGTCTCGTTCACGGGAAGCGGTTTCTCTGACCGTGGGACAGCGGTGGCCAACCAATAGGATCGTTCATGTCGCATGTTTGACTGACACATCGAATCGCGCTCGCACTGCGTCATCGGTAACGAAGTGAACCGCATGAGGCACGAACTTGGTGTGCCTGCTCGGGGAACAACAGGACCCTGTTAATAAGTAAGTTGGCTAAGTAAAAAAAATGATGCTCGTATCTGCTAACTTCAGCGATTAAGCGAACGTGTAGACTTCCTCATCCCTCTGGGGAGGCTAAGTCCACTGCATCGTCTGTCGTATAGGCTATCCCATGAAAATCCTTTATTGATCTTCACTTAGGGTTGGGCGGGGCTATATACGTGCTTTTTTGGTTGGCAACATAACGCAGCGCGTTACCCTAAGTGACCCTGAGTATTGTGCTAACATCCATTTGAATGATCGCTGAGGACCGTATCAATCCCACGAAAATAGGAACCACAAAACGCCTTTGATAGAAAATCGTTGGTCTGACTAATACAAACTGAATACAACGAATGATATCACTACTTCATGTGAGTTAGGGGGCTAGTCGAAAGCAATTTGAGATCAGGAAAGTCCGATGGAACTGACTGAAGTTGAAATGCGGTACACGTATTGAAAATGACTATCATAAGACACTATATGCGATTTATTAATAGAAGGTTCACTTTCAGGAGTTAATATTAACGAACCCAAATCAAAATCCCAATGGGAGTAGCTTCGTGGGGATACATATGAGTAAATTCGTCCTGGTTATCAATTATAATGCTGACTGTAACTGAACCCACCCCGAACGGGAAGCAAGAACATCACCGTGCAGGAGGGGCTGTATTGAAAAACTGACAAAATTGAGCAACCGGGATGCAAAGAATCAGTAGATCAATTGGTCAACCATATGAGAGGACACAGTCATGAATGGTGAGCGGTATAGCTCTGAACGACTGTCGTGCGTGTGTCCAACACAATCACGTGACCAGACAGTCACGAATGTCAAACTATCTGTGAGCGGCTGTGGAGCGGAAGCCCATCTAACGTTATCTCAATATGCACTTGTAGTTGTTGTGGTCTAAAGTGAACAGCCCATTCGACTCATACCAACATAATTTTGAACACAGTAAGCAGCGTAAGGTTCATTACCCTTAACTTGTGTCGGTATATTGTAGAGCCCTCCAGTGTTCTCGGCATTTAGTACTGATGGCCATTAGCGAACCAACTTGAACTAGCAATGGCATGCTCTGACTCACGTTGGCGGTCACTCAGTCCTGAATGATTTCACACCTATAAGGTCTTCTCATCTGCTACTGATTCCGTGATTTGATATAGGCGGTTTAATTTGACTGTGCTTCAACAGGGTAGCAAGTAATACTTCCATAGAGAGAAAAATTGAGTTAGGTCCGGCTGACTGGAATACACTAAAGCGTATCGACCGTGCTCGGAAATCTGCGTGCGCGTTGAGGTGGTCAGTGGTAGAGCAACTTTCCGCTTTCTTTTTCGCATAGTATGATAAATACCGCATCCTTGATGACACCAAGACTAACACATTCACGTAGATGGTAGGAGGAAGAGCATACCAAGGAGTCTTCGTCATCCTGTTTTCAACCATGGAATTAAATCTGCCACTCGCAGACCCAAACTTAACGGACGAATACTGCGTGAACAGGATTTGAAGTCCAACTGAATGGGAGTTGGCCTTAAAGATTTAAAAAATGGATAAGACCAATTTCAGACGGAACTGAGCCTGTACATGAAATAGCCATGGTGACCTCCAGTGCTCCCCGTCCCCTGCACACATATGGAACCTTACACTCCAGCAATATCAATCAGGTAGCGGCCGTCATAACCTTTGGTGGGGAGTGAGTAAACTCAACTTCCGGCAAAGCCCGGTTGTCCACCTACGTGAAATGGCCGCGAAGATTTTGATAGCTAGGGTACAGGATCAAGTGGATACCTGGAATTATCGTGCGGCGTCGTGGTCAGGTGATGTATGAGATCCGCCATGCCAATCAACTGAAGCCGCGCTACGGGGAGGAAACTGTAACATGCGATACTAACGGACTAGATGTTACAGAACTGTTGGATATTCGTGAGGCGAGCACTTTTGCCAGTCGACACACGCAGCCTTTAGAAGGCCCAGAAAATGGAACACAGGGGAGGCCGAAAAGGAGAAGATGATTTGTTCAGTTATTTCAAGTGGACTCCCGACGGAAAAGCTACACCCTCCCCAGGTAAACTCATTTCTTTATGCAGAGAGAGGTGTTAGGGAGACACGTATTGCACATACATATATTGAAAAACATTCTTAATTACCGATTTGTTTCCTTCAGCTATCAATGTTAGTGACATTTGTTTTAACACATCATTCCGCTAATTTTATCGACTACCTGTGGTCACTGCTTTGCTCTCGAATCGCAAAGCCACTTGGCTGTTAACAGGCCATCTTTTCGTTCGTGCGTGTCTCTTATTAGTTCCTTTGTTGATCACTTATTTTTGGCTTCATTTTGCTTGCATGCTTTTAGCAATATGGTTGGCTGAAACGTATTTGAGTAGCTTTCCTTCAGATCGTTCTTAAAACTATTTAAACAGACATGATTCCATGCATGCGATTCTTTCCCGAAACGTCTTTGTAGTTCTTCTTGCGATCGTGGCTTGAAGGAGTCAACTGCGACACAACCCGGACTTTAACCGCTAATTGTCATTGAAAGAGCAATTTGGCAATCCAGTTCAAGTTAGAATCACCGTTGCCGTATGTTTTAGCAGTTGCTATTGCCAAGATAATAGTAGTAGTAATGATGGAGTGCGTTAGTTTGAATGGCACAGGAAGAGGTGATTCCACGTGTAATTCGAAGGCTTTTGTCTTTGTGAATCGGATTATTATACCAGGTTCCTACATGGCAGATGCTGGTTCTGATCTAAGCAGCATTAGAAGAACTGAGTCAAATGTTCTGCCCGTTGCGTGCTGTTGCTCTCAGTGTTTCTGAACGAATGGTATCGACACCTGTGGAGCTGTGCTTACGCAGATACGTCAGCTTCTGCAAGACAGCTTTACAGTCGACCAAGCGTTTTTCGGAACCAGTTGATCTACCCACTTGATAATTCACGTCCCCAGCAGTGATATCGTACCCCCAATGATACCACAAGCTTACCAAGTAGTGCTGTGTAAACACATATCTATTTTGTTATCACAGTTGCGCAGTTTACGAGCGAACAACATCTAAAGTTGTTTCGCTTGTTGACTTTAATAAACAGTAGTGCTAACAAGCACCTCACTATTTGCTCCTCCCCTAGTTGACTACGCGTCGCACACGCTGAGTTTCCGAATTGAAGGAGATGCATTGGGTTAAGTACTAGGGAGCACTGAAACAAACAGTTGCATCACATGCATATTTAGTTGAAAGTTAGTTGCGTGTTACGTAGTTGTTAACGGCGGTAACTAGCGCATTGGAGGCCAACTTACTATACCCTGTAATAAACGTGGATCATACTAACTGACTCCGATTGTCCATCATAGCAGTTTATTGGCTGCAAGCCGGAGTAGAGGTGAAACCGAGTCCTAAAAACTACCTATATGTAGTCATTGCACCACACGAGACGAATTAGGCACAAGACTATTCATTGTCTGCAGGCTTAAAACGAATGTTAAACCAAGCACTCACCAAGATCCATGCTGACTAAGTCATCTACTCCTCCACCCATTACGAAACTGTAACCAGCGAACATCCTGTTGGTTCCTTCTGGACACTCCGGTTCGTCAGAATCTACGGTTTGGTAGTGGCGGGCAAAGAGAATGGACGAATAATTGCTTTGACCAGGAGTACCCTTCTCTCCTTTTGGACCAGGGAGACCAGCTTCGCCAGTGGCGCCTTTGGGGCCAGCTTCTCCAATATCCCCTTGTTCGCCGGGTTCACCGTCTTCGCCCCGCTCGCCTTGCACCAGTCCCGGTTGACCTTTCATTCCAATGTCACCGGAGTCACCGTCTGGTCCAATGGCCCCATCTAGTCCGGGGTCACCAGTTTCACCAACTTCTCCGGGCTCACCTGCCACATTTGGATCTCCTTTCTCACCCTTTTGATCCAGACCTCGTTCACCTTTTGGACCAAACAAACCGGGATCCCCACTTTCACCTTTCAAACCCTTGGGTCCACGTTCTCCCTGGGAACCAGGGTCCCCAGGTAGCCCTTCATATCCGTCAGGACCGGGATCACCATCCTTCCCCCCGATTCCAGGCTGTCCCTTTTCACCTTTAGCACCATCCTGGCCAGTAGGTCCTTCTGCACCTTGCAGACCTCGTTCTCCCCTTTCGCCGGGTTGACCTCTTTCACCCTTTTCCCCTGTCTCTCCATCCAGCGCAACCAAACCAGCAGATCCGGGAATTCCCCGCTCTCCTGGCTCACCTAAAAAGGCAAAAGCCAGGGAAGACAAATGAGTGAGAGGTACGACTTATGCATTCTATTAGTTGCGCCAAGTAGTTAAATGCAACGCCGCGTGGCGGAATGAAATTGATAAACCAGACCCACCAAAAGGCTAAAGTTGCGGAACCTAGCCTACCAAGTGGATTACACTAAAAATCGCACAGAGTTATTCGAGTGGTTAAACACCAGGTGTAGGTTGGTGGTGGACCTCTATAATTCTCATCAGTGGGTGCTGAAAAGCCCAATAGCCCATCAAATAATTTAGATGTATGTAGAACCATGCTGCTCATATTTGCTGCCTTCGTCTCAACCTAGCTGATACTAAGCTGCGAAACTTGGTGAGATAAATAACATGTCATCCGTGGATTATATGTTGGATTAACAGTTCCATTTCTCCAGCACCAGTTCAACCAATTTCATTGCTCTCGGTTCACCTCAGCATTTCACTTTTAACTCACGCGCGGTAACAAATAGCACTCATCAAACGCAATCATCGAGTGAATTTCGACGACGAAGGCAGGTGGCCTCTATCCCACATTTAGTTTTTGAACTGTGTCCAACTGCTTGGGGAGCATGACATTCTCAGCATTCATACAGCACCGGATAACATGACTACACATGCTAACTTGGGTGTATTGCATTATATTAGGTTGATAAAGTTATTGCAGTTTTTATATTTTATTTTAACAGGTGGTTTTTAAATAATTTTTTAATAAATTGCTTTGATCTTGGACATTAGTTTGAAACCTGTTTTGTTTTCTGATTAGCAATAGCAATCGTTTAGCTCAGGAACAAGTTTTTACATCTTTACATCACATTTAATGCAACGTGAAGAAAAATTCGTACAATGTAAACTTGGTCGAAATGTAGCGGAAACAGCCCATGACATCAACAGTGCATTTGGTGATGGAACCACAAATAACCGCATTGCACAATGGTGGTTTCAAAAACTTCGTAAAGGTCGTGGGAGAGTTGAAGTTAACGAGCGCCGTGGACGTCCAGTGGAAGTGAACAACGAGAAATTAAGGGTCTTAGTTAAAGCGGGTCGGCGAAAAAGTATTCTAGCCTTTGCTGCTGACTTAGCAGTATCGCATTAGCAGGTTTAAAACATGTACAGGAGATTGGACTGTGAAAAAAGCTTGATAAGTGGGTGTCGCACGAATTGAATAAAAATTAAAAAAGCCATCGTTTTGAAGTGTAGTCTGTCCTTCTTCCGCGCAATAAAAACGAGCCGTTTCTTGACCGCGATGGAAAGTGGGTCCTTCACGACAATCGACGACGGACCTCTCAATGGTTGTATCACGATCAAGCTCCACAAAACGTTCTAAATCCGAACTTGCAAGGTTATGGTGACTGTTCGGTGGTCTGCGGCCGGTCTGATCCATCACAACTTTCTGAATCCAAGGGAAGCTATTACACTGCACCGAAACCTTCAAAACAAGTGCCCGGTACTGGTCAACTGTAAGAGACCAATTCTTCTCCATGAGAACGCTTGGCCGCAAGTCTCACACAACGCTGCGAAAGCTCCACTAGCTGGGCTAGGATAATTCGCCTCACTCGCCATCCTCAACTGAACTCCCACCCGCACCATACCACATTTTTCACGCACCTGGATAACTTCCTCCTAGAGAATAATTTTAAGACCCAAGGAGATGCTGAAACCACCTTCGACAATTTCATCGCCACCAAAACTTTCGATTTTTATTCATCCGAGATAGATAAATTTGGTTCCAGTTGGAAAACGTGTGTCAACGCAAATGTTTTCATTTCGAATAAAAATGTTACTACTGAGCCACGATATGTGTATATAAGTTTTGAGCTTAAAAACCACAATAACTTTATCACCAACCTACTACAATGTTCAACGAGTTTTACATAACTAATATTAGAATTACGTTCAATGACAGTGGGTGATAGTTGAAGTGACTGTGGGAATTACATCCAAGAGTGTGTTGTTCTAAGTACACAAGTTATGGCTGCTCCATTTCTTATGCAACGGTGCGAAAAATTAGCAAGTGTGTAGCAAATGTCGTGCGCCATACTACTGTGTCCAAAAAGAAACCGAACTTGTGAAATAGCGTGCTAACCGTCAGTGAGAGCGAACTGTGGCTACAGAGGACACTTAGAGGTATTTTTAGACAATACATCGCCATTTCTGCGTTTCGCTCTGACTATTAGTTGGCGCGTTCTCGGTAGCGGCAGCACTCTCCCTCAATCGGTTGGCGCACTTTTTCAAGAGTTCCGTTTCCTTTTGTACACAGTAGTATATCGAATAGACGAACAAATGACCGACCGTAAGTGAGCGGAAAAGCACACAATATAAGCTAGGCAAAGGCTTGTTAGAAGGGCAATAGTCTAGCTACGGCTAAAAATCAGGCACTAATATGGGAGCTAGCTAGCGGAGATGGAAGCGTCTGTAGAGTGCGAGAATGGACGATGGTAGCAGATCACGTCTGTGTCGTGAAGGCGCGAGAGTGTGTTGACTCAAACAAACGTGAGCAACATTTAAGCATTCAAGGTGCTTAGTACCCTAAGTACATCATAAAACCATAATTTTACAATATTTTGAACAAACAGGAAAAATATCCAAGTCACTACAATACGTGAAGACCATCCGTTGCCGGCCAGCCTACCGCGAGACCAGATGGTGAAACCTGATGCAGCTGCTAAGGAAGCACCAATGTACTCGGACCCTAGGGGGATCGCACAGTGTCCTCCATACGGTGCCAAAAGCAAAACGAAGGGGATAGTTCGTAGGATTCAAATGTTTGCTTCCAAATCATCTTCCCAGTTTGCATATGGAAGACAAACGGAAACATACATATGGACAGTGGTGGTCAGTGCAGAAACGATAACGGCATCTACCGGATAAATTATGGCGCCCAGAAAACTTTTTTATACGTTTACAAAATATTTTACGCGTCTTGCGAGTTGTAGGTTCTAAAACCGTTTGCCGTTTGTTTTTATAACATTGGACGGAAAGAAAATAAAAGCAGAAAAGGAAGATGGGAGGGAAACTAATCTCTTAGACGCGCTGGCCAATGAACTCGTGGACCTGACCTAGTCGACTTCTGGAGTTCAGTCAAAGGCGCTGTCGGCTTAGAATTTCCATGGGATAGCGAAGTCTGAAAATCGGTCAACGATGTGCCGTTCCCCTCGATGTAACGCGGTGTGGCTGCGTAAGGAAGTTCGGATGGAGTGTTACCCTTGGAGCCAGTTGCGTTCGAAGTGGACGCCTCTTCTATCACTGGATAGATTGCTTCGTCGTGGTCAACCGCCGTGCTGGTCGTAATTTTTTTGTTGCTCCTGACTTTTCAAGTTTTCGGATTCAACTTTTTTCGCACATCGGCGTGGGTACCCTCATTCAATCGGGCTCGATCAGGCCTACCCATTGCGTAAACTTTCTCGAGGGTGCTATAAACGGATCAAAGTCAAACGCCGATTTTTAGTTTTGGCTGTGTTTCAGCACAGTCGTTCGTCTACGAGTGCACAACTTTTCTGCCTTCATTAAGGTTTTTGGAGTTATCAGAAAGCGTATTGCTAGGTCTACTTCAAGAGACCTAAACCAACCCTGCCGGTAGCTGCATAAGACAACTAAAAGCAATTATATCTTCGTACCCTGCCTTGGTTGGCCAAGAGCTCTCACGCCGCATTGTAAATCGCGTTCTATCGAACGCACAAATCTCTTTGTTTGGACGGATTTGTGTGTGCGCGCCTGTTGGAACTAGCGACGTAACGTGACGCGGCACGCCACGGAGTTGACCTTAGGGTTACCTGTGCACGGAGCGGTCGATTACTGAATGTCAATCTACCCGTGGCGGAATTTGGACAACTGATCACTCATACAACCGGTTGGTTTGTATCGATCGTTGCATCTGAAACCGTGGCCTGTTTGTACCCGTTTGATTCTCGTGCAATTTAGCTAGGTCGTATAAGCCCCATGCTGAGGCTGATGTCGCATTCATGATGCTTCTTCACCGCAGTTGGGCTAAACCAACTTACACTTAAACTACGTCCTTAATGTGCATAAAATTCATTGCACTTTATTTGATTTGTTCTGCGTACTTGATAGTCTCCTAACTTGCACACGTCGTTCATGCAAATTGTGGTAAACTTGCGTAATTTTATCGCGTGGTATTTTTTAAATAACTTTCGGACATTTTGTACTTATTGCGGATTCACTTATAACCAATTTCTTCCATATGCTCATTTAGCGAGTATTTTTGTCGTCATATGCGTTTACTTTATTCGATATCGGCATTTCGAATGATTGGCTGTTGTTTGACATCCCAGGTGTGGCTGCGCTTGATGTGCATGTTGACAAGGTGCCTACCTGTCTATTACCCACTACCTCGTGCATGCTGGCTCCAGGAGACAGTTGGTCGTTGCTGGAGGGGACGGGGTGCAGGGTTCTTGTGGTCGTGCTAGGCTCGAAGAGTGGTTTCATGCATTCAGTTTGGAGTGAACTACGGTCCAGCCACCGCCTTGTGTGCGTTTGATTCTCCAAATACAGCGTGGTTGTGTTTTCCTGTGAAGGAGTGTGGGCCGGCTCCATTGATGAAACGTGGCTCCCATCTGCATGCCTCCCGGTCTTATTCCTTCAGGTTTGCACTGGATATGGGTTGTGTGGATGGAGTTGTGAGTGATGCAGCGCAGGCCATCCATGGTCCCTCTGTAGGCGTAGGCGTCCTGTGGCTGGCCACAGTGACAGGCAAATCCGAAACCGGATGCCGCCAACCATAAGCCCTAAAATCCTAGTCTGTTTCCTCGGTGGTTTGCCGATAACTGTTTGATTCCTCTTGATTACTGTAACAGAATAGGTGAACTTTGTCCCCTATTTTCTTATCCTTGTCCACATAAAATAGTTTTTACGAGCCTTAAAACCGAGTGACCAATCAGTAAAAATGCTCGTTACCTCAGTTAAAACACGAAGCAAAGAAGTGACAGGAGGCCACTGAAACGCTGGCAAAACATCTTGCTTTTAACCAGTCCGTCAGCACGGAAAAATTAAAGGCTCATCATCTAAGATGAATATAAAGCCGAAATCGCGCGTAAGAGTAAAAAAGCAATCAAATGATAGTTCTCATAAGTTTTCTCAGATAGAGCACAGCGCAGTTAATGCAGAATCGCCCTCTAAAGCGATTCAAACGATTACTGCGCTTGTACTACAGCTGAAGGACTTGAAGGAAGGGTTTGGATCTCTGTACCATGTCCTAGAGCAATTTAACTCGCTTAAGTATCTTTTTAACACTCCAGATACACCAAAAATGGAACACCTTCGATCCGTTGGGAATTTTATACAACATGTTGCATTCGAGATTCATGAGCGCATTAAGCACTCCAAAAATGTTATCGCATTTAATTTACCGGAAAAGTTATCTCTTGAGGCTATCTCCTCTGCAGTGGCAAAGTATTGTCATATGGAAAGACTGTTTTCTTGCGTGCGGCTGCGAAAGAAATCTTCAAAGCAGGTCTGTCCAGTACTTTTTAAATTTTCAAACGACACACTTGCTGAAATATTCATTTGTAGTAGGAACACATTATCCCTTAGGAAAGATTACCTACCCATGGTCCTGAAACCAGATTTAACAGTACTACAAAGGGAGTGCAAAAAATACCTATTTCTGACAAACAATCTGTGACCTATTTGTTCAGCTACCCACGGAAACTCAGGAACTTCCCCACCCGGTTGACCTAGATGAGATTCTGACCATAAATGAATCAGCTCTTAGGTTGAAATCAAATAGCAACTGTCATAAAAATATCGCTTCTGACTCCATTCAGTGTCACATTAGTCCAGCATTACTGCGCAACTCGTCCCCGAACCTACAAGGAAGTTCCATTGCGCAAACGACTATTTCTACTCCCTCTTTGTCCTTCACCAACCAGGTGCATAGACGCTCTGGTATGAAACTGAAAACCTCCTCTCCTAAAAGCTGTGAACCTCTAAAACTGAGGAACAGCCTTGTTGCAAAGAACACTGATAGCGAAACCTCCCGTGGAACCTATACGGGTGCTCCTGAACACAATAAAACACAGCTATTTTAAACGTTCCACCAAACGCTGTCACCACTGAAAACCTGCAGACAATCGGCATATCACCAACCATGCAGCATTTGAATATGCGACCTGTGCTCTCCACAAGTTGTGAGCCACTTGATAGTGAACTTCAAGTAGCTGAGAGAAATTGGCACAACCAAAATCCTCTCAAACTACCTCAACATGTAAATAATCTTAACTGAAAGGTAGGTTACGTGCAACAGCCAGCAAACTGTACTCTCACAGTGGGTCGCCAGTTTCCCAGTATTTCACCCTTCCGACCTTTTTTGGGGGTCCAGTGGCGTTTTACCCGCCACATCCCCAAATGACACTAATTCCGCAAATTATATGTCCTCCGTATCCACCACCCCCACTCCACTCTCTCCAAATACCACCTCGTTTGGGTCCTGTACCTGGATTCCTGTAGACAATCCAACGGATAACGAGACACTGCACTTACTTCTAATTAATTCCCGTTCATTGTTAAATAAAATGAGCTTCCTGCTTAATATCCTTCACCTTTCTTCTCTTGATATAGTACTAATAACAGAAACATGGTGTTCAGCAGAGATGTCTAACACATTGTTCGGGATACTGGGTTATAACATCTTTCCTAATGACCGCCTTTATGGTAGAGGTGGTGGCTGTATAATCTACGTCAAAGACAAATACTTGGTTCTTCCTCTGAATGAACCACTCCTGCGGAAGCTTCCTGATTCGGTGTGGATTACCATTTCTATTAATCGAACAAATCTCTTAGTAGATTGTATTTACAGACCCCCATCGTCTGCACTCAGCGTAACCGATGACTTGTTGAACACATTTTCTTTTATTGCGGACCTTTTATACACTAATAAAATAATCGTTGGGGATTTTAATATGCCCGAAATCTCTTGGTCCCTTAACAATAAACCACAAAAACACAATCCTTTTATGTCTACTCTTAGTCGACTGGGATGGGTACAGCACGTCAAAAAACCTACACGGCTTGGTAACACACTTGATCTAATATTTACTATGGGATGTTCGCATGTGTCCACATACATCAGTGATAAGTTGCCGGGTAGTGATCATAACATCATTGGTTGTTCTTTCCAAATTCTTACTAAACCGATAGAATCAGTGATTAATTACCGCCCATTCTCTTCTGTGAATTGGTCGATTTTCTCGGATCTTATAAGGTCTTCATATTGGGATCCATTCTTCTTAGCACAGAATGTACAAATTGCTTGTAATGAGTTCTACCACCGCATTCAGCTTTGTGTTGAAGCTGTGGCTCCAGAACATACTAAGAAGTTGAAAAGGACTGCTGCACCTGCAGGCATCTCAAAAAACGTAGCCACTAAACTTCAAACGGCTGATGATCTACAACAGATTGTTTACAGCGTCATACCAAGACCCCCACAAGATGGTATGCTCTGAGGAAGTAATGGCAATGAAGAGCGTCAACATGGCACGCAGCATCTCAAAACTTTTGGACCGTAGGCAAAATAGAAAATCAAGTTGTATAAACACTATTGTAAACTGTGATGGAACTGCCATAACAGATCGTGCAATCATATGTTCGATCTTCGACGACTACTTTATGTTTACTTACGGCACTAATGCGAAAGAAGATCCTCAGCTCAAGCTGATACACAGAGTCAGTAATACACTCCAAACTGTTGAATTTACACTTAGTGACATATGTCGCCAACTCAGATTAGTTCGGCCATCAATCTCACCAGGCCCTGACAACATCCCTCCAATACTGGTAAAGCACGGAGGTCCAGACATCCCCCTGTTTTTGCTTAATATATTTACACTTTCCATGCTCAATGGGGAGTATCCTATACACTGGAAACAATCAACTATAATACCACGACACAAAAGCGGATCTATGAAGATGTAACAAATTACCGCCCAATCCACCACACATCTATTATCTCCAGAATCATGGAGAGGTTAGTTAAAGAACGTATAATAGAATATTTGAGTTCTATGAGCCTACTCAGTAAACATCAGCATGGTTTTTTGGAAGGTAGGTGCGCACTACTTGTCAGTTAGATTACCTTGATTATGTGACTAGAGCAAAAGACGCCGGAGGTGCCATCATCGTAATATTTCTTGACATCCAAAAGTCTTTTGACCGTGTCCCACAGAATTTATTGTTGCGGAAGCTTATGTCCTATGGTATCACAAATTCGCTTCTAGATTGGTTGTCTTCCTACCTCGAGGGTAGAAAGTAAGCAGTCAAAATCGGTAACTATACATCTGAAACCACTACAAGCTCTAGTGGAGTGATTCAAGGTAGCGTGCTAGGCTCACTTTTATTCTTAATATATTTCAACGATCTCCTTGGTAAAATCTCGTACGCGAAGCCGTTCCTTTTCCCTGATGATGTTAAAATTGTGTATTGTTCCGCCTCTGGGCAATGTAATCCTAACTTAGCCTATATTCAGTCTGACTTGTCCGCATTGGAGCTCTGGACGTTGCACTTTGCCACTGGCAAGAGTAATCTATTGTACCACGGCTGTGGCCCTACTCTGAACATCCTTACATTAAACGATACCCCTATTCCTGTGTGTGGCGCAGTCCGAGACCTTGGTCTAAGATATTCTGCCTCGTTTAATTTTTTATAACATGTCATATTCTTGTAGGCTACTGCCAGAAAAGTGATCACCTACATAAGTCGAACTCTTATCTTGAGGGATTCCAGGCTCCAAGCCTTTAAAATAAGTGTTAGGCTGAAGCTTGGGTACTGTACGATAGTGCATACTAATCTGAGAAAAATGGACAGCATAGCACTAGAAAACATTCAATGATCATTCACAAAGAGGTTTTTGAACATGCCTAATACTATGACATACCGTGAGCGTTGTGAGGCGCTAAATCTGGAGCCGCTATGGCTACGCAGACTCAAACTTAATCTATGCCTTCTATACCGCTTACTATTCGGGTTAACTTTCACTGTTCAGCCACAACTCGAGTTTCAGACTCGTATGCGCTACGAACTAAGAAACAGGGAGCGCATAGTGCAAATACAAAGGTCTCGCACAAAGCTCCGCTCAAATTTTTCTCCGTAAAATATGCGTTAATATGGAACAAACTTTCATCGAGTATTAGAAACTGCACTACCTATCCGCAATTCAGACGCATGATTAATATTCACCTGACTGTTGCAAATATCTGGTCAACACTAAGCCAGACGGTGACTCTAGATGATTTGTATGAGAAAGGTCCTGAATACATATGAAAGTTGACATATCCTCTATTCGTTTCAATATTATTAGGTTACCTACATATGGTTGAATTCTTGAGTATGTATTTGTAAACGATCTTACTCCTATCAATCCGTCTAACCAGTTCTGTTTTCTCCTTTGACGCACCGGTTCGTAGATGCACTACGTCTTTCAAGCTGATGTCTCTGTACCATCGTCGTCACTCGCCAAGATTTTCCATCAAATTGTGACTGGCCTATCGGCAAGCGTTTTATAATTCCTCATACTTTATCTTCTTCTTTTTTCATTTTTGATCATGACTGGGCTGATCTCTTGTGGTGACGGATTACAGCTTCCAAAATAAAAAGTATACCCATGCAAATCATATTACTACTGACTTGCTGGCTTAAAACAAAAAAGTGCCACACTTGATTAATCCGCAGGACAGAACGGGCTGAGGCTTCAACGCCTATAATGTATGCATAAAACAGCCCTAAAATGAGGCATTTTATACCCAGTCTGATAGCCTATTTTATATTTTGCCACACCGGCACAGAGCCAATTGGAGCACGTAAGTGGGAGTGAAACCCATCGTGGGAACACCCTGCATGGAAGCAAGTCCCCTGGGGACAGTTCCATGGATGACCGTATTACTTTACTTGAACTTTCCGCGAAATCTACATTTATTATTGTTCTCAGGTTCTTTATCTCTCTACTATTTTCGAACTTCTAATCACTTCGAAAACCCATATGGGAACCATTGAACAAAGGACGTAACGTTAAGTATATTATGTGATCACGTTGTACATGTCGATAAGACCACCTAATTGGTCTGTGCCTCGCACAGTTGGGGAATAAAACGTTTATTTATTTATGTTTATTTAAGAAGATAGGGAGGAGTACCCGTCGGGCTCACGTTCTAATTGCGCAACCTTGAGACCCTTAATAGTGACGGCTTTGCTTTTGTCTTTACAGGTAATGCTAGAGAAACCGTCCTTACGCTAAAGAACCTTGAAAGAACCTTCCTAAGGTCGCTGGACGGGGTCTGCATAGACCAACACGAAAGAAAACGAACAGACAGTACCCTAGACCATGAAGAAGAGAAGATTTACGCCCTTGTTATCGGGTGTCAGTTAGGTTGTCGTAACACGTGCCAGTTGCTAAATGCCCAGCACAGTTCGCATCGTGGCGACATACGGGATTTCCGTACACCAACTAAGCGCTGGACGTTTGCAGATTGGCCTTCAGGGTTGATCGGGTGCCAAAAAGTATCATGGGCATGGCTTCATTCCAACTCAGTGTATCGGCAGAACTGAGTGAAGCTTTAAACTATCGATAGAAACATTAAGCCATACGGTTCGGTTGCGAAGATTAGCCAATTGTACGATAGCACTGGTATTCGGTGACCTTGAGAAGATAGTTAAAAGAGGGAGATACAAATTACGGACCGTGGTCGGTAGTCACTGTAGCCAAACTGCCATGTGAAGCCACCCAGTGTTAGACGACGGTGCGAGTTACATTGTCGGCAGAAATATTTGGGATGGGAACGGTCGTTGGCGAATGGGCACAACGGTCGACTAAGGTCTAAGTGTAGAATTTTCTTTAAGACGGGGACCAACGGCCCAACTACGTCAAGATGGACATGGGTGCAGCGAATTGAAATGGGGGAAAACGACCAACTAGAGCAGACACTCGCCGTTGTATCTTGGGCTTACTGGTAATTGAGACAACTGCATGCGCAGAGCTTAAGGTACCTTTGCATACCGGGCCAAAAGTATCTCTCTAAGATAATGTTAACTGTAGACCTGATGCTTGAGTGAGCTATAATGTGGGGCATGTCGAAAACAAGAAGGCGAAATGTTTCTGGAACTATAAGTCGATGTCATCCCACAGAAGGGTCGCATAAAATTGTGAATTTTTTAAAGATGACTCACGAAGTTCCGATTAACACTGATCGGCTGCTTGTGCAGCGGCCATGGCAGAGAGGATGATTGTGTACACGGCGGTGCTGAGTAAAGATACTCTTGACAGAGCATCAGCGACGACGTTCTGTCGACCAGAAATGCGTCAAACATTATTCGAAACTTGGGCAATGAAATAAAGCGGACGAAGCTCACACAGTGAGTGTCGAGCTGTTTGATTTTGCAAGGCGAAAATTAGTGGTTTGTAACTGGTAATGATGATAAAGTGCTTAACTACAAATACGTCTCGGAAGTGTCAAAAAGTCGAGTAAACAGCCAGAAGCTCTCGACTGAAGGTGCTGTATTTGAGTTCCACTGGTTGCAAGCTTTCTTAATAGAAGGCAAACAGCTTCCAACATCCTTAGGTAAACTGTTGCAGGGCAGCGCCTAGGACTGTGTCCGATGCGTCGATAGCACCACCAAGCTTTACTTTGCAACCAAAAGTAAGGCCTCTACGGTCTCTTTACTAGCAATAAATGCTTCGACCGGGACGGAAGTGAGTTCCACATTGGCATCTTTGCGACCACGGAGTAAGTCTGACAATGGGCTGCGTAATCCAGTGCAACAGCAATCATCCATACTAATGGATCAACCATTAAAAGAGCGAATGACAACTACCTTGTTGGGAAGGAAAATTTCATGGATAGCGTAGACCCTGTTGTCTACGCCATTTTGAATAACACGATATTCAAGAAAGTCTATGAACATCTGTTGAAAAATACCCTTACCGGAATTGACGGTGATATTATTGGATTCGTATGTCAAAGAGGGTTTTGAGGTGCTAATGATGAACTTTCTCGGTTATGTTAGCCACCAATATATCATCGATGTACGGATAGACAAAGTTTAAACCACGAGTGACGGAGTCGCCGTAAGGTTTGTACTACGTTGCGTAGACCAAATGCATCCTTACAAATTCGAGCAGACCGAAAGAAGTACAATTAGCAGTTTTTGCTATGTTATCTTTCGCGACCGGGACATGGTGGTAGGCGCGCGTTAGATCAATTTTTTGAAAACAGATGGGTGCCATGTACTCAAGCCGTTTTGTTTCGAGTGTAGAAGGTATTGGGTATCGGTCTGGAACAGGGACTTCATTCGTGGCGCGGTAGTCACCACTTGGACACCAGCCTCCTGACTTTTAGGCACCACGTAAAGTGGCTTTCTGAAGGTCTGACAATAGCTAATTCATGCATATGCTCGTATTCATCCCTAGCAATTTGTAGCTTAGCTGGAGTTAATCGTCTGGCTTTCGCGAAAACAGGTGGTGCTTTCGCAAGGATAATATGTTTCACCACAGCAGTTGAGGAAGGCCTCGGAGTAGCTGCACCGAAAATTTGTGGGCAGCTGTCATGGATCATCAGCCTGATGGGTGAGCTAATCTGATTCGTGTACACAGGACTAATTGACAAGATGCCTGTCAAAGTCCCACTGGCGGCGAGATTAGTTAAGCGGTTGATTAGACGACGTTGCTTAGTGTCCACAAGCAAATCCTAGTGTTGCAGAAGATCGAGTCGTAGGATAGGTCTATGGACATCGGCGACGAGGTATATCCACTTGAAGGAGCGTCGTAAGTCAAGATTAAGCTTACACGAGCACTGACATACGCATGAATGATGGTCCCGTTGGCTGCGAGTAATGAGCTAGGATTTTCTTGAGTATTACGGGAGACGATGTCTTTGGTAAGATGGTCTGATATATCAATGACACATGCAGGGTAGCACTAAGCAGGTTGTGCAGTATTTACATTGAAGAATTGTGAGCTTACCTGGGTGCCCTGTTTCTCCAACGTATCCTGGTTCCCCTGGATCGCCAATGGATCCAATACCGGCCTCTCCAGGTGGTCCCTTCGGTCCTATGGTTCCTTGTGGCCCTGTGAAATGATGAAGCACAACGCTGACAATAACGTGGCCCACAGATTATACATCGTGTCAGATAGTCAACTACACACCCGTGCTAGGTAGCGCAAAACGACCATCAGCTGCTTTCATAAATTACTTACCTGTCAGTACAAATGCTGTGGCGGAACGTAAACTATCTGTGGTACGTGTACCCAGTTATCAATCCTGCTGCCATTGGTGTCAGAAGCGTTTACCCATGATGTTGGAATCATTTCTAGAGATTGTATTCACTTGGATCGCTGCAACAATCTGCGATGCACCAAGCTTTCTTTAGTATCATAATCGTCTCCATTGTCCTTCCTTACTTCAAAGATCGCATGAAGTGTTAAATAGCGGCAACAACCGCGTCTAGGACAGTTGTCTTGCTGCCAATTGCTCGCGGGGCTTAAGGATTAGCTGCGTCAAGCCAACTGGTCAGTGATTTCAAGAAATTACTACTTATTTTTCTGGGCGACCGATTGTCATAGTGCAAAGGCAAGCTTTGCTAGGGTCGAGGAGGTAAGCGGCTAACTACCTTTTCCGTTTCTTGCTCTTTTCTGTGTTGAGGAAACACTCGAGTAACCAGGTAGTATACCCTCAACAGACTTGTCTCCGTTGTTGAGCTAGATGTTGGGGTTGCTGAGTAAGAGCCATGAATTTGTTTATCTACTGATTTGATTCGACTGATTGCCACCGAACTGCCAAAACTGGCAACTGGCTACTTGCAATCAACTGTTTTAACCATGAAAATATCTAAATGCGTGCTGATTGCACAGATGTTTCTGGGCCTCTGAAGTGGCAAATCTGATTTCGTCTATGCGATTCGTCACCACACTCAGCCACACATTTCATCACACAGGAGTGCCAGTACTGACCATAGACACGAGAAACGCACTTGTTAGGTACACGAGTTTTGGTTTTCGCCTCTAGCTAGCTGTCCAATTGATCAGTGCAGTTATGGTATACGGGTGCGCACTGACAACCTCCGCTTCGCTACCTTCCATAAATAGCAGCCAGAATGTCCTGATCCGGAAGAGGTGGAGTGCTCATTTGAGTGGGTTCATTTAAACTCCTTGGACGATGGACGTGAATGAAGAAATACTATTCCAAGGACTGACTCGCAAACGATGACACTGGGGAGAACAATCAAACACGCGCTTCCCTTCTGCTTCGTTCACTAACGACACTTTATTTATCTCATGTAGATACGATAAGCCACCTCATCACTAGTGCCACTAGTTCAAGAGGAGTTCGATGGCTTGGCCGCATGAATATAGTGAATTTTTGAAGTAAATATATCCTGACTGATGTACTGATGGTTTGTGATGTCAGTTACATTGTGTGGATTGTGAATCCGAAGACCACAGCTGGTGATAGTCGATCCACTTACCTGGGTCACCGTCCGGTCCACGTGGGCCTCTTTCGCCCACCATTCCAATGGGACCTCGTTCACCTTTGCGTTTTGGTAAGCAGTCCACAGCTGGGGGCCCAGGATCACCAGATTCCCCCATGGCACCCTTCGCTCCCACTGGTCCAGTTTCTCCGTGGTCTCCTACGCTACCTTCAGGACCAACTTCCCCCATAGGCCCTACAAAAGGAAAGTTTTTAAGACTTAACTGTTGGTTAGACGGTACCAGAAATGGAGTATATAACTGCTGGCGAAAGGCTTTATTTAGACAGGTTATCTAGAATTTTGAAGGAAGAATGGCGTCGCAAAATGCATGTAAAATGTGTAGTCCACACCTTTAAATCCCACAAAACATAAAGGATTCTAGGTGGCCCTCAGAGTTGTTGCTAAATTCCAAGTAAAGACATTCCCCACTCACCCTGTGGACCTTCGGGTCCTGGTTCTCCAATGGGACCTTCAACTCCTGTTTCACCTTGCTCACCCTCCGATCCAATCTCTCCCTCTTCGCCTTCTTCTCCTTCAACACCTATACACCGGTAGAAAGATGAAAGATTTTATGAGAAAGCACTCAACTTGTCAATTCGTTCCGATCGAGTCCACCCGACTGCTCGAGAGGAAACTGTAGTCACAAATGATTGGACCAGTGAGCCGTGGAATCGTGATTGTCAAGGTAAATATTGTGAGTAATAATGCTGCAAGTGGGGTGGAGCACTTAGCTGTGAATAACTGGGGAACAGCGAGCATCATGGAATATATGTTGTTACCTGTGAGCTCATTCCTTGGGTCATTCTTGTTAAAGTGACAAACGTCTCCTTTGGAAGATTATACAAAAAAGCGGAGGGCAGTATTTCCAAAGCGCTGAAACTGCCGCGCTGGTGAGATCTACCGCAGAGGTTAGCCATTATTGGCACATTTCCAGTAAAGAACATTAACACCAAAGTACCGCAAGAATTCTATCCGGGTAAATTTCTCTGCATATTGTCAAATGCTTGCTGTAGAACTCGTGGGTCGCGATAGTCGGGATGGCAAATTTACAAATATGCCTGCACACAAGCACACGCACATTTCATTGCACTATCTCTCGGCTGGCTTACTGCTAGGTTAGAGACAGTTCAGTGTACCGCAGAACATGAGTTATTTGACGCGTGGATCACACAGAACATCCGCGTGGGGTCCATACGGTTTCTGTCTGTCAGCAGATGGCGTCTTGTACATCAGACCGCTTGAGCTCCCTGTTTACAAACTTGAAGTGTTGGACGGAGTTGTGTTCGAAAGGTGGCTCCTGACCCACCCCCCTGGAATATGCACCCCTGTTCTCACTCACAACTGTCCCATTTACTAGGAAATGCTCATACAATTTTGTCCCGAGAATTTTTCACTGCAAGTATACCGTTGTTCAGTGTAGATCCGGGTCAACTCTATTGTCTCCGCAACACCACGAATATTCAAAGGGAAAACAAAGTGGAACTGGGTGGATTTGCCTGAGGTGAAGTGTTGGGTTTATCTGTCAACACATGTACTTTAGAAATGTAAGCGGGCATGGCTGGGTCCGGTCAGGTAACTGCACAACTGCGCCTACCGACTTTTACTGAGGGTTAAGTGTTTCAGACTTTGCCTCGAAAGACCAGTGCATTTACTCCTAGGCTTCATATGGTTGAGGAACAGATCAAGGTTGACATTTCTCTGAAGCGTTAGGTGGACATCGGATGTTTTGCTATCATTTTGGAGGCCGTGCGATTACTTCCGTTTACGATGAATTATGGTCAACCTGTGTACACTCCTTCGTGAAAAAGTTAAAGCATACATAACACCTCGTCCTTACTACCCGCTGCTTGGTCATTTGTGGGCAAGAATGATGTAAGTACATTCTCGTATGATTTATTGCTTTAAGTTTTGTACCTGAAACATACACCGCGTGTTGTCCCGTTTACACCAAATCGTAGATCAATACTTAACGAACGTTATGTGGTTAGACCACTACCTATCGTAATAGTGCTCTAGCAGCCGGAAGCATTCGATCGTTTTCATCGTCCGTTTGAAAAGCGTTACTTGAAATTGTGTAATGTTGGTATACCACACAACCCGTTGGGTGCAGCCTTCTTCCTTCGCCATCAGGCTGCCGGCTCGCTTGATGGAAGAATTCATGTGTCGTTCACATCCCATTCGGCCCCCAGGGTCTAATTCACCGCATGAACAGTAATAGGTAATACATCACTAAGCCAGTGCGTTTTGTGCGTATGTGTGCATGAGTGTGTGCTTTTTTTAATTTCAGCCGTAACGAGTCAGTTTGATTAAGTTATGCATACGTTTGTCAAACTCGGTCCTTACGGAATCCTTCAGATATCCGGCCAGTGACTGTTACGATAGGAATGAGCTTGGAGCAGGCATGTCCAAAGCCCGGCCCGCAGACCAAATGCGGCCTGCGTTAAGATTTCAACTGGCCCGCGCCCTCATCATGAAATAATAAATGCAGGCTTTGATTTTTATCCTACATGCGTAATTTTTGTTAGTAGCTTTATGTCAGACAGAATATGGCCGGACATATTTTTACCTAACAAAATGTGGCCCACCCTGAAAAAAGTTTGCACACCCGTGGCCTAGGGCTTTTGAACTCTGCTGAAAGTTCATCAATTCTCCACCTCTGAACTGCAATTAGTGTTGAGCGGCTTTAACGTTATCTGGCAAAAGTGCACTTTCGCAACTGACTCTTGTGGTTCACTGGTCGGCCACGTTACAGGTCGCATACCCCGCAGCAGCATACCCCGCATACAAAGTTGTGTAGCGAACATTTGGCTGTCCAGTTGCCTACGAATCTAGTAAAGCTTGAATACATATTAACTATAGTTAAACATCCTTAAGTTGACCACTCAAGGGACTAGATCAAAGGGTTTAACATAGAGCGATGCCCAATATACAGAGGCTTCCTTCCATATGATTTACACAATAAGCTCTCAAGCAAGGAAGAAAACTGTCAAATTGGAGTGGTGGCCAACTTCGTAGGTTTTACTGTGCATTACCGACAGTACACGTTCCGACAGCTCCATAATCGATGATGAACTTGCGCGTATACACTCATTACCAACCTTGTACACCAGGTTCCCCGGGCTCTCCTTCTGGACCAGGGAAGCCTTGTAACCCTTGATGACCATGTCCGCCTGGTTGACCGGGAATCGCCTCCCCAGGAATACCAGGTTCTCCCGGTTCACCTGGATCCCCCTTCGGTCCATCTGGACCCGGTTCTCCAACATCACCAGGCACTCCTTTTTCTCCAGGTGGACCAGTGGCACCGGCTTCACCTATTGCACCACGGGGCCCTTCGTCACCCTGAAAAGAATAAAAAGCTTGAAAATAAACAAGTAACGAAATAAAATTCGTAAATAGTTGCCCTCTAAATGACCACAGTCTCCTACCTGATGGACTAAATCGGTTACTCTTATTAAACAGGAGGATGTAGCGCACGCCTAACGATCGTTTTGTGACTACTACTTTCATGATTTTTAGTGGATAGATATTCATTCTCCTTAGACTGATGTACGGGAGGTGTTCAAAAATAAACTGAAATGTTGATATGACGTTTTATTGCTCATTGTATAACATTGCAAGCATTTCCCACCTCAAACTAGTCCCCTCTACTGGCAATACACCGTTCCCAGCGGTGCTTGCATTCCTAGTAAGCCTCCTGGAACGCATTTTCTGGGATGATGCGCGGGTCTCTTGTCGCATTGTCCTAAATCTCCTATATGGTTTGGATGCGACATCTTTGTAACGGGGTTTTCAGTTCGGGAAACAGGAAAATATCTGCTGGGGCTAGATCCAGAGAATATGGTAGATGGGGCACTACAGGAGTGTGGCGTTTTGCTAAACAGTTGCGGACAAGGAGGGATGCGCGAGCCGGCGCATTGTCATGATGCAACATACAAGTCTGGTTTTCCCACAATTCATGACTCCTCCTGTGCACAGCATCCCACAAATACACTAGAAATTGATGGCATTGTTCTACGCTGATGCTCACATCGTCAGCAACTTCTCGAACAGCTAAACGACAATTTTCGCGGATCACAACACGAACTGTTTCGACATGGTCATCATCTGTTGATGTGGAAGGTCGTCCATGCCTGGAATTGTCGTCGACCGATATTATGCCGTGTTCAAAACACTTAAACCACATATAGCACTGCGTGTGACTCATACAGTCCTCCTCGTATGCTTGGCTGAGCAACTGAAACGTCTTTATAAAAGTTTTGCCAAGTTTGTAGCAAATTTTCACACACACACACACACACACACACACACAGTTCTTCGAGCTCTTTCATTGTCTCTTGGTCTTAATCCGACTAACGGCTCGTGCACGTGCTCACTTCAACAGCTGTAGGTCGCCAAGTAACAGTCAGGCTGGCTAGCCGAACAATCTCCCTGTGGCGCCAGCTGGGTGGTTCGAGTTTAACCCATTCCGACAAATAGTTCGGCGGCAGGGTTTCAGGATGTGGTGGATTTTCGCCTGAAAAGGGTTCGCCATATAAAAAGCCACAAATGTCTGCTTAACAACACCGTGACTTGGCGGATGTGACTAGCCACCGAATAAAGTAATTGCCGTCGCTTACCCTGACAATCTTACCAACTTCACAAACGTCAAACATTTCTTCAGACACCGGCGACGCGATGGAACTCATTCAAAAGAACAGCAACACATTAAGAAACACAAGCAACAAACCTATTTACATACCTACGTATATGAATCTACATATTTGAAAATCCTATTATGCAAGGAACAATGAACAAGGAACAATGATTTATGACGGGTAAAAAAGCAGTTGCTTGACAGCTCTCGCAGGATGGTGGGGGTAAAATTACAATTATCAAAAGATAGGTGAGTTGTTTGTTTGAGCGTTCATCTAGCAGATACGTTGCTGAATAATTGTAGTGTAGGTGCGAATTGAATGCGAACGACGAGGCAAAATGGGGACAGGTATAGTTGTTGTACGCCGTGAGAAAATTAAAAACGAGAATACTCACTTCTTCATCGCCTCTTCAGGTTTATGTAACATGTTAATCTGCTTTGGAGGGCTAATTGATCTATTCCAAAGTAGCGCAGTTTATGCAACGAAGTGATGTGGGGCTAAGGGCAAGATCCGATAGATTTTTAAAAATATCCAATGTCGGGATAAACAACGAAGTTTGGGAGAAACAGAGTTGACAAACCCGGAGAGAAAAGGAATTCCGCCGGCATTCCAGGCAGCTATACTGAGCACACAACTTCAGAAGGTTACATCTGAGATGGGTGTTATGGCCGAGCTTCAGCAAGTGATGGCATACTGATTAGGGTCACACAATATTTGGTAGACTAATATGACATCGGCCCGCAGCCCTCGGTAACGGCCACTGAAAACTCCCAGTGACTTCATCCTTTGGTGGTAGGACAGATTTCGTCAGCTGTTAACGTTCTTTGTGGCCCTGTGTTGTGGTTTTTCTAGCAATTCTAAGTCGCGTTTCAACCAGGGTTGCTAAGCTTGGATGGCTTATTCAACGTGAGGGCGCACCTAAGAATTGTGCATCATGGGGAAGATGGATGGGTCGAATCTTCCGAATGCTCTCCGCAGCAAGCCCACGTCCTGGTTGGCTCTCTTCGCAGCTGCCTGTGACTGCTTTGAATAATTAAGGTCACTTTGAATGAGCACACCAAGGTCTCGTTATTGACGTTGTTTGCAATATATGTGACCCAAGCCGATACACGTAGTCATGCCTATGGCGCAAATGAACAGCGTGACATCTTTCAACATTGAACAGGAGTGTATTCAGAACTGACCAGTTTGAAATCGTGTCGACGTCACATCGGAACTTTTCGTGGTCGTTCAGTCCTTTGATCGCTCGCCATAACTGGATATCATCCGCGAAATATAGGAAATCGGAAGTAATTTCCCTCGCCAGATCGTTTATGAAAATTATGAATAGACGAGGTCCGAGCACCGATCCTTGTGATACGCCGCACTCCAGCTCAATTGCGTCGGACAGGGATTCTCATACTCTCAGTTCCAACCGACGTTCATGCAGCAATTAGCCTACCCAAGGCAGCAGTGGGTCACCAACGCCATAGAGCTAAAGCATATGGAAGAGCATTTGGTGGTTTAAGCGATCAAACACTTTTGAGAAGTCCAGATAAATGACATCAACTCCTGCCCCACCATCAACTACTTCAGTCCAGCTACTGCGTGCCACTAGTATGTTCGTAGTGCATCAGCGCTTTTGTCGTAAGCCATGTTGCTTTGGTGCCATCATCTTGTGATTTTCCACATACTGCATGAGTGCATCAGCCATGATAGACTCCATAACCTTGGAAAGCACAGGGAATAGCGTTGTAGGACGGTAATTAGTTGGGTCCGTGCGACTACCTCCCTTATGAATAGGAGTGATGACCTCTCGATTGCACATTGTTGGAAGATGGTTCTCCTCCAAACAGCGCTGATAGAATATAGCCAGTGGTTCCTCCAGATCACTGCCTGCTGCCTGTAAAGCCCTCAGTCGAATGTTATCCACACCCGGAAAGTTGTGGATACGCAGGGACAACAGTTTCGTTGACACACTCTACAGTAAAGTAATATTGGATAAGGCTGACGGTGGGACAATAGAAACAGGGATAACCGTTGGGCCTGTTACTCACTGGAATGTTTGTAAGTAATGGAATCGTAAGAGATCGGCTACTTCCGTTACACATAACTTGATCAGTTGTTGTACTATTACTGTGGTCGTGAATTTAATAGCCTGCCTCGCGAAGCTAAGCATAACACTTAATTTATTCATTTAAAGGCGGCAGACAGCAGTTGTTGCATAAACATACATTTACATCTGCTCAGTAGCCGCAGTGCGCTCTCTCTATAGTTGGTACGCTATTACGAAAGTTACAATTCTTTTCGAACAGCCCTCGCATATATATATATATATATATTCTTTCTCTCTCTCTCTCAAGTGTTTGGCTGTTGTTTGATATCCCCGGTGTGGATGCGCTTGATGTGCATGTTGACAAGGTGCCTACCTGTCTATTACCCACTACCGCGTCCATACTGGCTCCAGGAGACAGTTGGTCGTTGCTGGAGGGGACGGGGTGCACGGTCCTTGTGGCCGTGCTAGGCTCGAAGAGCGCTTCCATGCAGTCAGTGTGGGGCGGACTACGGTCCAGCCACCGCCTTGTGTGTGCTTGATTCCCAAATACAGTGTGCTTGTGTTTGCCTGTGAAGGAATGTGGGCCGGCTCCGTTGATGAAACGTGGTTCCCATCCGCATGCCTCCCGGTCTTATTCCTTCGGGTTTACACTGGATATGGGGTATGTGGTTGGAGCTGTGGGTGGTGCAGCGCAAGCCACCCATGGTCCCTCTGTAGGCGCATGCGTCCTGTGGCTTGCCACAGTGACAGGCAAATCCGAAACCGGATGCCGCCAACCATATATATATATATATATATATATATATATTGCGCTAAGGCTGGGGGTTGCTGGATCCTGACAGATGGTCTACCCACTGCTGCTACTGTTGTGAAATGGGATCATGTCCTCGTGGCGACCGCTGGGTGGGAGTTGGGTTACGCCTCTCGCCCTGTTAAGAACCAAAACACCAGTCCGCATGAGTCAGTGAAGTGACCATGTGCTAGACCCGCTGAATTTTTAGGTGCACATTTAATCGAAGTCTTTAGCTGAGGACCGCGTCGTTCTCCTGACAAGTATGGGCGCCCTGCCTGTTGGACCACTGGGGCTCCAGAAATGGAGGAGGCAGGAGCAGTAGGCAATTAGCGCAAGCTCTTCCAGCTAATCCGCACCACTGGTCCCAGAAAACCAGGCGTCAGTGAGACAATCAGAGACAGCTCTCGTGCACTGATACACAATAAGGAGCGCCGTAGGGATCGTTGGGCGGAATAATTTCAAGAACAGCTCAGCTGGCCCATTGCTCCCGGACCTCTTCCTACTCAGGTGATGAAGGACGAGCCATAGACAGTTAGTTTAGAGCCTCCGTCGGAAGCCGAAGTCCGAAACGCGATCACAGCCCTCAATCGTTTTCGTGCCGCTGGCCCGGCTTCCTTTCCACCTGCACTATTTAAGCATGGATGTGAGCTACCGTGCAAAGCACTGACCTCCCTATTCGAAGGTATCTGGAAGGAAGAGAATGTCCCGGCTAATTGGAGCGGATCGATTACAGTGGCAATATACAGAAAGGCAGTCGCACAGACTGTTCTAACCACAGAGGTATCAGCCTAAAGCCAGTTGTGACAAAATTACTGACCTCGATTCACGTTCGTCGCCTCACTTCGGAACGGGGATCTCGGATTAGGGAAGAGCAGGCCGGTTTTCGCCCAGAATGTGGCTGTGTAGACCATATATTCACTTTGCGGCAGGTGCTAGAGCAGTGGCACGCATACCGCAGACCGACAATAGCTGTGTTCCTCGATCTTAAGAGTGCGTTTGATTCAGTCGATCGATCGATTCTGTCGGAAATACTTGCGCGGAAAGGTGTTCCCACGAAACATGTGAACATCATTCGTGCTCTATACTCGAACACTACAGGCCGCGTCAGGGTCTATGGTGTCCTATCGGATAGCTTTCCAACCACAAGTGGCATTCGTCAGGGTTGTCCGATTTCCCCACTTTTGTTCAATTTCGTCGTGGAGACCATTATGGAGTGTTTCTTTGGGGAATCTCACGATGTAGGCGTTGAAGTGTTGCCTGGTGAAAGGTTAGTTGACCTAGCTTATGCGGACGATATCGTCTTGCTTTTTGACGATGTTTCGGCGGCACACTCAACCCTGAATAGCCTGGCTAGAGTGATTCTATTATTTGGTGTGCACTTCGCACCTTCAAAGTGCAAAGTGTTGCTGCAAGACCACAAGCCACTTGATGACCCTTTGACGCTTACTAACGAGGAACCCGAAGTGGTCACTCAATTCACTTATCTTGGCAGCTGCATCAGCAACGATGGGCGCATAGAAACTGACCTTAGCTCACGGATTGCAAAGGCTAGAACTGCCTTCTTGAACTTGCTGCATCTTTGGCGACAGAAGGGTTTCCGTTCGTCTGAAAGGCCGTGTATACAAGGCCACAGTGAGGGCCGTCCTGCTCTATGGCAGTGAGACTTGCCCCTTCGGTCTGAAGGTCTGACTTGCCTTCAAGTCCTTGATCATCGTTGTCTGCGAAGCATTGCTGGTGTTGGATGACACCAGCATGTCCGCAAACATGATGTGCGTAGACGAGTACTAGTTAGTGATAAGTATGTTATCTCCCTAGAACAACAGATAGCACTGAATAAGTTGCGTTGGCTTGGGCACATGCTACGTATGATTGGTCATCGCTTACTTAGGAGGGCCTTGTTTAGTCTGCCAGGTGTAGGGTGGCGCAAGGCTCGAGGTGAACAGAAGTTGAGTTGGCAGCGGGAAATGAACTCACTGACGACCAAACTGGGTGCAGTTGGTCCGTCTCGCCTTCCGGCCTGGAGTCCACGTGACTCGCCTTGTGCTTGGCTTGTGATTTGGCAGGAAATGGCTCGCGACCGACACTAGTGGCGCGTCTGCTGCTGTCTCCTGATCGGATTGCTCGTTTAAATTGTGTTTGGTGCTGAGTTACCTGCGGGGCGATGGCTGATTTTGACGCGGGGCAGTGAAAGCCGCAAGGAAGCTGTCCCACCGATGCCGCCTTATATTTGCACGATAGCCAGGTGTTGTGAAGGTGAGTTGTCTACACTAGGTGTAGGCGCCTTGACCCTGAATGTTTGCTTAGGTCATTAACGTTCTCAGGTAAGTCCCCCTTCTCTCCCTCGTCCTATTCTTTATTTCATAGGTCATCACGGTTGTATGGCAGTGAAGCATCAGTTCAAGTGACTGATGTACTGCTGTTGATGTTGTTGATCCCAGTTCATCCTCTTCGGATGTTAGGAAGTGCTTGATGGTCCTCTTCACGTAAAACCTAGCGATGGTAGAAAACAGGTCTACGGGTTATAAGCTCAAAGCTCGATTGGCGTAGAACACGAGCGCCAGGCATTGCCTCTGACAGTGGGAGGGCACCTCCGGATATTTAATGGTTTGCTGCCGCACACATGAAGCCAGGGAGCCTCTGGTCAAATTGGCGCAAACCTGCCAAAACCCACCTGCGTCTGGCCGTGATCGCAGTTGCGTATCCTACTAAGGCCGCAAAACATATATAAATTGTTCCAGCTTTCCAAAGGCTGCGTGTGAAGGCCGTCAAGCAGATCCCAATCTGTCTGCAATCACATTCCCCAGCTGGACCTGCTCCCCACTGCCTTTCGGCTCAGGCCATTTAGCCAAAGGCTCCAGTGGGAGTCTCTCAAGCAAAGCTCCGAAGCACAACCGCCACCTCGAGTGCGAGTGCCCACCAAGGCAATAGTACGCCTGCGCGCAAGGCACTCATCATCGTGTGCTGGAACGTGCGCACACTACTGGACCGGAACTCGAGTGAGCGCCCCCGAGCGACGCACTGCACTGGTCGCGATGGAACTGGCGCGCTACAACATCGAAATTGCGGCCCTCAGTGAGACCCGGCTCGCTGATCAATGTAAGTTGCATACAGCTGGAGCTGGCTATATGTTCTACTGAGTGAGCAACGCCACTTCAGCACCACGTGAACATGGGGTCGGATTTGCACTATCCGATTGCCTCAATGGCCAGCTGGTGGGTGAGCCGACTGGCATCAGCACGCGACTAAAGACTGTTCGCCTACGACTCGGAAGAGGCAAGTTTTCCACTTTTCTAAGCACGTACGTCCCCACTATGTGTTATCCTGATAACACGCGCGATCAATTCTAAACTCAGCTATCCTCCGTGATACGGTCTGTGCCGAGGAGCGACCGACTATTTCTGCTGGGTGATTTCAACATGCGCGTTAGGCGTAATGCATCGGTGTGGACAGATGTTATCGGTTCACATGATACTGGTTCAGCAAAAACGAACGGTGACAGGCCGCTCTCACTGTGTGCCACTCACGGCCTGACTATCACGAACAATCGGTTTGCACGGAATGCTTGATATAGCAACCTGGACGTGCTCACGGAGTGGTCACGCTTACCTGCTCGACTATGTCATCGTACGTCAACATGACACGCGTGAAGTGCGCATGAAACGTGTACTGCGTGGAGCTGAGTGTGACACTGATCACAAATTGGTTCGGACCAAACTGTACATATATTTTCGTAAATCCATGTATTGCAGTCCCGCCGTGAATCGGCGTAAATTTAACATTCTCTCCCTCGGTACTGTGGCAAAACGTACTGAGCTGGAAAAGGCGATGATTGCACGCCTGTATGATGTGGACTGCATAGCCACAGTGGGAGACCTATGGCACCACGTTCGCGACCAGGTGACAGCTGCTGCCGAGGAGACCATCGGGCGCGCAAACTCTAAGTGGCCTGATTGATTTGATGACAACAATGCGACGATTCGCGTATTAGTGTCGTGGCAGACCCCAGCGACTTGGGGAAAAAGAGTCAGTTTCTCAAACTTCGAGGGCGACGGACTCGAGAGCGTCGTGGCAGTCAGAATACATGGTTGACTGAGAAGGCGAAGCAGATGGAATGCTACGCCCGACGCCACCAACACAAGGAATCCTTTGACTCCTTGAAGGCAGTGAATGGACCGAGGTTGGAGATGCTGAGGACGCTGATCGATGGTAGTTCAGGTGCCAGTTGCACAGGGACTGCAGACATAATGCAGATCTGGCAAAAACACTGACGGTCTCTTGAACAACCGTTCAGAAATCGACTGATCTACTTTTAATGGCCAGAAACAGCATGAATTGATGGCGTGCCTGGCGGACAAGCCGACACTGGATGAGACGCAGAGAGCAATTGCTCAGCTGCGAAACGGCAAGTGTGCCGGTGTCGACGGGATCCACTAGAAGCATTGAAACACAGTGGACCCGTGTTGTTGATTGCGCTGCACCGCTTGGTGCAAGGCGTATGAGTTGACGGAGAGATGCCTGCTGAGCTGATGTATGCACTTGTGCTACCACCATACAAGGGCAAAGGGAGCACGCAATGTTGCATGAATTATCGTGGCATCAACTTGCTGTGGTGTGTGGCAAGGTGATTGCCCGAATCCTACTCCCCCGCCTCGTCAGTCAGGGTGTGCAACCTAAAGTGGCAGAAGAGCAGTGTGGATTCCGTTCAGATCGCAACACTATAGATGTGGTATTTGAGGTTCGTCAGTTGCAGGAGAAGTGCAGAGAGCAACACTAGCCGTTGTACTCACTTTTCGTTGATTTCACCAAGGCATTTGATACGGTGAAACGCGAGGCATAGTGGCTGGCGTTAGGTAAGTTTTGTTGCCCGCGTAATTTTGTACGTTTAATTGTATCTCCGCACAGTGGTGTGTGGGCGAGTGTGCAGCTGAGTCGACAGACCTCGGATGACTTTGCTGTTGTCTCTGATGTGAAACAAGGCTATGTATTACCTTCCGCCCTGTTTAAAATATATCTTCATGCAATCATGTCCTGTGCTTTTGATGCGGCTTGTGCTTACGGTGTTCATGTGGAGCACCTTATTGATGGTGGGTTGCTGAACATCCGTCGTTTCGGTGCGATAACCCTAGTCTGTGAGACAACTATCCGTATGTTGCTATTCGCTGACGAATGTGCGTAGTTTGCATACAGTGTGGATGAGTTGTAGCACAAGACTAGTGTTCTGGCTTCGACAGCAAACCAAATTCGGGCTCACCAGCAGCACAAGCGGAACTGCCTGTCTCTTTCAGCCTTCACCGGAGGTGCGATCTGCAATATTGCCGCGTGTTAGCCTTGGTGCTGAAGTACTGGAAACCACCTTCCGCTTCCGCTAGCTTAAGAGTGTGATGTCGACTGACCAGCAGCTACACAGTGAGTTGCGTATCCGCGCCTCGAAGGCAGCTGCGGCATCCGGGAAGCTAGAGTACCGAGTGTGAAACAACCATCAGCTTGCAGTTCACGCGAAGCTGTTGGTCTACAAATCCGTGGTGTTATCCGTTCTTCTATACGGCAGTGAAACGTGGACGATGTACCGGCGCGATGTGCGATATCTCGAGCGGTTCCATCAACGGTGTTTGCGACGAATTCCGCGCATCCTTTGGTGCGACATAGTTGCGGACACGAAAGTGTTGCGTCGAAGTGGGATATGTGGAGTGGACTGCATACTATTGCTGAGACACTTGAGGTGGCTCAATCATGTGTGGCGTATGGATTAGACGCAGATACCGAAACAGCTGATGTATGACCAACTGAGTGCAGGAAGGCGGCACGAGGGAAAACCGAAGTTACATTACAAGGAAATACTCAAAATGAGCCTATCATGTACTAATGCTAATTACAGCCTTTGGGAAGCGAAGGCGGTTGATCGGTGTGTATGGCGCGATCTGATCACGAAGGCAGTGTCCGAGGCGTAAGAGAAAGCACTCATGCATGCGGTAAAGTGGCGTCAGTTGCGGAAGAGACGGACACCGATGGTCTGTACTCCGTCGAAGTCGAGTGCATGGTATTGTAGCACATGCAGTCGCGAGTGCCTGATTGAGGCAGGTCTAGTTAGGCACGAGGGAGGCCATTCGGGAACAACATTGAAACGACGACAAATGTTGCAGAGATTGTAGGCGGAACCGGCGCAGCATTTGCATGTATGCTGCATTGGATGTATTAACCGCGTGGTTACCTGCTGAGCCTCTACATTTCGGGTGGTAAGTTCGCTATCTTGTCTTAAGGCATATTTTCTTACCACATTTTAATGTCTGACTAAATACTCTATAAATTCGCAAATGTCGATTAAAAGCACACTGCTTAACTTCATTTATATTTCTCCTTCTTTTAAGGTTTTTTCGATCACTTTATCTCTCATCTTCGATTTAGCTCGTCTATGCTGATGACCCATTTATATCATGTGCGAATTGAACGGTATGTCCGTATGGTGTATTCACCCTATTTTATTGGTCATTTCATTTCAGGTGATTGGCTGTTGCTTGACGTCCCCGGTGTGGTTGCTCTTGATGTGCATGTTGACAAGGTGCCTACCTGTCTATTACCCACTACCTCGTCCATACTGGTTCCAGGAAACAGTTGGTGGTTGTTGAAGGGGACGGGGTGCACGGTCCTTGTGGCCGTGCTAGGCTCGAAGAGCGCTTCCATGCACTCATTGTGGAGCGGAATACGGTCCAGCCACCGCCTTGTGTGCGCTTGATTCCCAACTACAGCCTGCTTGTGTTTGTCTGTGAAGGAGTGTGGGCCGGCTCCATTGATGAAACGTGGCTTCCATCCACATGCCTCCCGGTCTTATTCCTACGGATTTACACTGGATATGGGGTGTGTGGTTGGAGCTGTGGGTGGTGCATCGCAAGCCACCCATGGTCCCTCTGTAGGCGCAAGCTTCCTGTGGCTTGCCACAGTGACAGGCAAATCCGAAACCGGGTGCCGCCAACCAAAGATATATATATATATATATATATATATATATATTTAATTGTGAAGCTAACCAGTATGTTTCATTTGAAAGGATGTCAAACCCAAAAAATGTACGAAAAGACTGTTCGTTGGTCATTGCGCTTCCAAAACTTCTAAGTATGGAGACAGGGAAATATAACAGCAACAGTTAAATTCGCAACAGCTACTGCTGTGGACGGAAAAGCGCTTGATCTCAGAGGTTCGTGTCATTGCATTTCTTTAATTCCGCTTTCTTCTCCTTGCCCTTTGAGTTAGTTAATATCTTAGCATTTTCTTTTCGCTAGATTCACCTATCAGAGAAAACTCTCCCCTTTCGTTAACTGCTATGAAAAGCTGACAGTCACTCGTTAATATTAGCAGTTCATAAGCTATAAGGATTGTTTTTTGACCCGTAGCCCAATGAACGCAACAGAATCCTAAGTCAGGGTGTGAAACAGTAATGAAAGCTCACTGAGGACTCAATTTGAAGCACACGTAGCGTGTGAATGGATTATGACGCCCAATCTCAATCCGGACTCTGGTCGCCCTGTAAGTGGACCTCAGCCAAACGTTGGTGCGACCATATTTGAACCAAATAAATATTAGGCTTAATGAGGCTTGCCCCTTTCCACTTCTCTAAAAGCCTGAACTAGAAACAAATTATATAAGTCCAGTAACTTAAGACTAAACTCCAGTCAGCCACATGAACCCCTGTGTCCACGATTGGCGATCCGTTACTGTCTTGACAAGGATCATGTGTAGAAATAAACTCAATCTGTGGCTAACCTCAAACGTGTGACATCCGCACACTTGGAGACCGCAGAGTCCAAACTTCTGAGTTTACTTTAAACTCAGGCACGCCTACTACATGTGATGGAGGATCTATCGTTGTGTTGTCATGTTGTGGTCGCTAAGTTTTGTAAATCCACTCTCGACCGTACAAGGCGAAACCGGAATACACCGTCGGAGAACTCGCTTACGAACAGCCAGGATGGGGAGTCAATTGTTCGTGATCCTAGTAAGTGGTGAATTTATCAGACGTACCACTAGAAGCTTTGCAGTTAGAAGCTTTATCATAGGGGTTTGATTACAAAATTCTTTCTAGATGCTTAGACGGGTTGTTTATAGAAGCTCAGTTTGAGAACTTTTTGATCAATTTAAGGAGCTTCAACCATCCAGTCCTGAGTGTTGTTTGGTTTAGAAACAAATTGACGGACAATGTCCACGAAGTTAAGACTGTACCAGTGGCTGAAAAAAGCGCACTTACAAGCCGACACCTTCAGGCGCTGCGTGAACTGCATACTAAGAACGTAGTTGCGATGAAACCGAATAAGGTCTCTGGAGTGGTGGTCATAAACAAGCACGAGTACATTCAGAAGATGGATAGCATACGCAACGACACGAGCAAATTTGAACAACTTAATAAGATGGAGAGCGTACCCGACGTGGAAGCTGGCATAGCTGCCCATCTTGAAATGCCTCTCCTTCATCGCGTGAGGGATAGTGACACCTATAATTGTTTGAAGCCAAGTGGTATCACTACTCCGCAGCTATATGGGTCACCGAAGACGCACAAGTGTGGAGTACCACTTAGGCCGATTCTATCAATGATAAATGCGCTGCAGCGTAAATTGGCTCGCTGGCTAGTGAGGCTACTTTCGTTTCTGCGACAACTGTCCAATCCATATAGTCTTAAAAATTCCTCTCAACTTATCGACGCCTTAGATGACATCAACCTCTCCGATAATCTCATGTGTTCCTTGGATGTGGAATCTCTCTTCACCAACGTCCCACTACAACAAACTGTTGGTTACATGTCTGGGCTGGCTGAGAAATCTAGTTATTCGTTTCCAATTTCAGTCGAATTTCTAAAGGAATCCTTACTGTTGTGTACAGCAAATGTTGGCTTCCACTTTCAGAACACCCCATACGTCAAACCGATGGTGTGTCCATGGGTAGCCCACTAGGCCCTTTACTCGCCGATTTCTTCATGCTGATGATAGAAAGAGGCATATTTGCAGAAATAGCCAAGTTACCATACTAAAAGCGTTATGTGGATGACATATTGGCATTTTGTTCGTCGGAGCAGCAGATTGTCCAGTTGGTGCAGCAACTCAACTCTGCACATAACAACTTGAGGCTCACCTGCGAAGTGGAACAGAAGAACTGTCTGCCATTCTTAGACATCCTCATCAGTCGCAGGGATGACGGGCTCATTAAGAGGTCTATTTACAGAAAAGCCACATGGTCTGTCCAATACCTGCACTTCACCAGCTTCACACCAGTGCGGTAAAGCGGACCCTTGTGAAAACTTTAGTTAGTCATGCTTGACGCATTTGCTCGACTGATTGTCTAGCCGACGAGCTAGAGTTGATTACAAAAACCCTCATCGCGAATGGTTATCCCCGTAGATGTATAGAGAAACACAGCCAACAGCGAGGCCCGAAAGACTTAGTGCACAAGGCAGCCAAGAAACCGATCTATATCGAGTTGCCTTTCAAGGGTGTCTTTATTGCATTGAAAACCACGAAACGTTTAATCTCCGCTGGTCAGAGAAATTACTGTGCTGCCCAGGTTTTGGTCATCAATAGAACCCGTAAATTGCCGCTGCCTGCAACGAAGGAAGCTCAACCGATGGGGGCCAACTCACACTGTATATACAAATTCGTGTGCGACTGCGGAGACAGTTACATAAGCCGATCCAATCGCCCTTTGACTTCCCGAATAAAGAAACACGTGCCAAGATGGGTTCAGCGTGAAATTGACCAGCATTCCTGTCCCACTGAAGTTCCGTGCTTACGCTAGCCGCCAGCTTCCTCAATAGGTAAACACGTACTGACTACGCGTCACCGGATAGAGCTCGGATCAGCGTTCACACTTGTGTTACCTCACCCTAATCCCCGCTTCCTCTGTTTCGCCGAGGCCGTTGCGATAAGCCGGATGAAGCCGGCCCTGTGTGTTCAAAAGCAATTATTTGTCAGCTTAAGACTGCCGTGGACATAGGGGTGGAACTTCCGTCATTCATTTTGCACCTCATGCTTATTCGGTCACACACATATTTAAGTATATAGTTGCATACCGGTTATTGTTAATGGTACTGAGGAGACAATACGAAATGCATGCATCTCTCAGCGTTCGTTTTATTACCGTGCTTTTCAAATTGCTGAGGGGAACCAACTGCGTCAAAAAATATACGCTTAGCTAGTACCGTAGTTTGATCACGGGTGTGTGGCAAAAAACAAACAACGCTTACGGGCAAACCAAAACGCCCAACAGCGATGCGACTGAAGCAAGGTTGTGGAAATGATGTTGCGAAGCAGTGCAGCAAGCTTTACGGCTGGCGCTTCTTCTAAAGAGCAAACGGATAGCTCACCTGTCTATACCCGTTTAGGTACAATAGCGTGGATTATTATTGCTAATAATTTAAGTTATATGCATTTAGCCCGAAGTAAGGCGTACATGTAATAAAGTGTCTAGAGCTGAGCGCGCTATTAAAACGTTTTATGAAGATGGATAAATTGAGGGCACACAAAACCGAGTTTGGGTGAACGTTCCTTGGTTGTCAGGTTCTGAGGAATAAACAGTTCATTCGACATCCTGAGCGGCTGTATTGTGAACTTATTTTTTAGTGATTGCCTCTAAAGTTAATGTTTACGCTGAGCTTCAACAGATGGCGACACACGTTCTTAGGACCGCTGAGTAGTTGTTAGAACTTTATGTGAACCACGCGTAGTCGTCCGCAATGTCCACTTAACACACCGTGTTTCTTCAGCAGTTGCTGGTGCGGAAATTGGCGTAAATCCTCGACATTCTTCTTTGCCTGCATTCGAGGGATTTCAAAAGCTACTAGTCCACACTTTAACTATAATTGTCAAGGATGAATAGCGCTTTCGATGTGGGGAGGCACGCAAACATTGAGCATTCGGGAGAAAATAGATAAGTTCAACTCCGCCGGTGTCTTCTGCAAGAGACCAGCATACTGGTTAACCCTTTTGGAAGCGGACTCAGACAACCTGGAACAACCAAGGTCCTCCTGCATGACCACCTTCCTGAAAGGTGGTCTGCAGATTCTGTGCCTCAAGCCTATAGATGTAGCAGTATCAATGACAGATGTGAGTAAGTTGGTACTTGTCCACATTAAGTGTTAGCGCTTTCCTCACAGACCAATTCCGGTCTTTATGGAGAATGATCTAGGGGACTTTGTGGTCCTGCTATCTCTTGATTGCACGACAAGACTTAAAGTCATCCACGAAGAACAAATATTTCGAGGTAAAAACTGTTACTAGATCGTTAATGAAGGCTAAGAACTGACGAGGCCAAACTAGCGAACCATGTCTTGTGCCTCTCTGGACTAGAGCTGGGTCGTAGGACGATGTTCGGACTCTTACCTCCCCATGCCATTTGTTGCGGGAACGGCTGGTCCACCCCAATATCACATTGTAACGCAGGACTGGATTATCTAAGCGATTGTCCGCTTCTGAAAACTCTAAGAAAATGATATGATTCCCATGATCAACTGTTTCAGCTCATGTGTCGCGCGCAATTAACAGGCGACTTGTATACGACCGATGCTGATGAAAAGAATACTGCTGCAGTGTGATGACATCGTAATATCCAAGGTATCCCATCCACGGGGTTACAATGATCGCTTCCATGAAATTGACGAGCATAAGGAGACTCGTTACCGAGCGGTACTTCTCAGGCTCGGATCGACTTCCTCTCTTTTGAATAGGGGTGATAATACCTTATTTCTCTGTTGAATGAGCTTTGTTCCCCTTTTGGGAGTCGCTGAAATAATACCGTTAGCGGTTCGGCTAGGTGCATGGCTGCGAACTGCAGTGCTTTCTGGTGAATGTTGTCCTCTTAAGAGGGCTGTGCGCACTCAACGAATGTCGCTTCTTTAGCACAGCTTCAGAAGCTAAATGATCGCTGAATAAACCCGAACGTAGATTAACAGAAACAGGAAAAAGGTTCGAACCTCATACGCGCTAAAAAAGTAGATGATTAATGGGCCCTTAAGATGTTAGCTGAATTACGGGCTGTGTGCATACACCCATCAACCGTAGCGAGTGGTGCGATTCCGTGTCGTACTTTACGAAGGTTACTAATGTGTCTGTAACTAAGCTTTGGGTTCGATCAGTAGTATTCTGGAATCTTCTGTGTGCGCCAACGTAAGTTTGATAGCCAAACGCATGTAGCAGTTTTACTGAACTGCATATCTGTTCAGGTTGCAGTGACTGGAGAGCCCTTATAAACCCAGCATATCAAATCCCTTACGACCATGTATTTTCGTCTTCCGTCGCTCGAAAATTACATCGGCTTGACGACGCGCTAGTGAAGTGAAGGTTGTTAAGAATACTCACTATAGTCATGAATACCCAATAATTGTCGTAAGCAAACGTGGTCAGTGGGTCATAGTGCGTAACAGAATAAATTCGTCCGCGCGGTGCGGTTGTGTAGTCGGTGTAGCGAATTGAATCGAACAGTAAAGTCCCGTGATCGCTCCGGTCTAAAGGACTGCACACATCTAGTCCATCAACCATGAGCTCCTCACTGGTGAGCACTGTGTTTAGCGTCGATGGCTTATTCACGGTTCTGATCCTAGTGGGAGGGGTCACGTGATTGTATAGGGGTGTGCTATAACTAAGCTCTTGCAGAGTTTCCGCATCATGGATGTCGAAATCAGTAATGCGGATGACTGTAGTTTCGATTTAGTACAATATGTAAAACTGATATCATCCTGTGATCCATTTCTGGATTACATTTGGTATGTCGGTAGAAACAAGACAGGTGGCATCTGTGTTCACTATAGTCCACACAAGGGAAATCAAAGACATGCGTTTGTAGATCGTCCATGAATTCCTTCTGAAACTTCGTTCTATTTTTCCGGATGAGTGAGCTATCGAATATAGTAATTTCAAAGTCGGCAATCCCGCAGATCATCTACGTTATGGTGAACATCGTGATTTCTTGCGGCTATAAAGCCTGACATTGTCTGAATTCGGCCAGCTTACTACTAAGGCCTTGTGTTCTGGTCTACGTGCAGGACAAATTTCCAGTTACCCCAGGGGAGTTGGTAAGTGTTGAATCAAGACTGAATGGCGTGCCGAAGGTTGAGATGTCAGCCAATACCCGTTGTTTTGATGACTCGTTAACCATCGAGTTTCAGTCTAGTTACATAGCTACACGCCGTTCTTCGTGTTCTGATGATCGTAGTATTTCAAGGTATCCTGTCTGATGTTACGGTTTCTATTAAGCCTATTTCTTCAGTAAACTGAATACGAGACAGATTAACATATTTGACCATCTCCAGCTAAGCGCTTGCAAACCATGGCCATATACCTGCTACCTTCAACCGAATTCCTCTCGTTATTCCCTTGCGGAATTTTACCTGGTTTTTCAGAACGACAGGTGCCATTAGCTCAGACTAAAGTGTCGTCTTCATTACTTTGAGACCGCACACCTTGTACTTAATGTAAATTGGAATTATTGACAGCCGTTTCTCGATAACTTTGTGGAGGGTGGAAGTTTCGCGGGGGTGGCACCATCTCTCCCGATCACGTGCCGCCGCTTCATGAGGGAAGGATGTTGAAGTTGTGGAACTCCGTATACAATTATTGTACGCTTGCTGTGATACTTGTTAACTTTCTGTCGCTTACTGTTCTATTTTAGATGTTTTACCAAGGGATCTCCAGAAATATGCATACACTATGTGATGAGTTACGAAGCCGACTTAGCGACAGCGGAACGATCTATGTGTCGTCAGCGGAACTTAGAGTTTCCCGAAGAATTTGTGACTCACCTTAATGTATTGAAATTGGGAGACACTTTACCTGTCGCAGCATTATGGTCTCAGCCAAAATACCAGTGACACCATCGATGGAATTCCGTGGATTGCGATGGTCCATCAGCTTCCTTTTATTGCAATGAACTGTGGTTCTGGAACATTATTACCCACGATAGTCACGACGTCGTGGTGTCTTCTGGTAACTGTCGGTTCCAGGAGATTATTCGCTACCTATTCTAATTCTTTTCTGGGCTGCGGAATCTGTGACACCCAATATGTTCGTCACCAACACCCGAGTCACTGGTATTTTCTCCTGCGTTTGCACGGAGGCAACCAATGTTTTCGATGGTGAGAAGCTGCCATCAATGACACTGACTTAATGTTGCCTGCACCGCTGAAAGGAGTATTGACAGGCATGCTGACTTCTTTTAATTTGTGGAGTGAGGCGGGTCAGGGGAACTCGAGACACAGACGATGGAGTGGGGCTGGAACAGTCTGCTAGCTTCTTCTGCCTAAAGACGGAACTTGTAGTACCTCGTCGATGTACGAGTGTGGCTATTTTTGCTTCCAAGGAAGTAATCCTGTCTTTTAGCAAATGCTCGATTGCAGCAGTCAATTTGCCGCACTGTCGGAGCACACATAAACGGTTAACAACTGGAATATCCCCGTCTACGGGGCAAAACCAAAGGGTGTAGCTTAGACCATCGTACTGCATCATCTATAGCGACAATTTGCCAATTTGCGCTAGAATTCTCTAATAAAATTTGGGCACGATAACACCATCTTAACAACTTTACCGCATTCGCCTGAAGCGCATGCACCGTCGAGTTTTATCCTCTACTAAGCTGCTGGTATAAACCTGTCCTAGTGCTGCTATTATGAGGGTCAGCACAACGTCCGAGGTCAACACATGTGACGATAATTTATTAAGAGTTCATCTCAGAAGGTCCCAAGTTAGCTAATCATTCAGACGCCGGGAAAAGTCCCAGACCTCCGATGGCGACAGAGCAATGTGAATTACAACTTAACCACGATAATGGCGACTCATCCTCAACTGCCAAGCACATGAAAGAGCTTGCAGAGGACAGGACTGACCCTAAGAGTCACGGCGTCTATTAACAGTAGGTTCGTACAATATAGCACTTAGTAGCCGTTAGGGTGACTGTTTTGAAATACTAACCGGCGATGACTTCTCAGTAGAAATCTCATCAAAAATCCCTTACTCACTAGTACACGCGGGAAAAAGCTTAGTGTTTAGAACGATTTGTTTGTGCCTAGCTGTATGCATACACGGTTTCGTCGAGAAAAATAGCACATACCTAAATTTCGTCGGTTGAACGATCGGTATACGTGCTGTGTTTGTGTAAATTTGGAAATCGAAGCTAGATGAAAACGAAGTGGAGTGTGAACCATGGGCTAGCAATGCATCAAAAGTCATTCCACATCTTCCTTAAATACGCTGTAGATGATTGTTCTATAGAACACAGTGGCGCAGATGGAAGCTTGTATGCGTTGGTTCGCGCACCAGAGTAGTAAAAACAACGAGGGTTGCTAGAAGCGTGTTCTGTAGAAAATGATTAAGTGGGCTCAGTGTATAGAGCAAATAATAGCGGTTCGAATGAATATATACTGAAAATGCTATCTGAAGATAGAGAGGGATAATTCAGTGGGAACAGAGAGCGCAAATCGCTGCAGCCGGGCAGCAAGTTGTCGGACAGAAAAAGTGTGGCTGCTCCTGAGAGTATCCTGGTTACTTTACCGTCTCTTACACGATGCAAATAAGGCAAACAGTTTTGAGTTTAAGACATTAAAACATAGGTACTGATGGTTTTACAGTCTACTAACTGGAGCCACAATGAAGACACAATTGAAGTACAAATGATCTAAACGAACCTTCTCTCCGATGGGCCCGATTAGACCAGCACTGCCTTTAGCTCCTGGTTCACCATCCGCCCCTCGCGGTCCAGGTTCACCGGCCTCTGAAACCTCTCCAGGCGGCCCCTGTTCCCCTTTGACGCCGTCAGCAGCATCTCCGGAATCACCAACTTCTCCTTCCTGCCCATCGATTCCAGGTTCCCCTGGGTTTCCTGCCTGTCCCTCTGGACCCTGTGGACCCGGGTCGCCTGATTCCCCCTGAATAGTTTCGCCGATTGGCCCTTGAACTCCTTCGGATCCCTGAAGACCAGACTGACCAGGTGGGCCTGTGTAGAGCAAAGAAACTTTCCGTTTGTAAACAATAACATGGATGACCAAGTCGTCTCCTAGGATTCAGTTTAACAAGTCCAAATGTGTCGGCCTGTCTAACCTCACCTTTCCCGGCACCTGCATCAACCAAAACCTGACAACTGTCGCACGTGACATCAATGTGCGAAGCAAAATAGCCACGCACCTTAGTCCCCTTTCCCATAAGCGAAAAGTGATAAAAGCGTGCATCGTTGCTGCTTAATGGTTTATTGTAACATTACCACACTATCCATGTATCATACACACCGTTAGATATGTCCCTAGCCTACGTGGAGTGGCTTGGCCTCACCACGACTAATGCCAGTTCCGTTGCTTTTGGAACACTTCTAATAGAGATATATGGATCCGTCACAGGAAGCAAGAAGGTATTCCCTTTAGGCTGATCTATTCCCCCTGAAGTAATGGAATCAATGATGCATCATGGGCAAAATAGCTACCGGTTGACGAGTCCCATATGATGGAAAGGTGGATAGTTCGTAAAACAAAGGGGCATCATCGAAATAAGCTCAGTTGTTGGGTTCACCAGGAAATTTAACTAACCACACCTAATGTGTTACGCACGTGCTCAGCCATAAAGGTTTATATTGCTTAATGTAAGTGTAAGTGTGTAGCTTTGAGGTTTTTCGTGTATGGTTAATGTGGAGGAAGAAATAACGTAAGTGGAGCGTGTCCCACGGTCTGCACATACCAAAAGAGGGAAGAAATTGCGCCGTCATTCCAACCGGCTAAACGCTGTGACTGACTACACAGATCACTCCTGTGTAGCACTTTTGTTCAATGTGAGAACGTAACGACAAACGTGGTTGCGGTCCTGCAGGACCATTATCAAATCGCCCCTTGTATGGATTCTAATGTGCCGATGTAATTCATGCGCTAAATTCCTGATTCATTGGCGTACCTATGCTACTATATATCTATAAGTAGTATATTGTTCTCCACATGTGCCATCACGATGATTAGTCAGCACACCACTATTGCTCACCTTCGGAATCTGAATTAACTGCTGCCTATTTCGCAATTTCCTCTTAGCCCACATTATATGACCATTGTTCCTTTACTGATAACGATGTGCATAGCTCAGACATCCAGATAGTTTGTTTCAATGCACCATCTAGCACGTAATTAAATGAGCGCAAACTGCTCGAACTGAACACGTGGAATTATATTTGTACCTATTTACGAGTCCGTTCACTTGTGCTAAGTATACGCTTCTATTTTACTCTGTGGTCCTTGATATAGAATCACGGTTGCTTGAACACAATTTGTTCTGCCCACCGCCCTTAATTCCCACATCCAAGACCGTGCGTTTAGATAGGTGTCGTCAGCTCGCCGTTAAACTGCGAGCACTGTGGTAACACAGGGTTCTTAGCCTTAATTGGTAAGGCCGATGCAACAACTCTCTTACATTCTTAGTTCGCTTACAAGCACTAGGCGCTGTTGTTTTTGGAGGATTGGTGGATGACACTGATGATGGTCATCCGTACAGCGACACTGCAGTTTTGCCCATTCATGTGAACGGAGTCACCGGTTCCTTTTCTGCATTAGTCTGGAGGTGACTGATGCGTAGGACGGTGGGCTGGCTATCGTTTTGAGTTTCAGAACTACTGGAAGCTACACCCAGGAAGAAAGCGGAAGTCGGCATACTATAAGCGAATTTTCCACTTAGGGAAGCAAACTAAGTTGGAACGGCTTGGGATGGGAGATGCTGAGGCGAGGTTGGTTTGCCTGACAGTCGGTTTTGAACTGAATGGGGAATTTGGAGTCGCTAGTTAACATGCTGGCATAGTTTCGTTCACTTGCATAGGTGTAACTCTGGCGCTGGTTAATAGCCTAATTGTATTTTACATTTCTTCATTCGCACTTTTAAACAGCTAATAACTGGGATGGTCCTTGCACATCTGGCAGAATCAAAATGTCTCACTCGTTCTGTTGCGCTGCCCTACCTCCAGTAACAACGGGCATGTGCATTTAGAGTAAAATGCTTTGGAACAGTTAACATACGTTACCCCCGTCTTAACGTCTTTTACACATGATCCACATCGGCTCCCGTGAGTCAGTTTCATGGTTAGCTCGGTTGTATTAAATCATGACATGCGCTACTCTGAGTTCGAACAAAAGACAAACGAATGAGGTCACCGCTTTCTTTTGGTACTCCGAGGTGCTAGAGGTACCGCTGCCTATTTATCTCACTTGTGCGAAAACGAAGGGCGAAGTACACGGCACTAATTGATCAGGATTCAGCCTGGAGTTCATTCGCAGTGACTTTTAAGTGGTGAAGGGAACGGGCCATGACAACCGCTCTGTGCGCGTGATTCAAAGAAAGTAGACAAGGATACCAGCTAATTCAAAATTTTGAAGTCTCCAGAGACTCCTGTACGTGTTGGAGGAACCGCCGTTTGGGAATGTTTAGCAAGTGACCCATCTTAAACTGGCTTTTCTTAGGCCTTTTAAAATATGTGATTTAAGTCATTGAAGTAAGGAACTATTTATTATTTTATTATTTTCTTGATCGAACTTTTAATAAAGACATTGATCTCTTTATTTTGAAACCATTTTGGCCGATCCAAGTTTGTTCTCATTAGCTTAATTCTTAAATCAGAGGTGTCTTTAAAAGATGACGCCGGAAGAAAACGGGTTAACGCCGTTAAATGTTGAAACACTAAATTCCAACCCAATTCTGCGAAGCCGCAAGAAGGAGTACTTACGCATTTTCCTCTTTAATTCAAGGCCGGACACTCCCCTTGTTTTGCAAATTCATGGTTGGCTATTAAACCTTAATCAAACATCTTACCGTCGCTCCTATGAAGAAAAATTAAGCACGCTGTTTCACTTGAAACGAAATCAACTACAGTTCCCTCGGGGAAAGTGCGCAGGTTTGTTGGTTATCTTCTTACCATGCAGCATTTAAGCATTATGTTATTAGATAATCACTGGACTTACCCTGAGGTCCGGGTTCTCCAACTGGACCTAACTGTCCGGTATCGCCTTTCTCACCGACTTGGCCTACCTCACCTGGTTCACCTTTCTGGCCCGGCTCGCCAGCGTCACCTTCCGGTCCCGGTTCCCCAACATCACCGTCGGCACCAATGGCTTCTAAAATGACCGAAATGAAACTCAGCGTAGCATAAACTTCAGTATGCTGATGATAAGTTGTTGCAGACGATATGTTCTGAAAGCTCAAAACCGGAAACAAATGGACAGACTTATTTGCTAAACAGTTTTAATCTCCGTGAAAGATATGCTGATGTATCAATGTGCAGTAGCAACCATGCTTTGTCTTCCAGCCTGATGACTTAGCTTTTTGACGCCAGATAGGGAGGTGCAAGCAGAAGCATTACGTCAGTGACCTATGGGCGATTTTAGTGTTTCAGTGACACTACGCCTTTGAATGGGAACTGGACTTCCCAAATCGCCTTACGAGTCATTTCTCTATTAACAACATTTAATAAAAACAAAAAATCCATTAACAGCCATTAACAGGAGTGATGCATTATAAGAGGAAAATTTTGACTATGACGATTGTCAGCTCGGACGGTTTTGTCAGGCATTCCGTCAGGTGGAAGAAGGTGGAATATGGAGAAGCAAACAGACGTTTTGACTACCATGATTTTAGGCATCCATCGTATTATTTCTGCAGTATGTGCTATTACTCCACAACCTGTTTGGGTTGCGTCGAATCGCTCCGACTGGACATTTCGCTGGTGACGCCAAACGTGAACAGTTGAAGGTGATTCATCACAGGTGGCGCTGCCAAATATTCTTCTAATTAGTTGAGAGTAGTTTTTTGAGCTAGTTTATTAAGCATATTGGCAGCGGTTTCAAAGCTGGCAGTCTACCACGCGTCCAGAAAAACAATAGACAGCTGTTCTGTCCGATTGGGACTCGTCTGTGGTACGCAGTCCACGGCTCCCCTGAGAACCGGACCTATTGCCTCTCGATACCAGCAGCTTATATCACTGAGTCGGTTGACAGCGGCAAGCTAATTGTGCGATATAACAAAGCTCTTAGATTTATTCCTATACTTTTCAACGTTACTACTTTGTATAACAGTGTATGACGGGCCGCGCTACATTGCATTTAGCTTTTAAGTCATTACGGCAAGGCACCGCTAACCTTGGGCCTTGTGACTTAAATCCATAGCGTCGAAAGATTACTGGTTCGGCTCCGATTTGAGTCGGGGAGGTGCACACTACTGACGAATCCCAATAGGACCGAACGGCTGTATACTACTTTTCCGGATACTTGGCAGACAGTCTGACTTAAAGATACTGCTAAAAAATGTCTAATAAATCAATCGTCCTAGTGGACTGTCTGGGCTCATCTCCTTTTTCAGCTAATCTGGTCTCTTTTGATTTGTCCGAAACGATAGTTCACCATAGACTTGAAACACAAATTCTATTCGCCCTATACTCCCCACTATCTCAAACCCGGCTAGAAACGGATGATGCCAACTTTCTCTAACACAAACAATGTCATTTGCAATTAGTGCATCGGTTTTGACTGTTTCAAAGCATAGCGTTTGGGTTTGTTTAGAGCAAATTTTCATTTAGCCTGTCAGACGTTTCCATTAATATCACTTGCGCCCATATGAAACGTCCCAGTGGGTAAATCTGTACGGAATACATGTCATGCAATTGTATGAATTCTCTGTGCATTTAAATTCCATTAGGTCGTCATAAGTCCGATTGCCTTACAGCCTTATTTTTAGTTATTCTCCCCTAGAATATAATTGTTATCCACTAAGTGCGCATCTAACCACCGTTAGGGTCCACAGCGTGGTAAATTATCGTTCACTGTCACATTCACACAGGTGCTGGAAATGAGCCTCAGGCATTGAATTCACCATGTGCGTGTGTGTGATTTAACACGCGTTGAAACATATAAGACGTATGTTTTGTTTCGATATGAGGTCTCCGACTGCGAACACTGCTATGCTGATCGTGTGCTAATTATTGACACAAGCAGACGGCCACTCGTAACCGGTTGGGATTAAGTAAAGAGGCATCGTGATAGTTCTGGGCTCAGACGGTGCTTTCACCACAGAACTGGACGCTGCTCAGTTACCGCTTTGTGTACGACTAGTACCAATGTTTTCACAAATTTTAAATCATTAAATATCAGGGGTCGATACCGCAGGAGTTAATGTTGGGGAAAAGTGTCTAGGCCAACAAAGTCCCTTTCCGCCCTCTAACAACCGAGATTAATTCGAGCAACTTACATACCACCTCGATTGGTGGCAAATTGCAAGAATGTCTTAGCTATTGGGACCAGCCAGCTCTGTCCTCTGCACTTTCATAACATGGATGACAGTGGAGAATAAGCAGTGTTAATTCGCAACAAATAGTCAGTCGTATCGGTTCTCCACGGTCAGCCATAGCCTAATATCCAAACTCACTGATTTGCAAGAGTAAATTCATGGGCTCGGATCTAGCAGATTCGGTGGATACGCGCTCTGGACGAGTTCCATTCGCATGAGACGATTGTTTAACACTTTTCCGGATTTGCTGCAGTCGTTTGATTAGGTCCGGCTACGAGGAAACTTTTAATAAATATTGTGGTGCACCTTGAACATGCGGCTTCTGAGCATTCGTGTTACCCTGAGGCATTGTCACCTGGCATTGGCTAATAGTCTTGGTAACAACGAGTGGGGTGACTCAGAAAAAAACCTTGGTCTCCTGTGGCATGCCACCCGATCTTAGTCTTATGAGTTTACCTTGGGTGTGAGGTGTGTGGCTTCAACTGGTAGACGATGCTTTCTGTGCCTTGATGTTTCCATTCTCTGGTTACCATAGTACTAGACCGATCACAAACGTCTTGTACTTTTAGTGTGAACTTGAAATAGCTAGCACCTCGGGTACGTGGAGTTGAGTCGAAGAGTCGATATTCAGTTCTTTCTCGCAAACGCTTCATTGCTATAACTATTATATGATGCAGCTACTGTGACACTCCGTCTTTAAATGAGGTTTGATGCCGAATAGAAACTAATTATTTGCTTGACTGTGTTTGAAAGGAAAAATTTTGCTTACCTGGATCGGTCATATCTACTCCAGGTTCACCAGGATCTCCGGGCTCGCCCTCGTCACCGACCGGCCCAGCTGGCCCAGGCTCTCCAGTTGGACCATCTTCGCCAGGGAGCCCAATTTCTACGCACTCTCCTTCTTCTCCCTGCGGTCCAGGATCTCCAGATGGGCCAACTGGTCCGCGGTTACCATGTTCACCAGGGTCACCCATTTCCATGTCTGCACTGGACTCCCCTTTCGGTCCGACATCACCTTTCTCGCCCATATCGCCTTTTTCACCGAAGAAACCGTCATCCCCTGGTCGTCCTGGGTGTTTTTTCAAGAGAACCGCGGAACAATGGAAGAAGCTTAACATGTCTCATAGGTTGGTAATAGAATAAATTTGGATTTGAACATCACATAAGTGGATAAATAAAATACGAATGGGCAAAGCGACAGAGTACTAGTGTTAAGAAGAATGGTTATGGGTGTGGGATAGCAAAGGCAAAACCAAATACAAACTTGTGATGGTGAATACTCATAGCAAGTAAAAGCAGATTGCTTATCTCTCTGTACAGATGTACGTGCGTCACTATGGGTCATAACTACAAAGTCGCTAGTTAGCTAGAATAAATCCAGAATATCCTCTCAAATAGCACAGTGTAAAGCGTTTAGTTCGATATTCAATCGTTTTTTGAAAGCAGCTAATGTGGGGGCGCAGACAACTGAGTTTGGAAGGGCGTTCTAGGGTTGGCAGACTCGAGCGAGAAGTAATTTTGTCGACAGTCTAGATGACTGTGTTGTTGACTCAGTTGCAGACTATTGCTTCTAATGTTGGTGTTCGGGCTGAGTTTCAGTAGGTGTCAGCATGCGTGCTTGGGGTCGCTCGGTATCTGGTAGACAAATATAAGGTCTCCAGGTAGTCGCATATAGCGTCCACTGAACACTCCTAGTATATTCAGTCGTTACTGGTAAGGAAGGTTGCGTAATCCCTTGACAACTTTTGTTGCTTGACCTTAGGGAGTTTCCAGCGCTGCAAGATCTTGTTTTGGCCAAGGATGCCAGGCCTGGATTGCGTATTCGACATGGGGACGCACATAGACATGAGCATCAGAGAGAAGATGGATGAATCAAAAGTTCCGAACGCCCTCCGCAAGAGACCACCATGCTGGTTACTACTTTTTGAAGCGGATTCTGACTGTCTGGAACAACCAAGGTCGTCCTCTACCAGCACACCGAGGTCACGTTCCTAAGGGCTTGTGTGCAGATCGTGCGCCCCAAATTTGTATAGGTAGGCTTGTTTATGACGGATGTGGACAATGCGGCATTTGCCCACTTTGAATGGCAATGCGTTCCTCACTGACCAATGCCAGGTCCCATCGTGGTCAAGCTGGAGGATCTCGTATTTGTCCATTCGTTTGATGGCTCGCCAAAGTTTAATGTTATTCACGAAAATTAAAAATTTCGAGGCGATAGCACTCGCTAGATCGTTGATAAATAGTAAGAACAAGCTAGACCCAAGTACCGAATCCTGCGGTACGTCGTACTCCACTCGAATCCGGTCGGACAAAGATGTTTGTACTCTAATCTCCAATTACGGTTCACGGAGAAAGTTTTCAATTCATCCTACTACTGGATTACCAACACCGTAGAGCTGCAGCTTGTGCAGGGGCATTTGATGATCCAAGCGACCGAAAGTTTTCGAAAAGTCCATGTAAAGGACATCGAGTCCTGTCCCCGCGTCGATTGTTTCGGTCCAATTGTCACGTGCTATCACCAGATTCGTGGTACATGATTTATGTTTACGTAACCCGGGCGGCTCCGGCACAATGATGTCGTAGCTTTTCAGCTAGGCCATCAGTACGTCTTAGATGATTGCTTCCTTGCTTTTGGCGAGCATAGGGTGAGGCGTTACCGAACGGTAATTGTCAGGATCAGACTGACTTCTTCCTTTGTGAATGGTGGTTATCATCCATAGTTTCCACATTGACGGAACTAAGTTTTCTTCCAGACAACGCTGAATGGATCCGGCAAATGGTTGGGCCAGGTGCATGGCTGCTACATGTAGTGCTTTAGGATGAATGTTATCCACTTCAGCAGAGCAGTGTGTACCCAAAGCTAGTAGCTTTTTCTGCACTGTAGCTGACGTGAATGTGATGCCGGATTGCTTAAAAAGCGCGGAAATGTGGTACCAAGGGAATGAACTCTTTCCTCTATGTAACAACGGCATACGTCGTACTGTCAGGTAAGTTGAGCCATTTTAGTAACTTCCACCGTTCAGTAGATTGTAGACAATGGTCGGGGTCTGAGTGTATGAATATCCGTTTTGTAAAGACATTTCGGTGCTTCAATGCCTCATTGGAAGTTGATAATAGGTAATAGTTAGTGGTCCCTAAGACACTAAGGAGTGCTCTAAGCTATCTGTTTTCAGCTTTGGACCAGTCGCGCTGGGGTCCAGTAAAACTAAGCAGACATCCCCGATACTACTCCTAAGAAGACGATATTTGTTATAGGTACTGAGGTGATATCAACACCGTCTCCTATTACTTATTTAGACAAGGCTGCTGTTTCTGATAATGAGTTGATTTTGATAATGTACTGAACTAACTGTTTTAGCAAGTACATATTCCGTGGAAATCCCACTATTATCTGGCACCTTTGCACTAGGTACTGATTTAATGAAATTTCTCCACTAATGGCACATCTCTCGCCTCTGATGGTCAATGAACTATGCGAAATACCAAGCTACTAATCTACCAAGCCACAAACGTATTGCCAAGTCAACATGCAAGAGGTACAATTTACCTTAAGAGTTTGGGAGCAAAGGTTAATCTTTAGAGCGCATCGAGTGTCGAATTGCGCGGATGCTAGTATTATATGAACATGCATCTAAGCAAAACACCTTATTTCATGACCATAGGAGTTTGGTCCCTAACGAAGCACGATTGTTTGAATGCCAGGTCAGTTTCGTAGATTTACTGCTGTGAGTAGACTTTCAGGGGTTTATTGAGTATGCGTGAAGTGTGATCTTCCGGTCCCTTTGCTACAAATCTGACACATCGTACGATGAAGCGACGCTCAGAACCAATCAATTACAGTACTCATATGTCACGGGACAAATCCAAACACCTAGCTCCTTAACGTTTTGATTCGTTCTCCGAGCTGAGTAATTTAATGTCAAATGTTTCACCACTTCCCTCAATGGCATCTTCAGTGTACAGCTCCGTAGGGGAAATCTCACGGAAAATGTCGTTGGGACGTAGCGTTTGAAATTACCCTCGTCGATCTGTGTCCCGTGACCTCTGTTTGTTCGATACTTAGCCGTCCAGCTTCACGCCTTCTCAGCTGTAGGTACACGGGATCGAGATCAATGCGGAGGTTCAGGGAATTCTCCGTAGAGAACCATGCCTCGAGGAATTCCCTTCCTTTTCTTGTCCCTCCGTGCGCCAGAATTTCTGTTTTGTCCCAGTTAACATTGTGTCCTTCCTCATCGAGGTGTGCTGAGATCTGTGACGATATATGATGATATCGACACGCACGTTTGTGCTCTTTTATTCTTGTGGATAGTTTTCTCCCCGTCTGACCTATATAGTCTTTATAGGTCAGACGGGGAGAAAACTATCCACTGGACGGCTATGTATCGAACAAACAGAGGTCACGGGACACAGATCGACGAGGGTAATTTCAAACGCTACGTCCCAACGACATTTTCCGTGAGATTTCCCCTACGGAGCTGTACACTGAAGATGCCACTGAGGGAAGTGGTGAAACGTTTGATCCTAAATAACTCAGCTCGGAGAACGAATCAAAACGTTAACTACCAACCCGAGCTACAGGTATTCCGAATCATTGCAAACCTATATCCTTTATACCAATCGTTCAACTGGCCAAGTGATCAGGCACTTCTCCAGACAGATATCAATGCTGCTTATTCTTGGGCCTCGAAAAATTCGCTCCCGTTTAACATCGACAAGTGCAAAGTCATGCACATTGGGCAAGGTGTGGCTAATCCGTACAATATCGGCGGTGTGCATCTTAAAGCCACATCCCAGGAACGCGACCTGGGGACCATAATATCCGCCGACCTGAGCCCGAGCGCCAATGTAGCTACACCGGCGCGAAAGGCTAGCGTTCGCCTGGCCCTCCTTGGACGTGCACTAGGGTCTTTCCCTAGAGAGACATTTGTCCGTCTCTATAGCACTTTAGTACGTCCGCTGCTGGAGTACAACATACTTGTCCAGCCGCCGTACCTGAAGAAGGACGAGGCCATGCTGGAAACTGTACAGCGCAGAGCCACTAAGAGAGTGGACGGACTATCCCACTTCTCGTATGAGGAGCGTCTGGCGGCTCTTAACCTCTTCCCGTTGAAATATCGCAGGCTTCGTGGCGACCTTATCTTAGCTTATTCCGTCCTGACTAATAACAGACACCCAAGCGCAGGATTGCTGGTCCGCGCCCGTACAGATCATCTTCGAGGGCACTCACTCAAACTGATGACTCGTAGCAGTCGCCTTCTGTGCCGAAGAAACAGTTTCAGTGTGCGTACTGCCTTCGCTTGGAACGCCCTCCCCGAAGCTGTTGTCTCAGCGCCCAATACGGAGGCCTTCAAACAGCGCCTAGACGCTTGGCTCTTACCTCGATGGTCTGCCACGTTGCTAAGATCTGGCCATTTGCCAAGCTAACACGCGGCGCTTCTATCATTTTGCTTCTATCCAACTTTGCCGAATTTACCTACACCACTCTCTTGTTCCAGGTTTCCACGTTCCCACAGTCAACTCGCTGAATTTTCGTGCTGAACACCACTACTGCGTCGAGACCCACAACATCTGGTACCTACCGACGAGATCAGGACCTTGCCGTAAGATCCCGAGGCAGAACCACCGAAAAGCTACGCTTACTCGTTCTGCGCAAACCCGTGAAACCCGTGGAAGTTTCTGTGCCTTCTGCAACAACACCAGCATGCCAGCGACATCATCCGAAGCGCAAAAATCTCGAACTACTCCCTATTCAAGCAATACAATTGTTCTTGCACAATATGCGGCAGGTGAATCCTGGAGATAGCAGGCACCTATAATGAGTGCGTTCTTTTCGTGTGATACTTATCATCACCCACGTGTGCTTATGTGGTCTGCTTGCCATGATTTGAGGACTCTAGAAAACGGAATCGGATGCACTTGGGTAAGGTAAAGTGGTGCCTAAAAATGAACAGTACCCATGATTCCCGGATGGCAACAAAAAGGTGTATCTTCAGCTTTTAACTCCACAAGAAGTAAAGAATAAGTATGATATATGGTGAACTACCACTCTCGCTTGCAAAATAAATAAAGATAAGAAAAGTTTCTTGACAACCATTGAAAGTGGATTGGACAGTATCTGGCATTCACCACAGCCTTTATCACATCCCAGTACCATCAACTGCTATGCTGGTATGGTTAATTTGTGAGCCATGCCACTAAGCCGAAGGTATCGGACAGGCACGAGTTGGATATGCGATGACATCAATCAGACAATCGCGTATGATTTTCTTTTGTATAACAGTTACAATGACACGGTAACTTCAGATCAACCTGATTCACACAAATTAAAGGTTTTGCATGATACGTCGTGCTAACAGACCTACTGACCAGGCAGCACATTTGTGTTTGCTTACGTAGACGTACTCAGAATTTCTTTAGCCAGAGGTCGTCTTAAGATGCGGCAGCTAAGAATGTACTGGTCTACTAATAGAATCTTAAGGAATGGTTAAACGACTAAAATCAATGGATTTCAAAAACAATTGTCACTCGGTTGATTTACCTCTAGGTCCCAGCTCTCCCTTTTGGCCATCCTCACCGGTATCACCCGGCTCACCTTCCTGACCTTGCTGTCCATCTTCTCCACGGTCACCAACGATGAAGATGCCTCCCACACCCGGTTCACCTATATCGCCGTCTGCACCTGAAGCCACAAGAAAAGGGAATGACCATTGCTTCGTTAGAAAAGTATTTCCATTAATGAGGATAGAATTGTTTGAACTGTGGTTGAGTACACTTGTGTGGTCTATTATTTTGGACCAGCGAATCGCAGTCAGTAGCTCAGTCTAACGATCCATGAGACATTGGCACTACATCCACCCATTGGCCATAAACCGTTCCGAAGTTGACAGCGGAGGATATGTAAAAACGGATATAGGCTAGATATTTTCTACGGAAGCCCACAAAAACAGTCGGCATTTTGTGGCCCTCATGAAAGTAGGGTAGGTCGAGGCCAGCTTACTGGTCACATTATTCAATTTCACTTTATGTGCGATTCCGTCCGCTGATCGCATCTAGGGCGGATGCTACAGGCGCGAGTGGCGTCGAGTTGATTCGTGCAAATTTCTGTGATGATGGGGCAGTCAGCTAACATCAAGCGTATCAAGAAGGGGCTAATTAAATATGCATAAGCGTTAATCAAGTGATATCGCGTGATTTGCTGTTAGATGGCACTTTCAATGACACTGCAACCTTAGGTTACTCGGATGTATGTAAGATCGTAGTAAACTGATCACTAGAAGGAACAAGTTCACCGAGACGTGTTTAGAAACCTACAAATTATCGTAGATGGATTTGCAAGGTAGTACTGACAAAACTATTAATCTTGGTGAAGTACACGAGTGGATAATGTTAGCACCTAAAACTTTTCAGACGGTAAGAAATTATAAGGGATTCTGAAGTTCCTTGTGCTTAACATAAGACTCATTTCCACTATTGGCGAGGAAAACTACAGTGCGGAAAATGTCTCCCACTCCAAGTCTGACATATAGTTTTTCAATGCGCTGAACGTATAAATGGCGATGATAACTGAGCGTAGCAACCTGCCAGTCCAGGTTTGCATTAATCACAGGTAACAAAAGAGTAGCATTTAGTCAAAAAATTACCATCGAACTATTCTGATGCATGCATCTTCAACATATTCTTACTTACCTACGTAGCCCTTGGGACCATCTGGCCCACGTGGACCTTGATCACCAGTTTCGCCATCAACACTTGTTCCTGGATTTCCCCTGGGTCCCTCGGGACCTCGAATACCTGCACGAGAAGCGTAAAGATTTGTTGGGACAAACAAACACAGGTCAAGGAAAAGGGAGGTTAAGTAAACCAACGTAGATATCTCAATGTGCTACAGCTTTGTGGCTTAAATTTGGTATGCTAACCTGGTTGTCCCTGATCTCCCTTTGGACCTTGCTCTCCCTGCTGCCCAGGGTCACCAACTTCTGCAGGAAGTGCGCTTCGGCCGATCTCACCTTTTCGACCTCGTTCACCTTTAGCACCCTGTTCGCCTACGTCTCCAGGTTCGCCCTTGAAACCACGATCACCAATCACATCTGAAAAGAAGGGGTGGGCAGTTGTATAGTCGCTTGGGCTAATTCTGCTCTCTGGAAGTGTTGCACTGAATGAGGCACGCGGTGAAATAAAGCCATATTACAGCCTATCTGCAGACCTGTCATTGTTCACCACGTGTTCCGATGCTGCCTTCCGGGCCGTAACCGTAACGTAAAGTATTGTAAACCGCCCACCTAAAAACACGTAGACTTCTCGAGTGGCAATGGAATCCGTCGCAGAAAAGCGATACAGTTAGTTACTAAAGAGAAAGTTGGGCCGACTAAGGCCAGACGACGGTACACATTCAATAAGTTATTAGTTTTGATCACCGAATTAGTTAAATGGAGAGGCGACAATGCATCATTCATTTCTTATCATGATGCTTGTGCCCATTCCATCGCGGATACGTGAGGCACATCCTTATTTTCTGATTGCCCACAGGTGTACAAAAAGTCACGACATAAGGTAGCCGCCGCAGATCTAGTGCTTGATAACAGGGCCAATAGATGCACAACCCAACTCAGCAGGAACCACTGACCGGTGCAGCATTGTTAGTTTTAGCGTTGAGCATGTTCAGTGAAAACCTAGTTTCCGCTAAGTGGTGCATTTCTGGGAGCGTAATGCAGTACATTTGGAAGCTAATTAATGTCTAGTAGAACCATGCCTCTGCGGCCTCACACCTACTCAGCTCCGTAACTAGGTACTCGCACTTTCACAATTTCACGCACACAGTAGACCTACCATGCTTCCTATTCCACCACCATTATGCTGCTGTTTTTAATACGATTTAGCTCGTACGACCAAGTTGGGTGGTACATGCTCTCTAGTCTCAAACATATGGCCTAGCTCCCGAAGGTTCGTCCGTGTGTTTGGTAGCCACAGAGGTCTGGGTACAATGGGTCCCACCTAACTCATCTCAGCTCCCCTGGCACTAACAGGCTGCACTAACAGGCCGCATGTTAGGGAAGTAGCTTCGTAGGTAACCGTCACTGTGGGTTGAGGAGGGGTCTAATCCCCCCGTGGGGTAGTAGCGCGCATTGTATCAACACGGGCTACACTATCGCATCGGAAACGGGCGCTTGGTGTAACTATGAGCATGACGCGGCTACTTCATCGTCCGCTTACACGCGCGCAGTTTATCTCCGTCACGAGTCACATGCATCTCCCGACAAATAGTAGATAGTGATAATCAATGACGACAGAGCCAAACTTGACCCAGAGTTTTGGCTAATTCCCCCCCCCCCCCCCCCAAGTAACGCGGGGACTTAGTATCAGCGCCATGCACAGGAATTGAAACAATGGAACAATAGTATAGTACGGGCCAAGAGAAGCGGATGCTTAACAAGTCCCGTAGGATGGCCAAAATGAGAACCACATGGTGAATAGAAAACAAAAGGACAAAATGAAAATCGTTTTGGTGGATTCACCACAGTGTTAACACAGAGGCGTGCAGAACGAGCCAACCTCAGTTGTGTAGGTTAATTCTGGTTGTGCAGCTTTCGTCGTATTATATCGTTTGTCGAGACACACAGGCTATAACTGGCAATGTTGGTGGGTTAGAGCAACGTCAAGGCGTTTTTTAAGCACAGGTAAAGTGGGGGCGGAAACAACATAATTTGGGATGGCATTCCATGGCTGGCACACAAGAAGAGAGTAAAAGTTCTGTCGATATTCTAGCAGACTGTGTTGCGTGGCTCACTTGAACCGGTGGCACCTCAAATTCTTGTTGTGCCTCAGTTGTAGTAGGTGGCGATATACGTGGTTGGGGTTCCTTAGAATTTGGTAAGCCGCTGCACAGATTACTGTTGTTGTCACTATCACATTTGCCCCAGTGCCACTTGGCACGTATCCGTATTACTTCTATTAATGTACCCAGCTTGCGTTGTGCAGTCACTCCAACTGAATGTCCGCCGTGTTCCATTACCAGCTATTAGGCTGGTCCTATCGTTATGTGGGTCAGAATCCTCTGTGCACTTTGTAGTACGGCTCACTGTTTCATCACATACTTCGTTTCATCGCGCTCACCGATGGCATACCAACCCCTTGCACCCGACATGCTGCTAGCGAGAGAAGCAGAATGCAAGTTTTCAGACTCGTCATTCACAAGTTCGTTTTCACGGGTAAACTGTGAATGGCTACGTAAGAATTCCAAGTGGATTTACCATTAGTTGTGTGGTCTAACCACGATCACTTTACGTGGCCCAACAAAGCTCCTGGCCCAAGAGCGAAATGTTTTCATATTGCAGTTAGATACACAGCTGGCTAATGTTAAAACATCTCCAAACTTAGGATTTCTCAGTCGACTGCGAGGTTTTCGTGATGTTGAACTCTACCTTTGAGTATTAGCTATAGGTGATTAAATTAGCAAATCCGAGAAGTACATAGGTGTGGCCACCGCGGGCTCTTCGTGGGCGCCAAGAGCAGTTGACATAAGCCAAAGTTTATTTGAACTACCTCGCTTACCGACGGTCTAAGGGAAGAATACAGTCGCTTATGGAGCATTTAAAAAGAGCGGAAACGTCCTTATGATATGAGGTTGCACTGAATCGCATAACCCTTACAACGCACAGAGTTAACCACGTACGTGGTCAAAACTGACCTCTGCTTTTGTAGTTAAAGTTCATTTTCAAGCGGTAATAAGTCCAAAGTTAAGTAAAGGAAATCGACATCATAGCCAAACCTGTCATGTTGTAAAAAATGAATTTTTCTGCGTCCAATGTGCAGTTTTTTGTCAGACCCGAGGATCCTTTGGCTCCCTTATCACCGGGAGGTCCTGGTTCACCTTTTTGACCCAGATCACCTAGGAGGGTTGTAATATTTTCCCCTGGAGCTCCTGGAAGCCCGTCATCTCCCATTTCACCGGCTTCGCCCATTGGTCCTTGCTCACCGGGTTCACCCTGAATGGTGTAATAGCCACGCATGGTAATCGATAGTCACAAATCGAGAAAAGCTAAGGTTAAAAGATGACAAAAGATGACAATCGGTGAAGCATTACTGATAAGGATGAACCGTCTAGCATTATTTGCTCAGAAATAACAAGGAATCAATTAGATTGCCATAGACATCAATTTTGTTTTCCTTATCTGTGTTAATTGGTTACCACCTTATATGACTCCGCATGTTTCTGGCTTATATTGCGTTCCGACTGAAGAGAGTAATCGAAATGGTGACATTTCGCAATCTATGTCTCCTCATTGCGCTAATGAAGTGAAAAGTTGTTTGACCTCTTGGGGCAAAAGTGCTTTCATTCAAAAGGCAATGAACCCTACAGTAGTAGGTATGGACACTGTATATTCCTGCTTTGTAAAGCAAACACGTGTGCTTTTGGACAACGACACTTACTTCGTTGTAATCATTCATATATTGTTCACTCTAAGTTCGCTGCAAAGCACCAAGCCCTCGTTAGGTATATTGTTGCAGCCTACCAAATGGGTACATACTGCCTAGCTTGACACATGCATGGATGAATAACAACTAGTTGAGCCAGTTTTAGCCCTTTTATTTCGTCTGGGCCATGCTTATACGCACTGGCATTTCGATTGAATTCACGAGCGCGAGTTATTCATTTACTAGCTGCCAGCTGATCAATAAGAGCAGGTACGTGGGGGATGTATATTTGTGACTCAAGCAATGGAGCTCTAGTGACAGGCTACATATCTTTATAGTCCAGTTAAGTACTAAAGAATGATTGATAATAAGTTACAGTGGAACTCACATCGGGTCCCTGTCGCCCTTTGTCGCCCTCTCCGCCTGGGACACCCACGTCTCCACGTTCACCCAAGTCACCAATTGTTCCCATTGGGCCTTCGTCACCTGGGTCTCCGGGCACAATCGACTCCACTGCCGTTGTGACCACTGCAGGCTCACCTGGATCGCCTCGTTCACCTGGATAACCACGCTCTCCTGAGATACCCTGCATAAATGTGTTCAGTTATTATATCAACAGCTGAACTGGCTCCTTTTATAGTGTCAATAAATTAGTTGTGTGTGGAACTGGCTTTTAAGTGTACTAAATATATGGTGTAGGACAGCTGTTGCTTCATACAGATTGGGTGCTCATACATTCCAATATATTGACGGACGATCGACCTTGTCAGACGTTAAACTATCATGGAAACAGTCTGCATAGACAACTGTGGTCGTTGAGCCCCGAGTATTGGGTGAATCACGCTGATTTTGCTCCATCGTTTGATCGCTGTGAATCATCTCGCAACCTTAGTGCACCTACAGACGAGTCGATTAACTGGTCATCGTAAATACAATACCCCAGACCCTGGCCAAACCTTTTGCTTGGATGTCTCACATAATGGTCCCGGAAGCGGAGATGATGAATCTATGCACTTGTCATATAAATATTAACCAAGATTTTATTTGTGACTTAGCGACGGTTATCAGCTGAGATATTAATTACTTGACGAAACAGACACTGTCAACTTGAGTGACATCCTTCGTCACCTCCACCAAAGTACAAAGTGATCCCTGCCAGACAAGGACAAACATCGTTCTTTAGAAGCCCTTCAAAGACAGATAGTTGATACAGTGTCGCCGTGTGTATCGTCATACAAGGAACAATGTCCGTGGATGCGGTGCTACCATTCGATGTCTAGTTAAGCAACGATGGGGCGACAAGTGGCTCACAGTGGTTAGATTTGTCTCGTGTATCGAAAAAACACCAATAAATGGTAGCTCACACGTGGAGGTACCTCACATTCGGCAAGCTGACATCGCAATCACCGGGAAAGACCGGTCGAACAATTCGATTATTAATAATGGTAACACACCGTGACAAAATGTCTGCTGCAAAGAGACCAGCATTCGTATTTATATAATTGGAATGTGCTGAGTTCAGATTTGACATTCGTTTTTCCCTGCAAGCTGCAATAATTTTTGAATTTGTCTACAATGCTTTTTGCAAGAGTCCAAAGGGTTCACAATGATGGTTGGTGATCCGATATATATATATATATATATATATATATATATATATGCCTCTTGCTTAAACTCCAAGCCAGATGTATAGCAAGCCATAATCGGATAATAGTTTGCGGTTGTACCGCTTTCATCGGCATATTTTTTGTTGACCTAACCATGGCCAGCCATCAGGTGTTGTCCAATTGTCTCTGCAAACTTTCTTCCATCGTCATCAAACATTGATAGAAACCTTCCCCTTGTTCGTCACTTCCTGCCCCAATTTCTACCGGGAATTGATCAAGAGCATTCTACAAGAAATGAAAACGTTCATATGGTACGCACGATCGCGAATGCTAACACCATTCTGTTAACCTCATACTCAGTATTATCTGATTTTTTGTCCCGAAGAACATTTCGCATAACTGCCATAAATGACTGCCACGCATTCCTCTCCCTGTTATTCGTGTTTGAGACGAATACTTCATCACTCATTAGAGCTGTAATTTGAGGCCTGTCAATAAACACCAGCTTTAGTCTTCAGCAAAGACAGACGTGAAAGCAGCAATTATCCACCAAAAACATTCACTATCAGTAGTCAAAGCTCTCATAATATGTATAATCATAATAATAGTTATAATAAGGTATCATTAAGCCGCTCAAACACAGTGGAGGAAAGATGGTTTTCTATCTGTTGACAATTAGATCAATTCCAATGTTGAACCTGTCATCCTCTAGTGTTTCACGCTTTGAACTCTCCATGTCCAATGTTTAGCATTAGACTGTTCCACGTACAAACCTTACATGGGAAATTTGTGTAGCAAGTACGCTGACCAAAATGGGCATTCGCAGTCTTCAGAGCAACATGAATGACCCAGTTGGGTTCATGCTAATCAATTAGGTTAATAAGTAAATTTACGTCATTGTGTTTTCTCAACTGCGTTGAGTAACCCACTGGAACTGCCTCATATACATTACTACTATGCAATAGAACACGTTTGTGACACCTTGGAGCTATCCACAAATATTATCTTCTCTGGTGAATCAGATGAGACAATCCCCGAATGCAATAGGAGGTCTGAAATATTGTGTCAAAAATCAAACTACTTGTCGTTTGAAAAACGCCAGGAAACTCTCTTCACGTTTTCGGAAGAAGTGAGTTCTTGCTGTGCATTTAAGCAGATTATTTTCTCGTAGGCTGGAGTGCCCCAACTAACGCACTAAGTCATTCAATTCTTACTGATCGAATTGCTGGAGAATGGTAAAAGTTCGGCATCAGTTGCGGAGTCTTCAAAGTTGAAGCCGATTCACTTAACTGAGTCCCAGCTTCATGCTCACTGACATAACCATTTTATGAAGCAAAACCAATACATTTTGGAACCGGAATCTCTTCAGAGTGTGGAATGGTTCTAACTACAGAGAGAATACTGGGCTAGGAGATCTTATGCCGGTGTTGCATGCATTAACCGTGCAAAAATAGCAGCTTGCGGTTTGTCTCATAGGTTCCAGTTAAACCATGAGAAATGCAAATGGCGGACCTTTGCCTTTGCTTTTGTCCAGTCACGAAGCATTGTCTCACAATAATGACACACAGTGGGAGGTGTCCATCTTTTGTCTTGGCCACAAAGGAGCATTTCAAGTTTTGCCTTATAGACAACTTTTACAAGTGACCTAATAGTTCGCTCTTGACAAAATGAAACAGCGGCCGCACAAATGGTAAAAGTAATAGATTCATTTGCACGGTTATATCTATCACAGTGAGCCATGCTTATATCCACTTTTCTGTATAGGTGAAATATCACATTGTTTGAAAAGTAGAGCGCGCAAACGAATAAACGGACTTCAGATTTAAAAAGCAGCATTAGTATTTCATTTAGAAGCAGTCTAAAACTTTCGTGCAGCAGAAAGCGGAAAATATTTTATTGCCCTACAAAATAGCAGTAGTGCACTAGGACCTCGAAGTAAACGTGACTTGGGTTGGTTTACTTAGGGAATCATTTCATTCTTAGGCCTTCTGCTGGATCACCTATAATGAGCTCTCTCAAATCCCACATGTCATCACGCCACTAGCCTTAGCATGCACACTGGGCTACAATTGTGTAATCGGAACAAGCCGGAGTTTACAAATAGAGCACTTCTAAGGTTTGTCTGAAGAGGATAACGAACGTACCTCCCTTGAATCAGTATCATGAACATCTCGTCCATGAGTATATACGGATCCATTATCGAAAAGAAATAGCGTATATTTTCGTTTAAACAAGTAGCCCTGTCGTTCCCTTTTGAAAATGCTGCTAACAACGGCGCGCACCGAGTGGGGCAAAACTGTGTTGTGAAACTTAATGGAGTCCGTAACGCAGTCAGTTTACATTTATTGTTGTTTTTAAAGGTATAGTCCGCAGTATGCTGCAGTTATGGTTATTTTACTGATCTACTCCCAGTTCTGAGTTTATATCAGCCGACATTTGGCCAGTCGCTTGATCAAACCAATCAGGGTGTATCTTCGAAGTTGCCTCCACAACTAGATGTCCAGCGTAATTACAGACACCTTCAGAAAAGTACATAAAAAGGTAACAATTAGAAGATGACTCTGGCTACAATTATTTTGCACGGTGAGGCGGACGGAGGGGATGGACGATGTCAAAGTGAACCAAACTCTCACAACTCGGGTGAAGCTACCGACTGATGTATCCTGACAACGTACTCAAAGGGTTAGTTTTCGCACCCGCTCCAACGGATCCACTGCGTGACAAAGCCTGAAACTGCACAAAATTCCCTGATTAATCTAAAGTAAATCAAATAATACTAAGCTTATCGAGTTTTCTTTTTTGTGAGGCGAACTACGTTTACTCCTTGTTGCGTTCTCGGTGGAGCTGGGTACATACCCGTATGGTGAAAACGTGAGGTATTCGAATCCCAGTGAGCAGCTGAAAACATGTACGATTCCATCGCACTTGCCTATTTCCAGTTGGTCACTAAGGAATGAGTAGATCCAAGTACTCTTCAATTTTACTGTATAGGCGAGCTTCGGTACAACCTTGGTAATATACTACTCTGTGCCAAGATGTACCTTCGCATTTTCGGATCCAGCTTTGATGGATTTTCTTGCGCCTAGAAAAGCCACTACGTTCTTTACTTATACTTGCTCACGGTTGGTAGCATTTTTTCATCCCATAAGAATCGGAGATTCTGGGGAAATACCTTTTGCCCTTTGGGACCGGTTGGTCCAATTGTGCCGTCCTCTCCCATGCGACCGTCGTCGCCCTTGTCCCCTGGGCGTCCCGCGACACCTTTCCAACCTTGTGGGCCCGGTCTCCCAGAATCACCACGAGGACCATCCTCCCCGTTAGGGCAGTGTGGACAAGTGCTAAGTGGTTGGCCTGAAATAAGGGACAGAGAAGGGAAACGAGGTAATGTGCAATGCGCTGTCCATAAGCATGTGCAAATGTGTTTATTCAGATCTTGACGGCAAACATCATTTCTTTCTGTGGAGTGTATAAGAGAGATGGGATGGAGTGATTGGTGTTGTGAACTAACAGCGCACTGTATTCACTCGGCTTTACTGTACAAACCGTCTTAGCATTCGGCGAGGACAAGAAGTAAAGCATATTAGAAGTGGGAAATGAATCATCAGTGGGTGAAATATGCGACATTACAAAACAATGTCTGAGTAATCTAACAGTTTTGCGGCAAGATCGCGGTGACAGGTGACAACTTACCCTTTTGTCCAGGTTCCCCAGGGAGTCCGTCAAGTCCCAGCGATCCGGGATCACCAGGATCACCAGGGTATCCTCGAGGGCCTATTTCTCCAATAGCAAACTGCCCGCTAAATCCTTTTTCACCAGGGTCACCTGACTCTCCTTGATCTCCTTCAAGCATGCAAAACAGGTTGTAAAGAAGGATTGTTGCTGTGCAGCAAGATATGTTCCAAGTATTACTTTATCTAGTGAGAGGAGATGCTTCACACCTCGCCCAATAAAGTACATCGTGCACACTACAACATAAGGATCACCAAATGGATTTGGCACAACCTAATGCGAAACTACGGAGAGGTAGATGTTGAGTGCTAATCTTGTCATGGTACGAACGCAAGATTACATGATAGGTTGTAAGTTACCAAACCAGGCCAGGTGAGTGGGACTGAACAGCCTAAAAGGCCGAGATATTCCATTTCCTCACTGAATGTCTTTCATATATGTTATGGATAGTCGCAAAACAACAAATAGTATCCCGGATTGGGTAAAACTGCAAATACTGAACATCTTCATTTCTTAGGAATATCAGTCGGTCGGCAACGGATCAATCATGCTTCTGAATTAACAGTAGGGGAATTCAGTTTTAGTTTACTTATGGAGTAACACCACAGTTAGACAGAGGTATATTCTGAGCTCCACCAGTTGTCGTAAGGGCTTACTATGGATGCTTTGCCCCTGTGAATTTGCTCAATTCTTGTAATGATAGCCCCTCGTCTAAAATCAAATTGTGTTGCGACAACTATTAAAAGGAAAGTGACAACCAACCGAAGTGACAAATCGTATGAAGGGTTCGCCATCTCGGACAGCAACAGCAACAACAGCAAATCTAGCTTTGACTCTATCACCATGCCAAAGTCTACTACAGGAAACATTGACTTAGGCTTCAGATACCGGAGTACGACTACTCATTTAGGCACACATTTTCCACCGTCTGCGTCCAAGCACAATGTATGGAAAGGTAACACTGACAGATGCAGTGCGGTTCTCCAAGTCCAACTTTGAATTCCTTTCCGCTGTACCGAGCGTTGCTAGCGGATCTCGGTGATGTAGTGTTTATGGCGTCAGCTGTGAACCATTAATTTCTGAGATTCACCCCAGCTCAGGCTACCTCCACCTGATGAGTCCAAACCAGGACGAAAACGCGGTTGTGAGGTGCCACTGTTGTGAGGTGCAACACCAAACTATTTCCACTGACAGATGCTTTTGACATAAAGGACTATTCTGTTGAAGTAATCAGCCAGAATTAGCAATATCTTGTGCAACTTTTTTCACGTAACCTATAGACAAAATTTTTCTGCCAGAACATTTTCATCATACTTGGTTTGCCATTTTATGGGCACTTGATTTTGACGCCTATGTGTACTGAATGGGCAGTAGACTTGGGATTATTTTAGGAAAGAACCGACAGAGGGGATAATTTCCATACTAGTCAACACCTACCTTTCTTTCCACGGAACCCTTCCACTCCGACGGGACCAACTTCTCCCATTTCTCCATATCCGTCGTCTCCATCAGGACCACGCGGTCCCGGCTTTCCCACTTCGCCATCCAACCCCGGATAACCAGTCTCGCCACATAAGCCTGTGATCGGACAAGAGAGACAAAAGGGTAACCACGAAATGCAGGCAACCAGTGTCTCATCACTGTCCCGGCATGTGTTTCTATCGCATGATTAATTGGGTCCTTATCCACCGCAATAACAGCTGTACGCAGCAGCTGTCTAGCAGAATTCCGAGTATTCATGATCGAACGCGCTCCCATCGCACTTGTGTATTTAGGTTTACTACTCATGAGTAAGCAAAAATATCAACGAACATGCCATACATTTTGCACCGCGCTCCAAATGGATTGTCAAAAATCTGCGTTTGATGCGTGATTTAGGGTTACGCACCAACGCGCTCAAGGTCTGTCAAGTTATTACCTGGGTCACTCAAAGGGGAAACCCTGGGTAACAGTGGTTTGCGGTAACCGGTGTGATGAAAGTGACAGCTAAAAGTGGTAAACAATGGATGATTATTCTTCTATTGAAGTCCAATGTAGATAAAGCCGATGTTGTTTTATCGCGTCTGTTGATCACACGTCGAGATGAGCAAGGTACTGTTAGTTACCGAGACAGAATTAGCATCAACATGTGTCGGATATTTATCAACGCTCAGAGGCAGTCTTACCAGGGTCACCTTTGATGCCTGGCGGGCCTGGTGGCCCAGGTTCGCATGGTTTACCAGGATAGCCTTGTACTCCCTTGTGTCCTTCCGCGCCAGGAAGACCTTTTTCACCTGCTTTTCCTTGTTTACCGAAAGTTCCAATTTCGCCTTTTTCACCCGGATATCCTGGTTCACCTTTCATACCTTTCGGCCTACTGGTAATAGGACACGTAGCTTCCTGTGTGATAACAGAGATGAGAGCACAGATAAAATTTTGAATAAGAATTAGTTTATTCAAGCACTTTAATCAAGAATTCAGATTCGCCAAGCATCAAAGGTGGAAAGGATAACAAACAGGACAGTGTTGAACTCAATGCCGAGTACTTACTCCAGGTGGGCCAGCCTTCCCTTGAGGTCCAGGCTGGCCATCTCTTCCAAATAATCCACGATCTCCTTTTTCTCCGAGACCACCTTCTGGGCCTCGAGGACCATCGACACCGGAGACACCCTGCACTCATAAAGGTTAAACGGACAAACAATAACAGCCATCGTATCACGTTTCGGTCGTACTGTGACACACTACTGACGGTCTAAATGATACCGGTGTGATTAGCGTGGGTTACTACCAAAGAACCATCGTTTTCAGTTTATGTGAATAGAATACAGCGAGGAAGCGCAGAGAAGCGACCGAAGTGTTTTAGACTGAGGTAGTACTACCTGTAACCAGTACTGAAATGGCCGTTTTACCGAGATTTATATACATGGGTACCTTTCTGACATATGAACAGATGTTTATCGCGGATCGATAAGTTAGCTTACTTCAGAATCTCTCCGTCTCATATAAACCTCATCGCACCGACTCTACCGTTGTAGTTTATTCGTAGTATTGAGTTGCATAACTTTATTCGAGACCATGCGTTACTTTGAATATGTTTATTATCAGTATTGTATTGGCAACTCTGTTCCTTTCCCTACGCCTAGGTGATCACGCATCCCACAAAATAACACATGCTGCTCTAACTTATTCGCGGACTTTTTGTGATTGCACAGTGTTAGATTCATGGTTTCTCAATGGATATTCGCAGTCACTTTTGTCCGATGCCGCGGTACCCTGATGTAGTCCTAATAAGCATGCTAGCGAAAGTTTACTTGGCAGTGCAAATTATTAGCACGCGTTGCGTTCCAAGCGCGATTCTTGACCCATTCAACTCAGAAACGTTAAAGTGCATCGAAATGTGACCCATATCGCTATGAAGAATGCTGGCAAAACGAATAGGATTTTGAAAAGCATCGCTAGAGGCCAGCTACACTAAGCCATCCGGAAAGTAGGATTATGAGCCAACCGGCAATTTATTCACGCTAGGTTTAGAAACGGGGACAAGAACCTTAATGGTCAGAAGATAGTCACCACCTTGAAGGTATTGTCACTGGTGACGGCACAATCAGTCTATCTTGGCTATGTTTATCCATCATTCCCCTTAAACCAACTGATTATGCAGGGAAGTTTTTGCTAACCTACATCAAATTCTTCCATGTTGAATCTCAGTGCAATTTGAACATTTCAGTAGAACTTCCGTATTTATTGAAGACAAACGCGTACCGTACTTTCGTGGCTACTTCCTCAACAGTGGTCTGGAACATTAGCGATTAACATGATGGCTGGGTTCACATGCCAGCCGCATTTTTATGGGCAAAAGAACGACTATTTAAGGAAGAGTAGCATGTCTGCACTAACTGAACTAATCACATTGTCCTACTGTGTGTGAAGACATCGACAGGCAGGAATAACTTCTATTTGTGCCCATTCATTAAAAGGTTTCTTAGGCCAGGATGGCAAGAAGTTAACAAGGGAACTATTTTGTTTGAGAATATGGGAGGTGTGGTGATTGCACAAAGGGATCAACAGGTGATTCTACACAATGTCATAGAGTGAATTCGAAAGTAAACTCATAGTTAGTTTTGATGCACCATTTAATGCTGAATGTAACCAGGTCGCTCATTAATAAAATGGATCCACATACCTTACTGCGTTTGTTTATGTGCAATATTTTGCTAGGTTCACGACCAATGAAATTTGTTTTTATGAGGAAAACTAGAAAACGAAAAAGCGAGTGCCTGACATGTGAGAACCCCGACGAATTCGTGGGGCGATTCCAACAATTACAATGGAAAAACCTCGTCTAAAAGGCACGCTCTTGTTTCGTGAACCTACCGGTTCTCCAGGTTCGCCGACATCACCGACGTCTCCTGGATCCCCCTGTACGACAAAAAACAACAACAAAAGTATAGGTGTCTTTACGAGTAATGGAGCTCTAGTGGAGAAAGTTTCCTCCTTTATGTAAAGAAGACCACAATATTATTATCTAGTTATAGAAACAAAACATTATCGCTACCCCATCCGATTGTTGCAGCAGTGCGATTGTCTGCAGCAGTGTCGGTATCGGAATCACTTGCCACATGAATTGCATTGTATTTTCGCAAAGGCTTAGAGGTTGTTTACGGATGATTTCCCTTACATGATATGTCAGTTAAAAACAATGGAACACTACTTTCTGACGGGCAAAGAAATGTTGGTATAACATGTTCATTGGTTGATAATGGAAGGGATTGCACATCTGGAGGTTTCACAAGCAGACAAAATAAAACGGACTAGGTGAAGCGATGGGGTAACGGCATATTCGAAGTAGGTTAGTGGGGAATGGACAGCATCATTCAAAACGGAGTAGTAATGTTTTTGCGTTTAATGCACATTGTAATATAACCATTTGGTTGCTCACCCGCCTTCATCAAAGTACATGCGTCAATGGGAATCATAATTCCAAGAAGCTAGTTATCCGGAATACATTCCAGAGTATCCGTTCTTATAACAAAGCGTAGGGAGCTGAGGACGATATCGAAGCGCTGTTTGAAAATGCCTAATATGGGAGTACAGACAGGTGAGTTTAGAGGGTCTTTCCAGCGTTGGTAAACTCGAAGGCAGTAGTAATTTCATTTACAAGCTGGGCCAAGGTATAGTTAGTTTCAGGCTACTGCGCCTCAGGTTCGCATTTGGGCTTCGTTTCTGGGGTTGATCGTAAGCCTGACTGAAATTGTCAGTATTTGATGCATTACTATGGGGTCTCCGGGTAGGCGTTGATATCGTCCAACGAACACTCAAAGTTTCTTCAGTTGTTCCTGGTACGGAAGGTGGAGCCAACTCTTGATATATCTTGTTGCTTGATGTTGTGAAGTCTCGAGCATGACGAGGTCATCCAATAGCCAAGGCAGCCAGGCCTGAATAGAACAACTGACGCAGGGACGCGCTAGGCACTGAGCACCAGAGAAGGGATGGATGAGTCCAAACCTTCTAGTGGCGTACTCAGAAGAGCAGCGAACAGGTCACCACTTTTGAAGCGGACTCATACTGTCTGAAACGTCTCGGTCTTCCTGTACGAGTACATGAGGTCACGTTCGGAGAGGTCGTCTGCAGACCGTACGTCCTATGCCTGTAGAGGTAGCTATATCGGTGGCGGATGGGAACAAATCCGCACACTGAATGGCTGGCTTTCCTCACCGACCGGTTTCAAGTCTCATCGAGTTCGTGCTGGAGGATCTCGTGCCTGCCTAATCACTTGATCGCACGACAAATCTCAACATCATCCTCGAAGAGTAAAAATTTTAAGGTGATAGTTCTCGCTAAATTGTTAATGAAGGCTAGGAACAGGCGAGACTCAAATACCGAACCTTGCGGTAAGTCGCACACCACTCGAAATGACTCAGACAAACATCTTAGAACTCTAAACAATTACTGTTCGCGGAGGCAGTTACCGATGTATACAAATATTGGATCTCCGATACCACTTTTCTGAAGCTTCGGAACTTGGACATGATGATCCAATCGATCGCTTTTTGAAAATTCCAAGTAGATGACATTGGTTTCTGTCCTCTCATCAACTGCTTTGGTTCCATTTTCTTGTGCTATCAGTAGGTTTGTGATACGAGATCGATTTTGATGAAACCAATGCTGCTCCAGCGCTATGATAAAGTAACTTTCCAGGCAGCCCGTAAGTGCGTCCGCAATGCTCGTTTCCATCACTTTGGGGAGCACAGGGAGAAACGTTACTGGGCGGTAACTGGTAGGCTCAGATAGATTTCCTCCCTTGTGAACAAGAGTGACAATACGCCATTTTTACTTTGACGGCCCTGTGTCCTGGTCTAGACAACGCCGAAAAAATTAACCAAATAGTTCGACTAGGTTCATGGTGGCTTCCTGCAATACTTTCAGGTGAATTTTGTCCGCCCTAGGAGAGTAGTGTGTGCACAAAGATGGCAGCTTTCTCAGCACCGATTCTGAAACGAATGTGACTAAAAAATTTCGTTGGCGGAGTAAGAGAAACAGGGACTGCGTGCGGTCCTTTCATTCCTTGAAAAGTAGATGAGTAAGGTCTTGGCCGCCTCGCGCGTTCGCTGTATTTGTATACCTATCAACCCTAGTGAATCTGGAGATGCCGGGCAGCAATTTACAGAGACTAATGAGGTGTCTATAGCGAAGCTTGTGATTCGAAAAGAACCGTGCCGCCAGCTCCTGTTGGTGTGTCAAATTGTCTTCGTGAACCAACTGCACTATTAGTTGCGTTTGGTTACATGCGCTATCCAACTTGGTGCGCTAGGAGTGCTTTTGTAAACTCGTCATGTCCGATCCTTCAGGGTCATATGCGTGCTTCTTCTGACTCTCAGAAGATGGGAAAATGGGATGATGCGCTGGATGAATAGTACAGCGGCTTCGAGTGTGTTCCGTATGGGTTGCCAATCGTTAGAGAGTAACAAGGGAATTTCTAGCATATTTTGAGAAGATTCGTGGAAAGGAGACTCAGTCAGACAGTTACCGCACATCCAGGAAAGCATTAGACGAACATTTCGTTCCTTTGGGACCCATCAGTAGTGAGCATCCGCTGGTTCCCGCTGGATCCGAGCCCATGACTTCACTCTTGCTAGTTAGCGGCAAGGCTACCGAGCAACGGTTGATAGTGGAGGACCGCCAACGTAAATTAGTAGCTTCAGTATAACGCAGCTTATCCTCCGCTGTCATGTATGGTATGAAAGTGCAAAGTGCATGGTTGGCCTCCAGAAGTATCTTTGTAAGCCGTCAACAATCGAGGTAACAAGCGAGCTGCCTAGAGTAGTAAGGGTTTCTACTGCATATTTTGATAAGGTTCGTCGCCTGCCTGACTGGGTCTTAATTAATGGGACAAATTTCTTCAAAATAGGCTGAAAATTATTTATGAGGCTAGTAACGCGCACATTATTTTCATTGGTGATAGGCCGAAATGGAATTACCTAGTGGAAAGAAGCATGATTTAATCATTGACAAGCGTGCTACCCCTGTCTTCTCATGAAATATTGGCCATATCCCGGAGACCCCCAGTGGTGGTTACTAATGCGGACCAAACCAAACAAATGGCTTATAATCTATTTGAGGGAGGTAGGTGGGCGTTGTGTGAAGTTACCCACCTAAGAACGTTAGACATAAAGGTAGAGCAGAAATTCAGTAGCCTTGTCCCATTCAAAGGAAAAGCACTACTTTAAGCTACTTATCAGCATAGTATTCATAAAAGGAGGCTATGTTTATAGGTAAAATTTGACCATCTCAGTTTTAGCGACATAGCTCGCTTGTACTTCAGAGTGAGGAATTGTGATCCAACAGCTTATATTGATAGTTACGGCCTTACTGTTGCTGATATAATGCAGCTGGTTTCGGATCTTCCGGTTCTGGCTGACCAAAGTCACTGAGAACCCAGATCACTGTCGCTGGTTAACACAAAACGATTGAAATAACCGACTGTTAATAACCTGAATGGTTGCAAGTGTACAGAACCGTAGGTTTTTGCTCAGAGGCAAAGCGATGCTTGGAATATCCAAATATCAACGGAGTAAGACAAAACACAACTGGCGATAATCCCCGGTAACAAGTTGATGTGGTGGGTGAGGGAAGTGCGCATTGAGGCACTTGGACCGATGCCGCGTCGTTTGACCGACGTGTCTGTTATACCACAGTTGCACTGGAACAGCATTCCAAGGGTCGGTGTGATCGAGTTAAAGAAATTCGCAGCAGCGGTAGGAGGCGATTCAGGTGAGCTAGGAACATCCGGCTAGAACTTACAATCTGCGAAAGTACTTCCCTCGAATGTTGAATCGCCACTTTTCGAAAGGTTTGCAACATAGCATACAAAAAGTGTCGGTCTCTGAATATCGCGAAGTGGATAAGTGAGAAACGAGTGCCACAAGCATGAATTTGATGATAAATAGTGGCACGTATTTCTTCCAACACTAATCAATTTTTGTGGTATCCGGAAGGCGGTTATAATTTGGGCGAAGGCAGTGCATTTGGCCCACCAACACAAAAATCTTATTACAAACTTTTATGCACAACAGTACTCATTCACCTGAATTCCTTCCGCACCTTGATTGCCCTTCTCTCCTTTGGGACCCATTTCCCCTGGAAATCCCTGGAACGGGAACAGGTAGTTGCAACGCACACAGAAGATTCAGCAGTGTCGGAAATGAGATGAGCAACTCAGGCGATCGAAGCTTGGTGGTGAGCGACGTACAATTATCAAACCTTAATATTTTTTGGCATAGTGTAGAAATCGAATAGTACGCCATCCTGATGGTACCTAAAGATTCCATTTTGTACTATCAAGTTCAGCAACAAACTAGTCTGTTTCAACAAGAACTTGTAATTCATGGTTCATTGCTCATTCAGTATGAATTAGTCCTGAAATATGAGCCCTCAAGACAAGGTACACAGTCTCAAAGCAAAAACATTACCAACTCAATGTTTGCAACTATGTGGCCTCTTTCATTGAGACTTTCTATTCCATGGCGTATAAAAACGATGAGGAAGAACTCTGTCAACTGACGTAGGACGTACCCGTTCACCTGGTTCTCCGGGAGCACCTTGGTCACCCTTTGTTCCTGGGCCACCCTGAAAACAAACGGGACAGGACGAGGATATGCAAATAGATTCATCTCGCATACCGTTCTTAAGCAACACTTACTAGTTATACCCAACATTTCCAGTGCCTACCCATTTAAATGAAGTTGCCGCGAATTCGCATGGCATGCACACTTCCAATGTACTCTCAGCCACTCCCCAATTGTTCCATGCACATCGAGAGAATACACTATTGTGACAGCTGGACAATGTCAGCATTGCGAGTGCACCACCCACATAGATATGAATGCGCTATGGCGTGAATCTATATTTGACTGCACATATGCCTCTTGTCTAACAATACCACCAGATGACGATACTTATTAAAGTATGGTATGCATGTCATAAAAATGAGCGTAATATATTATAAGAGCAAACCACCAAGTAACCCTAAACTTTGCACATCTCTTGAGCAAGCTGGGTACTAAAAGATGTCAGTAATGCGCCATGCCCACGAAAAACATTGAAGGTACAATTTTATCAAACCTCGTGATTACTGTTACATTAATGCGGTTATGCCTCCTGTCAGTTTAAGTACTTACCGGTTCACCTGCCGGTCCCCTAGTAATCCGGGCCAGCTCTTCTGTGGTGTGACGAATCATTTCGTCTGTACAAGGGAAACCTGAAGTCCCGACCACGCCAGGAGGGCCCCTTTCTCCTTTGATTATCAGGGTGTACCTGTAAATGCCAGGTGAACCTGGTGGACCGAAATCCCCTGGGATTCCAGGAGTTCCCTGAAAACAAATCAGACTTTAAGTAGCATAAAGAAGATAGGGAAAACCTACACTCTGGACAAAGACCTTGGCGTTTGAAGTAATTCGTGGTTTATACCTCACCCAAGTATTTTACTGCGGAATTAAATCAATGTTTTGATGTATTTGTATTACGTTAAGTATAGATAAACCTGTGATAACGGGTAGTCGACGAGGACGGCTTTCATAACCAAATATAACCCATCCTCCAATATGTATGACGGTATGAAGAATGGAAATGAGTACAGAAATATGTTTCTAAGATGCAGGGTTACAGATTTCAAAATCATCCGATGTCAGATGCATGTTCAACATCAGTGCGACCAAAAGGTATTGGAACGTTGCCATTGAAATATATGAGCACTTACCTGCTCACCGTCCAATCCTCTGTTTCCAGGTACGCCAGGTTCACCCTTAAAGCCAGGGTCACCCTTGAAATAGAATGACAAGAGGTCGCATTAAAAGAATTCTCTACTTTAGTATATACAATAAAATTACCACTGTCTGCAATGGAATTTTGTGTTTAGTTTCAAAAGTGTGCAGTAATTCCCAAATAATAACCGTGTGGCTCCCACATTGCAGAATCAACTCGAGTTGCGTGCCAACACACATAAAGGATGACGAGTTGGTTAGGCAGATAACAATCGGATAGACGAACAGTTTGGTTATAGGCCATCGCATAAGTGGTGTTGCAAATATTTTTAAAATCAACGTGTGGTCCTCTAAAATGAAACCAGACTACACGGCACACTTGCCAGGTGTTGGCCGAAATTTGCCATTACGTATCCACATTATCAGAATAAGGAACAAACACATTGCCGAGAAACGGACTATTTGTGTGTGCTTATGCGCTATCACCTGGGGTGTTCACATTCACAAATGACAAGTCATTTGGGTGCAGCTTCTTTGGAGCATGGATAAGCTTCAATGACCACAGGTTATACCTACGGTTGCAGAGAGCACAAATAGCGTTAAATACTGCCAACACAACAGAAGCGTCTTTGGTCCTATCCCATCACAAGGGGCCGCGTACAACAGTGTCCAGAGTGTATGAATCCGCTGTATTCCCTTGGGATCCAATGGTTTTGACCGTGGCACCGAATTTGGGGAAAGTATCGATTATCCAGCACCTGTGTGGTACTCAACTAAGGAGCTCAGCTGCCCCGAAAAGATGTGTGCAACAGAGTGCTAACAATCTGAGCCAATATTTGTCATAAAACTTTAAAAAGCGAATACAGTCCTTGACATAGATCATGTGTGGGGACCAAGATATGATTTGGGGCATTCTTTCGGACAATCTAAGTTGTAACGTGCAAGCTGTGGCAAAACATCTAACAACCGGTAAGTTAGTTAGAAACGTAGGATGTGATCCATTCAACGACTCGCCGTGAGATTAAGGGAAAATTAACCGTCTTGATCAGGTCAGTCATCCCAATGTCATTTATCGTTCAGTCCGTCACGGTACCAAGTTGTGCAAAATACTGTTAGCTGCTTAAACGTTAAGCTTCGAACACCTGTTTCTGACGGTCGGATTCGAAGACCAACTTAGGGGTGGTAGTAAACCCACAAGAACACTAGGCCTCACAGAAAGCTCATAACAAGCAGCTCCTGCTAAGTATTAGGTTAATGTACAAACTTGTGACGGTCTCCCTCACTGCTGAGATTAACGGTGTCGGGCACCAATGAGGAAGAACATTAAAAACCCGTGCTTCCGTGCCTTTACTATTAGCACATCTATTTCGATATGCTGATTTCTAAAATTCGGCTTAACTTACTTGAAATCCAGGCTCTCCCTGTGGACCGACTTCACCCTAAAAGATAACAAGTACATGACAAATGTCCGCTGCTAAAGGGTGGAAACACATTGCAGTTTATGCAGTCCAGTTTATATCCAACAAAGTTATTCACACGGTTGGTCAAAGGATAGTATGATATCAGTCCATATTTCAAGGCGAATGCATCACTCATGACGAAGTTGTGGAAAAGTGGGCTGCACACAATAGTCCTCTTTGTTGGATAAGGGGACTGCGTAAGAAGTAGCCATAAAAACGACATCACAATACCTGTTGTTCGCTTTCGGTAGTATAATTCATGACATAGCCATGTATCAAAGCATTTTCTCTACCTTATAATCGGATCACGAAAATATGTTTCTTCAAGCTATCATTCATACGGTCACCACTACATAGAGAGATGAACTAGGTATTTACACCACCCTGTTTGTGGCCAAATACAAAACCATATTTCTATGTTTTCACGGACAGAATAGACTAGCGGCAGTCCCTTAGCTGCAGGCTACTATTGGCAGGAATTTGGATGTCGTGAGATCACCACTGGCACTTAAACTACAGTTATTCACCCTTGCGCATTATAAGGAGGAACGGTTATGCCTATGATTCCGTACATGATATCCGAGTATTCTAATCGTAATTTTTTTATTTGAGTCGTCTGAGCCCAACAAATCCATAATGTTGTTTTCTGTGTACCTGGCCTCCAGTGTGGAAGAAGCAACACAGTTCTAGTTCACTCTTCTACGCACGTAAATGCTACAGGCATCAAGGTTCACTGGGAAAGAGTGCAAGTATGAGCCCGAAGCGAGATGAGTACAGTTGTAGTGGACAAATTACCTTTTCACCTGCCAATCCTTCCCTCGACCCTCCAGCAAATCCTTTGGGCCCCTTCTGCCCATGTCTTCCTGGATGCCCAGAGGCACCCTGTTCGCCATGTTGGCCTTTAGCTCCGATTTCTCCCTGAAAAAGGAGAGCCAATCAAAGGTACCAGGTCGAAAGATAAAGCAATGATTTACTACAATTTAATAGGGAGAGAAGCTAACTCACTGGTGGACCAATACATCCAGGGTCTCCCTCATCACCAGTCGCTCCACGTGGCCCTGGAAAACCCTGTGATAAAGTCTGACTGAAGAAAAGCTAGATCCTACCGATTCTCCTGGTGTGCCTGCGACTCCTGTTGGACCCATTTCGCCCTACAATAACAAGAGTAAAGTTTTGTAATCATGCCATTACAACAATAAACCCATGGTTCCTTAACTGTATTAGAACGCTGATAGATAATAAAATGTTCTACTCACAGGGTAGCCTATTGGACCAGGTTTGCCTGGTAGACCGGCCCTTCCTTTGTCGCCATATTCCCCTGCAGGTCCCGGCGGTCCCAAGTCTCCTGGAGGTCCCTCAGGACCAGCGACTCCCATAGCCCCGGGACGTCCCTGTCAATAAGAAGGGAATAGCAGATTGCACAAGCAGTCAGGCAGGAACAGTAGTTTTACACCAATGAATGCATCTGTTGATAATTTTCCAAAGACTCTGTTGAGCATTATTATTGTGATTGTCTTTCAGTTAACTAGATATCCACACGAAACTAATCCACTAAGTTTTCATGGAGGAGTCGAAGTGTCTCAGAGCCCCTGGCCTACACAGAAAACAAAGTGGCAAAATTAATGACATGACGAACTGTAGGGTTCAAACACAGTAGGAAGTCTTACACAAAGTTTGGGAATTATCTTCCGTCTATCGGAACATTCGGCAACTCTTAGTTGTATTTGCAGAGGAGAGAAGAAATGGATGATAAACTTAAATATGCCAAATAGCCAGCAAGTATGTACGATTCGTTCATTAAGGTCATCCTTACGGATATCGATAGGCATTCCATCGGACCATTCTTAAGTAGCATCCGTTATTGGGACCGATAGGGCAAGCCAAAAAACCTATATGGCTTTTTCTGTAGCTGATCGTAATAGAACGCATGGTTTCGTTTATGACCATAGTTACATCCTTCTATGTTTCCGGTAAGCATAGCTACCTTGTATGTAGCTGTGTCAAGGATGCTTGGCAACGTCTATACAAGTACAAAATTCTTGTACTAAACATTTGGCCGGGTAAAAGACAATTCTTGGAATGTTGTTCGCTAATTTGACACTCATTTTCCGTTTTATGATGCACTACTAGTTTGAATAAGAGTTGACTACCACCGTACACACTCACTCACGTCGACTTACCGTTCTTCCAGGGTGTCCAGTGCACTTGCAGCCTTCTGGTGGACAGTCTGCAGTGCATAGTTCGTCAAATACTTCCTGTTTTGTTCCAGAAAAATCCCAAATAAGTTATGCGTATCTCAGTACAATAAAGACAACAAATAGACTGCAACTTGTTTTCAGGAATATCATTGTTAAATGACATGGTATTAGGTACTGACCGTGCATATGGTAACTAAACGTAGTGACTGGGGCCTTTTTTCAGTTCCGCACCATAGAAATACAGAAAAGCAATGAACCTACTAGCTCCGGCTGTGTTTACGCGGACCATATGTAGCGTCTCTGGACATTTCCAAACAGTCCCACTAGAAGCAGCACTGCGATCGGCTCCGGAAAAGCGGGGCGTCGGCCTCACATGCACTATTAGGGCTAAGCGGTACTTCACAGCAGAAAATCCCACTGACAGCTCGATAGTCTATGTAAGCGAACACATTTTCTTTTTAACCTCTCACCACTTTTGCTCAATGATATGTGGAAATATTGGTGGATACACCATACAGGCGGCTCAGAGTTGTCAGTTTTTAATGCGATGCCAGTTCGGTTACAGCTGCAGTCTGAGCCAACTTCTGTGAGTGAGAGAAAATTACAATAACAATATACGTATACATCTTTCTTTTGGTTTCCGAGAGGCTCTTTGTGTAGGTGATTGGACACACTTTGGATACGGGTAAGAACAAACCACGAATGTCGATGTACGAATGCCGTTATCAAGTGCTACTCGACTTCCCATCGGCACCGCTATGGGTTTATCTGCCAATACGATGATGCGCAAGAGAACATTTGGACTGTTTCTGCTGTGACTGACTGGCTTGAGGAGACATCCTGACCTCATATTACTGCTATCGCAATTATCACCCCTGGTTGCTATACCATGCCGCTCCAATTATGTGCTCATTCGCCTGGCCTGACGAAGCGTTTGAGTCAAAAGCGAAACCTTGCTCAACAACTACGCCAACAGATTGTTCCTAAACCTCTCTGAGCGCTGTAGTAATATAGGCAGAAATTCATCACATCTAGACTCAGTCAGACAACCAGCACACATCCTGAAAAGCACTGTACGGCCGTTCTATCGTTTCGGAAATCCTCGGCAGTGCGCATTCCATGTGACTGTTGTAGGGCTCAAACCCGCAACTCGGCTGTTTCCAGTATGTGGCTGAGAATACTGAGCGACTGTAGTGGTAGTGGTTCACATATGAGCAGGGTAATGTTTCGTTTCTATGTTGTGACTAACTCGTGACACATTCTGTTGCATATGACACTTCATTTGTTAGCAAATTAGTGCCCAGAAAATGGTATATATGCAAACTTTCTTTTATCTGCACCGCATATGAAAGTTACGTTATTAAGAAAAAAGATAAAGGACAGAAAACATTTAGAAGCAGGTTATCAAATCCAGCAAACTTACTGCAAGTGCAAGCTGACGACCAATCAGTAGCTTTAGGACCAGTGATAGACAGCATAGCATATTCATACATCTACAAGTAGGAGAGGGACACAATGACCCAAGGTGTATTTGATTTGGTGAAGATAAGATGCATACCAACAACAATTTTCCGTGACTCATAGTAAATGAAGGGGACTTTTAGGAATGTTTCTGATATCTTCTTCGGTCACTAAAGTGAATGCTTTTCAGGGCTGCGACAGCCATGTGTCTACAGCCGCGCTTGTTGCAACTTAGTGTTCTTTATGCCTAGATATTAGTATTATTTGTGAACGTTTATTGGATGCACCTCAGAATAATTTGCTACAAAACTAGCAGATAGACTAGATAACTGAGTTTGATAGACCTTCCTGATCCAAAGTCCATCGTTCGAACCTATATCATTATCGGAACGCATGGGGATGAAGGACTTGCCGGGCCTATCCAAACCAACAGACGCATTTGCAAGACCACTGTGTACAAGCGTCATAAAACTATCACTCTAAAGCACACCACAAGTTGCCCAAGCAGGGGACTGGAGCAAAGTGCTCAACCTACAGAAATCTGAGGACCCATAAGGCTAATGTGGTTAACGTGTAAGCAATGAAAAAAGCAAATGGTGGTCAGGATATAGCGGTGGTCGAATTCGGAGGTTTTTATGTTCTCCTGTAGAGTAGTGAGACAAGTTTAACGGGATAATGAAAGAGATTGATTTCTCAGCTCTTCGATCCGAATCACCGCCAGATAACTTGACACGAATAAAATGGTTTCAATAAAACCACAACTAGTTAAGTTGTCCGGGCGGCACTGTTCTACAGGAAGCGCGATTATCACTTGTAAGCAAGATATGCGGTTATTCAACATGGTTAATTTAGATCACCACTGAAAATCATACTAACGGGAATTCCTGAATGTCTTAGTTCCTACAGAGTTATATCACACATAATGCTAAACGAAACATTGGCTGCCACGATTGGGGTATTCAGTGGAAGCTATCGCAGACTACGAGGCGACCTGATTATGACATACTTGATTCTGCGAAACCCACATCATGTGTGTCGCCCTTTACTGCAACTCAGCAACAATACAAACCTGCGGGACCACTTACTGAAACTCGCTGTACAGTATAGCCGCCTGGGGTGCCGCAGAAATTTCATTTCAATTTGTGTCTGTCACCCGTGGAATGCTCTCTCAGAATCGGTTGTCTCTACACCGACACTAACAGTATTTAAAAGACTGTTGGATGACGCACTCATCCACATACACTTTGTCACTTAGTACTACGTCTCCATACTACACCTGCAGTTTACCATAGAATTATTTGATGGTGACTGCGGGTGCTGTGAATCTAAGCGGATTGCAGGACTACAGCGAAGCAAACGAAAAGTCCTTATTTTCATATTTAGAGCAAGAAATGTTTTATTACCATTATTATCATTATTGTTATGTCGATGTCCCCACCAACTATCCAACAGAACTAGTAAAACAACGCTTCTTAACTCGTATAAATTCATTGTTCATTGTTCTACCGCTGGTAATAAGAAGCGAGCTTGTTGTAGTGTAGTGACCTTATTGTGGCACCTTGCTAATTATTGTGTAGTGGAGGTGGAGCGTAATTGGTGTATATAGCAAACTACTACGAATATTCCGTGCACTTTTGGTGCGCAATATCCCATGGTCGAACACTTTGAATAGTGCTTACAACACTAACTTAAACGCGTTATAATATTCGGACGTGCTCACTTACACATACCAAGTGTACAACGTTTTCAAAGCTCGTTAATCGAGTACATTTTTATCATTACATACGCAAATGAGTACACTTACCGAACGCGCGACTGTTGGCACATGATTCAATCTGTATCAGTGTCCAGCACCACCAACAATCATACAGATCCCGTAAGCTTCGTTGCTGTCCACAGATGATTCGGTTGTTAGAAATTTGTCGCCCGTTTGCGCGAATCGTTGCTACCGTCAGTTGCCTTTGTATAGACGGACCGTCCTCCTCCTAGGGTTCGGCATCATTGATTTCGGACGGATCCCATGCGCAAGTCATCTTGGTTCCCCCATCATCTGTGTGGGTTGACATTTGTGGACATGCTTACAGATGTGATATATCTCTTGTTGCGCAGCAACTGAATGGGATGTTCGTGTGCTGGTGAGTGCGTGCGTCACGGTGCCGGTGTGCTGAATTAACTGTGGCGCTTGGTCGTTGAATTAACCGGTTCGTTCGATGCAACCACCCCAACCGGACAATCCGATCGAGTCGATGGAAGTACGAATATGGCTGATGACTTCATGGCCATAGGTTGGGGGAACGAGCGACTGCAATCGAACGAACCAAACAATCAGTCATGCACACACACACCAGCCTCCGTTGATTGGGGAACCGGTACACTGAGCGGTCTGTTCCACCGCCGACTGTGCCAGCGGGAAAAGGGACGCGTGGGTTGGGCTGTCCCGTACAATTCATGCTTGGGCAATCGCGCCGGTTTGAACCTGCGCTCGTTGTTGCGTGCCAACAAGCACGTCGCGACAGCCTTTGTACCCAGTTAGTTGTTTAGGCAAGAAAAACGAACTACGTGACATAGATGCCCGCAATAAGTCAAATGGTGGAATTTGCAAAGCAAACGGCCTGAGTTTGCTGTACCCCTTGCTTCTCACTAAATCTGTTCGGGTTTGATTACAACCCATCAGAAATACCTATTGTTAGTGAACGGACTCACCAACCCATAGGTATCAACAGATATCCTCTCATTTAGCCGGTGCTGGACGAATACTATAAGGATGAACGGAATAGTAATCTTTTTAGGTTGTCGGCCGCAGCTAGCAAGATACTACACAACTGTTGTCTCACACAGCCGGTAGCTATACACTAGTCCAAAAACAACAACACTTGCAAGCTTACTTTCTGGCCATCACACAGAGCCTACATAATGGTGTCGATGACATTCCGAAGCATCACAGTGTGAGTTAAGAGAAACGCAACAATTTCTTATTCTCTTATACTTTATGCGGGGTGGTGGCTGCCCAAAGCTTGCAGAATAATTCATTCTTATATATAACGCTGATGGGAATTTTGGCTGACGCACTCCCCCCTGCAAAGCCAATTTATAAAACGCAACCGCAATATATGCTTAAAAATAGACTTCAGAATAGGTGGTACACTGGAATCATTGGCAGCCGATGGCTGACAACTTCTTGTTTATGAATGTATAAAGTGAGAATAAAACGGTTTAGCACAATATACATTTATAATCTTAGTGTATAGGGGATTCCGGTGGTATAAATCAAGCTTGGACTTGCATCAGATCGGTGATCCGGAGCCCAACCGCTCCATGTACGAAGTCTGCGTCTCATTGCTCACGCCCGATAGCCGAGCAACTGATCTCATTTGCGCCCGATCTCAGATTCAAGTGCCATTCATAATGAAATTCAGAAGCAACTGCTGGCCATTTGGTTAGCTCGTTCCACCGTGAAACGTACGGTAGTAGTGTACTCAATGCATGCTATTCGAGTCTGGATTGTGCAAATGAAAGCGATTTTTTGCAGTTTTTCAGAGTGTCGGTTGCGTCACGCAAGATGGTCGATCGGTGAAAGAGTTACACACCTGATTTGTAATTCGTAGATCTCCGGTTCGAGTTCTACCCAGCCCATGTGCTACTATTAGTGGTCACAGAGTAGTGTAACGACAGTACGGTGTGCAGACTTACTGCTGATGCCTTCTTTGTTCTTTAAGCAACAAATGCTTGGGATCTCATGTCCACAACCGAGATTTGTTTGCGCACAATGTTTGCGCACAATGGTTATGGATGCCGATTTAGTGATTCAGGGAATGTCACCGTTCCGAAACGATAGTCCAAGCAGGGGAGTTGGCGTAATTCTGTACTGTCGCAACAAGTTACCTTATGAACCATTGGATGGTCCAGGGAACGGGGTCACCGATTTGCTATGGTGCCGTGTGTGTCTCAGATACGATAACAACTACTTCCTGGCAGTGTTTTATCGCCCCCCACTGTCCACTCCAGAGATTGATTCCTGCCTAATATAGGCACTGATAAAAAGCTTATTCCCAACCTACAGCCACCTGCTAATCTTAAGCCATTTTAATATATACGGTTTGGGCATCTCGGCACCCTCCAGCGAAATATTCAGGGACGAGCCGCAAAGAACTTGTCGCAAGTATTTAACTGTCCAGTCACACTACGTCACGCACTACGTACAGAGCTGACAACAAAGCTTCGGTACTAGACCTTGTACTTACTAGTGGGAAATTCACAATAGGCAGGCCAATAATAGAGACATCAATAGGACTAAGCGATCAAGTCATCATAGTTTACAACCATGGGTGCAATGTTGCAAATCCGAAGGAAAACACCGACTCCACACGCACCATCACGTGTAACAATACCTTGACAGACCTGGTTGCGATAACTGACTGGCTCCCTGAGAGCTCTTATATTTGGTTTGTTTGAGGTTTCATCCATCTGATCATAACTACCTCGGAAACTAAGCGGGTTCGTTCCACCAAGCGGACGTCGAACATCAGAAGCAACAATCGAACTCACGTATCAGTTAGGAACACTTAGTTACATGCTTACCGAACCTGTTCTGGTCCCGAAACGAGGAGCGAATAAGTCACCCAGTACGACCGCTGTAACGCAATTGTCATTGAGGACAGAATGACTCATCAAAAATATCTGGCTTACAAACAAATGAGAAGCTCCTAGATAAACATCTTAACAGCATTCGCAACGTCAAGTAAAGTATCCCCCAACTTAACAAGACGGTAGGGGTCTCATAGTGAGCTGAAGAAGCAGCCATTGCTTTACGGATACCGTATGCCCCGTGGCTTTCAACGTGATGTACGCCACCGTTGCACATCTACCAATGTAAGGACCTAATCTCGTTATTCTTACTAGTAAAAATATGTTGAGGAAACTTCTCTCACGAGTCAGTTACAGTCCTCATTAAATCGCTGGCTTTCATTCGACGGTGAAAAGCTCAGTAGCAACAACGTTAAAACGAAAATCATCACTCTTCCTCCAAACGTGCTTGGATAAATGTATGGTGCATACAGTGGTATGAGTGTGGTAATGGCAGCTGTTTATATTCGCCTACGTATTGGGAACGGACAGGCAAAGAGGCCACTTGATCGACTGTCCGCCGCCAGTCGAGCAGTAAAGCATACGCGCGTGGTCGAGAATCGCTTTGTATGCCCACATGACCAACTGGCTCGATCGTTGTTAAGTTTCCGCCAGAGGTAGCCAATCTTGGAAGGGCAAGCCGGGATCGCTCAACGGAGCGTTGCTTACCCTATAAATAATAAGTTGCATTCTGTTCCGGATATATTATGCTTGCAGCTCAATCTTCGTTTTGATTCCCGGAGGGCGCATTGCTGGCACTACTGTATCGAACGTGTCAAACCGCGGTGAACCACCTGAGCTGCTAAGTTGCTGTGGAAATTACTGCACAAACCCATACTGACTCTAACCGAGTTTCCCTCAGGACACCAATACATGGAAACAACTCATATGCTTTGCTAACATTTACCATTTCCTATAGTTTATGATATTAGATTGAACTGTAAAAAACCATGTTTCGCTTTGACTGAAACAGTAAAAGCTTTTGCTAACGGTCAGTCTTTCACCTTCAGGTCTCAGTGCAGTCGTGCTCCGTTACGCGTGATTGGTCCCCAGCCTCATCTCGAGTGTTCGTCTGGCGGCTAGGTCTCGGTAAGCCGCAACATTACGAATTCTATTGGCTACTATGCACGCGTGGGGCAATATCTGTAAAGTACATTCGTCCGTTCCGACTAACAGTCTAAACAACTAGGGGCTGTTACACCACTACCACAGGTTAATCACAAGGTACATTTAGTAGATGCACTTCCGTTATAGTTTTGTTAGAAAGATCCCATAGCGGACAATCAGTTTGTAGTGTTCAGCGACTGAAGCAACATCGGCTAGTATCAGTCTTACGACGAAGTACATAGTACTAGGAAAGAACAATGCCTCTAGCTTGTCAAGAAATCAGACATGTTGAATCGATCAGTAATTGTTAGTTCTAGTTTGGCGATTATATTGAGTTATTTATGTCTTTAAAGTGACTAAAGGTTTCGAAGCATCCTAACTTGTATAAGAAGTAATCTGGAAGGGGGAGTGCTGTCGTGCTTGTTCTATTCTAGAGATTAGCAGTGATTACACGTTTGGATATAGGTACAGCATCAGCCCTGCTTTACTGCTAGGAAAGTGTGAACACCCGCTGACGTATGGGTTTTGAGAAGGTGATCTCGTCCTTTCACAGTAAAGCAGAGGTGAAAACTATTAATGTCAAGAGAACAGAGAGGTAGAGAACCCTCTGTACTTTCTTGTTTGGGACCGTCCGATTTCTTTGTGAAGAAGTTTACTTCGACGGTAATGCTGCACAAAACTGAATAACACTTGCTCTGATCATTGAACCATAGGTTAGTTTCCATGCACAGTGTTCTTTTGTGTTTAAACATTTGATTAATTTGTAGAGGCTATTTAAAGAAAGATTTTGATAAGTGTTTTGTACGAAACTAATAACGTTAAGTAACCGAAGTATATACTCTAGTCTATAGACTGACGATAACCAACAAATCTAACCAAGAGCGCAGCACGTTATTTGCTTTGCTCTTAAACATAAGCAAAAGTACCTTCGTTTGAATTTATGACAATCCACTAAGGGGCATGTTCACATAAGCTAAATCAATTACTTCGATTTTTGGAAGTGGTTGACTATCCAATTAACTGACTGATTAGTGAGATCGGTAGATACTATAAGACAGAAATTTGGCGGAGAAGTGAATGTGCTCGAAAAAACACTTCACTTTTCCCAGGGTGGCCTAGCGATAATGTGCCAAAGGCAAATTACGCAGGAACTTCCTACATTAGTTGTTAAGCAAGCATTTGCTGACCTTTTCTCTTTACTAAAATATTTCAAAATTAGTTTCGCGCACTAACATTTAAGGTCATATTTAATAAGGTGGGGCCGAGACCGTTACATAGGTAACTGTCACTTCAGATTACCAGAGCCTTCATGACAAATGCGATAATGTTGCAACATGTATCCAGGCGAGCGGTACCAAGCACAGCTAAAAACTACGATCACTGTCGGATTGAAATCGCATTCCAGGCACGCGAATCATTGCGAGTCCAAAAGGTTTTAACCATTAGTGCATGCACATACACACGCGGGTGGTATTTGTGAACTACTGGACAACAGAACTGATAGACCTGGCTAACGTGATAAACGTTGACTAAATTAAAAGTACTGGGTCTGTTGAGTGGAGAAATAGTGTCCACGAGTGCCAAGAGCCGAGTTTCCTTGTAATGGCAAGTATGATACAAGCGGAAAAATAGTGTATTGCGATGTACGGATTGGCCGGAGTATGCCGGGATAGTCATACAAACGAGTTAATTTCGGATGTACTCTGACGACCGAACCAGCCAGCAAGTACGTTACGAACCTCAAGTATAAAACGGACGACAAGTTTACTTGTTAGGTCGATTCTGTTGGTTTTGGCAGGAACCTACATGTTAATGCCATACCGGCCGACAAATAATTGCACTTACAAACGAGGGCAACCTGCTGCTGTATGTGGCCTGTTTATGAACCTTTTTCCACCCCAGAATCATTGGAGTGTCAGAAAAAGCCTACAATGTTACAGCCTACGTGCGTGCGTATGTTTCCACATGGAATGTGACCTCATAAATGCCACTGACAGTGCCCCAGTGTCTCAACTTTCCATGTGCTTCTGTCCATGTGGGTTCTAATTTTCGATATGGAAAACAGTGGTTGTGGCGGTAGTTCGTAAGAGTGCGACAGAGGTAACGCCAACCAATTTCAGGTTGGAGTCCTTAGGTTGCACCAATTTGTTTTCGTGAAGTTCAGGGTTGTATTGCGCTAGTTTATGTTGTAGTTTTGCTGGCTCGATATAATGCACAAAATGAAGTTGTAAGTGGCCACAAGGGTGAAACGAGCAAGCCAGTGACCCAACTGAAGCAGCTTTAGCTACTGGGTCAGAATTAACGTTAGATTAGTGACGCAGCCACGATTTCGGCGGTGTAATTATTTATACGTGAGTAAGACGCCGATTAAACGGCAGAAAGGTAAGCTGGAATTTCAAAATCCCACATGTTCTAGCTTATACGTACAATCTATATCCTGCCGAAGATGTGGGGTACTAAGGGTTTAAGGTAGCTCATCAAGTTATTCACATGATACGCGTGTTGCTTCTCTCACCCCTACGATACGGAGACCGCTGGTGAGCACACTAAAGTAAAAGCTCCTAAGTTGACCACTTTCACATCCTAACCACCCCTTCAGCTTAAGCGTTTTATTTTTAATTGCTTGGACGTTCACCATGCTAATCTTATGGATCCAGACCATTGTAGTTTGATCATCTCCATGTTGATCACTTTAGTCCAGTCACTTGAGTGGTCAACTTACGGAGGTATTAGTGTATTTGGTTTAAGTTCTTTTTTCTTCCGACTGAAACGGACCATATTAAGTAATGTAAATGAGCTAGTGTCGTCAAGTCGTCTTTCCAAAAGCCTTACTATGACTGCAAATATGACGTGTGTTTGAAGGGAGTTCCAAGTTTGGGATATCCGAAGGGAAAAAGCGTTTTATTGGCAACAAACTCGACTACACTGGGTAGCAACTTTGTGCTGATGGACTCCCAGCTTTGCTGAATTGTCAAAGATCGCGACAGGAGTGATTGTGGTTCGCCAGTGTTTGGTACATCATGATAAGATAGCTACGCAGGCACCAGTATTCGCTGCTGTACAAACTAAGTGCTTACCGTCTACATTGGGAGGTGAGGTCAAGCATTTCCCCAACGAATTTCGGCTTGCTATTTTGTGGATATTTAAGAGTGTTAACATCGAAATTGCGTCATGGTCGCTAGGCTTGGATCGCGTATTCACATAGTAGTTCAGCCTTTGAGACTAGCTAAATGGATTAAAGCTCCCGAACGCCATCCGTAGCAGGTTAGGGTGCTGACTGGCTATTCTTCATGTCTTTACAGCCTGTTGGGAGCAACCAACTATTAGCCCGAGACCACTCTCCTATGCAGCATGTTGCAAGTACTGTAATCCCTGTGTATATTCATGAGTGCGCGCCAAACGTTGCATTTCAGTATGATAAACTGGAGCCGGTAGTCAGGTACTCAATAGTTCAATAGTTCAGTAGTGTATGATGGGATAAAAAGCATAAGTTTCCAAGATACACAGGATGGGTACGCAAAAGAAACTTAACACGAAATGTTCAAACGTGGAACGTGAAGTATCAGTGGTTAAGCCATTGCACTTTATCAAGCGCTTATGTAACGTTTAACACTAATATGAAATCCTAAGCGTCGTTCGAATGTCGTCATATCTGGTGCGTTCACCACATATCGTGGTAATGCATTCTAGTGAGAACAGATTCCAAGTGAGTACAAATACTCTATACAATTCAAACGGGTGTGTTGAGTCATTAGTTCCAGCTGGTTGACTCGGCACTGTTTGTAAGGGGCTAGGATCAACAGTTATGTACATGGATGCTTGCTTTCAGTTAGAATAGATTATGTGAGAATAAGATTTTTTCGAAGCCGCCGGTATTCTGAGGAGAACACATTCGGTACATGAGGACGCTGTTCGTAGCTTAGACTGGATAGTACATGTGTGGCCTTTGTCGCTCTTCTTTGGGGTTTTTCCAATAAGTGAATATCTCGTTTTAACCATGGACACCAGGTCTGAATTGCATATTCAACGTGAGGGCGAATATAGGAGTTAATCAGCATTGTTACTAGTCGTCGCTCAAAGGTGGCGAGATCTCGCCTCAAAAGTCTCAAGTTCAAGTTCGCCACACTTGCTGCTTTCGAACATTAGAGTGAATTGCCAAGACGCTCTTGTACGATTATATCTAAGTCGCGTTAACTAGTCAATGAATAATGAACAATGATTTATCACGGGATAAAAGCAAGTGCTTGACACGTCCCGTAGGATGATTGCGGTGAATATGATGCAAGTAAAATATATCTGGGTCATCTACCGAACGTGTGCCTAGATGAATACTTCGATAAATCACATCATTGTAAAAGCAAAAAATTTATCGAGCGTATACGTTCAGAAAGACACTGGGGTGCAGTGATCGTTGAGGTAAGGAGTGAGAAAAGTAAAATATGGTCGCTCACTTAGATTCATTTGATACATAAATCCTGTTGAAAAGCATGCTTGACGTAATCCACAATAGAGGAGTTTAGGTAACAAAATGCTGGGAGCTAAGAGCAACATCTAATAGTTTTTTGAAAACGTCCAAAGTAGGAGAGGATATAAGTGAGTCTGGGAGTGCGTACCAGGGTTGGCAAACCCAAAGGGAAAAGTAATTACGTTGACTCTATACGACTATGTTGTTCCTTCAACTTTAAGCAGTTACCCCTGAGCTGCGTGTTGTGGCTAAGTTTCAGCAATTAACGGCATGCGTGCTTGGGGTCACTCAGTATCTGATACGCTAATATGAGATCGCCGCGCAGCCTTCGATAGCGTCCGCTGAAAATTCCCAGCAACTTCAGCCTTCGGTGGTAAGAGTGATAGTGCAGGCCCTTTACATTTTTTGTTGCTCTTCGTTGTGATGCCTCTATCGCTTTTGGGTTGCGCTTCAACTAAGGTTGCCAAGTTTGGATGGCGTATTCAACATGCGGGCGTACGTAGGAATTGTGTATCATTGGGAAGATTGATGGGTCAAATCTTCCGAATGCCCTTCGCAGCACGCCGACGTGCTGGTTGCCTCTTTTCGTAGCTACCTCAGCCTGTTTTGAACAGTTGAGGTCGCTCTGTACGATCACACCAAGATCACGTTCCTGGGAGCTATTCTGCAATCCGTTTGTCCCAAGTATATAGATGTAGTTATGTCTATGGCGTAATTGTACAACGCGACATTTGTCTACGTTGAATGGTAGGACGTTTTGAACTGACCAGTTCGACACTGCGTTAAGATCGCACTGGAGCCGTTCGTGGTCTCCCGGTCCTTTGATTCTTCGCCATATCTTGATAACATCAGCGAAAAATAGGAAATCGGAAGTGATTGATCTCGCCAAATCGTTATTAAACACCAAGAATAGACGAAGTCCAAGAACCGAGCCTTGTGGTACTCCACATGCCACATCGATTGCATCAGACAATGATTCTCGGATTCTCACCACTAGCCGTCGTTCGTGTAGGAAATTGCGAATCCAACTCAGGATTGGGTCACCAATGCCGTATTTTCGAAGCTTCTGAAGAAGAATTCTATAGTCTAAGCGATCAAACGCTTTTGAAAAGTCCAAGTAAATGATGTCGACTCCTACTCCATCATCAACAGCTTCAATCCAGCTATTATGTTCAATTAATAGGTTAGTATTACATGAATGCTTTTGACAAAAGCTATGTTGCTCTGGGGCTATTAAATTGTGGCTTTCCAGGTATTGCATCAGCGCATCTGCGACGATTGATTCCATCAGTTTGGATAGTACGGGAAGTAGTGTTATTGGACGGTAGTTGACAGGATCAGTGCGGCTACCTCCTTTATGGATAGTAGTGATGACCCCTTGCTTCCATACTGGTGGAATACGGTTCTCTTCTAGACATCGCTGATAGAAAACAGCCAGTGGTTCTGCTAGATCACAGGCTACCTCCCGCAGAGCCTTTGGTCAGATGCTGTCAGCTCCGCGAGAACTGTGGATACGCAAGGATAACAGCTTCTTCAACACAGCTCCCGTAGTGAAGGTGATGTTTTCTAAACCAGATGGTGAAGTATTAGAAATAAGGAAAATGTTTAGGCTCGTTACCTGCTGGAAAGTTTGGGACCAGTGAAGCCGTAGGAGATCAGTTTCTTCCATTGCTGATCGCATGCACCCATCAGCCGTGACTAGCGCTGGAACCCCCGCTTCACCTTTCGAAGACCGTTAATGTGCCTGTACAGGAGTTTGCGGTTAGTGCAGAATCGCTTCATTAACTTCTGCTGATGAGTGACCTTGTCTTCGCGGATCAGTTTCACACAGAAGTTACGATGTGTCACGTATGCAGTCCAGGTTTCGGCATTCGAGCAGTCCTGGTGATATCGCTATGCCAAATCCCCCCGGGACATACATTCATGTGTTCTGCTCCTCAGAAATGACTTACGCTTGTTTTTAGGTTGGAAGGACTTCTGTTCTGATGCGTGCGCTACCTGTGTGCTAAACGTCCTTGTAAATGTTTCCCAGGCAACATCTGGAGGGAATTCGGTTAAGAAAGTCCAAGATGTATCCTTAACAAGCTTAGACAACACATTGTAGTGCGTGACAGTACGCACTTTATCCTCCTCCTTTTCAGGGTACTCCGCATAGCATATATAGTCAAAGAGTAGAGTAACATGATCACTACGACCCAGTGGTGTGCTTGTAACTATCCCGTCAATCATGAGTTCTTTCGTTAGTTAGCACAAGATCCAGTATCGACGGCTTGTTAGCAGTTAAAAATCTGGTAGGAGAGGTTACGTGGTTGTAAAGAGGGTGGCTAGCAATTAGCTCTTGCAAGCAGGCTTTAAACTGCATACCATCGGTTGCCGGCGTTTCTATGTCATGCACGTTAAAGTCTCCAGCGATAAGCATGTGGGTGTAGGACTTGTTCAAAGCAAACTGGAAAACGTGGTTCAGTTTGGAGTCCATTTCCGACGCTGAGTTTGGTGGGCGATAAATCACGGCTAGTAGACATGGGTCCTTGTTTCGCAAGCACAGGCAGCACCAAAGCGAATCGAGAGCTCGGATTTCCGGGTGATCGATAACTTCACATCGGAAGTTTGTATTATAATAAAGAATCACACCGCCACCCCTTCCGGTTCTATCGGTCCGAAGCAGCGACATACTGGGTAAATTGATCTCAGAATCGGTTATCTCAGGGTTTAACCATGTCTCTGTAATCATGACGAGGTCCCGCAGTTTTGAGGCATGGAGTTCTCTAAGTTCGGCCAACTTGCTTAGAAGACCTTGGGCGTTAGTTTACATGTAAGATAAGGCTTTTGTTGTTAGGAGTTCATTGATAGATGTCAACTTTGTGTTAGTTTTTAAGCCGGCCGTTAGGTAGCCGGCGATTAATCGTTTTTTGGTTGATGTATTTATGTTGTATCGGTCTCTCCGCAGGACTGTGCAAATAAAGAATTTGTTACGGTTGCAAGTTTTACTGAATTGCTTCCGACTTTTGGTCGTTCGCCTGCTGCCTTTATCGGGATCTCTGGTGCAACCTAGCTCGAAATCTTAACCAGCTCTCCAACAGACCTTGCGTCATTCCCTCGGAGTGTAGTGTTACTTTCTTTAACCTTGGACCGCAGCCCTTGTAGTTAGGTGATGACGGCACTCTTGTCAGGGATTTGGCAATAACATTGTCTACAGAGAGTGCTTCGCGGATGTAGCACCACTGCTCTCGGTCATGTGCTTGTGCATCGTGATCAGAAGAATGCAGAAGCTCAGGAACACCATGAACAAATATTGTTTTCTTGCTATCCCTATTAGGAATGCCGCGTTGCTCAACTGCTTCTTTTGGGCGATCTTTCCAAGGTAGATTAGGTAATATGCGCACTCCGCTCGGTGAGTTGCGAAGACGAACTGCTGAGAGCAGGACAGCCTCTGTCTCATCTGCTGAGTTTAGTGCTACTCGAAGAATTCGAGGTTCACTAGAGTGCACTGAGGTCGGGTGACACGCTACGCGTTGCAGCATTGCAGGTTCAACCCGAATACCAATCGCCTCGCAGATGGAACTCCACTGGTTGCGATCGTCTTGCAACTTGCCTTTTATTGTGCCATATTTGGATTCGGGAACGTTGGTGCACACGAGAGTTAGCCCAGCGTGGTTTTGTCTAACGAGTGTTGGCTTTATACATTGTGCCGGCAATTCAGGTTGTTTAGAGGGCACCACTGGAGTTGACGGTGAAAGCTGCTTTGCGCCACGCCTGCTCGGTACTGAAGATAGACCTATTGGTTTCCCTTCCGGTGTGTTTGTTGAGGCAATCGATGCGTACGTTACCTGCTTGTTATCTGTACCGAATTTCCTTCGGCTCTGAGCTGTCGGTGTCACGGCTAAATCTCCAAGTGAAGCGTCTATGGTTGGAAAAGTGGAAGCAGGCATGTTTGAGGCTTGCCCACGTATGGGAGTGAGGTGGCCCAATGGATTTAGAGTCACAGACGCTGCAGTGCGGTTGGAGCGTCCAGCTCTTTTCTTCGGTTTAGACTCAGAGCTAACTTTGGCCGGGTGAGGTATTTTCGTAGCCATATTTACCTCCGTGGGAGCGATCTTAGTATTTACAAATTGCGCGATTATTTCAGTCATCCTATCGCATTTTTTCATGAGCAAAGATAAGCAGTTGACAACTGGAATGACTTGACATGTTGGGAAAAACAAAATTGTGTCAGCAACTTGGTTGGTCTGTCTCACTTCTTGGACGGATTTGTCTGCACATTGCGGACAGTACGATCTAATGTAGCTAGAACAGGTAATACTGATCTTAAGTTTACTGCAATTGTCTGCGCAACATAGGCGACGTTGAACCATTGGAATGCTAGTCGTCCTCTTATTGCTTACAGCAAGGCCTATCTAAGCGCTCACCTTGATGAGTGTACCTTGCGCTAGGGGTGACGCACATGAATTGAGAGTTGTTCAACCGCACCAGGTCAGGCGGTAGAGGCAGATGGAAATCGCAACGCGCAGACTGTCGGGTTCAGTGATCAATCGACTCGCAGTGGTACACACACACACCCACACCAAGCGGCAGCGTGTGTTAATCGGCCTGCCTTAAGCGACGATGCAGGTAGAGCGCTGATAAGCGTCCCTAGAGCTGCTCAGTTGATGAGCGGAGCAAAAAGGTTGTAACTTTGTTATGATGCAACTTGCAGGGATGGTTGCCGCGTAGTTTGGGAGCCCTCAACTTCTTCTTCCGAAAGAGACCAAAGTCTTTTCCGAAACAACGGCAAAGAATTTGTCGAAAATTGGGAACTGGGGCAACAGTATAATCTACACAGGTTAGATCCAAGAGTTTGGAAGCACTGAGTAGGGCTCGTCGAACTCGTTCGAACGAGCGCACGCACAATATTGTGTGGGGGAGAATTGGAGTGTCCACAGAGGGCAAAGCGAGAGCCGAGTTAAAGTGCGGCCGCACGGTAAAGTGTCACACGTGTTGCAGGGCCTGTCGCCTCAAGAGTTATGCGTTGACGAAGCTGCTGGACACCGTCAGTAAGCGTCACTTTGCAGGGTTCAATGGGAGCCGGTACGCTTCTGCTCATTCATTAATTCGAGCCAGATCATCCTGTAGGTGGTCACGGTCAGATGCTGAGCGAATTGCTCTCCATATTTTAGCATCGTCTGCAAAGATTTGCATTGGGGTTAGAATGTCTGCTGGAAGGTCTTTAATGTAGCCTAAAAACAGTAGCGGGCCGAGGACGGATCTTTGCGGTACATCACTGGAGAAGCACAGGCTTTCAGAGTGAGTGTCGGCTACTCTTACCTTGAATGTTGTGTCGTGTAAGTAAGCTTCCAACCAGGTGTGCAGGGAACCGTTGATACCGTAGGTAACAAGATTTTGGAGGAGAAAGAAGAGATTGATCCTGTCGAATGCTTTAGAGAAATCGAAGTAAATCGCATGTATGGGAACTTCTTCATCAGCCTCGCTGGTCCATGCGTCCTGCGCAAGCAGAAAATTAGTGAGACAAGTTTGTCTACATCTGAAACCGTGTTGGGCATTAGAAATTATTTGTTGGCCTTCAACGTATCTCGTCAGTTTATCTGCGATTACCGATTCCATCACTTGTGATAAAACAGGAAGGAGAGTAATAGGTCGGTAGTTGGCAGGATCCGGTCGCTTACCTCTTTTGTACATTGGAGTGATAATTCCATATTTCCACTAAGATGGGAGTGTATGGGAGTTAAGTAGACCCTGGAAAATGGTTGCAAGTGATGCTGCCATGGTGGGAGCAAGTGTTGTAAGTACTTTTGAGCAGATCATGTCGATTCCAGGGACACTGTACGCTCGGAGAGACTGTAATTTGCGGGCAACAGCTGTTGGAGTAAAGGTGACGCTGGATAAGCCAAAGCTATTTGTTGGGAGTTTATGGGGCGAATGTTCCATGGCATTTTTAACTACGAGCCAAATTGCGGGAGTAGAGCATTCGCAGCATCCACAGCAGTAGTTGTTACTCCACTGGCTGTCTTTAGTGGTGGCAGTCTGGGCTTCATCTTACTTCTGCTATTCACATCTCTGTATAGTAGTTTGGTGTTACTCGTAAATTTCAGCACTGCGGTCTCCTGCCATTCTTAATTTTCGACTCTAATGAGCGACGTGCAATAGTTTCGGATTGCTTTGTAATTCTACCGTGTGGCATCACATGGGCTTAGCGAACGTTGCTTCCATATCTCACATGGCTATGTATATGCCCTGTCGAGATCTGTGCAGTGCGGCGTGATCATCCACTGAAATGATGTCATGCGATATCATGTCAATGTCTATAACTAATAGGAAGTTATACTGAAGTAAGCCAGCAAGCTCGTTCATGAAGACTAGGAACAAACGATGTTGTAGTACTGATCATGCCTTCTTTGGTGTGTCTCGTGGAACATCGAGAATATCTATTTGTTTCATTTCATTCTGTTTATTTGAGAACACCACATTGACGTTCATTTGAGTCGGAGATGGAGGAGGCTTTTACATTCAGCCGACTTCGAAAGAGGAAGTAGCCTCCAACCCAGGACTGAAACCGATTCGGAAGCCCCGAAGACTGTGGAGGAGAAGGCATTGGTACAGACATACAAACTGACGAGATGTCATGGTTAACCACATAATTTCCTACCCTGGCATCGATCGATTCCGTCCAGTTTGCTTTGGATAGCAGTAGGTTTGTAGGGCATTACTGAGTTCAGCGGAACCCGTGCATCTGTGACAATGTTTTTGTTGCTCAAGGTTTAACATGAGCACCTCTGCCATAATACGTTCTATAAGTTTGAATAGCCCCGGGGAAATGAATTATTGGAAGTTGGTTCGTGGGCTTCGCATGATACCATATTGCGGAAACCTGCACTTCATCAATGCACCGTTGTACGAATGGAGCTAATGGTTCAGTGATGTTTATGATGGCTGTCTTTAATGCTATATGTTTTGTGTCGTTCAAGCCGAGACGGCAGTGCACGCGTAAGTACAATGGCTTGTTATCCACATTTGCTGCAGTGACGGAGATGTGATTTAACCCTTAGGGTAATGTGAGCTGAATCAAGTGTAGGTGTGATGACGTTTACCTCCGCTAAGTACGGGTGAAGTTTTGCCGAAGCGCATTGTGTTCTTATCTTTATCTCAGGCTGAATATGACGCGACATATTTTTTCCTCACAAAATGTGACCTTCCTTGCAGAAAGTTTGGACAGCCCTGCACTAGACTATCTGCCGCTACCAAAACTAGGACTCCGCGCTGCACCTGTGGAGCTTGTTGTCGGACCTATAGAGTGTCTTATGACTGTTTCTGCATCTCGTCGATAAATAGTGCTAATGTTTGAACTTGTCTTCTCGGACCGATTTGTCACAGTTAGTTCATGGAGTAACGTAGTCACCCTAGACGTGCACGCTCGGACAGGATCTCTAAGCGTGCCAGACTTTTCCCTTAAGGAAATGTAATTTCGTGTATGGCTCCTCAGCAAGAAGTTGGTTTGCATCGGATGAGAGACTCTAGTTTCCGACGCATTTGCAACTAGATTTGTGCTCTAGATGACAAACTCCGTCCAGGCTACAGCGGGAGGCTGTTCGGCTAGGGAAAACCAGATTGTTGTTTGATCAAAGTCCGAGTGGATGTCGAAATGATTGATGATGTGGGCTTCATCGGTGTTTCTACTGATGTCTTCTGCGTACCAGATGTGTGGGAATAACAGCATCGCATGATCGCCACGACCAAGCGGTGGTTCTATGGTTATGCATAGATGATCACTTGGTCGTCGGTTAGCACGAAGTCTAACACATATGGTTCGTCGCCAGTTATGAATCTCGTAGGGGTGACATTGTTTTGCAGGGGTAAATCGGCGATTAGTTCTTGCTAGTCCACCTTGAGTCGTTCACTGAGAGAATCTAAGATTTCGGTTGCGTGCAAGTTGCACTCCCAGTTAGAATAGCGTGACAGAAGAGGCGTGCCAGGGCACACACTTCATAACACAACAGCAGCAATGTGTTGCACCAGTTTTAAGGTAGGCGTTGTGAAGCAGTTAACTGTTGTTAAAAGCACACAAGTTTTACGTTTCAGGTACAAACGGCGCAACATAAAATCGACAACGTACGTTTCTTGTTAGTCGACTCTATCGGTGGTACAATATTACCCCGCATCGTCAATGTGCCCGATCTTTTCGTAGAAGAGACATGCCTGGCATAGCTATCTCAAACTCAGTGATCCCAATATCCAGCGACTTTTCGGTTATCATGTTGATATTCCATGCCGTGGTAACCTGAATGGTATGTATCTCAGTTAGCTTACGGAATATACTCTCAGCATTGGTATAGAGAGTTTTGAAGCTTATTTGTAGATACGGAATTCTGGTGAGTATTTATGCCTACTCTTGGGGGTCGGATGTCCCTGGTATTTCTGCTGAACCGCTAGTACATGCCGCGCAACAAGTCCGGGTTGGTATGTAAAGCTCCAATTGTCACCACATGGCTGAAAACCTTGATCACTTTCAGTTGGCGGAGAGTTTTGACTGCGTCTCATTTCTGAGCCGCACGCTGAAGGGCTCGCACACGAACCCTGATTGGTTGGCGTTATCACGTCTATTTGTGGTTGGTTTCCATTGACCTCATACGTAGTATAGATAGCTGCTTTTTTCGAATTTTCTATGCCAAATTTCCATCAATTTGCCTTTATGAATTTAAGTTGCAGTGTTACTTTCATTCCCCGGGGACAACTCACTTTGTAGTTTGGTGAGGATACCTTGAGATCGGACTGACCATCACCTTCTATAGTACCAGTACCTCGTAGTTGAACCGCAACTAATGCAAGTCATCTACATGAACCTCCACCTCGTTTGAATTCGGAAACGCCGGGACATCGTGAACAAGGGTCGATCTGATATCATTTTCTTCCGGCATTCGACCCAAGAAACTTTTATAAAAAGGCGAACAATGTATAGGGTAGTTGGGAGGCGAGTGGATGACAAGGGAACTGCCTCTGCATCCTCTACTGGCTTAAGCGTTACTTGGAGTAACCGTGGTTCACGGCAGTTTACCGAGGTTGGATGACCGAGGCGCGTCATGCAGGCCGACTTTGCTTGCACCCCGATTAACCAACCCATGGCGTCCCACTGTCTCTGGTCGTCCAACAGTTTCTCTTTGATGGAGTTTGCCCCAGATACACACACGTTGGAGTAAATAGCAGTAACTTAATAACGACGTAGTTTAGTGTTCTTTTCGGAGAAGTGTATGGTTACACTGTTTGATCGCACGACAAATAACATCCGTAGTCCCACGGTATTGACAGCACTAACTGCAACTAGTTTGAGAGCAGTCGAAGTTACAGTGGACGGTGCGTCTGTCATGTACGTGAAAACAACAGACGTTTATGTTGTTGCTACCTCAGAAGTGTTGAATGTACCCCAGGACTTCGAGGAAGTATTCAGTCCGACAGTATCATTAGATGCAGCCCCTCGTATCGGGACCGGAGTCAGCGTGCTTGGGGTGCCTAACTCTTGGTCACTGCTCTTACATCCAGCTGACTGACCTGTTTTGATTTGGAATTTTATGTCAGACATCTAGCTCAAGCACTGTTTTTTTCTGATCCCAGTGGGACAGATATTACGGCTTTTACTCTCACGCAAAGCACTTCGCTTCTGAATTTGCAAGTAGGCTTGCATTCATACCTAGCTCGACATGTGCAGTCCTATGGAAGTTGAGGGCCTGGATTGTAATTTGAAAGACGCCCGCAATCTACTTGTCATTCTTGACATCACGAAGCCTACCGATGCAGATAGGCTCAACCCGCTGATTCCCAATCATTGTCCACCATCATTTCGTCCTCCGTGTATTGTCTGTTCAACAGATCGCTGTCCGAAGATGCATTGCCGAGCCTTTGGAAAAGCTCGATAGTAAGGCCGTTTCCGAAGGACGGTGATCCAAGTAAGGTGGACAATTACCGGCCGATTTGTCTGACCTCTGTTTTGGCCAAATTATTTAAGTAGCCTATGACATTGGGCCTACTGCAGCTGCAGGAGTAGTTAAACCTCCTGACTATCGCACATCGTGGCTTCATGAAGGGCCGCTTCTGTATCACCGACCTGCTGTTGATGCGGCATGAATGGTTGCAAAAGTTGAACCGGGGGAAGTAGGTGGATGTGATGTATATTGATTTCAGTGAAGCGTTCCATGAAGTAAACCAAGGGGTTCTGCTTAACAAACTGTGGGTGTGCGGTGTTGATGGCTCAGCGTGCAAGTGGATCAGCGGCTTCCGCATTGGATGGAAATGTAGGGCACTGGTAGATAACTATCTAATGGACTGGTATTCCACAACCAGTGGAGCACTCGAAGGCACATTACTGCGTCCCAGTTCGTTCTAAATTCATATTATCTAATTACGTCTGCTTCTTTGGTTGCCTCATGCCGTGTTTTCAGCCAACCTGAAGAATTGGAGAATACTTGATGCTTCCGACGACCGTGACATACTTCAGTCTGATCTCAACCGCTTGCTCAGATGTCATGCAGATGTCGATCGATCCCTAGGCCCACATTTAACAATATGTTTGTGTTAACAGACATATTGTTAAATGTGGGCCTAGGGAAGAGGGTCGATGGGCTTAAGTACACACTAGTCGGTCAGCTGCTACACCCTGCATCTTCCGTTAAGAATCGCGGCGTACCCTCACGCAGGGACGTGAACTCCGTACACAACACGAAAAAGCTATATGGAAATGGACTGCACATGCTTTTGGCGCTCAACCGCAGCTTACGCATTTGATCTGAAGAGATCTCTATTCTCCTCTTCTATTCTGTTCCACCATAAGACTGATGCTTGAGTACGCATCACCAGCCTATTGTCTAAGCACCCGTGGTGAGGTGCACAAACTGGAATTTGTTCAGCATTTGACTAACAAGCTCATTCCCAATTTACGGGGTACGTCGTAGAAAGACCGATGCAGTCGACTAGGTTCGTATACCCTGTCGTATCGTCGGTTTAGAGTTGACCTCATTATGACGCATCAGATATTGCATTTCGGTCACTTCCCAACGTAGAACGCCGATGTTTCACGTGCGCACACCAGACAGCACTTGCGGGCATCGGTACAAGGTTCTGGCGTCGGAACTAAAGCGGATTGCTCACCCTATATGCTTTGAGTGTCAAGTGATGCAACACTGGAACGGTTTGCCGGAAGAAAATATTCTAGGCGATCTCGGCGTCGGAATTCAGAGAGCGAATCGCACCCTAATAGCATATGACGCAGCTGTAATATGCTGCAAACGCGTAGGAATCACTGACGTGATCCCACGCACATGCCCGAACTAGCTACGATGGGGCAACACAAACGTATATCCACTGGCTTCCTATTTTCAGTATTCATAATCTTATACACTTGCCAGTCTGTCGAAGTTCTGCATCCACACAGCTACTCACTTGCCGAGGGTGGAACCAAACGAAACCGATCGTATCTTTGCATTACTTTATCATTTGTAAGGCAAGGCAAGGGCATACAATATTTAATTATTTTACAACTGTTAGAATATTCGATTCACAACCATACATTTTTAACACAGATTTCCACACCACAGTTAATTTATATTTGGGATGCATTAAGCTTAGTTTTCCCTGGACAATCAATGCGTGTCATCGGAATCGCCAATTCAGTTACGCTGCTGGGGTTGCCGTTTAACGCAACGGTTATCCGGCTAGGCTAATCTCACAAGTTCTCAATCACTGTGGTAAAGACGCTCACACACGTTTGACGAGTGTTCTATGGGCTAAGAGGGGCTCGATTTGACTCCGCTCCCTGAAAACGAGTCAAAACACGCGCACCAGTTGAAGTGACTGACGATCGGATGCGTGAATATGTCGGAGCAAGTTGTGTGAGCACAAAGGTTTATCGATCGTTGCGACTGTGCCGAAACTGGTCGATCGGCAGTTGGGTGCTTCAATGTTAATGTCGGGTTTGACGATGTGGAAACACGTGCGAACAGACGCACAGTTATCGGTTGCAAAGGTGCCTGCAAATGTGGCCCAGTTTGTCAGTACGGATCATGAAGGGCTTGACGGAGAGCACTAAACGTGTCTGTTCGAATGCGGGCAGGCGTTTAGAGGTACTTCATGAAAGTAAGGTTATTGCACGCGTGAGTTTGGGCCAAAACTCCTCTGAAAAATATCCATAAGTATTAGGTGACAGTAAGGGAGCAAATCCTATTCTTAGCGATAAACCGAATGAAGTTGATAAATTCGAGGCGAATGCGCACAAAATTTTGCGCGCAATACCGTGAAGAGTGATAATTCCACGACAGAGAAGAGCGCAAGAACTGTGCGACTGTACACGGAACGCCACACTGATGGGCTCACCTGAGTGTATACCAAGTTATTATTAATAATGTACAGTTTGCTTGCGTTTACTGACTCCTAATTAGTAGCTGCAGCTGGACTCCACATAAACTACATGAGTTATTGAAGTAAGTAGTGGTCTAAAAGTTTTTGCACTTTGCCGACTTTCCTATTGCTGAGAGATTGGACTCAGTCGCAATACCGGTGAAAGAAATTGTCAGGGCACCCTATCCACTACATCAAAGGATGATATAATCCATGTGGTGATTACTCGTTTTGCATTTTCAATGAACCGCTTTGGCGCCTGCGTTAACATAACGCTGTGAAAACACAGTGAACAGACGAAAATATCTGAGCCTCCATAGTGGAATGTGGAGTTAATGCCAACGCAGCGAATAAAGACGCTTTCATACGGCCAGCTAATTCACTCCATGTACAAAAGTCAAATCAGAATTTTGCCTAATGGCCAAGCAGTGCACAGGACTCTTTAAACAAGGGTCTGGTGTTACTTTGCGCGCTTGAAAATACTTTAAAGCAATCCGCGTAAACACGGTATCATGTTCTGCAAACTTTTAGCTTAGTCTTACAGTTAAATGAATAGCGCATAGATGTCACTAATCTCCGCAGAACAAGCATTATGGTCTTTATGTAAACGGCTGCTTCCCAGATAAGATTTTAGGAGATTAAGCACCAATATAGAGAAAGTAGTTGGTCTGAATGTTTTCCATTGCACCGGTCGACGTGTAGTCGCTATTTCGACCTGACACAATAGTGCACGCAATATTTCTGCGTTTCGCTGACTGGTTTCGAAGGTGCAACCATTCGTCAGTCTAACAATGGATGTAAACTCATCAGCGATGTGACGAAATATGGAACTGTGGTCCTACTGCTTGGAGTAGCTGCAGAATAAAACTTGTGCTCATACTCCAAGGAAACACGTCGCAAAATGGAATAGACGTATCCGAATTGCAATCGGCATTTTGTAGCATGTTATTTACATTGCAATATATAATTACGATGCAACAGAGTATGGTGTGGGACTTACTTACAGGCACTAAGTTCACCGCAGCTCAAATGGACCTATGTTTTTGCAACGGTAGTGCGACCGATCTTGCAGTCGTTATGATCTCAGTTGGATCGCATTCAGTTCAACTGCAACTGAATTTGAGATAGGGTAATCAATAAATAACTCAGGTGTTTGTACTGTACTCTATCGACAGACAAGTCCTTGGTATCTCCGGAGTTACAGTCATCCAAAAGTACTCACAGCAATTCCGTTACTTGGTCGAAAATCGTTACTCTGGGAAGATATGAGTCCAACAGCACTCAGTTCGATAGGGATAAAGCTTAATGTTATGCGTTCGCAGATTTCAGAAAGTGTTTGACCCGGGATGAATGAGTACAGCTATGCTAATAAGTTAGAGAAGAGAAACGTATAGGTCAAATTCACCATAACTTAATGAGGCGCATGAAAAAATTGTTCGTTTCATAGTGGCAACACACTATTTCACCTCAGCAGTTATATGGGTACTATTTAGCAGAAGCATCGATTCATTTTCATTCGCTGCAAATAACTGTACACTCTTTGTCATATTATGCTTTTTTCAAAACACTAACAGTGCAACTGGAATCCGGTTTATTAATCGCTATTACTTCAAACAACTCTGTCTTGTCTATTAATACAAGCACCCTAAAATTCATGCAAAAGCTATGTCGGTACGCTATCTGACATCTCAGCCTATTGTTTTCGGCATTCGTTCAGATGCGTGCTATTTATCTTGTCTAAAAGTTTAACACCTCTGTGTAATTCGCTGAATATTTGCGTCGAGTTTGGACCATAAGTACAAGAAAATGAAATGTGTGTTCAACTTTTCACCGCAGTTATCCACAACGGATATGTTGGAACACCAGATCGTAATGGTAGTGAAATAACAAGGCCAGCAACCCACAATAAACCAAAGATACGCAACATACAACAATACACTGCGGAGAGGACTGCAAATTTTAGTTTTTTATGTAGAAAGCTGGTCAGCCATGCTTCGTGGCTGATCAATTTTAGGCCACAGCATCTTTTATTCCCTAGTGTGAAGCAAGCTATCAATGACAAGTGGTCATCCGAGTAACATCTAACTTCGGAGTTACATTCAAGGGCGGTAGCGTGCAGTGCAAATCTATGAACATAAGACTTACCTTCATTGTTTGTAAGCCTGATGACCTTGATATGAGCCTTAAGTGCGATCTTCCAGTTCTGTACCAATGTTACTGGCGCTGTTGCTAGTAGTGCTGGCGGCTAGAGCCTATTGCTCAGTAAATCTGATGAATTTGAGTCCAATCGTATCCCAATGAATCGTCGTAACGGTCCTATGGGCAGCAAAGTCAACACGGCATATCTGCGAGTATCACACGTAAGCCATTCGAATGCAGCAGAAATTGAACAGAAATTGGTTTCCTTCATACTCCTGCGTAACTTATACCGTTTCGAAAGTCGTCGACAATCAGATCCGACTGAAGTTTGGAACAACTCGGCGAGGTACGCACTTGGATTTGGATCTATTTAGAAGATTTTATAGCTGCGTTCGTATTCCAAAAATCACATTGTACGCTTGTGATTTACCTGGCAAGATTGACCTACAAGAAAACAAAAATTTTTAGGTAAGCCTTAAGTATCAACGTGAGGCAAGGATGGATATAAAAATTTTATGAACGTTGGTCGTCGAATTTACATTAACAACTGATTTAAGCCGATCAAGACCATAAGCGATCCCACTTGGAGTAACAGAGTGACTCAGATAATTGATTTTATTACTGCGGTTCATACACTTTTCGGATTCGCATCCATGATTGCTTCATCAAATCCTTGTTTGAAGTGCATGGATACTATAGTCATGAACAAATGCATCGAGTGACGTGAGTAACCTCGATGTCTTGGTGGAGCACAAGGCACTTAAGACTTATTGCTTGTGCATTTCTCCCGTCTTGAAAGACTGCAAGTGGCAAAGTAAAACTGATGAACGAAGTAGTTGCTGTTGGAAGGCATGACATATACAATCAACAGTCTAAAAATAGTCACGTAGGAATCAAAACTATGAAACTCGAAGGCAGTGCACGTATACCTACCTGCTGAAATCAATTAAATGCTAAACCAGTCGTGGACTGCTGTGTTTTCGGGTGAGCAACGCCAACTCTATCCCTACTGAGACTGCGACTGTATGTAAGAGCAGGTAGAAAGGTTTCTGTGCAACTCTATCGAATTACGAAAAATAGAAAACATTCAGTTGTGAATCATCAGCAGTTGTGTCTAGTCCGTTAATCCTTTATCCTTGTTCGGTTAGAAATTTGTATTGGTGTCATTATTGCCGGGCATACGATGTCTTCTTTTGGTAGTGTATGTGCCTCGTTTCACCAAAGCACAGGTTTCCGAAATAATGGTCGATACGGGTTTTAAAAGACTTCACAGAATCGGCCTCTATTAATCCTTCCGCTAGTGTATTCCATAAGTGTACGCTTCTTCGTTCGATACAAAACGGATGTGATACTTTGTTCACGTTGGGGACCCTGAGTTTGTAACGATGTCCTCAGGTGGTACAGGGTTCCCGCAGGTGAAATATTGGCCGCAGTATGGGGAAGTGATTTAAATGTAGTACTCGATGGGTCATAATAAGGTCAATTCTTACTCGGCGGTAGGATAGTGTGTAGAGTCCGAGCTTTTCACAACGTTTTTCATATGGAAGCTTTCATAGACTCGGTATCATTCTAGTTGCGATATGCTGTATGTTCTCCAGCTTTTCAGTTTCCCACTGGGTTATCGGATAGTAAGCTAGGGCACCATATTCAAGGATTGGTCTAATGAGCGAGGTGAATAGATGAGGGACGGTTTCTTCGGACCATGTGGAGAAACTGCGTCGTAATGCCCAGAGCATAGAAAGTCCCGCACTGTACAATTTCTCTGTATTTTCTAGTGATTTATTATCATGTCGCGAGAGTACTCCTAAGTCTCTGACGGATTTGTTGGGATGGAGCAACTGGCCGTCCAAGGTGTATGTTCGAGTGGCTGGACGTCTGGTGATACTGATGAACTCCGACTTGCTTGCTTTAAGAGTGAGTTGCATTTCAGTGGACTACGTTGACAGTCGCTCTAAATCACGCTGGAGGCGAACGCAGTCGTCCTGGTTTTCAATGATCCTCCAGATTTTCAAATCATCTGCGAACAGGGCACATGGTGACTGGAGCTGCTGCGGAAGAGCGTTGATACGGATAAGAAATAATACTGGCCCAAGTACAGTTCCTTGAGGCACGCCACTGGTCGATGGGAACCAGTCTGTCAGATAGTCATTGACCTGTACTCTAAACCTTCGTCCCACAATAAACTCTTGTATCCACTGAAGTAACGTGCCACCGATTCCGTATGTCCTCAGTTTACGAAGGAGTACCTCGTGGTTCACTCTGTCAAACGTCTTACTAAAGTCGATGTACACCACGTCAACATCCTTCTGTTCATTGAGAGCTCGAACCCACTGGTGGTTTGCGTACATCAAGTTGGTAATGCAGAATCGCCCTTTCGTAAAACCGTGTTGCGCTGGCGTCAATACGTCCATCGATTCGAAGAACGACAGCAGACACTTTTTCACAACCTTCTCGAGAAGTTTGGATAATACCGAAGTAAAAACAGATTGGTCTATAGTCCTCTATTTTACTCGGATCACCACCCTTGGGAAGCGGTTTAACTATCGAGCATTTCCAGTCGTTCGGGACGGATCCTTCAGAGAGCGATCTATTGAAAATGTTTGTCACAGCTGGTGAGATGATAATCGATAGGGACTTGAGTATTAGTGGGTGAAGTCCGTCTGGTCCGGGGGGCTTTGCACCATTGAGGTTAACGAGTAGCTGATGTACTTCGACTGCATCACATTGTAGGCTGCCGAGCAAGACTTGCGCAACCTGTGCCGGTACTGGAACAGCTGCCGGTTTACTGGAAAATACAGTGAGGAAGTGCGTAGCCAGGGCGTCCGCGCGCTCCGCGCTTGTAATGAGTGTCTTCCCGTCTAAGTTCTCTAAGACCGGTAGGTCGTCCCCAGGTTTCAGTTGACGTTTCAAGTGGGCAAATATTCCTTTGGGTGCAGTTGTGGCCGAGGATGCTAGCTCCTCTTCGAACTGCCGGCGTTTCTTGATCTTTGCGGCGTTACATAAGTTCCGCTGTTTCTTGTACACCGTGTAATCTTCATCACAACCCGAGCTGATGTATCTGTCCCAAAGTTTACGCTCGTCGCGCTAACTGTCTGTATTCCCCATCAAACCAATGCGGTTTGACAGGTCCGATTTTTGAATACTTACGGGGAACGAATCGAGTACATAGCGAGTTAAGCCTCCCCTTCATTAGTGCCCAACTGGCCTTAAGTGCCGCATCATGTGTGTGTTCAATCAGTCTGATTTGCGGCTTGGACGAGCCCGTTAAAGTCCGTCTTCCAATAGTTGAATGTCGGCTTCCGTTAATTATAATATGGTAAAGACAGTTCTAAACTTACCACAATGGAGCAGTGGTCACTGTTCGCCAAAGGTTCGATGACTCTATTCTCGTTCAGCTTCTGCTCGCAGCTCGTAAACATGAGGTCCAGACAAGATACCGAGTGCGGAATTACGCGCGTCGGTTGGATAACATGTTGCGTTGCCCGGATTTCAATAATGATTTTAGCTAATTGTGTCTCAAGGTTTCCATGTACGGGAATAAGCCGAACGTCTGGCCAAAATATCTTAGGTAAATTTAGATCCCGAACTAACCAAATGCGCGAAGAATATTCTTTTCGATAATTCTCGTCAGGTGTGCACAATTATGAAGTAAAACTTTTGGAGAGAATAAAGCCTTATTCTCTCCAAAAGTTTTGCTTCATAATTGTACACACCTGACGAGAATTATCGAAAAGAATATTCTTCAAGCATTTGCTTACTTCTGACTGAAATGGGGATTATTTATGAAATTTAGATCCCCATCAGTAAGAACTGAGGGCGGCTCATGTGCTTCTATACATGTGGTAGCCAATCGCAACAACGGTTTAATGGGCTCCGGTAGATAACTCCCACTATTAGTTCTGCGCGCCTGAGGCGGATTGTACACCACACTTACTCGCATAAACTATTCTCGCTCCGATAGATGCTGGTAAATTTGCCAGATAGTGATGATTTTATGTATAACAGAACACCGTGAGCCATCGGAAACAAGTGTATACTGACAACGCGACTTTTTGGGGTATGACGTTGGATTACAGCGAAGTCGCTGTAAGTCCTAAGACGTCCGGCCGTTCCGAGACCGCGAAGCGGCACAGTTCGTCACGTTTGTTCATTATTCTGCACACGTTGGCGAGTGCCACACGGAGGTCCTGGGAGGTACTGCGGGACGTGCATGGAGGTTGAGCAACCGGTTGGTATTGGTTCGCACACTTCTTGATCACCCGAAAATTTACACTTTGTACGTCTGTCTCACCTTCCACTGTACGGCGTTTGAGCTCAATGACCGCAGTCTTCAAACGATCCCTGTCTTCGGGTTCCAAGTCTCGGCGGATGTTAAACTTTATGCCTTTCATCCTTGACAAACAGGATAGTAGGAGCTGCGGCATATTGGGATATGCAAAGGTGATTCTCAGAGGTCGACATGACTGGTTAGTTTTCTGGCCAAGTCGGATTACTTCTTTAATCGTCACAGTGTCCTCTCCCACATCCAAGAGTCTATCGATGAGCCCCTGGAGGAACCCAACATCATGATCTTAAAGTGTCTGAGGGTTTTCCTCTTTTGACTCCGGTACTTGGAAAACCATGAGATTATGACGCCTCAGCGAAATCAGTGATGAACCTGTGGGAGCAGAACTAGAGGCGTTTAACTAATTGGTTTGTTGTTTATCAGCATGTGACGTCTGAGCACGTTTACACGGGCACTTGCACTTTTGAGTGGTCCATGGATCCTCAGTGTTCAGAGGTTTACAGACAGTCTCTGAGGAATTCACGGACCGATCAGTGAAGCGGCATTTCGTAGCTTCCGAGTCTGAGTCTTCCATTGGTGGGGAACATTGAACTTGGGACTCGGCCGGGGTCGAAGACGCTGGTGGTGATGCAGATCGCGGAGTGACAGTAGAAGGCGAGGTGACAGAGGTGGCTTCACGAAGGCGTTTGATCCCACATGTTGAACGGTTTGTTTCCACCTGAAAGAGAGATTTTCCCGTAGTTGTTTGCGGTCGCTGCGTATTCTGATGTCTTGTACCGCGACATTTATCACATAGAATTAGAAAAAAAGATGTCGGATGTCGAGCGATTTTCGAAACACGTCAACGGATAAGCCAATGCACGAAATATGGAACAAAACATCACAGCCGAAGCACCGAAGTACATGAGCCTTATTTCTCAAAACTTTCGAACACGAACCACAGGTAGCTTAAGACGGCATCACAAGCTAGAGCAAATCCAAGATGGCGGACAGAGATGGCAGTAGGGCAGAACAATGAGATCGCCGGAATTAGCCAAAGAATAGCCTCCACATTTGCACCGCTTGGAATATACGTCAAAAGAAGAATATTGGTGCACAATTCACACAGATAAAACGGTGATAATACAGTAAGCTGAGGCAAAAGTAGTATCCAGCACACGCTGATCCAAAACTCCGCGACGTCCGTAGGTACAGTCGGATGAAGAATCTGATCTGTCCGATCTCACTTATTCCAAACTGATTGTGGCTCTCACATCTGCCACTATTAATATTTGTCATATTTTACTCAAATTAGCTATGCTTTCAACGTACCCCACCACGAATAGCCCTGATAGTGCTATTATTAATAAAAATGGTGTACTGCAGAAATTAGTTAATCGTAGTTTAACCTTATAGGCCATTAGGTGTTCCGTAAAGATCGCTCATATAAACGCGGTGGCGACTGGGCCATTTATCTTCATAATGATCTGCTGAAATTGTTGCTTTTCAAGTTAATCTCATCGATCTGGAAGGTACTTCATGATTGGCGAGCCCAACTACTGATCTGTTGGTACGTTGTCTTTATCCGATACCCCGAGTGCTTCACTAGAAAACACAACAGCTAATGGATGTGATCAGTACCGCCTCCAGTACCACTTACAAGTCCAAGCTTGTGTACTGTGATTTCAACCCGCTACGTAGTAACTGGGTGCTTCCTCACACACTGCGGTTAGGGAGCATAAGAAAACTTGCTATTATATCCATTTCAATGGTTGAACCCAGCATGTCAGAGGGCCTACCCGAAGTACCAAACACTAGGTCTCCGGTGCTCACGATAACGATCACTTCGCCTTAGTATTCCTTGGTAAGCCATTATTGGGTTGTGACTACGACATGTTACTTTGCCACACTACTACTGAAGCAACCAAGCCATCAAGTGCAATGTTGATAGCTGAGCACAAGAGAAATTTAATTACATGTACTTGTTAGCTTTATTAACTAAAACACATCGTTCACAACCCATAACTCAACTACAACTCTCAGTGACTATAATAACAATCTTCATGCATGTGTACGTGTGCTGGCACCAGTCGTGTGGAAGGATAAATATAAGCATTGCTGCCACTAAAACGCACTCGACAAAGTCTCAGCCAAAATTAAGACACTTAAGGCAATATATATCAGAGGTAACAGGCTGACTGCAGTACATGAGGCTCTACTGCAGCTACATCATTTAGCTCAAAAATTCAAAATAGTCTAAGTAACAATACGCACGCTGATGAAGCTAATTAAAAGAAGAAACCCTTATTTGCATTAAGAACTGTAGACGCGGACTTTCGACAAGAATTCACGCGTGACATTTGCGTATGCCAGTCAAACGTTGCATAACCCCACTTTTCAGAAGAAAAAAGGAGCTGCTTAGTAATGTCCTTGAAGCATTGAAAGAGGCGCGGAATACTGTCATATTTATAAAAACCTCACTACTGTCATGTGGATCAGTGGGGAAATGTCTCCTTTGTTCCTAAAAAGTGACGGAGCCTTTAAATCCACTGTCGTATTTTCACTGGAACATCGTTTTTACATTATCTGCCGCGGATTCAAAAAGTTTCACCGGGTATTATTGACATTTTCTTCCGTTACATCATTTCAAAGTCAACAGTGCTGATTTGCACAAATTTTTGGAAAAAGAGCTTTGTGATAATGCGCGTGCTATGCATAAAATTATCGAAAGACCTTTTCGTAACTTTAGGAATTAGCGACCCGATTGACAAACTGGACTCCGACCGTGTACATTCAACAGGAAGCAAATACCAACAATTCACTTTATAAATGGAAGTTACTACCTGCCTACAAGGGACCGAATTTGGGCGACATTTGTGCACCTTATGCCAATTTTCCATTTATACACTTTGCAATTGTAACGCTGCTATTTCAGTCCATACGCGGTACTTATGGTAAAATGCTGAAATTGCACTCACTCGGGTATATAAAGCCTCCATGGACTTGATTTGACTTTGCACTGTCGCTAACTACCGGCTGCTTTCCATCTCATTGGAATTGCTATCACAACACAGAGACAGAAGGGTGGCTACCGAACTGAAATTTCCAACTACCGCTAGATACATCGTACTTCTGCTACACTAAAATCATTGAGAGAATAGTCATGCATAAATATTATTCACTTTGGTACACGAATATACCTGAACAATCATTCACTGCATGGTTTTATTTCAAGGCACTCCTGCGTTACCTACTTAAAGTTATTCAAACATTTAGGACCATACTAGAAAGAGGATTGGCAATCATTATAATGCGCTTGGGTATGCAAAAGGCGTCCGACCGCGTACAAGACTGGCTGCAATATAAACTTATGATACTGGAGACTTTTGGCTAGTCTGATTCAGCTAACATCTAAACAAGTGAACCCAATGAGTAGGATAGTATAGCAGTACCATGCGTCAAATGCAATAGCCAGCGGTGTCTTTCAAGGAAATGTACTTCGATCGCTACGGCGCCTCATCACCATCACCACCACCACCACCACCACCATCACAACAACAACAACAACAACAATAATAATAATAATAATAATAATAATAGCAACCTTTTTAACCCCATCGAACATGGACGCTGCTTTATGTGCAGATGACATCAAACTGGTCATCACAACCAGACCAATCGGAACAATGTTTAAGTGGCACGTTTGAAGACTCTCCCACTGATTTCATCTAATGCACACATGTCTCGCACCGTCGGGAACTATACCGCTTATCTATATATTTAGCTATAACTTCTCCACTACAGTTCCCAAGCACTTGAGCAGTGATATCATTTACTGGAAAGTCCCAGCTCTTGCATTAACGCGACCTTAACCTCTGATTCAGTCCAGAACTTCATAATTAGGAATTTTAACTCTTTCAATTTCTCTGAGTAAGTCCACTACCAAGCCGCAAAAGCCAAACCCGACTTGAGCTACACAGAACTGTCGTAAGACCTACTCTGGAGTATTGTACCATTATTTACAGCCAATAAAGACAGAAAGATCACTCTGAGAAAAGTCCAATGATAATTTACTTAGATGATTTGAAGCGCTCTCCCCCTCTGGGTTAATTTGCTCGTCGTCCTCTTTGGTTGGACCCACTTTTACTGCGTCGACCAAAGACTATTATCGTCTTCAAAATCATAAATTATAGGCTTTTCACAGAAAACGCCGTCCCTGAATTGTAGAGAACCGCCAGCTATCCGACCAGTATTGGAGGCTACCTGCTATCCTCATCGACGGCAATCATAAATTCCCAACCAACCTTCTTCTTAATGAGATACCCTATGCTGTGGAACCAATTACCACTGCAGACACACGCGAGTGCAAATATTTCTACCTTCTGAACAAACCTAGAAATGTTTCGTTTAAAGCTGAATGTCTTATAGACGACTGACTGAATGCAACTTCCAGAAGCATTAATGAAATCGGACCTAACAGCATACGAACAACCAGAGGAGTACAGTAAGAATATTCTTACTTTCTCATAACCTACGCATGTGCCACCTACTCTTCCATAACAAACATTTGAGGCTCCCGCGTTTCTCTAAGAACTAAAACTGTACCCAGTGGCAAAAGCATCCCTACTGAATGAATGCACTTCAAGCGGTTGGGTCGCTGATCTATGAAATAAGTAATACCGTAAGTTCAAAGCAGAGGTTTGGAAAATTTACAACCTGAAAGCTTTTAAATGGGGTGTTACGGCATGGAATCCAAGACACTACGTCTGTGTACACATGATAATTCCCCACATAGGCTTATTAAACTTCTTCCCGGGAAACAAACATTTATGTTTAGAACGCATCAACAATCTAACGGGAAAGGCCGATCCAGTCCAAATAAAAAGTAGAATAACATATTATGTTTGGCATCTGAAGCCCACGAATAGATCTGTTGATTGAAAAGTCTACGATTCTCAGTATTTCTGCTACAGTCAATTTAGACAAAGTAATACAACCTTACCGAGTGCATACAACAGATATTAGGTGGAGTGCAAACATAGACTTCTACGAAAACAAATACCGAAGCCGTGTTGCCCGATAATGTTCTTAAATTCTCTTGTGAAAAACCTGCGGAGAGATTGGTGCTGTGTCGACTCACCATAGGCCGACATAAGCGGTTCAGATGCAGTGATTAAGTGTGATCTGAGACCCTTGCAAATGTCTTTCCTTGTATCTGCAACACGAAAGATAAATGCAGAGATTTTAGGTAATCAGGAATCGGGAATAAAGCCAAGGAAAGCATACGAAACCGATGACACCATCAGCTGCGTCTAGTTGGACCTTGGTAGCGCACACTAAGGTAGAGAATTAGAGCTCCTTTGCGCCTGATCCTAACACTGACCTACCACAAGCGCTCTGATCAGTGATGTCACCGGACCGAATTTCCCCTACTTAAGAGCTACACTAAGGTCCCAGAGTGAGAAACAAACATCTGTGAAGGGCCCGATTGCCAGGACGATGACCGGCAGAACAAAACAAGGCACATCGCCAAGTAAGCAAAGAACTGCTGCAAACGCAATACGGTCAACGTCTGATGCATCAACCAATAGAACAACCGAAACCCTGTGAAACATCCCCAAATCTATGAACATCAAATTCATATAATGCTTCTTCTGCAAAAACCCATCGCCGCCGAACCGTTACTACTTTTCCCAAAGTGAATAACTAGAACAGAGTATCTCTAGGACAATCCTGTGTATTGTCTTTCAGCCTACATCCGAAATACTGAAAAGTGACAGTTTCAGACATAGCTGACTAAAAGTGCCCTGTACCCCATCCAATGCACACAAAAACACTCATGTAACAAACGTTTTAGATAGCCATATTTAGGGGAAGCAGAGGGGTCTGACAGCCATTCCCAACACTGGTACATGCTCCACTCAGTATTCAAGTTGTCCAGATGTCAAGGATCGCTTAATACCGGGCCAACCACAGGTTTCATTCAATGCCACGACTAATTCCTTAACCCAATTTCTTCCAAATTTCGTAAGGGATAAATTGTCCCTAGGCCGGAGCTTACTAGCTGTGGACATGATTTCGTTTTCTTCATCTCCATACATGCCCTACCTGTCCACGGATATATGTCCGAATATTTTTGATAATCCCGAAACAGATATTGCTGTATTTCTGTTAGTCGAAAGAGATTAAACATTGTTATTAGTGGATACCCAACACTTTCCGCAAATAGCGAACTCATGGTAACATGTCATTTTTATATACCTCATTAGGGTCAAGTGATCATGTCACTATATTTTGTAACTATGTGGGTTACGCTGAACTGCCGGAGGAGCACGCAGCAATAACACATACTACCACACACTACAACATCCTGAATGATCTTGTTGCGATGACCAACTGGAATTATTGAAAAGTGACTCATTTGAAAGCGCAGGGATCTAGTTTTTTGGACGCTTCAGCAATGTAATCACAACTGCTTCAGAAACTATGAGGGTTCACCCCAACAATCCCTCGCCTTTCGTCAGAATCACAAGCAGCAAAAGTATGGCACTAAGGAATGCAGCTTGGAGCACTTACAGCGCTCGTGTTGTTCCTGAAACCTGAAGCGACTACCTGACTCAGCGCAACCATTTTAACATGCTTGTCCGTTAGGACAAACGGACTTACCAATAACATTTTGATTGTAAGTTTGCCAACCAAAATAGTTTCTATATGAGTAATTTAAAATCATCCGGGAAGTGAAGCACGGTACGCCATCACTCAACATGACTGTCGGAGTGACACAGAATGCCGAAGAGGCAGCCAACGCCCTACAGATGCTGTGTGCCCCACCCTACCAACGAGACGTCCGCCACTGGTACATACCTACATCCTTAGTCCCAGTGTCAGCACTTACTAACATCGCTTTTACTGCAGCATTTGTGTTGAAGAAACTGCTCTGATTACGCAGCTGCAGTTCTTCCGGAATCGTTGCCATTCACCCGAAGGCACTGAAAGTAACAGCAACAACGCTGTCCGAGCCATTAGCGCATTTCTTCCAAATGTGCTTGGATGCGTAAACTGTGCCTTCCATGTGGAAATATAGTCTGAACACGCCAATTTTTCAAAAGTGGCCGACGCTCAGAATCCGCAAACTATCGCCCAGTGGTCTTCTTCCCTGTACTCTAAGCGGTGATGTACACCACTATCGCTGAGGATTTAGACGACCAACTAGTACGTTACAACATTATAGCACATGAGCAGCACGGTTTCCGCCAACACTATTCATGTACAATCAACCTACTGATTGCACACAGTGGTTGGTCGGAAGCGGGAGGTAAAGGGACCGACGTCATTTAGTTCAATTTCTCCAAAGCCTTCGATCGCTTGGACCACCGAATGCTGCTGCACAGGCACGAAAGTTGCGGATCGGGTATTTCCTACAGAATCGACAACTGTAGGTTAGAGTTCGAAGTGCGCTCTCCTATCTGATACATGTCGAATGTGGAGTTCCAAAAGAATCAGTACCAGCGCCGCCTCTGTTTCGAGTGTTTGTCAACAGACGCGCTTGCTTGCCCCGGATTGATTGATTTGGCTGACGACAGTAAGACATGGCGGACGATCGCTGACCAAGGAAATCACGATGCATTTTAGTGAGACGTGGACTGGGCGTATGAGTGGTCACTCTATAATCTACATCAATATAATTCGTCCAAAAGTAAAGTGATTCACATCCGTCACCAACCGGACTTCACATATAACAATGGAGACCACGCCATGCAAGCATGCAACTAGGAGCGCGACCTCGGGGTACTAGTCCAGGCTGCACTTGGCTGCCCAGAGCAATCTGATAACACGTCAATGATATGAATCCAACACATTGGAATGCTGCGCAGGGCATTTGGACGGTTATGTCCTTCTGTATGTTCGCAGTTGCTTACCACCTACGTGTGGCCTCATGTGGAAGACGTAATCCAGGCCTCGCAGCCCTGGCACAAGCAAGACTTCGCAACGCTCGACACCCCACAGCGACGACCCACGAAGTACTTCAAAGGGTTGTTCAATGTTTCTTATCAAATTAGACTGATGACCCTAAAATTACACAGTTGCCGGTATCAGAGTCTACGTGGCGACCTTATTATAGCCCACCAGATTTCGAGGAACGCCAGCAACGTCTGCCGTCATCTACTAAATCGCAGTCACTATCCGAATTTGACCAAGCAATACAGTCGGCTTGAATGTCGACGGAACTTTTACTCTCTTCATGTGTGCCAGCCATAGAACGCCCTCCCAAATTACACTGTTTCCGTCCCCATTTTATCAGTGTTTAAAAAACGGCTTAACGTTGCACTAACCCACCTAGATTACCTGATATAACCTGTGTGCCTCGACAGACGACAAAATGTGACGAAAGTTGCACAACCAGAATTAACCTACACTACTGAGGTTGGCTCTTTCTGCATGCATCTGTGCGAACACTGCAGTGAGTCCACCAAGCCGATTTTCATTTAATTTGTTTGTTTTCTACTCACAGTACCGTGATTCTCACTTTGGCCATCCTGCGGGACTTGATCATTCTCTCCATTTTTGCCCGTAATATACCGTTGTTCCATTGCTCCGTAATTCGCCTTTCAGGAGCATTCTGCTACTCAATGCACTCTCCAGTAAAAACCAACTTTCCTTTCTACGCTCAATTATCTCACTTGCTGATGCACAAATCACGCTTGTGACAGAGGTGGTCAATGGAAGACATTCCTGAGTATAACTAACACGTAATGGGTTGTGATGCGTTTACCGGTTGTCTTAAGTTCAAGCTAAGAGGTGGTTGTGCAATGCAAGTACAAAACGCCTTGTGTATATTAACTGCCTATATTCCCTCGCATACCTGCTTTTGGATTATTCCTCTCTAGCTTCTCTCCATCTTCTCTCAGCCTTGTCACTGTACGCTCATTCGAACCGGATTTACCAGCCCTACAGTATGATCCATCATACGTGGAATTATCTTCTACGAAAAAAGTCCGTACCACCGCTAGCCGTTTTCACTGTCATGCGTCATTATGCCCAAGCCTATAACACAATCACGTTGAACCGATTGCCTTTATGTGTGACACTATGCGGTACAGACTTCTCGATGCAATCCGAAAAACTGGAGCTTATTCCAATTCGGTGTTTCCCAACGCAAATGTGAAAGAATTTGGGATCACGCAATTTTAAATATCGTAGCCTATGAGGTAGCTGAAAGATGCAAGTGTGCCAAATACGCTATTGCCCTCAACTTACCGGACAACATGAAGCTTACAAGTATTTGGAATGCAGTTGCAAAGGCCTACATCATCCCGATGAACGACGTTAATAGTAATAGAGTAGGGAAAAGTCTACAACATCCATGCGCAACACTTTTCCGATTCAGTAACCAAAATTTGGCTAACAAGTTAATTGCGAATCAAAAACCTGTGTGGTCTATTCCGAGATTAGACAAAGTAATTATTTATAAGGACAGAACCCCTTCTAACGCGAATTTCATCATGCTACATCTACATTGATAATTCACCAAAACGCAAGAGAAACAATTCCACTTATTCCTCACCGAAATCACTGGGAGGGAGAGTATCCGGTGCAGATTGCACTGGCCTGCTAGGCAGAACCGTTGATTTAGACCATTCCGCAGTCACCCAAATGCTATGGAGAGCGCATGTGAGAGCATTACCAGTACACAGGATACTGTCTCGTGCACGCTTACAGAGAAAGCCCCGTCGGTAATGTTACGGTCTGAAACTCGTCTATCCAGTAAATGTTTAGGTATTTATCTAAAAGCGACTGAGGGTACCAAATTGCTGCAAAACTATTTTCAATTGCTTCAGGGGAATAGAGGTCAGTGCGATTACTGCATCGAAAGGCGAACCCATATCAGGAAGCAAAATATCTAAAGACACGCCACCAGCTAGTGATAACAGCAGTCATTCGTAAAGCTTTTTATTCCCAGAAAAAGCCATAAAAGGGTTGGCGTAAAACCAACCAATCCTACTAGGGCTGAAAGTCCCATGTTATCTGTAAAACAAAACCTTAATATCTCAGAATACGCTTGCGGACTCATTGGTCATTAGGTGAGTAACTTCCGCCACGACAATAAATAGCACTCTTTCTTGTCCTTCTTTCTACTTGCCACCACCTCCTTGACCACCTTTAAATAACTGAACAACACTACCTCAAACGCATATGTTAAACTCTCTCAAACAACCCTATTTGTTTGGAATTGCCATACCCATAACGCCTCCCGCTTTACTAACAACAGATGCCGTAAATAAGAAGTCCAAATAGCGAAGAGATCTATTTTCGAGTATTCTCATAAGGCCATTACAGTAATATGAAAAGTAAGTAAGCAAAACAAGAAAAATCTAACTGCTTACTATCGGCTACGAGGCTTACCCTAAATGAAGCGATCTAGACATCGACCTGACTTACTGAATCCGTCCAAACTCTTGGCTTAGCTGTCCTCAGCGTAGCTGACAGCAGCTCACCGCTTTGTATGTATTTTCTTATTACTGAAATGGCCTGATGAGATTAATCGAAATGACATCTCTTCGCCGTTTTGACTTCTTATCTTAAAACGAGCAGTATTCGAATTGAAAATTTGCAATCAGTCCCAGCGGTTTCTGACTTCAACCAATATTTGAAGTTTAAAGTGAGGCTTGCGAATGCGAAGACTGAAATGCGGTTTATACGTCATTGTCTGGAGCTCAACTAGTTGCCGAAAACTTATTAAAAGTCACTCAGTAGGTCTCACGTGCGGCCGGCGACCAAAGCACTTAAAAGTCAAGTTTGCAATTTGATGAAATCTGTTCAGTCGCGAATCCCGGAGCTAGAACGGCAATGTTCTCGTTACGTCAGCTGTTGAAGACCTTGATACTATACAACGCGAATCATTCGAGCAATACGTTCAAGGAGTTTGTGAAAAGGCGAAAGTGCAAAAATACACTAAATTGTTAAAGAGTTTGCAACGGACGCAGCGGGAACAAAATTTCCGCAGCACCCGCAAAGATATGTCCACAACTTGTGCAGCGTACAACTTAATCAGTTACTTGAAGGATTTGGTGAGTAACATAAGTTTCGTAGAGGGTAGAAGTCATGATTAAACTCCACACGAACATCTGCCTCGCCGGGGTTCGGTTCCCCGTCGAGGCAGATTTTCGTGTGGAGTTTAATCGTGACTTCTACCCTCTACGAAAAGGAATCAGTTACAATGTGAGGCTTTGTCACTTGGATCGAAAGTTTGCTTTTCACAACCCGCCAATGGGCAAGTTCATGTCGAAACCTAATTCAAATACCTAACGCATCAACGAATTGAACTGACGCCCACTTCTTCTCATGCGAATGTTACCTTTAAAACCATATTGGTTCACCTCGCCCAAAATTACTTATGTTGTGAAACGAAAGTATCGGACATCTTGTCCAGGAAACATAGAGAGGCCGTCAAAGAACTGAGAGCGAATCCCGAACTGGTAGTTTCCAGATCAGACAAAGGTTCTTTTTGGGTATTAATGAATACGTCTGACTACCTTTCTAAGTTTCTAAGTATTTTGAAAGATCCGAGCAAATTTGCAGACGATGTAGTTCAAAAGCATAAAGCCGCTCAGGATGAGGCCAAGATCGTCAAACGGCTGAAGGAGTTAAGACAAGCGAATCCGATAACCGTCTCGTTACTTGACCGGTTAAATCTAGTAGGGTCGCATCCTCCTAGGCTATACGGACTTCCGCAAGTGCATAAACCAATGATACCTATACGCCCGATTATTGATATGTCCTATTCCGTCTTCCACTCCGTCACGAACTGGCTAGTGGAAGTATTGGAACCAGTGCGCAAGGAAGTTTCTATTCACTCACTAAAAGGCTCTTTTGAATTCGTGAAACACGTAGAGAACCTAAACGTGTGTGGCAAACTCATGCTTTCATTCGGTATTGAATCACTCTGTACCAACGTCCCACCACTAGAAACCGTCAATTTTCTTTGAGATTGTATTATCACCAAGAACATAGACCTGGGGATTAGGTCATGCACAATAAAGGAACTTATTTTACGATGCACACATAACATGCAATTCCTATTTCTTGGAATCTATTACAAGCAACTTGACGGTGTGGTGAAGGGATTCTCCTGGGACCGCTCCTTGCTGAAGTTTTCCAGGCGAAGATTGAACGGGGATATTTGCGACCGATTATCGCAACTTTTGCTTAGTATTTGCAATATGTACATGACACTTACATTATTCGTTATTCAAACAAAGACGATTCTCGTCTCTTAGCTCAATTCAACAGCGCACATCCGGCATTGCATTTCATTAACGAGATGGAAAGCGAGGGAAGACTGACTCTTTTGAATATGTTGCTGAAGCGACGGAACGACGGCTCTCTAGAAAGAAAGGTTTTCCGGAAGCCGAAATGGGCGGGCCAATAAACACATTTTAAGCTTTGTGCCTTTGTGATACCAACGGAGGTTTGTGCGTTGGTTACACCACCGTACTGCCAGAATCTTCAGCCCGGAGACGCTGGACGAAGGGAAACATCGTATCTTCAGGATATTGCAAGAAAATGAATACGGCTTTCAGTGTATTAGAAAGCAAGCAACGATTAGTCTGTGTTTCGAAAGCACCTTGACCGTACCAAATAATACTGTTCTTCTATAGGTGCCATTCAAAGGAGATATTACCTTGGACTTACTGCAAATGAGACTCTCAACCGCAGTGACCAAAGCCTACCCAGCCGCTTATCTACGTGTACTTACTCAGACCACACCCTTTGTTACCCAGCGTCTCAAAGACAGACTCCCAGTCTAGTCTTAATCATACGTCTTGTATCATTTTACTTGCACCTGTGGCTCAAGATACCTCGGGCACACAACCAGGCGTCTGTCAAAACGAGTAGCAGGGTACTGCCGAGGCTGGTTAAGAAGAGGCTTGGGTAGAAACCTAAACATTGCTATCATGGAATATCTGATCCAAAGCGGACACGAAATTCAAACATTGGATGCGTTTAAGAGCTTTTATTCTGCCTCACCACGCTATCCGAATGGCTCTCAGAAGGCTTCGCTTGCAGATAGCTGAAGCAGTTTCCATCAGAGTGACCCAGCCTGAGCTTTGTAAGCAGCAAGCCCTTGTACATGTGCTTCTCCTACCCCGGCTACGCGGCAGTTGCTCGACGTCGGACACTAACTGCTTACTATCGGCTGCGATGCGTACCATAAGCAGTGTACGATCGGCTGCAAGGCCTACCTTAAGAGAATCGACCTACGCATAGATCTGACTTACTGAATCCGTTTAAAGGCTTGGCTTAGCTGTCCTAAGCTTGGCTGACAGCAGCCTACCGCGTTGTATGTTTTTTTCTTATTACTGTAATGGCCTGATGAGAATAATCGAAATGACATCTCTTGATTATTTAAACTTCTTATCTTAACATAGGCATTATTCATGAACTGCCATAAATCTCACTGTGAAAGCGATATTGAGGATAACTCTGCAGTTAATATAGACTCTAATTCTATTAAGTATTTTGGCTTAAACCTGAGTCAGAATGCTTACCCAATGGTTTTACTTAACATAAGTTCACTTTTCAACAAGAGTTATTTACACCGAACCTTCATGTATCTAAATATACCTGATTCTATCCTGTTTACTGAAACTTGGTGTAGCACAACTGTGTCAAGTCAACTGATTTCGATTGACGGATATAAACTGATCAGAAGCGATGGTAAGAAAAGTAGGAGTGGAGGTTACATTATTTACTACTCACAAAACTTGTTTATTTCTGAGTACACACTTCCGCTTATCCCTTTTGATTCCGTCTGGTTAATTTTGTCGTTCGGTGGAAAACGATCTATTGTAGGTGGCAAATATCGCCCACCTGGTGCCAGCAAGTAGGCAGAGATCCAATTCATAATATTTTTAGCCACATTTCGGGACTTACTATGCAAAACGGGATCATTTGTGGTAACTTCAACTTGCCTGACTTATGTTGGTCCATATTAGTACTAACCGGGAAACACGCAAACTTTTTAACTTTCCTTATGACTGAAGAATGGACTCAGCATATTCTTTCACCTACAAGGGATAAAATTGTGTTGGACTTCGTTTTTAGGCCCTATTCCCATTTTCACTGAGGTACTGGGTGGCTTCCCAGGAATTAACCATAAATTAGTTGCCGGTAACATAGTGGTCGACTCCCACCGGTCCTTTCAAAATTGTACTCTTTCCTCCTGCAAAGTGTAAGCTGGGACTCGTTTCCCATTAGACTTCGGTCGCAAAATTGGGACGTTTTCTTTCTTCTCCACGAGCTTTAGGATGCAGCTGCTCTGTTTTATCACAACGTACAATATTGCTTGAAATTATTGACTATCAACGAAAAGAACTCATGTACTAGATCTTCGGTCAGCCCGACTGTAACCGAAAAAGATAGAAAACAATTACGCAAGTTAGCTGCAACGTATGAAAAAACTTGATTTCAAAGTGCTGTTGCGTCCGCAAAGGTTTGCAGTTGAAACGAATGTCAGGAATGCTACGCCTTTTAGACAAGAAGAGGGACGCATTTCGTACGGCAAAACAAAGCTAGTGAATTAAGTAACTTAGTGGAGAAGAGCAAAGTGAGACAAGCAGACGTAGCATCACTTATTATCACATCAGACGGCAGTGTTGTCGACACAACTACTGCTACGGCTAACTTCTTTAGTGCATACTTTGCTGAATCTTTCAACAATGAAAACGCTACTCTAGTACCTCCAATCTCATCTGTCACCCCAAAAACTATTTCAGTTGTTAACTTCAACATCGGAGTCATTAGAAGTTTGCTAACTTGCTTCGGCAATCTAATAACCCTGATCTTGATGGTATCTCTTTAGCCGTAATCAAGCGTGGTAGTGATAATATACCAGTACTATTACTGTACATTTTTCCCTGTCCTTACAGTCAGACCAGTATCCTGAGTGATGGAAGAAATCTGCTGTTATACCACGATATAAGTCCGGACCTAAAACAGATATCCGTAATTAACGACCCGTTAGTCACACCCCCATCTTATCATGATTGATGGAGAGAATTGTAAAGAAAATACTCAATTCTTTCCTCTTACCACACAGCCTTCCTTCACCTTCGCAGCATCGCTTGTTGAGGTCTCGTTTCTGGATAACATTCCAAGTTAATTTCTTAAGCACACCGGAGCGACTGACACTGGTCTTCAATGCATAGTCTTATATCTTGACATGCAGAAAGCGTTCGAGGGAGTCCCGCACAAGAGATTGGTATCAAAACTGGGAAGTTTTGGCATATCAAATCTGCCACTTACTTGGTTTAAATCCTTTCTGACTGGACGCTCCCAGACAGTTAATATAAATGGTTCATGTCTACGCCCCAACATGTTACGAGTGGCGTCGTCCAGTGCAGCGTTTTAGGTCCTCTTCGTTTCTTATTGCACATAAACCATCTTATACCTATTGTGCTCTTCAAAAGTTAACACCAAATTGTCATAGCAAATATTAAATGCGACCTGCTAGCCACAGAGGGCTAGACTGCAAAGTTCCAGATGCACTTCTCCACATTAAAATGCAATATCATGATTTAAGTATGCCATATTATGGAAGGATTGTTTCTACTTCATGGCGACCCCATTCCAGAGTGCCCTTCTGTCAGAGATTTAAGACTGAGGTATTCCAGCTCCCTACATTGCAGCGAACAAGTGAACTATATTGTTTCAAAACCTGTGCATGTATCGGGACATATTAGCCAGTTACTAATGCTGAAAGAGATAAGGCTCATGGCATATCAAATCAATGTAAAACACTTGTTAGAATAGTGTAGCGTTACGTTCAGCAGTTTAAATGCTTGTGATCTGAAGGCCAATAGAATATGTTTAACGTGCCTTCACTAAACGCCTCTTTAGTTGCACTACGCTTGTTCCCTATAAAGATGGCTGCGTAGAGTACATTTAAATCTTGGTTTCGTTTACAAACTTATGTGGTATAAGATGCATAGTGGACACCGTTCTATGCAGGTTCAGTTGGAAACCAGATAGGAAATCCGCGAGACCGAATATATGATTGCAATACCTCCATTCAAGTCCACATTCAAACAGAACTTTTATCTTATAAGGTTCAGCCTGATATGAAATAAGCTACTTAGTTGTATATGATGTAAAAAAGTTTGCACGTAATCAACAAGATGGTTAAGATTTTCCTGACACCAGCAAAAGGAAAACAGATAAGTTTGTAAATGAATGATGGTAGATTATTTGAAGAATGACCGGGTCATATTTGAAACAAAATGACCACGGTAGCAATTTGTTGAAGATGAATAGTTTGTCTTTGCGTTTTAGTTCCAATATCATTCGAAACCTGCACCATGTCAACTATCTTTATTCATCCGCACAACTCATATTTCGCTTTCATGTATTCACTGAGCGACATGCAACGGATATTTGTTTGTGATCAAAGTCTGAAATGAATAAACTGATCCTCCCAATTCCCGATGGTTTCAATTGTTCGTCTTTTGGGATAATGCAACCACTACTTCAGACATTATGAACTGCATTTGACTATCTTTATTGCTCGTTATCCCTTACAAAACCCTGGTTGGAATGCAACACATATTTCTATCGAAATCTCTGTACCATCCTCGTTATTCAGCAAGAATTCCCATGAACTTGTGATTAGCCTATCTGCAAAACGTAATTATTAGTATTATATATTTTAAGTCCTCAAACTTTACATTCTTCTTTATTTCGTTATTGACCACGAGTGGGCACATCTCTTAGGGTGACGGATTACAGCTTCCAAGCTAAAAATGTATACCCATGCAAGACATATTGCCACTGAGTCGCTGGCGTATAACAAAATCGTGCCATACTTGAATGTTCCGCATGTCGGAACGAGCCGAGGTTTTATCATAGATAATGCGTGTATAAAACAGCCCTTATAAAAAACAGTTGCTAAACAGTTGCTAGCTTACAAGCTATTTTGCCACACCGAGACACAGCTATTCGGAGCATATAAGTGAGGGAGAAACCCATCGCGGGAATATCCCGAATAGAAGCAGGTCCCGTCAGAACGGTTTCATGGTTGGCAACCTTACTTTACTTGAACTTTTGGCTAAATCTCCTTCTGTTATTGTTCCGATTTTCTAAATCCCTCGGACACCTTCACACTGCCAAGCACTTAAAAAACTATTTGGGATTCTCCAGACAAAATGTGCACAATTAACTATTGTATGCTATCTGGTTGTATAGTTTGATCAGGCCACTCATTTGGACTGTAGCTTGCACCGTCGAGGAATAAGCCTTTTATGAATTAAGTTAATTAGTTTATATTTTTGTTTGACAAATCAAGTAGTGTGTCTTACGGTTGTTCGATCCTCAAGGGTCAGTAAAAATCGACAATAAAAGTATGTGCATACTACAGTTTGTCCGTGAGCAGTGTTCTACCAAGTTTCGCGTTTCCAGACAAGGTCAAAACCAAATAGTCCATACCGAGGAGTCCGTGGCTAACATATATCGGAAAACCCATGCAGACTTCGCCAAAGTCGGGTTGTTCAACACCCTCACTCGTCCCATTCTTGAGTATTATAACTTCATCTACGGTTGCATATGTATGACTAGAAGGAAAGCCATAGGAAAATTACGGAGCACATTCACCGAAATTTGGCCCACCTACCCTAAACCACCGTGAACATTACAAGCAACTTCATATCTGACTGTGACGTCTGAAGCAAAACTTGTCGCTTCTACACAATGTGCTCTATCAGAAAACGTACTCTTACCTGCCTAACTTAGGGATGAAACGAGTACCGCCGAAGATTACGCACTAAAAACTATGGGCTAATCTTATCGAGAACTATACCATCATCATCAGATACACCCTATTAAGTGATAGCATCCCAACCACGAACAAGGCATGTGAAAACCCTACATCATTCCACACCAAACTCGATAGTTCCTTTGATCTGGAAGTAGTATACTGTATATGTCCTAATCCGAAAAGCACTTCATAAATATCTCAGAATGATGTAACAAACATCCAGAACCTAAAAGCGGGGCCGATTCACTCATGCAGGATCATGCTCATTTATATGTGTACAGATATGTGCTCATTTTAGGGAAAGTTTTTCGCACTTTAGTGCAATGTAAAACTGTTATTATAATCCTGACTATAGGTCAATCTTCCTGGATCGATATATTCGACATGGTGCTACACTACAAAAGTGAGTAATTATCATGTCAACCATAGACTAAAATGTGAAGCGGTTGACCATACGTTGCATGCCGAAAAATTTAAACGGCTCTTCTTTCCGAATACTTGGGGGATTCAGTAAACTAGCCAACTATAAGACAAGAAAGATGTCAGACATCCTTGAAGGTTCAAACAATAGATTTATGCTGGATATCAAGGATAATGATGACGTGTATTTAGCGATTTCGTAAAAATGGATTGTAGCCGCAGACAAATAAAGAATAGCTTTCCAGAAGCATATAACATTCATTACCGTTTTGCTTTGTTGACTCCATATTTCTTTTTTCTTTTGCAGGAAGATTATTTTGGATGCAAGGTTCTCGTTTCAGTGTCAGAGTAAAAAACAGCTCCTACTGATAGCAGTTCAAGCTAAATGCCACTAGGTATACACAGGCTATCTTATGTTCTCAGACAAGTAATTATGATCTCATCAAGTGCTTTATAGGCTGGTCATTTCGAAGTATACTTTGTATGAATGGATTGCGACACGCAATCTCATCATAGACCGTGCTTCACATCGAAGTGAATCTTGATAACTTCTAGCACTACCACCGTAGCTGATGAAGCAAACGGAAATCGGATGATGCCCGCCTAAACTCGCTACACTCCAGGACATGTTTCGACCTTGAACTCTGGACCATTGTGATGTTAGTTGTGACCGCTACCTTTAAGCCATTGGGCAACGATGAGTACAGCTTGGTACAACGAGTAACGGGTGACTGCAGAGTAATTTTGAAGTACAAGATGTGCTGCCTCTAACCTATTAGATCAGAAACAGTCAAAAGGTGTGATGAGACGCAATATTTTCGTGCGGACACCCCTCTATTTCCTTTTGCCCAATCAATTGATTGCTTGGTTAATTGGTTGCTGTCACGAAACATTTGACTTTGCTGGTACTTGGTGTTCCGAATTGCTGCCCATGCGGTGTTGCAGGTCACCTGAAATTTTGCACCATTTCTAAACTGAGGGACATGTTTTGGGGAAGTTTGCATGTCAAGGGGTTTAAAAACGAATGTTTTACAATCTAAACTTCCACAACCTCCAGTACGAAGATATGGGGCGTGCGCAAACAATGCTGTATGTGTGCTTTTGTGTGTTCAGCCAGTGTTGAAGAGGTTGCACATGGTCAGACAAGTGAACAAGGTAGTAAGAGGCTCACGCCGTGCCGCTTTTCAAGAAGTGAACCTTTCATCGCAGTAGTCTCCCGATTGCAGTAGAATTCTTTCGCAGTAAAACTGATACCAGCGAGTGGTTTAATTCACAGTTCAGTATATGAAAGGATGCAGATCAGTCCAAATAATTGTGCATCCCGGAGCCATGTACCAACTGTGCAAATATGCAACTTTCAACACCACTAACACAACCAAGCGTTAATAAGGAGAAAAATGAAGTACAACTGTCACATATACTAAAGTAATGCCAATAAAATCCAACCTGTTATGGCGACCACCTGTCCATGACAATCAGCCAAATACGTCCCTAAAATTTCCCCCTAGAAGTAATGTCCCTATGCACGAATCTGTCTGTGGCGACCGCCTGTCGAGGGCGACTACTTTTTGTCGGTCCCATGAGTGGTCGCCTAAGACAGGTTCAACTGTATAACAACCATATGCGACCTGAGGAACCACTTGAAGTCGCCATGTGCCCATTTCATAAACATATGCCTTTTACAGTTGGAAATCTACATGTGGTTATTCTGAATTCAGCACATATATTATAGACTATTTAGCTTCCTGTGGACCTTTGACCTTATATTCGGCACACGAAGCTTATTAAGACTTGTCGCTACTTTTACCGTCAAAGCTCGCAGAAAATTTTTACATTCGGTGACTGCACGCAAAACAACCTGTTTCTTTTCAATGTACCCAACCGTTTATAGGATCTTCAATAAACCCAGCTCTTATTGTCATGGGTAGTGCTGATTCAACAAATGAGCTTGGTGTGTTAACGATGAAAGCTTATCGCTTCTTAGACGCTTCAATTTTCTGTCCAAGGAGTCGAGTAAGAGCATAGCCGTGGACAACAGTAAGGCGTCCACGGTGCAGTATCCAAAACTGCCAACTCAGAAAGTGGAAGCCATTTTTCCACAGAACTTTATATTCATTTCTTTTAGCAAAGTTCTGTTAGGGAAAACGATGCCAGACTCGTTAACTCGAACAACACTCAGTGCTGAGCAAGCCACGTACTAGGTTGTTGAACAACCTGTGCCTGACGGACTCCTCAGTCTTAACTTTCGGTCTATTTCGGCTATACTCTGTGACCTTTCCTCGTAGTCCGCAAGATTGGCACTTTTTCGTCTCGGTTTGACAAGCCCTATCTACCGAAAGCATGCTAGACGGAGTAAGTACAACACAAGCTGTTTCGACCGAGATACACCAGTTCTGACAATTTTCCAGCATCTTCAGGTACACAATTTTGCGCTATTGCACTCACCTTGGAATTTGGCCCCCTTTGATAGAGGAGTCTCAGCTTTCCGTCGCGCACTCACCCGTCCCATACTATCACTGAGCGTAGCAGCTGCAGGTTTCTATTGTTATTCAATACAAATTCAGGCGAACATCAATGATCGCCACTGTGCATTCTAGTCCATACCAAGTATCAGTTGACATGCACGGAGGCGCCCTACACGACAGGCACATGCGAACTGCCTTACCTTTGATCATATGACGGACAAACGCAACGCCGTGTACCTAACGCGCAAGTCCTCTGATCATAAACTTACCCGCCGCCAACGGTCGATACTAAGCGGCGAGTCACTCTCAACTCGCAAGCCAGCCAGCAGCTTCTCGGCCACAATGTTCACAGCAAATGTGAAACCGAAAGTCTGCGGCGCAAACTTGTAAAAGGACAGTGAAAATAAGACTGACGTGTCCCCACTGTAGTAGTAATTGCCATCTGAACTGCACCAGAACATCCTTTAACTAAGAAAAGCGGGATAAAACTTTACTTGGCTTCCTTTAGTTCGGCTCCAAGTGCAAGACGGTTTCCACTGTAAAATGTGTGCTAGACTTATTGCACAAGTATGTTGGTCTGATAGCTGAATCTGAACTCCGTTTGAATACTAAAATTGCTTCGTTAGAGGCGACAATAGCAGAGCTAGCATTTTAACCATAATCTCCAATCCACAGCTTGAAACCAAGGAAAGCGCCAGACGTCCCCATGCTAGCCCAGTAACGGAAACCATGGAAATCGCGAACCGATCAGTCATCGCGAACGAGCCAAATATGTCGGGCTCCACAGCCACTAGTCTTTAGTCCAAAGTATCGAGTGATATAACCTCAGTAACGCCTACACTTCCGAGTGAACGACAGTCACCGAATCTTTCCACAGATCTACCACTGATGTAACTGAGGTCGCTCAATATATTGAAATTGCGATTCCAGTAGTTTTAGCCTCTGTAGCTACGACAGCTGTCAAGGACCAGATGCAAATTGCAGAGACCTCGCCAAAGTCATCCACTAATGCACTCTCCAAATCAACGCAGAGTAGTCGGAGCTACGGCTCCTCAGCACTCATTTGGGTGGCGCAGACGTTAACTGGATAGTTGCCATTTCACTAGAACATTGCTCATACCTTATCTAGTGGGGATTTATCAGTTTCCACAAAGTTGTTGCCATGTTCTTTGTTAGGCTAGTTTCATGATCAATAAGGCCGTTCGCCCATTTTTGAAAATGGATTTTGTGCTGCTGCGCGTATAACGCGAAGTTATTAGAATGCGTGTTGTTATTTAAGAAACCATTGTTCATATCGATAAACCCGTCTTCGACAATCCTAATACCATACTTTCAGGTTGTAAAATTGTACATTTTTTGCTATTGATATAAACTATTGTAAATTGGTCTCGCGTATACCAAACTAAGCTTGACTTGATTTGAGTTGAGTTGAGTATTCACCTTACTTTCCCGAGTCCAAGACAGACTCAAAGTCATTCAGCAGGATAACTTGGACTAGTAAATTTTCTTTTGGGAACAGATCGGAGTTGGAGTCAGGCCAACTAACCTAATGCGCATCATTAGATATCTAAACTCGATGCGTTACGCTGCGTCCCGGCTAATACTAGTAATGCTGGGATCAACAGATGACGTTGAGAAAATGATTTTGTCGGAGTACCGCTTGCGGACTGAAGACAGTGGGATATGTATATTTCCGCATGTTCCACGGAGCGAACGATAACCGGACAAACATAATTCAAGTGACTATCAATCAGACAGTAGCAGAAGAACCAATTTCGTTCATGACGTGGACGGGTTATCAGCATCTAACGACAAGGAGTTCCACGGTCACAACCTGGAAGAATGGTGATACATCCGTGAAACGATTTCTGTGCTGGTGACGTCATTTTTCAGTCGATACTATGGTTACCAAAGTAGCCACAATATAAAGGCAGAGGCCCGAGAGTCCTGACGGCGGTGAACTTACTGCGTAGCTGGCATAAACTTGTGAAAACAGTACCTTCGAAACTATACTTAAAAGCAACTATTAAAAGTTGCGGTTAATTGATGCCGTTGACGAAGCAGCAACACCCGGGACTCAGTACAACCACAACAGCAATTCAGGAAAGTAACTTCTCAGACCACTAGCCACTGAGAACGGATTACAACGGCATCGCGACTTGGCATTGTGCTGTTCATTAGTAAACCACAGTAAAACAATTATGTGACAGCTTTTCATCGGTCGCATACATCCACCCCATTCATGCAATCCTTCTCACGCACTTCTGACGACCAAGGGGCTATACTGTATGCACACTAATGCGCAAGACTTCCTAAGTAAACTTTTCGAACTGCGATTCCTTCGAGAGCAAAGACCTGTGACGTCACCCCTATAACGGAGCCATGTTTGCCCTCAGACGTATGTGACATCGAGATCGCGTTTCCAAGCGCGTCCGTTATTAGGCACCACTGACCAAGTGAAGGGAGTGGAGTGGCCCTGTACTTCTGCATTAACCTTCAAATTGAGTCAATAGAGGATCCAGTCAGCAAGGTGCAAGAACCCATTTAGTGCAGACTACACTTAAGATGCAACGACGGTTGGTTGGTGGTTGTCTTTTAACGCCCCCTATGGTGCGTGAGGCTGGTGGTGGCTTGATCCTGACAGATGGTCTACCCACTGCTGCTACTGTTGTGCCATGGGCTCATATCCTTGTGGCGACCGCTGGGTGGGAGTTGGGTTTCGCCCTTCTCCCTGCTAAGATCCAGTACACCAATCCGCACGAGTCTGTGAACTAACCATGACCCGCTGCCTTTCGGGTGTACATCGAATGCTTTGGTTGAGGACCCGAGTAATTCTCCTGTCCTCTGTGGGCGTCCTGTAATATCTTTGTCCATCCTCTTCGGAGGTTAGGAAGTGGTCGATGGCCCACTTTCCGTAAAACCTAGACATGGGAGACAGCAGGTCTACGGGTTATGAGCTCACAGCTCGATTGGCGTAGAGCACGAGCGCCAAGCATTGTCTCTGAAGGTGGGAAGGCACCTCCGTTTGTTCAATGGTTTTGCTACTGCCCGCCTCAAGCCAGGCAGCGTCTGGTGAAATTGGTGCAAATACGCCAGAACTCACCTGCGTCTGACCGTGGTCGTAGGAGTATCCTACTTCTGTCGAAAAACACATATGAATCGTTCCAGTACCTCAAAGACTGCGTGTGCCGGCCGTCAAGTAGATTCCAGCCTATCTCTGCAACCACATTCCCGAGCTGGATCTGCTCCCCACTGCTTTGTGGTTCAGGCTCTTGAGCCAAAGGCTCTGGATGGAGTCCTTCAAGTAAATCTCCTAAGCACAACCGCCACCTCAAGTGCGGTTACCCATCAATGCAAGCGTATGTTTGCGCGCAAAGCACTCAGCATCGAATGCTGGAAGGTGCGCACACTACTGGGCCGGAACTAGTGTCAGCGCCCCGAGCGACGCACTGCACTTGTGACGATGGAGCTGGCGGGCTACACCATCGATATTGCGGCGCTCAGTGAAACCCGGTTCGCTGAGCAAGGCAAGTTGTATAAAGCAGGTGCTGACTACGCGTTCTACTGGGTGGGTAACGCCACCTCAACACCACATGAACATGGTGTCGGATTTGTAATATTCGATCTCCTCCATGGCAAGCTCGTGGATGGACCAACAGGCATCAGCGCGAAGGGACTGACGACTTTCGCCCACGACTCGGAAGGGGTAAGGTGGTCACCGTTATATGCACGTACTGGTCGACCATGTGTTATCCGGATGACACTCGAGACCAATTCTACACTCAGCTATCCTCCGTGATGCCATCTGTGCCGAGGAGGGACCGGCCATTTCTGCTGGGTGCTTTCAATGCGCGCGTTGGGCTTGATGCATAGCTGTGGATAGATGTCATCGGTCCGCATAACATTGGTTTAGCGAATGCGAACGGTGACAGGCTGCTCTCACTTTGTGCCACTCAAGGCTTCATGATCATGGACACGGTTTGCACTGCGTGCATAATATAGCAACTTGGACGCACCCACGGAGTGGTCGCGCTCACTTGCTCGACCATGTCATCCTACCTCAGCGTGATATGCTTGAAGTGCGCATGACACGTGTACTGCGTGGAGCTGAGTGTGAGTGAGTGTGTAAGAGATCACAAATAACACGGACCAAATTGTACGTATATTTCGTAAATCTATGTATTGCACTCCCGCCGTGAAGCAGTGTAAATGTAACATTCTCTACCTCGGTATTGTGGCGAGACGTACTTAGGTGGGGAAGGCCATTGATACACGCCTGTGTGATGCGGAATGCATAGCCACAGTGGGCGACCATTGGCACCGCATTCGCAACCAGGTGACAGATGCTGCCGAGGAGACCATCAAGCGCGCAAACTTTAAGTGGCCTGATTGGTTTGATGACAACAATGCGGCGACTGGCGAATTGGTATCGCAGAAGAATGCAGCATTTGCTGCACATGTGGCAGACCCCAGTGACTTGGGGAAGAAGAGTCAGGTTGGCAAAATTCGTCGGCGACTGACCTGAGAGCTCCGTCGCATTAAAAATACATGGTGGATGGAGAAGGCGAAGCAGATGGAATGCTACGCCGAACGCCGCCAACACAAGGAATCCTTTGACTCCTTGAAGGCAGTGTATGTATCGTGATTGGAGCTCCTGAGGACGCTGATCGATGGTAGTTCAGGCGCTACCTGCACACAGACTGCAGACATAATGTAGATCGGGCAAAATCACTTTGACCGTCTACTGAACAACCGTTCAGAGGTCGACTGACTTACTTTGAACAGCCTGAAGCAGCACGATGTGAAGGTGAATCTGGCGGACACGGCGACACTGGATGAGACGCAGAGAGCACTTGCTCAGCTGCGAAACGGTAAGTGTGCCGGGGCCGACGGGATCCCGCCTGAAGTATTGAAACACGGCGGACCCGCGTTGGTGACTGCGCTGCATCACTTGGTGCAGCGCGTATGAATTGAAGAGTAGGTGCCTCCTGAGCTGAACGATGCGCTTGTGCTAGCACTGTACAAGGGCAAAGGGCGAAAGCAATTTTGCACGAATTATCGTGGCATCAACTTGCTGAGTTGTGTAGGCAAGGTGATTGCTCGAATTCTGCTTAACCGTTTCCTCAGTCAGGTTGTGGAACCTAACATGGCAGAGGAGTAGTGGGGATTCCGTTTGGGTCGCTGCACTAAGGATTTGGCGTTTGCGACTCGTCAATTGCAGGAGAATTGCAGAGAACGACGCCAGCCATTGTATTCGCTTTTGTTGATTTCACCAAGGCATTTGATACGGTGAATCGTGGGGCATTGTGGCTGGTGTTGGGTAAGTTTAGTTTCCCGAGTAAGTTTTAAGTTTAATTGAATGTCTGCACAGTGCTATGCGGGCCAGGATGCAGCTAAGTGCAGAGACCTCTGATGACTTAGCAGTTGTCACTGGTGTGAAGCAAGGCTGTGTCTTAGCCCCTGCGCTGTTTAATATATATCTTCATGCAATAATGTTCTGTGCTTTTGACGCGGCCTATGCTTACGGTGTTCTTGTGGAGCACCGTATTGATGGTGGGTTGCTGAACATCCATCGTTTCGGCGCGAGAACCCCAACTATCCGTATGTTGCTGTTCGCTGACTACTGTTCGTTGTTTGCACACAGCACAAATGAGTTGCAGCACATGGCTAGTGCTCTGGCTTCGACAGCGTCCAAATACCGGCTCACCATCAACACAAGCAAAACTGTCTGTATCTTCCAGCCCTCACCGGAGATGCAATCTTCACTATTGCCGCAAATAAGCACTGGTGCCGAAGCAGTGGAAACTGCCTCCCACTTCAACTACATTGGGAATGTGATGTCGATTGACCAGCAGCTACACAGTGAGCTACGTATCCGCGTCTCAAAGGCAGCAGCGACATTCTGGAAACTAGAGTACCGAGTATGGAATAACTATCGTCTCACCACAGACACGAAACTGATGGCCTACAAATCCATGGTGCCGTCCATTCTTCTATATGGCAGTGAAACGTGGACGATGTATCGGCGGGATGTGCGATATCTCGAGCGGTTCCATCAACAGTGTTCGTGATGGATTTTGCGTATAGGATAGGGCAATAGTGTTGCGGACACGGAAGTGTTGCATCGAAGTGGAATGCCTGCCGTGGACTTCATATTCTTGCTGTGAACCGTATGGATGCGATGCGGATACCGAAACAATTATAATATGTTCCGCTGAGTACTGGGAGGCGGCATGCGGGAAAACCGAAACTTCGTTACCAGGACATGATCAAATTGAGCCTCTCACGTTCTACTCTTGATTGTAGGTCATGGGAATCGAAGGCGGTTGATCAGCGTGCATGGCACCATCTGAACTCGAAGACAGTTGCCGAGGTGCAAGAGAACGCCCTCGTGCATGCAGAGAAGAAGCGGCAACTGCGGAAGCGGCGAGCGCCTGTGGGTTGTACTCCATCCACATCTAGCGCATAGTGCCGTACCACATGTGGTTACGAGTGCCTGAGCCAGGCAGGCCTAGTGAGCTATGAGTGAGGCCACTCGGGACCACTACCGAAGCGACGACGGGTCCTGCAGAGAACGTAGGCAGAACCGGCGCAGAGTTTGTAGGTACGCTGCATTCCATTTACTAACCGCGTACTTGCATGCTAAGTCTCTTAATTTAAGTTGGTGCGTTTGCAATTTGGCCCTAATGCTTTTCTTGTTCATATTAATCTCTATCTGTACTACCTGCTATAAACTTGCACACACCGCTGAAGCTAATTGTAGTTCATTGCGATAACCTTTTCGTGTTTGTGGCAATCACTTAAATTATATTTTCCGACCTCGAACTTATCGCGGATTCGTTCGTAATCAAGTTAATTTACACGCCCATTTAGTGAAGAGTTATGTCGCCGTATCTGTCTGCGTTAATAGATTTAGTTTATTTCATCTTGTCGTTTCAAGGGATTGGCTGTTGCTTGATATCCGCGGTGTGCATGCGCTTGATGTCCATGTTGGCTAGGTGCCTACCTGTTTACTACCCATTACCTCGTCCATACTGGCTCCAGGAGACAGTTGGTCGTTACTGTAGGAGACGGGATGCGCGGTCGTTGTGGCCGTGTTAAGATCAAAGAGAGGTTCCATGCACTCATTGTGGAGTGGACTACGGTCCAGCCACCGTCTTGTATGCGCTTGATTCCCAAGTACAGCGTGCTTGTGTTTGCCTGTGAAGGAGTGTGGGCCGGCTCCGCTGATGAAACCTAGATCCCATGCACATGCCTCCCGGTTTTATTGTTTCGGGTTTACACTGGATATGGGGTGTGGTTGGAGCTGTAGGTGGTGCAGCGCAAGCCACCCATGGTCCCTCTGTAGGCGCAGGCGTCCTGTGGCTTGCCACAGTGACAGGCAAATCCGAAACCGGATGCCGCCAACCATGTTCTACACGCGTGATGGAACTCCACCTAGCATTTGCATTGAGATTCGTAAGAAACCAGAGGTACAACCATATTCTTTTCACCGACGATCTAAATATCTAGGCTCTGGAATCACAAACCACTCCTGGAGAACAGTTCAAATCAGATTGGCAAGAGCCTGTAGCCAGTTTCCTTCTTTATGACTACTAAACACCCAGCAGATTCAGAGAGTCAGATATTCTAACTGTAGTAGACTGGATGGTAACCAACGAATAACTACTAATCGAGTGAGACTCGGTACTCCCCTTGGCCGCAGTGACCGGGCAACCTTGATATTCATGTACACCTACTATGCAGAATACCACAGAGAGAATAACCAAGCGATCCACTCCAAACACTCTAGGACACATTAGTTAGGCTAGATGGAAGGACAAACTGGAATTCCTTAGCTTAGGATACACCAACTATTGGCCGAGAAAGTTTCGTCAGCAAATTTAACACCTTAGTTGCTGATGCATCGGAAACTAAGGGTATCAGTTCCCACAGCATGGTCCCCTTTGTACAGAGTTAGGTGCAAAATTGCATGGCGAAACTTAACGCGGCATGGCAGGCCCACAACATGCTCGAACAGCTGGAGTACCTACGTCGTCCACCGTAACCATTGTGTTCAGTTAGTTTGCATATCAATAAGCTTTAATAGTAAGTTTTGTTTCGAATGATAAACTACTGTAAAGCCGTGTGAATAGACATCGAAAGAGCAAAAAGTGAGTCCCTCTTGTTATAACAGCGGATGGACCAACACGGACCGCCAAAGAAGCAGCGAATGCTCTGAAACGACAGTAGGCGTCAACTTTCAGTGTGTTCTGAGGTATCCTGACCCAATGAAATGCACAGTGTCACAACCAAAAATTATTCATGTCAACAACACGGCAGATGCTGTGGTGCGAAATCTGTTTTCTATGCGGCCACAACGCTCTCCGGAAATTGATACCATTAGCCCAAAGGGACTTGTCGTTGCAGCTAAGAAATTAGCTGGAAATTTGGCCTTATCCTTCCAGCAATATTTTGACTGGACACATGTTCTTACAGCATAGAAACATGGGGTAATAACTCCAGTTAACAAAGGAGGCAGTCACTCAGACCCAGCCAACTACCGTCCAGTGACACTGTCCAATTCTTTCAGAAGGCATGTAGGCTATTATTGCTAACGCTAATATCGTATCTTGACGAACTTGGCCACGTTGCGCAAGAGCAACATGGCTTCCGCCGGAAGCAATCGTACACTACCAATCTACTGATAGCACGAGGTAGTTAGACCGAAACGGTGGATGGTATAGGATTTGATGTTGCCCACCTTAACTTCTCCAAGACATTCAACAGGTTGAATCATAGCATTCTTTAAGCTAAGCTTCAGGGATAGGCATTGGTGATCTCCTCCTCGGATGTAGCAGCAACTTCCTCTTTCTCAAGCTTCTAGAAGTGAAAGTACGCGAATCCGTATAAAGTCCTATCCAAGTGAAATGCGGTATTGTTCCTGATTTTCTTTATCGATCTAGTGAGCGGCTTAAATTTTTCACACTGTTTACTTTATGTCGAGGACAACAAAGTTTGGCGGCCGATCAAAGCTACAGACGGCCGCATACAGCTACAAAACAACCCCGATGAGATTCATGGATGATCAATCCACAATCGTCTTCAATGCAACCTGACTGAATATCAATTACTCCATCCACGACACCTTCACACCTATATGCTGGACGATCATGACCTCCAGCACTGTTCTCATGAAAAGAATCTCGGTGTATAAATCCAAGAAGATCTGTGCTGCCAGGAGCAACCTGCGCTAGCATCAAGAAAGGGCAACCAAACACTCGGGGCTGTTAAAGAGAGCTTTGGTCACTTTGACTCAGGCACATATCCCCAGCTGTTTTCAACATACATACGCCCGCACGTAGAACATGCAATTCAAAACATGGCAGCCAGGGCTGAAGCGGGATCTCATGGTTTGGGAAATTCCGCAAAGTCTGACCACCACAAACGGCAAAGGGCGATATCACTAACCTTACGAACAGCACCTGAGTATTTTAGGAGTCTTCAGGTGACGCTATCGGCGTTCACATGGTGGTCTTATCATGGTTTACCAAATGTTAACCAACTCCAACCAGTTTTTCTATCACCTGTTAAAGCTCAGCCATAACAACAGACTGTGAGGCCACTTCCTCAAACCGGCAGAAGCATACACCCGGCTGAATTGTAGACGAGATTTCTTCTCAATACTTATTTGCCACATATGGATATCGCTCCCGGAATCTGTTCTCTCAGTTTGTTCATTAAGTGTTTCCAAACACCATGTCGACAATGCGCCGGTCGCCTTACATCACTTCATAAAACACACATGAACGGTACGCACATTCAGAGCACAAAACCGCATCAACCCACACCCGTTTCGCTGGGACAACCAACCGCAATGACATCAAAAGTTTTATAAAACCGTATGAGAACGATCCAGACGGACATAATTTAGCTCGGCAAGTTCACTTTTTCGGTTGTTCTCTGCTTATGGTTATTTTTCCTTTCCATTTAAAAACCCATACTCAACATCCTGAAAACACATGTTACAACTGGGCTTTTTATCTGTAATACACCATTGGCCATTGATCATCCTCAAAGTTAAACCTGGAGACCAACTTTCCCAGCAATGGCCATTTGATTTTATATCCTAATTTCGGGGCAAATCGCGTAAACAGACCAAGATGGAATGACGTTCGTTCTGCAGCTTTCGAAACCATCTAAGTTTCGCGTAGTAAAGCTGCTGAAATCTCTGTTCTGCGTCGCATGCTGGATGTCATTATGAGTGTGGTGAACGAAACAAATATTTAGATTATTCATGTTTTTGGGCTCCTATACGATACCCCTTCACATAAGTAACTGGTTATGTTGGCGAGTTTTGGCTGGTATTATTGGTCCAAACCCAATCGGCTTGGCGTGTCAGGGGCATTGGTCATGTCATCTGAATTCACTTGGGACATTGACGTAGCAATTTTGTCTGTCGACAAGATCCTGCACCTAGCTGGCCCTGCTTAATTGGAACAAGGAATCTGACCTAATGATGTTCCCCTATCGTTACAGCACCATGGCTGGGACTCATTGGGGACTCTTCCAGCTGCAACATTAGCATCTGTTTGACAATTTGAAGAACTGACCTCTGATCGGTGGTTGCCAGCGGTTGTTGCCATTTCCAAGACAAGGCACGAAACATCTCGCGAAAATCATCGTGGTGTCAGGCTGATGCAATTACATTCAAACGACTGGCTTGTACCTATCTGACGGCTGAGTGGTCATGGTAACAGACAAATCAGTTACCGTCAGGTTAACTTCCACTCAGATAGATGGTGCATTATCCGCATTTTGACTCTTCGATGGGTTTCTCGACAAGTCAGATATCCCGGACTTGATAAACGCCACCCATTGAATTTAACTTACTTGGTTCGTCAGTGTTGGCCCTTGAAGGAACTAACGTAGAGTTTCTCTCTGTTCCGAGATCTGTACATCACGACTGCCGGGTTACGGGGAAACTCTACCCTGCGTTCACTCCGACAAGTGGAGTGTATTAATTCTGTCCTATCGCAGTTATCATGAATAATTCTTCTCAGCTTCCTTACACTATTCTAAAGCCAAAAACTGCCTTTGATAACGAATTACCAAGTCTAGGGCAAGTGAACGATGTGGTCATCATAGGGCCGAACACATGTACTATGAAAACACTGATGGATCCGTCGGTGTTTGGCTAGACACGATTTGGAATACGCTTTGCAACCCATATTGCAAATTACTTTACAGGATTTGGACGACTCACTACAAATCCCCCTTATCAACAAGCAAATTTTCAGAGTTGGGTCAGTTTACTCAGCCAGGTAGCTGTATCATATCTGTCGGCCGAATTACGGAAGGAATGATTGCAGTTTGCTATGGCTCACGTGGCATTTCAAAGCCTTAGCTATCCATAGCTATGGGACGATGCAAGCGTGTCGGTTAACTCCTTAGGTCCTGGCGGTACTTATAAGTACCACCTTGGCTAAACTGTACTACTGTTTCAGCGCAATCCTCCTTCCTGCCAGTACTCGCGGAGATACGTGCAATAGCCTTCTGTCAACAAGTAAGTAAGGGTCGGAACTCCGATACTTTGCTCTACAGTGTGTGGAGTGACATTTTGTGATTTATGTCGAGCTATAGGTATATTAATTCAGGACTCAAAGGGTTAAGGAAATCGTTTGCAGCACTGTGGTGTAACCAGTGTTACTGTATACACGGGATACCTCGATGGTGCATTCTGGGGACTGTAAGACACTGACCTTGTTTGATCATCCATGTATGCTGAGTATTGCTCATTGTCTGGCTGAAAGGCCTAGTCAGTAATGCTAAGTTTATCCCATAGTATTTGGTTAGAGGCTCGCTGATACTGCATTGAACTGTCTGCCCACCCCGATTCGTCTTTATTTGCTCAGCTGTGCTATGCATACATGAAAGCTGACTGGTTCGGTTGGCACTTTTAGGGAATGCATCGCGTGACCGTGTGAGAATCGAAGTTGCCAACTAGTGATATGGAAGAAGAGCAGGAGAAAGCTCACCGGATCGTTGGGGGGTGGGGTTGAACTTTGGCATCTTCAAAATTGCAATCCTTGGGATCGTACACATTAGTGGTTGGGTTCTCCATCGGATATTGAGCGTTCCCGATGCTGATGTGGCTCTTGCAGTGGTTTCTTAATTGCTGACTGTCAATTGTCCTGTCAGCAGCTTTTATTTTTTACTTCATTATCTCGAATTGGGATTTTTTTGGGTAGGCGAATAAAGGCGACTGGACCCACCGCACCTCAATGCACTGATCATAGTTGACAAGATCAGCTGAACTGGCGAATCTCTTGTGCCATTCTGTTGAGCGATACTTAAACAGAGGTAGCAGAAAACGCCACCACTAACTTCGTAGAACATTTAGTTTTCAAGTAACTGAGTCTGCATGGGACGGCTAGGGATTATCCGCGGTCAAAGAAATCTTGGTAAGACAAGTTACATGAATGGTGGAAGGTGGCTTAGATCTTGTTGTTTGGTACCGAGTAAAAACATGTTAAGGAAAGGATTGGATCAACAACTGTAACGAATTATCTCCACACTCGCCAAATGCGCCATGGTCATCAAGACTAAAATAAAGCCAACTAACCCTACGTCATCACTGCACCATCGACTGCGTAGTGGATGATAGGAACGGCAGGTGTAAATTTGATACATTTTGAAAAATATAAGGAGATCAAAATTTGCAAGTTGTGGAACTTCATCTAAATGGAGACAGAATCAATTTCCTGTAAAATACCCGGATATATGAAATGGCCAGTCTGCTGACATTGCAGCTTGTCAATCACTGTATTAAGTAATTTCTGTTTGGATCAGGCAGAAGTGAATGGATCGAAAACGACCAACTCAAGCTAACTACGCATTCCTGAGTTGATGTACGGAATTCGTATTTGGTCGAACCGACAGATAATGAACTTGAAAGCACATGACTGTATCGGCTGGGTAAGGCCCACAAGAACTATACAAAAACAAACACAGTTATTTCAACAATACCTCGGCAAATCCTGAAACCACAATTTGGAGAGAAAGTCTGACTTTCCCAAGCCCACACAACTGGTGTCGAATCTGATGCCCAAAAGCCGAGCCGCGATTCAGACCTGAGAGTACAGACAGAAAGTAAGACCAGAGCCTGAGAGTTAGACACGCCGACAGCCGAGAAACCCAAATGTGTGAACGGCCATACTCTACCGACCCCGGTGACTTCTACACCGGTAACAGGCGCTATTCCTAAAGAAGAGTTCATGCTGCATGCTTCAGCAAACCTCCGCGGTATATCCACTGCCGCTGAAGGACGGGAAACCTACGCCACCTACATGTCAGAAGCACAGTCTGTGGTGGCAATAACAACCGTCAAAATAGGAACAATTAATGTTATCAATAGTACTGGGGGGACCTCGGATTTCATGTCATCCCACCAGAGAAAACAGCAACGCACTTCTCCAAAAAGGACAACGCCAAACTTTTAGATGCTCCAATGCGTAAAAAATCTGAGGCAAACTCGGAGTAACAAAAACTGTTAGACGACCAGAAACAGTGAGATTCTATGTGTCAACTAATAGGGATTCAAGCTAGACAGGCCAGTAAGATGTGCCAAGTACGGCATCCAAACTCGATACACTACGGTGAACCACGGTTACTCCAACTAACACTTCGTTCAGGCGATGATGCAGATACCGTTCTCTTGTCCGATCTACCCCATGCACTTTTTGCATTTTTGTTGTGGGGGGGGGGGGACGAATGTCATAAGCGAAACGAAAAACCAGATGACGCCAGCAAACGAAATGAGGTAAAGTCAATCCTTATCCAAGGTGTCTGCGAGCATCAAACAAAAGCGGGTTAGAGGTTAACGCGCATGACTAGGATGCATGGCGCTTCAGCCGTGAAGTGCAACTCTCGAAAACATGATCGCCACTTCGACCTCAAGGCTACAAATAACATCCAAATCCAAGGGATCTAGCTCACGAACGGTGAAAAGCACAGTGCCATCCAAACCAGTGACAGAAAAGGTATTGGAACTGTAACACAAATTGCACGGAAAGCTGCTATCCGAGGCAGATATGAAAGTGATTGGCAAAGTGGTGTTAAGACTAAACAAGCGGATTACGTGTGTGAATTCGTCAGCATGCAGCTTATAATCGGGACATAGTTAGCAGCACCCGGCAACCAAAGAAGAGCCAGGTTATCATCCAGGGGATTACACTGCGCCCTTTAGAAAACAAACTGAAATATCTTTGTGGCGCGTGGCACCGATAAAACAGGAATACGACTGTTAGCTGAAGCCACCTGAGTCGGCAGAAATTCGCAACTGAAGTCTTTACCTTCTAACAGAATCGTATCATACGTGGCCCTCACTTGTATAACAACAAACAGAATTTTCTCATTAAGCCAGCCGAACTTCGAAATCGTCAGGTTTCAACCTGAGCGTGAAAACGAAAAGTGACTGCACACTGAGATTATTGATGGTATCATTGTTTTAATAGACATGTCTCACCTACGAAAAGTTTGACCCAGTAGACGAGGCCGGGTACTCTTATACTCTCACTCTGTTACCTTTCGATATTATCTAGGAAACAGAAGCGCAAGTTGTCAATATCTATCTACTAATAATAACAATAATAACAACGTATATTTCTCGTGATACCGAGTAACCTTGCCCACAAAGGAACAGGTCGTATTTACATGTATAACATGCGGACGCATGGAGGCCTGTCAGTGGTTGGGGTTTATGCAGAAATGCAATAGGTACGTTTTTGGAAAATTTTCACCGTCGTTTCCCACCAGTACACGGGGATTCCCATCTGTTTGGTTCCGGCACAGATCGGGATTGCCATGAAAGCGGCGATTTCATGGAAGGATAAAGAACATACAAGCGGACGAAGCACTTGTAGCAACCAACCAAAAGCAGACGAGCAGAGGAGCATAACAGTCTAGAGTAATAATGCAGATCAATTTATTTGTGAATAGCAACAATTACACTTGGTGCAACCTTACGCAGAAGCGAAAAGAAATATAAAGCTAGGTGTAATACATCAATGTAGCTCCGTATGAGTCTTCAGATCTTCGGGTGTGTTAGCCGAGTAGTGTAAGGTGTGGTTCACATAGAGGGGAGTTAAGACAGTGAGGTGACCGGACATTCCTAAATCTACATATCCGATTGAACTGATCAAGCAAGATGTGACGTGTGCTACGGAGTTGTTGTTGTGACGCTAGGTGAGCTCAGTGGTTTCCTCTCAGCGTTCACTTGTAAGTGGAGATTTGTGGCTTACGTGGTCATTCAACGGAAGAGATGGAAAAGTAAATTAGCAACTAAACGTTTGTTCCATGCAATGCTTGACACACCCATCAAGAGATGATCAGCAAAAGACGACCATATAAAATATACCGAACACGATTGTCTGCATAGAGGTAAAAGATAAGGCAATGAGATAAAATCAATAAAGTAGTCTAAAGACTTGAATAGTGCGTGATATAGATAAGAAAATAGGAAGGTATAAATGAAAGAAGCAGGAACGAGAGCCACAAGATATTAAAGGCAAAGGGGGAAGTATAGTTGGAAAGATCAATCGAAGTAATACTGTCGTCCGTGGAAATGTCTCCTCGGGACCTACTTCATTGCGGGGTAGTCCCTCGAGAACTTTCCCCTGCACCTTCACACCCAACCTGGTCGTGTGTCAGTGTGGGTTAAAAGCAGCCTAGCTACCGCCGAATTTATATTTCATTCGCGCTTCTTTTTCGTACGTTTGCCACTCCAGCCGGTTAGCTCGTTGGTAATTTATATATTTTTGTCTACCCATGATGACCAACTTCCGCGAAGTTGGCAACTAATCTTACTAGGTACGAATACACGAGTTCTGTTTTTGTCAAGTTTAACAAGTTTTATATTCATTAGGGGGCGTTGGCTATTCGCCTTGTGTGGGTAAACCTATTGCTTGGAATGTAACAATGGTATATTATGGGCAAAAATGCGGATGATTGGCAAGTCACGTAGGATGGCCAAAAAGAGAACCACAACATGGTGAATAGAAAAACAAAGGGATAAAATAAATCTCGTTTTGGTGGACTCACCACAGTGTTAATACAGTGACACGTAAAATGAGCCAACCACAGTTGTGTAGATTAATTCTGGTTGTGCATTTTTCGTCGCATTATATCGTCTGTCGAGACGCACAAGTCATATGTCGTAGTGTACGTGGGTTACGGCAACATCAAAGCGCTTTTTCAACACAGGTAAAGTGGGGGCGGAAACAACGTAATTTGGGAGGGCGTTTCAATGCTGACACACACGAAGAGAGTAAAAGTTCCGTCGATGTTCTAGCCGATTGTAGTTCGTGGCTAAGTTGATCCAATAGCCCCTCAACTTCGTGGTGTGGCTCATTTGTACTAAGCAGCGGAAGACGTGGTTGGACTTCCTTAGAATCTGGTAGACCATAATATGGTCGTCACATAGGCGCCGGTACCAGCCACTGTGTAATTTTGGCGTTCTCAGTCTAAGTTGAGAAGGAAGATTGAACAACTCTTTGACGTGCTTCGTGGTTCGTCGCTGTGGAATCTCGAGCGCTGCAAGGTCTTGTTTGTGCCAGGGCTACCACACAGTTGGATCGCGCATTCCACATGAGGCTGCACGTAGGTGTTAAGCAACTGCGAACAGACAGAGGGATCAAACCGCCCAAATGCCCTCCGCAGCACGCCAACCTGTTGGTTCCCGGACTTTGACACCTTATCAGATTGTTCTGAGCATCCCAGATCAGCCTGAACTAGTACCCCAATGTCGCGCTTCATGGTGACTGGTTGCAGAACATGATCTCCAAGTTTGTGATATTCAGCTTTTGGCGGATTTGAACCACCTTATACTTTCCCGAATTAAATTGGAGCAGATTGTGCAGTGACCACCCATACGCTCTGTCAAGGTCTCGCTGAAGTGCATCGTGATCTGCTAGGTCGGTGATCGTCCACCACATGTTAACATCGTCAGCAAATAGCAAGAAATTCGAAGTAATCAAAAGCGTAGGCTTGTTATTGAACTCGAGACACAGACGTGGCCCCAGAACTGATCCTTGTGGAACTCCACATTCCACATAAATCGGATCGTACAGCGCATTTCGAACTCTGACCTGCAGTTGCCGATCCTGCATGAAATGCCTGATCTACCCAAGGACTGGATCACCAACTCCATAGCTTTCGAGCCTGTGAAGCAGAATGTGGTGGTCCAGTCGGTCGAAGGCTTTGGAGAAGTCGCGGTAAATGACGTCTGTCCCACTGCCTGCATCGGCCGCTTCCGTCCAACTACTGCTTGCAATCAGAAGGTTGGTAGTGCATTAACGGTGCTGGCGAAAATCTTTTTGCTCGGGTGCTATGATGTTGTGGCATAATTGATGGTCAGCAATGACGTCAGCGATGACTGCCTCCCTCACCTTTGAGACCCAGAGCGATAGTTGGCGGGTTCTCAGCGATTACCGCCTTTGAAAATTGGAGCGATTGATCCATGTTTTCACATGTTAAGCACAATTTGTTTATCCATGCAAGTTTGGAAGAAGGGTGATAAACGCCCGGCAGACGTTGTTGCTGCTACGTTCAGTGCTCTCGGGTAAATTTAATCCATTCAGGAAGAGCTGTAGATGCGTATTGAGACGAGTTTCTTCAATACGGCTGTGATAGTAAAATTGTTGTTAGTGAGGGCTGAAGTTGGGATGGGGATGTGGGTATGTTGGGACATACTGCATTCCTAAGGCGTTGGCTGCCTCTTCGGCACTCTGTACCACTCCGACTGGGGTGCTAAATGGCGAGATACCTAGATTCACTTTCAAGGTGGTGTTAACATGCTTGTATAGTAGCTTTTGTTGTTGGCAAATTTAAAGGCCAAATGTTGTTGGTAAGTCAATTTGTCCACACGGACAACCATGTTACAGTGATTGCGCTGGGTCACGGAATTGCTCCAGGTTTCGGAACAAGGACCAGCTATATAAGAGTTCCATGCTGCGTTATTTATTTACATGCACTTGCAAGTTCCACTTTTGATGTAAGACGAAGGCTTGGTGGAGCGAAACCTCTTGGTTTCCGAAGCAGTTGCGATTACATTGCTGAAGCGTCCAACAAACTGAATCCAGGCGCTATTAGGTGAGCCACCTTTTAGGAAATCCCTATTGGTCGTCTCAACTAAGTTGTTCCAGGTTTTGTAATGTGTGATAATACACGTTAGTTCTGTGTGTTCCTCAGAATATTCAGCGTAACACACAGTTCTAAAGTTTGGAGACATGGTCGGTTAACCCCAGTGGGGTGTCTATAAATGGCCTGTCAATCATACGTTTCGCAATTATAAGTACGAGTTCAAGTAGGCATGGTTTGTTATCAGCTCTGTACCTGGTAGGTGAGTTGATATGATTGTAGAGCGGGATACTTGTGATAAGGTCTTGCAGTTCGGCTTTGTTTATTTCCCTAGGGAATGTCCAGCTTTCCAAGTCGTGTACATTGAAATCGCCGCAAATAAGAACTTGGCTGCAAGTAGGGAGTGAGCATTTCGTCAGTGATGATATTAGGTAAGAATACATCTCTGAAGTTGACCATGGAGAGAGATGTACGACTGCCACGAAGCAGTTGTTTTTGTGTCTGAGACACAAACGGCACCATAGCGAATAGGTGTTCTGCGTGTCCTGTGGTGTTCTTCGGATCATCTAGTGGTACGTATTGTAATTCGTTACAATAGTATAGGGTAGCACCACCTCCTCTGTTGGGACGAATGTGTCGGAAAAAGGACGTACCCATAATCGCGATCTCTTCATCTGTAAGCTCTGAGTGCAACCAAGTCTAGGTTATGGAGATGAGATTTCAAGCGTTTTCATCTGGTGCAACCGAACTTTCACGATTTTGCTGAGGAGGCCTTGGGCAATTGTGTATAAGCAGTAAAGTGTTTCGGTTCTCAGCAACGATCCGAGGCACTTGTGGTTTAGACTATAGGTTGTACCGACCGTTATATGGTCGTCTGCTGGCCGCTTTTCGTGGTATTATCGGGGATTCGCTTGGAATTGGGTTTGGTGGCACTGTGATTAGCACCTGTGTCAACTCAGTTTGCACAATGCATGGGGAGTGGCTGCAGGATGGCAAAGAAAGGTCATCACTTCCTTCAGACTTGCTTCCGGTGTACATTTGGGATAAGGTTACCAATTCGTTTGTATGGTGTGGTTGTGCTTTAAGTCGGGGGAGAGTTTTGCGCGTCGCTTTAAACCGGAGCTCGGTTGGTAGTCTGTTCCGAAGTGAATGCCAGCCTTCCAGTAGCGTAAGTGCCATCAGCCTAGTATGTAATACAACCTTAATTATCCTTGGGCCGCACCCGTTGTAGCTTTCTGATCTTGGCCGTCACGAGATAGAAGTAGAAGCAACGTCATTCAAGAGAAGCGTTCTACGAAAATAGCGCTGCTGCTCCTGGTCGTGTGCTTTTGCTTCGAATTCATCGTACTCTTGAGACCGGGGGACGCCGTAGACAAAAACGACTCTGGCTGCGGCGTTAAGCCGGAACTCTTCTAAGGTCGGCCTAGCTCGCTTGCGCTCGCCCCATAGAGGGTCTGGAAAAGCGCGGACCAAAGCGGCTTCATTCTGGTGGCGAACAGAAACTGCAACAATGCTGCCACCACGTTGACAGAGTTTAGCACAACCCGAAGAAGCCTCGCTTCGCCATACTGCTTGGAATTCGGGTGGCGGGTGATCCTCGTCAATTTGGTGGGTTTAGTCAGAATACCGAGGAGGCTGCCTATAGTATTCCATTGGTTCACATAATCTGCATGTTTCCCCTTCAAAGAATGTGTTGGTGACTCAGCAACGTTGATACATATTATAGATAGGATATCCAGTTGTTTCTGAGTCACTTGCTTGGGAGTGTGGACCGTAGTTGGGAGACCCAGCGATTTGCTGTGTATCCGTGCAGCGTTACCTTTCACGTTAGTTATAGGTGTGGTTATCGGAACAGCAGCGTCTAAGTTTTGAGTGCATTTTGGTGCATTATCGGCCAGGGTGCCACAGGTATTTGTAGGTTTCCTGGGTTTCGGAGAGGTATGGGTGGGAGGAAATGGGTTTGGGGGAAATCGTTGCATATGGGCTGGGGGTTAGATGTTTGGGAACGCTTGGGCACTTTAGATTATTTGCAGTGTCTGCAGGAGCAACTTTATTAGTGTAACATTCGGTGTCGTTGTGTTAGCTTGCAGTGGCGTTAGGGCCTGTGTCATACATTCTGCTATGCTTGTTCCTACCGAAGCTATTTTGTTGCCCAGCATCTGCTTCACGTAATTAGGCCTTTTTTACTCCTGGGACAGTGCATTTACAAGTTTAACTAGTGGGGCAGTATTACTCTTCGCACAGAACCAAAATGAGTCAGGTCTGCTGCCTATCAGCCTGCACTCGCTTGGTTTGATTTTCCCGCATTTTGCATGAACGTAAGTTGAGCAATTTCCACTGGAAACCCCTATTTGGACCAAGTTATTGCACGTTCCACAGGCGCCTTTAAGTATCGCTGCTCAGTTAGTAGCGCTCATAAGGGCACGTGAACGTGTGATGGTTAGTCCTACCTAGGTCGCTGGATTGTTTGATCCGGCATCTTGGTCAGCCCGCCGAGACAGCTGGCTGTCTCAATGCCTCTCGCTCTCTTATCTTTGCGCGCAGACAGCCGGATTCAGCGGTACGAACACAGGCACCCGAAGGCACCGCGTGTATTTTTGGGGTCGCTTTACACGATAATGCAAGTAAAGAGTTAGCAATCCTCCCTAATTGTCGCGGACGCGATGTTTAGTGGGTGAATGACACCAAATGACCCTTAACTTTGTTATACTGCCGGGATGGTTACAAAGTCGTTTGAGAGTCCACAGCTTCTACTACAGAATGCGACTAAAATTATTCCCGAAGAGCTCGGCAGTGACGTGATTTTACTAGCAGAACTCAATGAAGAATGTGCCGAAACTGAGAAGGAGAGTGACACTTTCATTCACACAAGTTAGCTCAAGAGATGGAAAGCACTGAGTAGCGCTCCTCAAACTGATTCGAAAGAGTGCACGCACAAGAATATGTGGGGAACCAGAATGACCACAGCGAGTGAAGCGAAAGCCGAGACAAAGTGCGGCCGTATGGCGGTTAGATCGACCGGAGGCAGCTGCAGGCAATCACATCAAGCGATCAGCCCAGCCAAGATCGAAAAAAAGAAACAAGCATAAGAATATAATGGAATAAGGTAAATAGATTAAAAATAGCAATTAAATAATTAAACAGATACCTTGTCTTACGATAGTGCAGGACGTCCACCTGTTGTTTGGTGTGATAAATGTTCACAGTAGTTGGGAAAATCGTTTTCAAGATATTAATAGATTTGCTACTCCTTTCAAAACGATCTTAATGGTGCGAATTGTCAAGTTGACATAGCCAACGGAATAGTGAAAGCATACGAAAGAAATTAGTAGGAAGCGATACATTGGCATTTTTTCCTCAGCTGCAGGTGGGGCTTCAATGTTGGCATTTTCGAGTAGAACAGCTGTGCTGGGCTGGGGTGAGTTGATCTATCATGTTATGTCATCTATCGTGTATATGCAGTTAACAGATCTGTAGGCGCCTGAAAACCGATGTTTTCATCATATTCGGCATAGTGAAAAAAACCTCCAGATTCAAGTTATATTTCGCTGGGTTCTCACTTGCCCATACATTTAATCGTAGCTTGTTTTTATAAAGAAGCTTACCTTACCAAAAAGACACGAATTAAGCGACATCTGTTGTCGAATCATGTTCTAGAGTTAGGCTTTGAATTTCATGGTAGGGTTGTGGATTCCTCCTTTTAATAAGCTTTGCCACTGGCTGTGCCTGTTGTGGATTTTCTACGGCTCTATTATCTTCGGGGAATATTGCTTACTGTGATTGACGTTCCAGCCTTGTTGGAGTCTGGTGTATTTGAAATGATGTTACAGTTTTTATTTTTGCGACATTGTGACTTAAGTTTCTGCAATTTGGTTGTAGTTTTGATGCAGAAATTGCATTGAAAACGAGTGGTATGGGTGTCGTCCACCTGAAACAAGGCGGTGTGTGTTTTGGAACAATAGTTAAATGCTCTCCAATGTCTACCTTGGAAAAATAGCACCACACTGCTTCTGCTATGAGGTTTCCCCTAACATGGTCATACATCCACGTACTTCTGGTTGGGACTTCAGACTACACGTAATCGAAAGCCCAGGTTCTAGCAATGAACGATTCAAGACGGACTTGCAGGAAGTATTCACCGATTTACCGGTGCACAAATATGTCACCTCTCCCGTACGATTCATTACGACTGACGAAGTGACAGTCCTAGATCCCGTGCTCACGAACGACGGACCGGACTTCTACGATGTCGCGTGGAAAATTAAAAAGCTATTAGAGTGCCGCCAGGTTACAGATAGTTTTCGTGGTTTTTTATAACCTTGGTGATAATATTTCGGTGAAATGGTACAGATTTAAGGTTCAATTTGCTACTATAATATAGTACTCAGTATCTGGTATTCGTTTAGGAATGAAGATATTCCTTTACTTGCACAAATAATTGTGGTGATGTATTGCATGTTTTTAAGTATTGCGCATTTGGCTGTTTGGAATCAACAGAGCAGTGTGATGCAATTCGAATCAAGATTGAATTTCTGCATACGGATAGCGAATGCAGTCAGTATGTGCAAATACGCAGTCAAGGCAAATTTCTCAAGGAAATACTCGTGCTATTTACAGACTAATGGGCAAAATATCAGCAGCAAACAAGTGAAATCCATCGTCGATATGGACAATCTAAGTTTACCAGTTAGGCCACATGACGACAATTGTCATTTGCTCCTAACGAGCATCATTTAGCACGGCTTTATTGGTGTACACTGCATTCTTGCTGTGAGTCGCTGCTTGTTACTAGGCGTTTCAGTTAGCTTTTTAATGGACCGTAGTTGCCTGTTGTGGGACTTGTGTCCAAATGATGGCAGCATCTTCAGCTGGTTTTGAAACAACAGCGACTGCAGCATATGCGAGGAACTCAGTACGCCTTGTGTAAATAGTAGCAGTATGATCAAGTCCCCTCAAAGGCGACATGTGTGTGCACCAGTGGTATATCAAGGGCATGCTATACTGGATTGAGTGCTGGATAACTAGAAAACCCACCAGTGTCTTTGCAGTGATGGAACATCATCCGCTTCATATGTGGGATCAACATGACGAAGAGTTTAAAGACAATATCTGTGAATGTGATGTGCCAGTAGTAACCAGTAAGATAAAATCGGAGACAGGAACAAAGTGATAGATGAGGGATGTATGCAGTAGCAGGCCTGATACCAACAGTCGAAAATATACACAGTTAACACTACGGTTTAGGGGAAAATACGGACATGCTTGGGAGAGAATGGATAATAGTTGTGTGAATCTTACAAACCACCAATTTACAACTTCATGGGGTGTTTGCCAGTAACAACGTGAGACATAGGGGATAATGAAGTTGAATCGGCAGCCACGGTAAACAGAACTGTTGTTTCAAGGTATGCTTAGATGAACAGGAATGCCAAGGCAATGCACCGTCGTGTTATCTAAGTGATGTACTTAATCGTATTGGGACTGGTTTATTCACCCGGTATCAAGCGGTACTAGCTTTCTGTGTTAAACGGAAAAAGAATGCATTGCAAGTACAGTCTAGTGTTTATTAGCGTAGTCACTCTGTTAGCGCACTACAAAGATACTATCATTGGCACAGATGTCTGATGATGACAAGGAAATTTCACCATCATTTTGCCCCGCGCCTTGCAAAACTGAAGCTGGTATGTCATGAGAATTCTTGTTCGCATGAATGAATTTACCTCACCTCGTTGCTCATTGCTTTCCACATATTACACATTCATGGAACTACGAAAAGAAGTACAGAAGTCCGGATAGAAATTTACAGATTGTGAGCACATTAAAATCTTACATCAACCACAAGTAGAATCATGTTAGTTCCTCGGTTACGTAAAGTAAGTTTCATGCTGAGCTTGCCAGTATCACGTACATGTTATAGAAGATATTTACTTTACCGTCCAATGTGTTATGCAGAAGCGATTCACATGCCGCACAATTCCATGGTCAGTGGGTGCTATGAGATACTGAGCTAATGAGTTCTTTGAATGGTACAATTGTTGCTTTGATTTCACGCATATTGGTAGTATAATATGTCTCCACGTGTTGCAGGAAAATTTTAACTGCGCATTTTATGCACTAACCGGTGATGCATTCGTCCTTCACAAAAAGAGAAATAGGTTGAGTTTATACTGTTCTCTTTCAACCTAATTTCCCTGCACCAGGATCAAAGGATCGAACTTTGCACCACAATACTAACTTATATGCGTCATCCAAAAGCTGTCTTAAAACCAAAGTGACCGAATGGTCATTCAGTGAACCAGTAATATAGCTACCACAGAGAAGTGATTCTTTTTTAAGGATGAATGATTGGTGAAGATAAAGTAGTGACTGGATATGCGCACCTTGGAGCAATTGTGGAGCGCAGGGTTCGAATTCATCCGTTTAAACACTGACCCTTGAATTGACGACTAAATCGCGTTGATGTACCATTACAAACGTGAATGCAAATAGTGTAAACCAAGTTTGCCAGTCTTCCAATATACCGTACCTTAAATAACCCCGTGGTGTGGCGTCCCCTAGATTTCCGCCGGGAATTTTATGTTCTACCACCCTTTAAGCACCTGCACCGACATAAAGGCAAACGGCTAAAAAAGCGACCAGGTAGTGTGGAAGCAATTATAGCGCACAGGTGTGCACCAAAACGGACGCAGTGTCCTTGTTGGCAGCCAAATGAATCCACGCTGTATGGTAAGGCACTAAAACGTGTAACTGTACGTGGGATACGTTTCTAGTATATTCCTTTAAGGGAAACAAGTTGAAGTGCGACTCAGAATGCCTACCAGACAAATGCAAGAAGGACGCGGTAGCATTGAAGAATGAACTCAGTTCACACCAAAAGTGCATGTTTGCGTGTTAGCGGTGCAGTCACACCGATGGTATAATCCTGTCGAACTTGTATTTGATGCACAGAGCTATTACTATTATGCATGAGTTACCACAGTAGTATGACACATGAGTCTACGCAGCTGATATAATCGCAAATCCACTCCTACATTCGATACTATCTGGCATCTTTATATTTGACCCACCGCACTCAACAGTAGATGCGTCTACATTGGCTAATTCGATCACACTCACGTGTTATTATAACCGGCCAACCGGCCATAATGGACACACAACGCTTCACCATCCTGCTGTGCCAACTCGTTAGGACAAATTCCTTTGATGCGAATGCTTCCGTTTACATTTGTTCATCTGAACAAGTAGCATTTGTGACTGAACACCTGTCCTGCGTGGGTGTACCCCATAAGGTTTGGATTAATGGTTGTCCCATTCACACGTCCGGCGCAAACGTAAACTCGGTAGAGGTATGATTAAGCGCATTTTATGACAACAGTTGGCCGGCTGGTTTCGTCTAGGAAGGAGTTCAGTGTCACTCGATTAATAAATAAACGGTCTGTTTCCTACACGGATTTCTCCCTACTATACTGTTGAATCAAATCAGTGTGTAAAGCAGTGTAATTATGTGTCCGACAAGACGAAGGAAAAACAACAGGTTTTCGACAAAATAAGCTGCAAATACGCTCAAATCTACACTGTAACTACAAATTAAATAAGTCGACAACTCGGGCAACTAAAATTGCGGCTCCTACTAAGTGCCCGGGCCCAAAACGGAAGTTTCAACCCTATGTGTGTTTCGGCTTATGCTTTGATGCACTTCATATCGTTTACAAAGTTTAGTCAGCCCATAGTTTGCTATCCACCCTAGGTGATCTGCGTTATTACCTTCGAAGTACTAGAGAAGTTTTGGCTGTATGGAACCCCCCAGCTAATTCAACCAAACGACACGCTGAGCCGGACGCACCGTATGCAGAACTAATGTGGAGCGATCGACAGTTCAATCGATTTGATCCGGTGGAACAGAACACCAAACAAAAGAACAGGCGGCAGACTTGATTACAAGAGTAAATAGACACAAGACATGCTGCGCAAGTCGAAGCAGTCAATTTCAAAGGCCACCTACACCTCCAACAAGTGGAATACGGACGGATATGCCATGCAATAGGATTGCAAATCTACGCGACCAAACACAATAACAGAAAACGCAAGCACCCAACCAGGCGCAGTCTCATCAACACTTACCTATGTTACGCTACTACGCGTCTTGATGTCACCTCGATGTCTCATCGACTTGTAAGTAAAAGACTGCTACCCAATCGTCCAACTCAGTAAACAATTCGGCCGCCAACAATTTCAGTAGGATAGGATACATAGTAGAACGAACGAAACACTTGGTTGGTTAGATGGCGAAAGGAGGTGGGTGATACCAAACTAAAGCCCAAACTTCCTTAACGGAATGTTTTCCCGAAAGAAAACAGATATTTCAGAAATTGAGCAAGGTGCATACGGCGATACCTCCAACCAACAGAGAAATGAAGTGAATGAATCAAGCAAATTAGTGATATTCACTTTGAAACGATGGACGCTGGCAGCCGATCCATCATTGTCCGCTCGTTCCAGTGAGGTTATGTTGTGCGTCTTGATGCCACAGGTTTAGCATTGAATGTGAGCTGAAGTGCATTCCCAATTGTCACATGCTTCGATGCCGGCGTAGTAATGAACAGAGGTCCAAATGTTATTTTGTCATATGGTGTATATCACTGCTGTGTACCACGTGGCGTATGGTTAAGCTTTGCCATACAGGCTAGGTGAAAAGCGCAGTTTCACAAACATGAGTATTTTGAGTGGCAAACGGACCTAACACCTGATAAATGAAAACACTTTTCCTTGGAACACGCGAATCTAATTACAAGCAGAAAGTTCTTACGTTAACCGTACATAATGCATCTAACTAATATAATCACAATCTGCATCTTGGTGGTATGCACAAGATTGCATGGTATATATTAATCATGCCAAACATCATATTCCCATGCTGTATCGGCCGTCTAACAGTGGCACTAGGAAAAGTGTCTCCTTATGTGCTACAACAGTGAAATGGATAATCTAAAATACAGCGCTGTTGACGCATTCTTTCTTTCTACTTCACTTGTACATAGTCTCTTTGTCCCCTTTTCACCTAACGCAACACTTTCTGAAACATAGGCCACCACACGGGCGATTGTCAGCCACCTCGCAAAGCACTCAACATCAGGCGCACCCTACGCAACCGGCATACGAGTGAGCGACACATAGCTCTGGTCGAAATAGAACTCGCGCGTCACGGAATCAGCATTGACGCACTCAGCCAGACTAGGCTCGTTGAGCAAGAGAAGCTACATGAGCCTGGTATGGTTACACATTCCACTGGGCAGGGAACGCCACGTCAGCACCACAAGAACATGGGGTCGGATTTGCAACCGCTGACTGCCTAAATGATCACCTCATGGTAGAGTTGACCGGCGCACTACGAACGAATTCGAATACAACATGGAATAGGTAAATTTGCAAATTTACTAGCACGTATGATCCCATCGTTGTCTTGTTGACACGTGGGATCAGTTCTACACTCAGTTATCCTCCGTGCTACGGTCTGTGAGGAAGGACGACTAGCTATTCCTACCGTGTGATATCAACGCGTGCGTCGGGCTTGATGCTGCGATGTGGATAGACGTAATCGGACCGTATGAGATTGGCAAAGCCAAAGGGAACGGAGACCGGCTGGTCTAACTGTGTTCCACTCACGGGCCGACGATCACGAACACACAGTTTGCACTGGGTGTGAGTGATACGGCAACTTGGACGCACCCGCAGAGTGGTCACGCACACCTGCCCGACTAGGTCTTCGTACGCTAGCGAGACATGCTTGAAGTGCGCATGACACCTGTACTTCCTGGGGCTGAGGGTCGCACTGAGTACCAGTTGGCGCTGATAAAATTATACATTTATTCGTAAATCTATGTAAGTAATTGAGTGTTTATTTTCAGAAAAGTAAACCAGTGGGTCCCCTTCAGCCATTTCGTTAAGTCAGAGAGAAGACAGAGGTTGCGATATGTCAACATTTCGATTGTTCTCCTCAGTCGCAAACACAATACGATCAGAAACATACAAGGGGATTATATACATGGGAAAAAAGGCACCACCAATCAAAATATCACAGTCAAGACCATGGCAACTGAATGGATTGC